>JAYESD010000002.1:242082606-242690724 GCA_036927565.1 Tuctoria greenei
CTTTTGTGGTGTGTGACCAGTGTTGCTTCCCTGAGCACTCGGAGGCCGGGATGACAATATCATGGGACGACGCGCTGCAGTCGAGGACGAGGCACTTCTAGCACTTCTTGTGAACTTTTATATGTGAAATATGTGATATGTGTGAAATCTGTAAAATTTGTCTACTGTGATATTTGTTTACTATGATATCTGTGAAATCTGTCTACTATGATATCTGTGTAATATATGTTTTCTGTTTTTTAAGAAAAAAAGCAAAACTTATAGACGACGGTTTTACTGAGACTGTCGTCTACAAGCAACTCTAATAGACGACGGGCAACAGGAGACCATCGTCTCTTGGGGTCCTAATGGTCACCGGTTTTCCTGTGGCTGTCGTCAATAGTGGACCTTACATATGACGGTTCTACGGTGGTCGTCGTCTATAAGCTTTCCACGCTGCCACGTGGCTGGAGCTAACTTATTGACGATAGCTAAGTTTGGCTGTCGTCAATTAGCTAATTGGCGACGGTAACCGTCGTCTATAAGGTTATAGACGACAAATTATCGTAGACGGTCAGGAAATGTCTTCTATAAGAGTATACCGTCGTCTATAAGTTATAGACGACGGTAATGTCCTTATAGACGATGGTTTTTTGCCGTAGTCTATTATCGTGATTCCTGTAGTGAGTGCCATATTTAGACCGTCAATTCACCTCATAATGTGCACAAAAGAGAAACACAACGTAGTGGTAGGGTTTAAAACTAACCAATTCCACAAGTGTTGGTGTTTATTTGTATGCAGGTGAATTTAGACCCAAAATACCAAGACATGCAGGGAGTAATCCATAAAATTGGATTTCAACAAATCAGACGATGCCACATGTCATCACATGGATCAAATGACCCACAAACAGAAGTATCCGAGGCCATCCAATGGTGTAGCACCCATATAAAGGGATGGGACCCACCTGCCAGGGACCTGGAGAAAGTACAACCCCAACAGAGTTGTGACCAGGTCGTCCGACCTCCCTAGTCGGCCAACCTAGTCCTAGCGCCAAACTCGGTCATCTTCCACGTGTTGGCTCCTCCCGGCTTGAAGAAGTCAGTGGTGACTGATTCGCGCGCATTTGGTGGCGGGAACCGACCCTTCTCCCCCCCCCCCCCCCCCTATAAATAGAACCCCACACCTGACTTCACACACACACACACACAAACACCAAAAGTTGAGAATAGAATACCACTCCTAAGGTTTAGAGTAGTCCTAGAGGCTTCCAAGTAGAAGGAGAGTGTGGTGAAGAGTTTAGGAGAAGGAGGCTTGGGCTTGTCTAGTCCCTCTTCTACACTTGTACCCCTACAAAAGTGTTATTCAAATCAAGTAAGCCCTTTGTAAATTCAATTCAAGTTTGACTCTCAATTCATAGTAGTTTGCACAAGTAGTTACTTGTGGGTTCATTGCTTTAATTCATTAGAGGCTCTAGTTGTAGCTTTGTGTTCAAAACAACTAGAGTTGTGATTTAGAACGTAAGCATGGTGCTTAGGTTAGACAGTAGGTGGTGACAACCCTATCTGTCCTTAGTAATCCTCCACATTCGGCTATGCCATAGGCTCTTGGCGGGAGTTATCCTAGTGTTGCTAGGGGTAAATCCGTGCCTGAAGCAAACAGCTACTGCAAATTCCTTTGAATTAGAATCAATACTTTGAATTCCTCTCTTTTCCTTGCCTACAAAACAACTTTGTGTCCTTGGCTGGATTAGTTCGTAAGATTAGCACACACATTCTTTGGATTCGATACCCTTGGGAATACTCTCTTAAGGGGAAGTGCTACACGACAGTTTCCGTGCGCTTGCGGATTTTTATATGTGATGTAAGAAACGTCAACACCCGCCTTTGTCTAAGTCGTACTGATGCTGACCCTAAGTCATGTGGCGTCTCCTCGTCTCCTGCAACGATACACCCACGAGCCAGCAGACCTAGGTAAAATGGGTAAGTTTCCGACTCGCCACGTATAGTTGGGGGCACCTACCTATGTGATAGGTCGTAGCATGTTGTCCTGAACAAACAAGAGTTAGGTATGGATGACTTAAGATGGCCTACAATTGGGTGTACTCGATGGAGCGGCTCCCCCTGATGTATCCAACTATCCATGTCCATGTCTTAGCTCTGGGAATCCTTAGTATCCCGACGGATGGTTGGCTTCTAAGCAACTCGAGTCCCTCGGTGGACCTGAGAACTATCTAGATGTCCCAGGGTGAATTTATGAAATGCGGGCATCTGTGCCCTGACGTGCTCTTGTCAATAATAAACAACGATGGAAGCGTTCCGGTCGCCCCAAATGAACTGGATTGACTGGGTATTACTTTGATTACCCGTTAGATAACTCATCGAGCCCAGGAATTAGACCCTACCCTAGAATATTTCCGGTCTGCTCAACTGTGACACCCGGTTCCGAATATGAACCAAGCATAACGCATATGTGTGCCCAGGATGTTCAACACACATACACGAATGATTCACAAATGATAAACAGAATTTAACCACGTCTTAACTAATAAATAAGTACTTTATTACAATAATCCAATAGTTCACGAATAATATAACTCTAAATAATTGCAGCGGAAAATAAACTAAGCAATACGACTCCAATCCACAGGCAATTGACGGCGGTACGCAACCTAGTACTCCTCGTGATCCTCAGGGTTCTCCCAATTGTCTCCAGTAGCTGTTGGGGGGGGATTGCAAGGGTGAGTACATGTCGTACTCAGCAAGTGTGGAAAGTATGACATGTGGCTTATTCAAATGACGACAATAATAATGGCTAAGTGCTGAAAAGTACAGTAAAACATTTGAAAAGCATTATACTATGTCTATGTGAAATAAATCCCATCATATTAACAAAGTATGAACATTATCCAATTATTACCAACATTACCATTGTCCATGTCCAATTACCATAACTTAATTTCGTAACCATGACCATAACCCATAACCATAATCAATGTCATAACCATTAACCGACCATAACCCTTACCAAACCATAACCATCCCAAATCCCAATTCCAACTCTAATCATGTAGGTCATCCAGGCGCTCATAACCGGGAGCACGGCTATCATGATAGTTTTTAACACTCTGCAGAGGTTGTACCACTTTACCCACATGTTTGTGATTTTATCACCTTTCGATGACTAAGGAACCTCCATTGTGCCATCTCACACTTCCGTAGGTGTGTGGCCAAGAGATCACAAAATAGCCTTTCAAAAGGGACTACTAGTATGTACGGCCCCACTAAGGTTTCACCGGCAGGCTTGAACCTCTATTCTCCCACCCACGGGTCCCCTCGTGTGCCATGCGGATCCCAGGGCAGTCCTCCTCGACTCCCATTCCCCGCGCCATCCAATGGTCCATACAATACTAGCAGCGCTCCTAATTATTCAGCTACGCCGCACCCATACTTGGCCTTGTGGTGGCACTGTTGACCTGGCATATTCTCGCATGAACCGGTCCTTAGATCTAAGGCAAGCAAACCACCATAACGACCAACCCATCCACATAACCATGCTTGCTTAGATCACCCATCGTATTGACCAGTTCACATTAACCAGAATATCATTGATGCATAATTAAATGTGTAGGGTTGTTTACCATCCCAATTAATTAAGCGAAGCAAAAAGGTAAAAACCCTTCCCGACTCTCTACCATAATTCCAGGTGACAAGGGTGGTCAAACAAAACTAGTAAACTTCCTACCATAGGGTTCCCATCAATTTGACACAAGCATGCAAGTTCGCAAACAAAACATTTAATTTAAAATAGGATCAATATGCTTCAAGGACACTTGCCTTGCTCCGGCGGATGGGGTTGCTCAAGCGCTTCGAAGTCTTGGTTTTGGAAATCCTCGTATGCGGCCTCTTGAACACGTTCCTCTACGCGTGATCGTACATACAAGAAAGCATATACAATTCAACATAATGCATACGAAATAATCAACATGCAATGACATGTATGCATGCACAATTTAATAATTAATTTACTACGGTCGTTTATTAATTAGATGCGACTAGTTCATACGTTCATAAGGGTTTACGGGGTTTTTAGGGTGGATTAATGCTGCTGAAAATAAAATCATGGTGCAACTAAATTTAATTTACGCCTACTAGATTTAATATGATCGCAAAATTCGCATCGGGAACGAACCCTACCGTAGACCTGACGGCGTGACGGTCGCGGAATAAATGCGACGCGTAGACGAAATAGGCGGTGCAGCAGTCCTTCGGTGGCACGACGTCGGCGACGATCTCCGGCAAACGGTGGTGCCCTCCTCTTTTTCTCCCTCTTCTTCCCCTTCTTTTTCTTCCCTGGCGCAGAGCTCCTGGTGCCCTTTTCCCTCTGTACGGCGGCTGCTCTGGACTTCGTGGAAAAACCTACGGGAACCGTGCGTTTATATAGGCGGGGGCGGGAGCGATCGGGAGTCCCGGTCGGTTCCGTGATTTCCGGCGCGGGAATAGGGAGAGGAGGCGGGATCGCGTACGGCGAAAACCGCGTCGGGTGGCGTGGGACCGGGAGCGCGGGGGCGGGTGCGATACGGCGGCGGGGCGCGTGACCGCACGCGCGCGCGGGCGCGCGTCGCCCGGGGCGGGAGCGTCGGTCGGGGCGGGGCCCGGCGCTGGCAGGCGGGCAGGCGGGCAGGCGGGCGCAGCGCGCCCGCGCGCGCGTGCGGTCACGCGCCCCGCCGCCGTATCGCACCCGCCCCCGCGCTCCCGGTCCCACGCCACCCGACGCGGTTTTCGCCGTACGCGATCCCGCCTCCTCTCCCTATTCCCGCGCCGGAAATCACGGAACCGACCGGGACTCCCGATCGCTCCCGCCCCCGCCTATATAAACGCACGGTTCCCGTAGGTTTTTCCACGAAGTCCAGAGCAGCCGCCGCCTGGAGAAACCCAGCCGCCGGTACAGAGGGAAAAGGGCACCAGGAGCTCTGCGCCAGGGAAGAAAAAGAAGGGGAAGAAGAGGGAGAAAAAGAGGAGGGCACCACCGTTCGCCGGAGATCGTCGCCGACGTCGTGCCACCGAAGGACTGCTGCACCGCCTATTTCGTCTACGCGTCGCATTTATTCCGCGACCGTCACGCCGTCAGGTCTACGGTAGGGTTCGTTCCCGATGCGAATTTTGCGATCATATTAAATCTAGTAGGCGTAAATTAAATTTAGTTGCACCATGATTTTATTTTCAGCAGCATTAATCCACCCTAAAAACCCCGTAAACCCTTATGAACGTATGAACTAGTCGCATCTAATTAATAAACGACCGTAGTAAATTAATTATTAAATTGTGCATGCATACATGTCATTGCATGTTGATTATTTCGTATGCATTATGTTGAATTGTATATGCTTTCTTGTATGTACGATCACGCGTAGAGGAACGTGTTCAAGAGGCCGCATACGAGGATTTCCAAAACCAAGACTTCGAAGCGCTTGAGCAACCCCATCCGTCGGAGCAAGGCAAGTGTCCTTGAAGCATATTGATCCTATTTTAAATTAAATGTTTTGTTTGCGAACTTGCATGCTTGTGTCAAATTGATGGGAACCCTATGGTAGGAAGTTTACTAGTTTTGTTTGACCACCCTTGTCACCTGGAATTATGGTAGAGAGTCGGGAAGGGTTTTTACCTTTTTGCTTCGCTTAATTAATTGGGATGGTAAACAACCCTACACATTTAATTATGCATCAATGATATTCTGGTTAATGTGAACTGGTCAATACGATGGGTGATCTAAGCAAGCATGGTTATGTGGATGGGTTGGTCGTTATGGTGGTTTGCTTGCCTTAGATCTAAGGACCGGTTCATGCGAGAATATGCCAGGTCAACAGTGCCACCACAAGGCCAAGTATGGGTGCGGCGTAGCTGAATAATTAGGAGCGCTGCTAGTATTGTATGGACCATTGGATGGCGCGGGGAATGGGAGTCGAGGAGGACTGCCCTGGGATCCGCATGGCACACGAGGGGACCCGTGGGTGGGAGAATAGAGGTTCAAGCCTGCCGGTGAAACCTTAGTGGGGCCGTACATACTAGTAGTCCCTTTTGAAAGGCTATTTTGTGATCTCTTGGCCACACACCTACGGAAGTGTGAGATGGCACAATGGAGGTTCCTTAGTCATCGAAAGGTGATAAAATCACAAACATGTGGGTAAAGTGGTACAACCTCTGCAGAGTGTTAAAAACTATCATGATAGCCGTGCTCCCGGTTATGAGCGCCTGGATGACCTACATGATTAGAGTTGGAATTGGGATTTGGGATGGTTATGGTTTGGTAAGGGTTATGGTCGGGTAATGGTTATGACATTGATTATGGTTTATGGGTTATGGTCATGGTTACGAAATTAAGTTATGGTAATTGGACATGGACAATGGTAATGTTGGTAATAATTGGATAATGTTCATACTTTGTTAATATGATGGGATTTATTTCACATAGACATAGTATAATGCTTTTCAAATGTTTTACTGTACTTTTCAGCACTTAGCCATTATTATTGTCGTCATTTGAATAAGCCACATGTCATACTTTCCACACTTGCTGAGTACGACATGTACTCACCCTTGCAATCCCCCCCCAACAGCTACTGGAGACAATTGGGAGAACCCTGAGGATCACGAGGAGTACTAGGTTGCGTACCGCCGTCAATTGCCTGTGGATTGGAGTCGTATTGCTTAGTTTATTTTCCGCTGCAATTATTTAGAGTTATATTATTCGTGAACTATTGGATTATTGTAATAAAGTACTTATTTATTAGTTAAGACGTGGTTAAATTCTGTTTATCATTTGTGAATCATTCGTGTATGTGTGTTGAACATCCTGGGCACACATATGCGTTATGGTTGGTTCATATTCGGAACCGGGTGTCACAAATTGGTACCAGAGCCGCGTTGACCGTAGGACGCAAGCCTAGGTAGAATGGACACTCTAGAGCACTTAGGAACACTCTTCTAATATGCTATTTTCGAAAAATTTTGCTGCTGTTATGTTTCCCTTATTTTCGGCCGCAAAAAGTATTGATCGCTGCTGCGTTTTTGATAAAAAATTTCAGAAGTGAGCAATATTAAGTGCTGCTGTTTTGCTGTATAAATTTTCGCGAAAACGGTGTGTTTTGCTGCTATTATGTGTGGGTAAAATTATTGTGTTGGTTGCTGTAATTTTTCTCTTTATTTTTCGTTCTTTTGGAACCGCTGCACCGCTTTTTGTCCGCTGTTTAACTGCTGAAATTTTCAGATTTGTTTTCCACTATTTTTCTAATGTATTCTTGTTTCTTGTAGATGGCCCGCACCAAGACAACCCCCCGTAAGTCGACCGGTGGACTCGTGCCCCCGCGAAGGTTGGCTAGTCGCTCTCCGGCCATCGACCCCCGTCACCCGGTGGTGATCCGTTCTGACGGCAGAGCCGCAGGACAACTGCGACACCGTCTCCGTGCCCTACTCCGTGAGGCTGGCTACCGCCACCACAGCCTCTCGCTCTCCTACCACACCACTGGAGTGCAGCGCCCCGGCAGGAAGGAGTGGAGCTGCAAAATTTATATCTACTACGGTGATGAGTTGGTGAAGACCCACAGCAGCCCTGCTTGGAGGAGCTCCCGCCGATCTGCAGAGCAGGATGCTAGCTGGGAAGCAGCCACTTTCTGGAGCCACGCCCGCCGTTTCCGTCTGGAGGAAACGGTTCACGCCTTCGTCCCGCAGCGTTCCAGTGGCACTGCGCGCTTCGTCTCCAGGCACGTGGAGGGACCCCTGGACCTCCCGCAGTCTCGTCAGACTGTTGGCGACGTGACCCAGCTGAGTGCCCGACTTCAGAGGGCGCAGCAGGAAATCCAGGATGGACGTGACCTCGCCCAGCGCCATGAGGCGATAATCAGGAGGTATCGTCGGATCACCGACGAGGACCCGGACGACTACGCGTCCGACACCCCGATGTGGACCCCAGACTCTCCAGACCGTCGCAACGGTCAGCGTGAGTCATCCTCTGAGGAGTCCTCTGACGAGGAACCTTCCAGTGTGGCGTCTACCGCACCACCGCCGCCTGCTGCCTCACCACCCCAGGACCCACAGGACCCCGAGGACCCCGACGACGACGACGACGACGACGAGGACCCGGATGAGTTCCCGCTCGACGACGACTAGTCCTCGACCTATGCCACGACTCAAGGATAGGCACACCCCCATTAGTAAATAAGAGCGATGTAGATATACTTGTGTGGCCTTGAGTTGTATTACTTCTTTTAGGATCTTTGTAAATTCTGTTTGGTGCTTGTTTGAGTGCTTGTGTGCTTAGTAGAGAGTTGTGGGATGCTTCGGCAATTGTCCACATCCTCTTAATATAGGTCTATATTAATAAAGGATTATTTAGTGTCACATACCTTGATGCATATAGTTGGGACGTTTCCTTCCAAATTCTAAATCCTTCTATCCCCACCTTTCTTTCGCCAACAGATGGTGAGAACTCGTAACCAGAGGGATGCCAACGATGAGGAGGAGCGCAATGAAGTACCTCAGAACAACCAGGGACATGCTCATGGAGCTATCAACATTGAACAACTGTTAGCCATGCAGAACCAGCTCATGCAGACCATGATACAGACCATGGGACAGCTGCAAGCTGGCAACAACAATCGCCTCACCTGCCTCCACCACCACCCCCGCCACATCACAACCGTTTGGGAGAGTTCATGAGGACCAGACCGCCTACCTTTGCACAAGCCACAGACCCAATGGAAGCTGATGATTGGCTGAAGTCCGTTGAGAAGAAACTTGCTATTGTCCAGTGCACTGATAGGGAGAAGGTTCTCTTTGCATCACATCAACTAGTTGGAGCAGCCGCTGACTGGTGGGAAGCTCTTTGCAACGCTCATGATAATCAGGAAACAATCACTTGGGCTGAGTTTAAACAGAGTTTCCGTTCCCACTATGTACCTGAAGGAGTTATGATATTGAGGAGACAAGACTTTGAAAATCTCAGGCAAGGAAGGATGAGTGTGAGTGAGTATCTCAACAAATTCACTCAATTATCAAGATATGCTCCAGAAGACATCAAAACTGATAGTAGGAAGCAGTATCTATTTATGAGGGGTCTCAACAATGAAATTCAAGTCCAGTTGCTCAATACTGATTATCCAAACTTCCAAAAGCTGGTTGACAAGGCTATTGTGGTTGAGAACAAGATTCGTGAGATGGAGCAGGACAACAAGAGGAAGATGTCACATCATGGACCGCAGCAAGGAAGCAATGTTCGCCCCCGCTATGCACCACCTACTGCACCACAATACAGCCCCTCTGCTCCTGCATACCGCACTGCTTATCCGCCCCGCCCAAATCAGCCACCGCAACAACGCCCTGCCATGCAAGCGCCTCGCAATCCTGTGCCACCTGCGCCGCGTCCTAACATGGCGGCAAATGCTCAAAACCAGATGCGCCCAAACTTCCCCAATGCTATGGGTGGTAAGACATGCTATGCGTGTGGAGAACCCGGACATTTTGCAAGTCAATGCCCCAAGAGAAACAATGGACCTATGAATAATGCACCAAGGCCAAATCACCCGCGACCAAATGGAGGAGCACCACAAGGCAACCGTGGACAGCAGAATTTTGCTCGTGGCAATGTGAATCATGTCTCTACGGAGGAAGCCCAACAAGCTGATGACGTCGTGATTGGTATGTTTCTCGCCAACTCCAACCCCGCGACTGTTTTATTTGATTCAGGAGCATCTCATTCATTCATCTCGTCAAAGTATGTTGCCAAGTACAATTTGCCTATATCTCATATGAAGCAAACTATGCTAGTAAGTTCTCCTGGCGGAGAGATGAGGACAAATATAGTATGTCCGAAAGTAAGCATTAAAATAAGGGGGGTAGACTTTCTCGCAAACCTCATAGTATTGGACTCCCAAGGAATAGACATAATACTTGGAATGGACTGGTTGAGCAAGTATAATGGAGTCATTCAATGCGCCGAGAGGGTTGTGCAGTTGACAAGCGAACATGGTACACGCATCGAAGTTGAAGCAGCCCAACCTGCAAGAGGAAAAGCGATGCTGAATCACGTGGAAGAAGTGACAATGGAAAGCATTCCGATCGTTCGCGAGTACCCGGACGTGTTTCCAGATGAGTTGCCAGGTATGCCACCTGATCGTGACATAGAATTCGCCATTGAGTTGATACCCGGAACTGCACCTATAGCTAAGAGGCCGTATAGGATGCCTCCTAAGGAGTTAGCAGAGCTCAAGAAGCAAATTCAAGAGCAGCTAGAGAAGGGTTTTATACGCCCAAGTTCATCCCCGTGGGGAGCCCCAGTGCTCTTCGTAGATAAGAAGGATGGAACCCAGAGGATGTGTGTGGACTATAGGGCTCTCAACGAAGTGACAATTAAGAACAAGTACTCACTGCCCCGTATAGAGGATTTGTTCGACCAAATGAAGGGTGCCTGTATCTTCTCCAAGATCGACTTGCGGTCAGGATACTTCCAAATGAAGATTAGACCATCGGATATACCCAAGACGGCATTTCGGACACGATATGGATCTTATGAGTACACCGTCATGTCATTTGGGTTGACGAATGCGCCTGCGTACTTTATGTATCTTATGAATAAGGTCTTCATGGAATATCTAGATAAGTTCGTTGTAGTGTTCATCGATGATATTATGATCTACTCGAAGGATGAGAAGGAACATGAGGAACACTTGAGGCTTACGCTGCAGAAATTAAGGGAACATCAATTGTACGCCAAGTTCAGTAAATGTCAATTCTGGTTAAGGGAAGTTTCTTTCCTAGGCCATATTATCTCTGGAGGAGGAGTGTCAGTTGACCCAGGGAAGGTGAGAGATGTGCTTAAATGGGAACCGCCACAGAATGTCAAGGAGATTCGGAGTTTCCTTGGAATGGCTGGATATTACCGCCGATTCATAAAGGATTTTTCCAAGATAGCCAAGCCTATGACCGAATTACTCATGAAGGGAAAGGCATTCCGATGGACCCAAGCCTGTCAGGACAGCTTTGAGGAGTTAAAGAAAAGGTTGACAACCGCGCCAGTGTTAGTATTACCGGACGTGAGCAAGAGTTTTGATATATATTGTGATGCATCAAGACAAGGATTAGGATGTGTGCTCATGCAAGAAGGCCAAGTGGTAGCTTATGCATCGAGGCAACTAAAGAAACATGAGTCGAATTATCCTACACACGACCTTGAACTCGCAGCCGTGGTACACGCCTTGAAGATATGGAGACACTATGTTTTTGGTCACCGATGTGAGATTTATACAGATCACAAGAGTCTCAAGTACATATTTACGCAAACGGATCTGAACCTGAGGCAACGCCGATGGTTGGAGCTCATCAAGGATTATGACGTGGGAATCAACTATCACCCAGGGAAGGCCAACGTAGTGGCCGATGCTTTGAGCCGAAAAGGAGTAAGTCATCAACTCACAGTTCAAGAGCTGCCATCCGAGTTATGCAAGGAGTTTGAACGGTTGAACCTTGGATTCATAAATGAGATGGGAACGATGGAAGTCAACCCAACATTAGAGCAGGAAATACGGGAAGGACAGACGATGGACAAGGAAATACAAGAAATCAAGGAAAGGATCCAAGAGGGAAAGGAATTCAGATTTGATGAGGACGAACAAGGTGCCTTATGGCTTGGAAAGAGGATTGTGGTACCTAATGTCAGGCATATTCGAGAAACAATATTGAAGGAGGCACATGACTCGCCTTACTCAATTCATCCTGGCTGTACAAAGATGTACAAGGACTTAAAGACATGTTATTGGTGGGCCAGCATGAAAAAGGACATAGCCGAATATGTTGCACTTTGTGATGTGTGCCAACGAGTTAAAGCTGAACATCAAAGGCCAGCCGGATTGTTACAACCATTGAAGATCCCGGAGTGGATGTGGGAAGAGATTGGTATGGACTTTATAGTTGGATTACCGCGAACTCAGTCTGGCTATGATTCAATATGGGTTATTGTGGATCGATTGACAAAATCAGCTCATTTCATCCCTGTCAAGACCACATATACCACCGCGAAGCTAGCAGAATTGTATATGGAACACATTGTGTGCCGACACGGAGTACCGAAGAAGATAGTCTCGGATAGAGGTTCTCAATTCACCTCCAGATTTTGGCAGAAATTGCATGAAGCAATGGGAACAAGGCTGAACTTTAGTTCGGCGTATCACCCTCAGACAGATGGACAAACCGAGAGGACCAACCAAATTTTGGAAGACATGTTGAGAGCATGTGCTTTAAAGCATAGGAAAAGTTGGGATAAAAGTCTGCCGTATGCTGAATTCTCGTACAACAATAGTTACCAAGCAAGTTTGAAAATGTCACCCTATGAAGCACTATACGGAAGGAAGTGTAGGACGCCCTTGTTTTGGAATGAAACCGGAGAGAATCAAGTGTTTGGTCCCGACGTGTTACAAGAAGCTGAAAGGCAAGTCCAGATAATACGGGAAAACTTAAGGGCTGCCCAGTCTCGATAGAAAGGTTATGCTGATAATAGGCGAAGGAGTCTGACTTTTGAAGTTGGAGATTTTGTATACCTCAAAGTGTCACCTATCAGAGGTCAGCGAAGGTTTAACGTCAAGGGAAAACTGGCACCACGTTACATCGGACCATTTAAGATTTTGGACAAGCGAGGAGAGGTAGCTTATCGACTTGAGCTGCCAACGTATCTCTCCGATGTACACGACGTGTTTCACGTCTCTCAACTCAAGAAGTGTCTCAGGGTACCGGAAGAACAAGTGCCGATGGACGAGTTAGGACTTCAGGAGGATTTGTCCTATGTCGAACAACCTATCAAAATTTTGGATATGAAGGAAAGAGTCACGAGAAATAAGAGGATCCGTTGGTGCAAAGTGCAATGGAAACACCATACGGAAGCCGAAGCTACATGGGAACGTGAAGAAGACCTGAAGGCAGAATTCCCTCATCTTTTCCCCACGCTATCGAATCTCGAGGGCGAGATTCACTTTAAGGGGGGTAGGTTTGTAACACCCTAAATTATCGCATCATGCATTGCATACATGGTCATGCATTAAACACTAGTAGAAAAAAAAAATAATAAAACATATGCATATACAAATGTGTGTAGCAAAAGAAGAAATAGAAAATAATAATAGGCCAAAACTTGTAATAGGGAATAAGAAAAAAAAAAGAATAATATAAATATATATATAAATATATATAAATAATATATATAACAAAATATGAAAATAGAAAAAAAAATAACATTAATAATATATATTATAAAAAAATAATAAAGAATAAATATATAATATTAATGTATATATATATAAAAAAAATAAAATAAATAATATATATATATATAAATATATATATATATAATAAATTATAATAAAGAAAAAAAAAAGGGGAGCCGCCCGGCGGCCAGGCCAGCGGCCCAGCCGGCCGAGCCGGCCCCGCTCCGCCCAGCGCGTCCGCGCGCGACGCGCGCGCCGCAGCGCCCGCGTGGCCCCCACCCCTGGCGCTCCGCCTCCCACGCGCGTCGGCCGCGTGCCGCCCGAGCCGCCCGGGGCGCCCACGCCCGACCCCACCCGCGGCCTGCTCCCTGACGCGACCCCGGCTGACCGCGCCGCCTGACCGCGCAGGCTGCGCCGGGCCCCGCCCCCCCCCTGTCGCGCGGCGCGCACCGCCCGAGGCCGCAGCCGGGCCTCGGTCTCCCCCCCCCACGACGCGATTTTCCCTACGCGCGCGATTCCCGCCCGCACCGCGGTCTCCCGCCCTCTCCCGCGCTGTAACGTCCTATCCCGAAACTCCCGCTCTCCCTCCCGCGTCCGACTCTTCTGCCGCGTTTCCCGGTGCCGCGTGACTCCCAACCGAGCCGGATACCGGTGCCGTACCCTAGTGCCGCCCCTATAAATAGGACCCAGGCCTAGGCTTTTTTTCCCCACGAACCAGCAGCCGCCAAAGCCGACGGAAGCAGCCGACGGGAACAGAGAAAACAGAGGCGCCCAGAGAAGAAAAAAGGAGGAAAAGAAGGGGAAGAAGAGGGAGAAAAAGAGGAGGACACCACCGTTCGCCGGAGATCGTCGCCGACGTCGTGCCGCCGAAGGACTGCTGCACCACCTATTTCGTCTTCGCGTCGCATTTATTCCGCGACCGTCACACCGTCAGATCTACGGTAGGGTTCGTTCCCGATGCGAATTTTTGCGACCATATTAAATCTAGTAGGCGTAAATTAAATTTAGTTGCACCATGATTTTATTTTCAGCAGCATTAATCCACCCTAAAACCCCCGTAAACACATATGAACACGTATGAACTAGACGCATCTAATTAATAAACGACCGTAGTAAATTAAATATTAAATTGTGCATGCATACATGTCATTGCATGTTGATTATTTTGTATGCATTATGTTGAATTGTATATGTTTTCTTGTATGTATGGTCACGCGTAGAGGAACGTGCTCAAGAGGTTGCATACGAGGATTTCCAAACCCAAGACTTCGAAGCGCTTGAGCAACCCCATCCGCCGGAGCAAGGCAAGTGTCCTTGAAGCATATTGATCCTATTTAAAATTAAATGTTTTGTTTGCGAACTTGCATGCTTGTGTCAAATTGATGGGAATCCTATGGTAGGAAGTTTACTAGTTTTGTTTGACCACCCTTGTCACCTGGAATTTATGGTAGAGAGTCGGGAAGGGTTTTTACCTGTTTGCTTCGCTTAATTAATTGGGATGGTAAACAACACTACACATTAATTATGCATCAATGATATTCTGGTTAATGTGAACTGGTCAATACGATGGGTGATCTAAGCAAGCATGGTTACGTGGATGGGTTGGTCGTTATGGTGGTTTGCTTGCTTTAGATCTAAGGACCGGTTCATGCGAGAATATGCCAGGTCAACAGTGCCACCACAAGGCCAAGTATGGGTGCGGCGTAGCTGAATAATTAGGAGCGCTGCTAGTATTGTATGGACCATTGGATGGCGCGGGGTATGGGAGTCGAGGAGGACTGCCCTGGGATCCGCATGGCACACGAGGGGACCCGTGGGTGGGAGAATAGAGGTTCAAGCCTGCCGGTGAAACCTTAGTGGGCCCGTACATACTAGTAGACCCTTTTGAAAGGCTATTTTGTGATCTCTTGGCCACACACCTACGGAAGTGTGAGATGGCACAATGGAGGTTTCTTAGTCATCGAAAGGTGATGAAATCACAAACATGTGGGTAAAGTGGTACAACCTCTGCAGAGTGTTTAAAACTATCATGATAGCCGTGCTCCCGGTTATGAGCGCCTGGATGACCTACATGATTAGAGTGGAAATTAGGATTTGGGATGGTTATGGTTTGGTGATGGTTGTGGTCATGGTTATGGAATTGAGTTATGGTAATTGGACATGGATAATGGTAATGTTGGTAATAATTGGATATTGTTTATACTTTGTTAATATGATGGGATTTATTTCACATAGACATAGTATAATGCTTTTCAAATGTTTTACTGTACTTTTCAGCACTTAGCCATTATTATTGTCGTCATTTGAATTAGCCACATGTCATACTTTCCACACTTGCTGAGTACGACATGTACTCACCCTTGCAATCCCCCCCAACAGCTACTGGAGACAATTGGGAGTACCCTGAGGATCACGAGGAGTACTAGGTTGCGTACCGCCGTCAATTGCCTGTGGATTGGAGTCGTATTGCTTAGTATTTTCCGCTGCAATTATTTAGAGTTTTATTATTCGTGAACTATTGGATTATTGTAATAAAGTACTTATTTATTAGTTAAGACGTGGTTAAATTCTGTTTATCATTTGTGAATCATTCGTGTATGTGTGTTGAACATCCTGGGCACACATATGCGTTACGCTTGGTTCATATTCGGAACCGGGTGTCACATCAACCCTCCGAGCCATGGATGGCTGATCGGCGCGGTGCAAAGAAACTTGTGAACTGACAACCCGACCTTGTAAGAGGCTCAAGGTCCGCCACGTGATATGGGCTAACAACGACCGGGCACCTGCGCCTCGCCAAAAGTAGTTTGGGCCGCTAGTGGTCAAGCATGTATATCGAACCGATACTAACACGTTTATTGAACTCTTGTTTTTCAGGGTCCCTGGCGCGGACGCAAGTTCAACATACGACCAACTCCGCAAAGACTGGGTTGAAGGCTCGTGGGCTACTGACGGAGTTCTGTACTCGGGATACCAAACATATGGGACCCAATGTTACGTGACCACTATGCGGCTGTCAACCGTAGCTACCCTTCATCGAGGAGGGGCCCACCACCAACGCTTTGGCCTACCGAGGTGTTTTGCAGCTAGCCATACAAAGACGAACGTGATTCAATACAATTTACTATTCGGTTTCCGAAACGATGAGAAGGATCATCTCTCCCCCGATAAAAAGAGTCCCAAGGCCTCCCTCTAGGGGAGGTGAATTCATGTTGTACTCGCTTTACACATTTACATATGCGCTTTACATACGCATTTCTCTTACACATTTACATATGCGCTTTACTTACACATTCATATATGTGTTCTATTTATGCATTACTTTCCTAAAGTTCATTTTACTTTCTTAGAGTTCATGTACTCAAGAAAGGCTTGTTTGTAATATGTTCTCTCACTTTTTGAGCTAACAAAGATAACTGATAGATTCCCTCTGAATGTAGGTCCTTTTTTGCCCGAATTAGGATAAATATCTTGTCTTTTGCAGCTAGCTATACGAAGACGGACGTGTTTCATAACAAATTTACTAGCCAATTTACGAAATGTCGATAGTTTGCGTGCCAGGTAGGGGAACGTTGTTGCACATTCTTCATTGGCTTTGTCCTTGCTCCATCAACTTTGAATGTCATCCCCGGCAAAGAGGCTCACACCACCAACTTTGAGTTTCCCGTCGGCAGCAAAAGGGGACTTAGTGTCGACCCCATCTTCGTCCCACGTCAGGCATTCCGCTTTGTGAAGCCTGTACTCGCTGATGACATTGGTGTCCTCTGGAGAGTCTGTGATGTCCATACCAACAACGCTCCGATAGTCTCCTTCGTCAAAATGATCGACCACGATGCTCCATCCCTCCAACAAATCCTGGAGGAAATCGCCTACTGCCAATGATGCCACCAAGGTAAGTAACCACTCTTGCAATTGCTATGTCATTCAAACCTGTGAAGGTGTCCACAACGGAATGCCTACCAACACCCTGCTGCAGCTCACGCCCGCACAGCTGGAGGCACGGAGCCTCCAGCTCGGAAAAGTGCCAGCAACTGCTGCGGAACAGGCCGACCCGCCGGCGACACAGGGCACCAAGACCCACGTTGGACCCTCATGGCCAGGCGTGGAAAGGACCACATGATATGCACCGAAATTGGTTTGGCGAAGGGTGGCCCGATCTTCACGACAGGAGGTTCACGAACAAGATAACTTACTGTAGAAACAGCACGGATAACTAGCTTTATACCTGACCAAGGTTGGATGCGACCAAGTGACGGGGAGAGAGACACCGAGACCGCGAAGACTTCAACTCGATCTCCGAACGACCGCAGAACCACAACCGGAGCTAATCCACACAAGACGGAGCAGCCGTACTGGAACCCGCAGAGCACGAATTAGTGGATCTCAGAGAGATCTCTCCACAAGTTCAAGAAAAACAAGGAAGAACAAGGGTTGAGTAAGACACTCAAGCAGCACGGCTGCAAATATCACTGGAATAATCTTAATTCATCAAAAGTCCTTCTTGGCTTACAAAAGAGGAGTATTTATACCAACAACTAGTCTAAAAATAGATGTGAACTGAAAAAGCCATGTGGGAAGGTGGAAGGCCAACTGGCTTGATCATTCATGTAATGGTCATCAATTTCCCGCATGTCTTCTGGCCTTTTGAGTGGTCTTCAGTGTTTTAATCATAACTCCACCTAGGGACATCCAAAAGACATGGGACCAGATGCGTTGGAAAGATAATTTGATAACCTTTCACACAATGTGTAGCATGCTTCACGAAATATTGTAGAGTGATACAGTTTCTCATGGAAACTTGGATATCAGGCTGACTGTTGATCTTCTGAACAGTCTGCACCAAAAGCACTCGGCTGCCAAGTTGGGAGGTCTAAAGCACTCTGCACTTAGTGGCATTAAAAAGTTGACTTCAACACCTTTCCAAAAAGTACTCATGGACCTTCACATCTTCTATGAATCCAGAGATATGACTGTTTCTTCATGACAGTTCTGTCAGGCCGAACTGGTTCGACGTAGTTCTCCTCTCTGGTTCAGTCTTGGCGTGTCCTTGTCATCCTCCTTGGTGAACCTGAGTAATAGAAACATGTACGATTTAGGAAGTATATAATTCTCATTAATAAATGGAATTTCACAAAGTAGTGCGTGCACCTCTTGTTGTAGCTGTTTAGCTCGGCTACGAGTAATTGGTCCATCGAAAACATGAGTTGGTGCATCTTGACTTGATGATTGTTCCATCTTGCTTGATGTAGTCGGTATACTTGATGGTGTGGTCGGCGTGGGCATATCATCCCCCCCCCCCTTGAAAAAGAGTCGTCCTCGACTCTTCCAATCCAAAGAATGGAGAGAGGTCGGACACATTGAAACTGGTACTTACACCATAAGTACTTGGCAGATCAATTTCATAAGCGTTGTCGTTGATCTTGCGCAGAACTTTGAATGGTCCGTCAACCCGGGGTTGCAACTTGTTCTTGCGCAGCTCTGGAAAATGTTCCTTTCAAAGGTGCACCCAAACCAAGTCCCCTGGTTCGAACAACACCTTCCTGTGACCCTTGTTAGCGTGCTTCTCATACTTCTTCGTCATCTTTTCAATATTGGCCCGAGTCCTATCATGAATGTTCTTGACAAATTCAGCTCGCTTGCTTGCATCGAAGTTCACACGTTCCTGCATGGGTAAAGAAAAAAGATCTATGAGAGCAGTGGGTGTGAATCCATATACAATTTCAAATGGACAAAATCTAGTGGTTGAGTGTACTGCCCTATTGTATGCAAACTCAACATGTGGCAAGCTTTCTTCCCATAGTTTCAGGTTCTTCTTAAGGACAGCTCGGAGCAACATTGATAGTGTTCGATTCACAACTTCAGTTTGGCCGTCTGTTTGCAGATGACATGTTGTGGAGAACAACAGTCTTGTCCCAAGTTTGCCCCACAATGTCTTCCAAAAGTAGCTCAAGAACTTGGTATCACGATCCGACATAATGGCACGTGGCATTCCATGTAGTCGCACGATTTCCCTGAAAAATAATTCAGCAATACGGGAAGCATCATCACTCTTGTGGCAAGGAATAAAATGTGCCATTTTGCTGAAACGATCAACCACGACAAAAATTGAATCCCTCCCCCCTTTGGTCTGTGGTAACTCAAGAACAAAATCCATTGAAATATCCTCCCAAGGTGCATTAGGAACAGGAAGGGGAGTATATAAACCATGAGGGTTCAGACGAGACTTAGCTTTGTGGCAGTTTTTGCAGCGAAGAACATGTCTCTCTACATCTCGTTGCATTTTTGGCCAAAAGACATGGTCAGACAGCATTTGCTCCGTCTTCTTGGCTCCAAAATGGCCCATAAGTCCACCTGCATGAGCTTCCTGGTCGAGTAAAAGTCGAACATAGCAATCTGGAATACAAAGTTTGTTAGTGCGAAATAAAAATCCATCATGCACATGATACTTTTCCCATCCTTTGCCATTACGGCACTTGGCATATGGTTCAACAAAGTACTAATCAGTGGCATATAATTCCTTTATACTTTCCAATCCGAGAATTTTAGCATCAAGTTGTGTGAGCAAAGCATGACGTCGAGATAAAGCATCAGCTACAATATTGTCTTGACCTTTCTTATATTTGACAATATAAGGAAAGGACTCAATAAATTCACTCCACTTAGCATGTCGTTTATTCAGTTTTAGTTGTCCTTTAATATGTTTCAATGATTCATGGTCTGAATGTATTACAAATTCTTTAGGATAAAGGTAGTGTTGCCAAGTTTCCAAACTCCGAACGAGAGCATATAATTCTTTATCATAAACTGAATAATTCAAAGTCGGACCACTTAGCTTTTCACTGAAGAATGCAATTGGTCTCTTTTCTTGCATCAGCACGCCTCCAATCCCAACTCCACTTGCATCACATTCAATTTCAAATGTCTTGTTGAAATCTGGAAGTGCAAGGATTGGGGATGTTGTGAGCTTCCTCTTTAATTCTTCAAAAGCCTTTTGTTGTGCTTCTCCCCATTTGAAAGGTATGTCTTTCTTGGTCAGCTCATTGATTGGAGCAGCGATCGTGCTGAAATCTTTCACGAAGCGCCAGTAGAAACCAACAAGTCCAAGGAAGCTTCTCACTTGGCTCACGTTCTATGGGGGCATCCATTCGTGTACAGCCTTGGCTTTCTCAACATCCACCTCCACGCCTTGTCCTGAAACAACAAAACCAAGGAAAACTACCTTGTCCGTGCAGAAGGTGCACTTCTCAAGGTTAGCGTACAATTTTTGTTTACGCAGGACAACAAGTACGCTCTGGATATGTGCAACATGTTCTTCAAGAGTCTTGATGTAGATTAGGATGTTATCAAAATAAACCACGACAAATTTACCAATGAAAGTTCTAAGCACATGATTCATTAATCGTATAAATGTACTAGGTGCATTGGTTAAACCAAAGGGCATCACTAACCATTCATACAATCCAAATTTTGTTTTAAAGGCTATTTTCCACTCATCTCCTGCTTTCATACGAATTTGATGATAGCCACTTCTTAAATCAATTTTAGTGAAAAAAATAGCACCACTAAGTTCATCAAGCATATCATCTAAGCGAGCAATGGGATGCCTATATCTTACTGTGATGTTGTTAATTACGCGGCAATCCACACATAGTCTCCAAGACCCATCTTTCTTAGGCGCTAAAGGAACAGGGACAGCACAAGGGGAAAGACTTTCCTGTACATACCCTTTTTTCATCAATTCCTCCACTTGTCGATGAATTTCTTTTGTCTCCTCTGGGTTGGTGTGGTATGCAGCCCTGTTCGGAAGTGACGCACCAGGAACCAAGTCAATTTGATGCTCGATCCCTCTCTTAGGTGGCAATCCTGGTGGTACTTCGCCCGAAAAGACATCTTCATATTCCTGCAAGACATTCAAAAGAGTACTCGGCAGGGTAGAGGGTAAGACATTAGTAGAAAGAAAACTGTCCTTGTACATAAGTACAAAGAACATGGCATCGGGTTCACTCAATGCTTTGATATCCCCCTTCCTAGCCATTATTACTAAACGCTCTTTTCCCGGTTTTTGGGTTCCTTGCAGCTGTGGGGTTTGATTTGGCTGTGGACACTCTTCCTTACTATTTTTGTGGCTCACTCGCAAGTGGTGCTCGCTCTCGCGCTGTTTCTTCCTGATATCATCCTTCAAAATTTCTTCCGGAGTCAAAGGAAGCAAGGAAATTCGCTCTCCTTTGTACACAAAAGACAGCTTGTTGGTCCTTCCAAAAATCTGGACATCACGATTATATAGCCATGGTCGAGCGAGCAGAAGCTGGCAGGCTTGCATAGGCACCACGTCGCACTCCACATGATCATTGTATTTACCAACAGAGAATGGTACGGTCACAGTATGACTGACACGTAGCGCACCACAATCATTAAACCACTGCATCTTGTATGGACTTGGATGACGCCGTGGTTTCAGTCCCAATTTGTCCACCAATTCTTGGCTAGCAATATTGTTGCAGCTGCCATTATCAACGATGATGCGACACACCTTATATTTGATTAGTCCACGGGTATGGAACAAATTATGTCGCTGCTTGTTGTCTTCCTTTTCTGCTGTTACACTAAGCACTCATAGAGAAATAAAGCAATTATGTTCTCCTTCTTCAGGCTGGATCTCATTCCCTTCCTCCTCAATTTCTTCATCACATATCTGTCCAGCATCTTCTGGATCACTCTCGGATTCCCATTCACCTTTCTCATTCAACAACATGGTCCTCTTGCTTGGGCATGTGCCCACGGCCGTGGCATTTATGGCATACAATTTCTCTGCTTCGAGAAGAAGATGTAGCTCCCGAGACATTGTTGTGGGTTGTTGAACTTGCAGCGCGTCGCTGCTGAGTTGTTGGTGATGACGTGGTGGAGGCTACCATCTTCGATGGAACAAATGATTGAGAAGACTTGGCTACAGCCCCTTGAGATCGTCCACCACCATAGGAAGTACTTGACTACTGTTTGCGCCATGGGGCAGCAATAGAATAACTGCCATAAGATTTTCCACGTGACTCTTGCTGAATCTTTTTCTCTGTTTGCATAGCTTGATCAACAAGATCCTGCAATGTACGATATGGAAACATCTCCACAAAACCAGAAATTTCTTCATTAAGACCTCCTAGAAATCTTGCCATTGTTGACTCTGCATCTTCTCTTATTCCCGCCTGCACCCACAACAACTCCATCTCCTTGAAATACTCATCAACTGATCTCTTCCCTTGCTTTAACATTTGCAACCGGTTCCTGAGATCACGCTGATAGCTAGATGGCACGAATCGCCTTCTCATCACTTGCTTCATCTCCTCCCATGTATTGATATATCCACGTCCCAAATCACGTTGATTCTCCTGCACTTGGTTCCCCCAAGTGAGAGCGTACCCAGAGAATTCCACCGAAGCAAGATTCACACGGCGCTGAGCCGAAAGATTATGTACTCGGAATATTTGATCACACTACTCAGCCCATTCAAGAAATTCATCGGGATTCTCCTTTCCAGTAAACTTTGGAATACTCAATTTGACACGAGCGATGTTATCTGGGTTGTCATGAGGACGTCGACCACGATGGTATTCCCTTTCTTCAAAATCAGCAGGCCGGAGATGATGACGCCGATCAAACCTGCCTTCTTGACCGAAAGGATTTTCATCATCATGAGATCCTTCTTCATGATCTTGATCTTCAAACTCTTCGTCTTCAAAATGCACGCGGCGACCATCAGCATTGCGCCTATGTGCGTGACGCCCACCATGGTAATTATTAAAATCAGCATGGTGTAAGGATCGAATGCCCAAGAGGGGGGGTGAATTGGGCTTCTTTTCAAAAATTTAAAGCAATAAAACTTAATTACTAAAAGCCCAATTCCCTACGCAAACAACCTATGCATTCAAGTAAATAGCAACTTCGCGGTATATAAAATGCATAAGTGTAGGGTGAGAGGAAGAGAATGCAAACTCCCGAGGAGACACGAAGATTTATCCCGTGGTTCGGCAAGATCGTCAAGATCTTCCTACATCCACGTTGTGGCACCCACCAAAGGGTATAGCCACACCCAAGTCACCGAGACTAGGGATCTTCACTATTCTTCTCCGTTCGCCAACCTCGGCAAGGTGGAGCTCAAGCCTTGTACAACTTGGATCCTCCGGGCTTCCACAACCGTCTTGGCAAGCTCCGGAAGTCACTCTCAGTTACAATCACCAAGGGACACTCCCTTACAGCTCTCACAACACTAGAGATTCCACTCACCAAGAATGGAAGCACACAAGCACTATCTCTAGCTAGTTCTAGCCTATCTCTTGGTGTGTAGGTGGTGTAGATGATCTAGAAGTGGTAGCTCAACGTCTTGAATGCTTGAGAATGTGCAGAGTATGTGTGGTGATCAAGACTTGTCGAATAGACAGGTTGAAGGGGTATAAATAGCCAGCCTCGACGAAATAGCCGTTGGAAAAGTAGGCTGACATCATGTTCTGCGAACACTGGATGATCTGATGCTCTCCATTCAGTTATCATCGGTCAAGTTCACTTTAGCTGATGTCACTGTGTCAGATATGACTGTTGTTAGACCGATGTTACACTTGTATTCTCATCGGATGATCCGGTGGCACTTCCTCCAGAATTGGTTCAGACTTGATGCTTACTCGAGTGATTGACCGATGTGTATAATGTTGTACATCGGAGGATCCGATGTTACACTTGATCCAGGGATATTTCTTACTGCACTGATGGACCGATGTAACATGTCCTTTGACATCGGATGATCCGATGAGTACTTGGTTCTGAGGTCTTCTTCTTCTGCTGAACCAACTCGACCGATGTGTTGTTCTCTGGAAACATCGGTTGATCCGGTGAGTTGATTTTGTTTGCTTCGAGTTGTTCTAAGTGATTCTTTTGGAATTTTCTCGATTGACCTCTTAGACACTTGTTGTAAATGTTCTTATGATGATTGTCAAGCATTGAGTGTTGTCAATTATGGTTGAATAACTTTGACATATGAGCTTTTACTTCTAACATTTATTGATCTCATAAAGTGATTGTTTAGGGGTCTCCAATGATCAGTGGTTGATGTTCATATTCATATAGATTTCATTTGATTGAGTGATATGGGAGACCTTGCATCCACAAATTCATTAGTAAAATCCAATGGTTGTCATTAATCACTGAAACCATACCTCATGGGGGCCTAGATGCTTTCAGTCTCCCCCTTTCTGGTGATTGATGACACCACAACAAGTGAAGCATAATAATAATGAATTTGATAGTACGATACTTAAGAAGATATGCAATGAGTACAAGATATGGCATTTTAAACTTGAAGACTCAAAAGAGATTAATAACGCGAAAGCTCAATCGATCAATAACTCAAGAGAATAAGTGGCACATAAATACTCAATGAATAGCAAATGAGTAGCAAAAACACCAAATTACAAAAGATATAGAGATAAACTCCCCCTACAGCTAGGATACTCCCTGAGACTAAGCAACCCTCCCACTGAATCTACTCTAACTCTTCTCCCCCTTTGGCATAAAGACACCAAAAAGGAATCCGAGGCCTAAGAACCCTAAGTGCTCGGAGCGATGACAAACTGGTCACCGTCGGGGGTGCTGTCGTCGGAGCTGCTGCCTGCTGCTGCGGCTGAGGCTGGAGTAGAAGTGGAGGGAGTTGTAGGAGCCGTAGGAGCCGCTGTCGGTGCCTGCTGAGTCGGAGCTGCTGGCAACGGGGCACTGACAACGGATGCCGGCGTCTGCTGGAACAACGTCGTAGCCGGCAGCGGAGAGTGGATCGATGCGCCTGGAGCAAGCAGTGGAGACATGCTGATCGTCGGGATCGGCGTGGTAGGCACTGGAGCTGCAGCTGGAGCAAGGACAGGCGGGGGTGGAGCAAAGCCTGGCAGCTGCAACGGCAGGGCAATCTCGATCTGGGTGTAGAGGTTGGTGATCAACCCCAGGATGCCCATCATAGCCTGCTGCGTCTGCTACTACTGGTTGAGGGAGCGCTGGGGCATCTGATCTATCAGCCCAGTCAGCCTGTCTGTGTCCTCTCACCTCTCACGGGCGATCTGGCACTGCATCTCCTGCTGCTGCTGCTGGAGCTCCAAAAGACGTGTTGCCTTCTCAGCTCGGGCCTGCTCAGCTGCAAGCCGGTCGAGGCGCTGCTGCTCAACCATCTGCTGTAGGAGTGAAGTAAGCTCGGATGGCTGAGAGACATGTGCCTCTGAGACGGGAGGTGGAGTAGGGGGTGGCACAGTCAAGCCTCCAGCCTCCGCGTCGTGCTGCCTGGGTGAGGGAGGAGGTGGGAAGTACTCCTCAACGCCGTCATCCGTGTCGCTCTCGGACCATATATGTTGAAGGTCCTCACTTTGAGCCTCTGCCTGTGCCAGTCTCTCATCTTCCTTCTCCAGATCTGACCAATCCTCCTCAGATAGCCGAGCACGGACCTGACGCTCGACTGGACGGCCAAGGCGGCGGTCTCCAGGAGCTAGAGCACGGTAGTGGCTGAACCATGTGACACTCTCGTCAGTGAGACTGTCACGCACGGCGGACTCCTCAGGAACAACCATGGAGAGCAAGTAGTTGATCCAGTGTCCAAACACAAGCTGTCTCATCATGCCAACTCCATCAGTGATCACGTCCTCCATCTCACATATGAGGATGTCCACAATATCGAACTCCATCCCATTCATGATGTAGAACAGGAGGGTCTGCTGCAGGCTGGTGAACCCCTCTAGGTATCCGGACCTCGGCAAAAGTGTGCGGCACAAGGCAAGGTGCACTGTGCGTGCAGCTGGAGTCAGCAATGCTGGTACCCTCGGCTGATCTGGAGAGAAAGACGGTGCAAACAGAGAGCGTATCTCCTCCAGTAGTGGTGCCACTCCTACAGTGAGCGGCCTCCTCGGCGGGTCTGCCTGTCCATACACTCTCTCGTGTAGGCAAGTGTCGTGGAGATCCACTCCTAGCAGTTGTGCCAAAGTCTGTCTCATCAAGTGATGGTGCTGGCCCATGAACATGAAGTCTATAGATCTGCGGCCCTCAGAGACGTAGAGGGTAGCGTAGAATACGCGGACCCAGTCCTCCATGTAGGCACTCCTCTCGTAGGACATCAGCTCCACCAGCCCTCTATATCTCTCAAAGTAGGGGCGTATCTCCGTCTCGGCTGCCAGGGCAAGCTGATCCCAATCCAGAAAGTTGTGCTGGAAGAGCTTATGGCCTCGGCGTCTATAGGTCTCGTACAGCGACGCTTGAGTCAAGGTCCAAAACCGGCTATCCACACGTGCCTCTCTGGGCTGCGGGAACCACTCCCCAAGTAGAAGTTCCATCTGAGCTTCCTGAGCTGCTTGGCCTTCATCTTTCTATAATCTGTCAACTGGACACCTTCACTAACACGGACGTTGGTGTCCATCTCGTAGACGGCTCTCTGGGCCGCCCTGTCCTCTCGAAGATCGGCAGTAGATGGTCTCGATCATGGTACTGCTGCTGGATGACCCCCACGGGTCCTGGCTGAGCGCCGGCGAACAAGCAGCACTTCCGGCTCTTCTTCTTCTTCAGACTCATCTAGCACGGGAGGCTGCCTCTGACGAGCCTCGCGGATCCTCAATGATCCTCCTCGGCCACGCTCTCGCTCCTCGGCGGTGTGAGCGGCCATCAAAGCCTTCTTCTCCTCCTTCGACAGCTTTTGCTTCTTTGCGGCCGGCTTCGCAATGCCCTTGCCCTTTCCCTTCTTGTCACGAGCCATTGCGATGAGACGATGCGCGAGAATGAAGTTGTGTCGGGCGCACGGTCGCGCCCGGGAACCCTAGCGGCGAAGAGACGACGACCGTAGAGGGAGGCACCACGACGGCGAGGGTGGTGGTATGGCTGTGCTTGGGGCAGCGGTGGTGCACGGGAGGCGGCGGTCGGCGGCGCTTGGGTGGAGCGGCTGCGGCGGTGGAGGAGAGCGGCGGCGGCGACGCTGGAGGGGAGCGGCGGCGGCGGCGTTGCTGCAGTGGTGCGGTGGCGGCCGGAGGGCGGCGGCGACGGCTCGAGGCGGCGGCCGGAGGCGGTGACTAGAGGGCGGCGGCGGCGTGAGGCAGGGGAGGCGTCGGGCGAAGGCGTTGGGGTCGGGGAGAGAGAAAGTGAGGAGGCAGAGCGGCGTTTAAAAGGTGGGTCCCAAACCCTACCTTGAAATTTAACACCGGATGAACCAACATTAAAAGATAGGAGCATCGGTTGAATGGCACAGTAAGAGTATTTAAAAAGGTACCATTGACACCGGATGGTCCGACGTGGAAGGGGATAGCATCGGTGGAATTCGGCACAGTTCCAGAAATGTGAACATCAGTTGGACCGATGTTTCTTAGAATGAACTTGTCGGTTGATTTGTGTTACTAACTGAGCTGACCCTTGGCTTTTGAACACAAAGTGATCCGATGATGGTCTGGCCTAAGCATCGGATAATCCGATGACTACAAAACAGCAACATCTCATATATGTCCTTTGACCAAACACACAAACAATGAGAGACACATGTCTCAGGACTTTTTGGGCAACCCCTTACCCCTAAAAAAATGCTAATATGCCAATAACTTAGCTAAGCCTAAAGCAAATAGAACACCGAGAAAAAAAGGGAGGAAATTATCCAAATAAAATGTAAGGCCCATGCTTTGTGAGCTAGAGTATGAAGCCTTCTATCTCTTAGAAGCATGTTCCTTTAGGCATTAACACACCTAACATTTTGTTCTTCCCACATCATATGAGTTGAGATATTGCATTTCAAACAAGTCTCTTTCTCATGAGGTGGGTTCCCCTTTGTGACAATCTACCGTATGCAATGCCAAACAATTTATAATGCAAGAGATTTAAATATGAGTGCAAGTCTATATGGCAGGTATCATGCAAGACATAAAGTAAATCTATCTTGCCAAGTTTGATCCTTTCAAAGGCTTCTTCAGGAAGAGCCACTCTCCAAGCCTTGGGGAAACCCAAAAGAACCTCCATCCCAAGCTGACCCTTGCTCACCCCTATCCTTTGAAAGTTATACAAGACCTATATGAGATGCATTCTTACATGATTACGGCAATTTACATGACGTTCGATGCATCTAGCACATTTAACTCACTTCTTAGCCTAGAAAAAGTTTTCTCATCAAGTGGTTTAGTGAAGATATCTGCCAATTGGTCTTCGGACCTAACACCTCGCAATGAGATGTCTCCCTTAGCTTCATGGTCCCTTAAGAAATGATGGCGAATATCAATGTG
Organism: Tuctoria greenei; assembly: GCA_036927565.1. Lineage (NCBI taxonomy): Eukaryota > Viridiplantae > Streptophyta > Magnoliopsida > Poales > Poaceae > Tuctoria > Tuctoria greenei. The sequence continues at coordinate 242,111,093 of JAYESD010000002.1, forward strand.
CTTAGTGCGGGAGTGTTGAACGGGGTTTTTAGCTATCTTAACCGCACTTTCATTGTCACAAATGAGAGGCACACAACCAAGTTTAATACCAAAGTCCAAAAGGGTTTGCTTCATATAAAGAATTTGGGCACAACATGCACCGGCCGCGATATATTCCGCTTCCGCCGTGGACAAGGCGACGGAATTTCGCTTCTTGCTAGACCAAGATACTAGGGAACACCCAAGCAAGTGGCACCCACCGGAGGTACTCTTGCGATCCACCCGGCATCCGGCAAAGTCTGAATCCGAGTATCCCAAGAGGTGGAATTTTGCACCTTTAGGGTACCACAAGCCCACACTAGGGGTATGCTTAAGATACCTAAGTATCCTAAAGACCGCCTTCCGATGCGATTCTTTAGGTGCCACTTGAAAGCGAGCACACAAGCATACACTAAACATGATATCGGGCCTAGATGCGGTAAGATAAAGCAATGAGCCAATCATAGAACGGTAGTTGGGTTGATCAATAGGTTTACCGTCCTTATCCGCGTCGAAATGACAATTTGTTGCCATTGGAGTGCTTCTTGAGCTACAATCTCCCATCTCAAATTTCTTCAAGAGGTCCTTGGTATACTTCTCTTGATAGACGAAGGTCCCCTCTTGAAGTTGCTTGATTTGGAATCCAAGGAAGAAGTTGAGCTCTCCAATCATCGACATCTCGAATTCCCTAGACATCATTTTGCCAAACTCATGGCTAAGAGCTTCGTTAGTTGAACCAAAAATAATATCATCAACATAAATTTGACAAATAAATAATTCTCCATTGATGTCTTTGGTGAAGAGTGTAGTGTCCACCCTCCCGATCTTGAATCCTTGCATGATCAAGAAATCCCGTAGTCGTTCATACCATGCCCTAGGTGCTTGCTTGAGCCCGTACAGCGCCTTGTGCAACCTATATACATGATTAGGATTCCTCGGATCTTCAAACCCGGGAGGTTGTTCAACATAAACAAGCCTGTTAATGTAACCATTAAGAAAGGCACTTTTCACATCCATTTGATAAAGTCTAATATTATGATGTGAGCAAAGGCAAGAAGTATACGGATGGCTTCTAGCCGGGCGACCGGAGCAAATGTCTCCCCAAAGTCTAGTCCTTCAACTTGCGAGAACCCCTTGGCCACAAGTCTTGCCTTGTTGCAGACCACCACGCCGTTCTCGTCTTGTTTGTTGCGGTACACCCACTTTGTTCCGATGATGTTTTTGTCCTTGGGTCGCTCCTCCAACACCCAAACTTCATTGCGGATGAAGTTGTTAAGTTCTTCTTGCATGGCCATCACCCAATTTGGATCTTGGAGTGCTTCCTCAATGTGAGTGGGTTCTACACATGAAACAAACGAGTAGTGCTCACAAAATGAAGCGAAATTGCGAGAACGTGTACTTACTCCCCTTGACGGACTTCCGATAATTTGGTCCATCGGATGCGCCTTAGAGATGTGTCCATGCCTCATAAGTGGTTGTGAAGCACTTGGCGGTGGTGATTCGTGTTGCTCATCTTGTGGTTGGACTTGATCATGGACTTCTTCTTCTTCTTCTTGATGTTGTGTGGCTTGTGAGTCTTGGGTCGGCAATGGATCATCCTTCTCTTCTTCGTCAACTTGAGGTGCCATAGAAGTGTTGATGTTGGAACTTGAATCTCCCCCTTGATCATGGCTCTCCTCAACTTTAGGCTTGATGTCTCCAATGGTCATGTTCTTCATGGCTTCTCGTAGAGGCTCATAATCTATTTCATCATGACCAAAACTCTCCTCTTGGGAGCCATTAGTTTCATCAAACTCAACATCACAACTTTCCTCAACTAAACCGGAGGTTTGGTTGAATACTCGATATGCTTTTGAGTTTGATGCATAACCAAGAAATATACCAACATCACATCTTCTTTCAAACTTACCGAGCCTTTTCTTGCGGTAGATGTAACACTTGCACCCAAAGACTTGAAAATAGGATATGTTGGGCTTTCTCCCAATGAGAAGTTCGTATGGGGTCTTTTGAAGTAGTCGATGAAGGTAGACCCTATTTGCGGCATGGCACGCCATGTTGATTGCTTCGGACCAAAACTTCTCGGGCGTGCCATAGTCATCAAGCATTGCTCGTGCAAGAGTGATGAGAGTCTTGTTCTTTCTTTCAACAACACCATTTTGTTGAGGAGTGTACGTGGCCGAAAACTCATGCTTCACGCCTTCACGATCACACCACTCCCCAATGTTGTAGTTCTTGAATTCGGTGCCGTTATCAATCCGGACCTTGATGATGCGAAGTTGAAATTCCCTTTGAGCACGATTGGCGAAGGTCTTGAACACTTCCGGAGTTTCACTCTTGTCACCTAAAAAAAAGTCCAAGCATAGCGAGAGTAGTCATCAACTATAACAAGACAATAGAGGTTATCGCCAAGACATTGATATGTGGACAGTCCAAAAAGGTCCATGTGAAGTAGCTCAAGTGGCTTGGAGGTTGACACCATTGTCTTCATTGGGTGGTGTGAAGCAACTTGCTTTCCGGCTTGACAAGCGCTACAAAGCTTGTTCTTCTCAAATGTGACATCCTTCACGCCGGTCACCATCCCAAGCTTGAATGACTTATTGAGCTTGCTCATCCCTATGTGCGCTATGCGTCGATGCCATAGCCAACCCAAACTTGTCTTGGTGAAAAGACAAGTGGTCAAGCTAGCATCGTTGTTGGAGAAGTCTACTAGGTAGAGATGTCCATGCCGAAATCCTTTGAAGATTAGTTCTTGGCTCGTTTCACTACTCACAACAACATCATTTTTGCTAAAGGTGCACGTTAGTTCAAGATCACATAATTGTGCAATAGAAAGTAAATTAAAACTAAGTGATTTAACGTACAATACATTGGAAATAGATAAATCATTTGAAATAGCAATTTTACCTAACCCAATTACCTTACCCTTAGAGTTGTCACCAAATGTGACTTGTTCATGATTGCCGGGTTTTCTATGGTGGTGAACATACCATCATTGTTGGTCATATGTTGAGTGCACCCGCTATCGAGTACCCAATGCTTTCCGCCGGCTTTGTAGTTCACCTACACACATGAATTCAATTTTTAACTTTAGGCACCCAAGCCAACTTAGGTCCTTGTATGTGTGATACAAGTGTTTTTGGGATCCAAAGTTGCTTGGGGAGCTTCCCCTTCATGCCCTTCATATCCTTGCCAATGAATCTTGCCTTCACCTTGCTATCTACTTTACTCAAGAGATAAAAATGATCATTGAAAGTAGATTTGTAGTTAATGGGCAATTTTGGAGAAGGTCGGTTAGGAAGAGGACACTCCCTTGTATGGTGACCGGTGACCTCACAATGTTTGCAATAAGAACCAACTTCCTTGATGAAGCTTGTTATAAGCTCCGATGAGGGCACCTTTCCTTTGTTAGGCACCGGGAAGGATCCAAGTCCTCTCTTGTTGAAGGCCTTTGCTTGTTGGAAGAGGATTTCCTTGTGCTTGACCTCTCCTTTTGATAGTCTAGCCACACTAGTGCGGAGACTCTCAATTTCTTACAACAAGTCCTTCTCCCTAGTGTTCTCTTTCAAAGGCAAAGACTTGTGCAAGACATTAGTGGCATGAGAAGTAATGAATACATTATCATTAAGAGTTTGTTTATTTATATTTTTCAATTCTTGATCAAGCGTTTCATGAGCAAGGTTAAGTATTTGATGCTCTTGGATCAACTCATTGTGCTTTCCCAAGAGTGCTTGGTGGGCTAAGTCAAGCTCATGATGATCTAGCTTGATTTGAGCCTTATCCTCCTCAACTTGCTTGACATGGGATTTGAGCGTGTCATGCTCTTTAAGTATGCTTTCATACTTGTCAAGCAAATCAAGGTTAGCACTCTCAAGCTTAGCACGAGTTTCTTCAAGAGCCTTAACCTTACTCTTTTCTCTCTTAATGATAGTGTGATATTCATTTATTAATGAAGTTAAATCATCGGGGAAAGCTCATCATCGCTAGAGTCATCACATACCTTGGTGTTACCTTTAGCCATGAGGCACATGGGTGGTGGATGAAGAGGTGAGTCATCATTGTTGGCAATGGCAAGGTCGACCAAACTTTCTTCTTCCGCTTCACTCTCTTCATCACTTGATTCTTTGTCGGTGACCCATTCATTTGCCTCACACATGAACACCTTTTGTGGATCATTTCTCTTCTTTGGGAAGAGTTTTGCCTTCTTGCCCTTGTCATGTTTCTTCTTCCCAAAGGATCTTAGTTTGGGTTTGACCTCTTCTTCATCATCTTCACTATCTTCAAGCTTGTGGTGCTTGCTCTTGTGGTTCTCTCTTCTTTTGTCTGGTTTTGGACAATCATAGGAGATGTGGCCTTGATCACCACAATTGTAGCAAGTCTTGTGGTCATCTCTCCTTGGTAGAAATGCTTTCTTCTTGGGATCAAAGGTGTATCCATTCTTGGCAATCTTGGAGTTCAAGCGAGAGAACTTTCTCATCATCAATGCAAGTTCATCATCATCATCTTCACTTGATGCTTGCTCTTCTTCACTTGAGCTAGGCTCAACCACCTTCTTTTTCTTGAGACTTGTTTTCTTGGTGGAGGCCTTTAGGGCAATTGTCTTTGAAGATGATTGCTCCATCATCCCAAGTACACTCATCTCATGAGCGTGAATCTCTCCAATAAGTTCCAAAACTTCAATGTGGTCAAGAGATTCTTTTTGAAGCATGGAGTTGGTGATGTTGTACATTGTCTTGGGAAGGAGCATAAGAATCTTGCGGTTGATGAGTCCCTTTCCAAGAGAAGCAATGTCAAGAGCATTAATTTCTTCAATAAGCACATTCAAGCGAGAGAACATTTCATTGACATTTTCATGAGGTAGCATTTTAAATTCATCATATTTGGCTTTAAGCATGTGATATTTTAGTTCCTTGACACGAGAAGAGCCCTCATGAATTTCTATTAAGCAAGCCCAAATTGCACAAGCCTTTTCTTTGCTAGCAATCCTAGCAAACACATCTTGACTAATACATTCATAAATTGCATTCCTGGCTTTAGCATCCCACTTAATTTGATCACCAACATAATTGTGCTCACCAAATCCCGCGTGGGTCGCTTCCCATACTTCGGGAGCAATAGCCTCTAGATAAGCGCGCATGCGTGCTTTCCAATAGGCAAAGTTCTTGCCCTCGAAGATAGGAACCGAACCCCCAACCTTGGCCATTTTAGCTCTCTAGCGGTGAAGCTAGATAGATCCAATGAGCGACCTTGCTCTGATACCAATTGTAAGGATCGAATGCCCAAGAGGGGGGGTGAATTGGACTTCTTTTCAAAAATTTAAAGCAATAAAACTTAATTACTAAAAGCCCAATTCCCTACGCAAACAACCTATGCATTCAAGTAAATAGCAACTTCGCGGTATATAAAATGCATATGTGTAGGGTGAGAGGAAGAGAATGCAAACTCCCGAGGAGACACGAAGATTTATCCCGTGGTTCGGCAAGATCGTCAAGATCTTCCTAAATCAACGTTGTGGCACCCACCAAAGGGTATAGCCACACCCAAGTCACCGAGACTAGGGATCTTCACTATTCTTCTCCGTTCGCCAACCTTGGCAAGGTGGAGCTCAAGCCTTGTACAACTTGGTTCCTCCGGGCTTCCACAACCGTCTTGGCAATCTCCGGAAGTCACTCTCAGTTACAATCACCAAGGGACACTCCCTTACAGCTCTCACTACACTAGAGATTCCACTCACCAAGAATGGAAGCACACAAGCACTATCTCTAGCTAGTTCTAGCCTATCTCTTTGTGTGTAGGTGGTGTAGATGATCTAGAAGTGGTAGCTCAACGTCTTGAATGCTTGAGAATGTGTAGAGTATGTCTGGTGATCAAGACTTGTCGAATATACAGGTTGAAGGGGTATAAATAGCCAGCCTCCACGAAATAGTCGTTGGAAAAGTAGGCTGATATCACTATTCTGCGAACATTGGATGATCCGATGCTCTCCCTTCAGTTATCATCGGTCAAGTTCACTTTAGCTGATGTCACTGTGTCAGATATGACCGTTGTTAGACCGATGTTACACTTGTCTTCTCATCGGATGATCCGGTGGCACTTCCTCCAGAATTGGTTCAGACTTGATGCTTATTGGAGTGATTGACCAATGTGTATAATACTGTACATCGGATGATCCGATGTTACACTTGATCCAGGGATATTGCTTACTGCACTGATGGACCGATGTAACATGTCCTTTGACATCGGATGATCCGGTGAGTACTTGGTTCTGAGGTCTTCTTCTTCTGCTGAACCAACTCGACCGATGTGTTGTTCTTTGGAAACATCGGTTGATCCGGTGAGTTGATTTTGTTTGCTTCGAGTTGTTCTAAGTGATTCTTTTGGAATTTTCTCAATTGACCTCTTAGACACTTGTTGTAAATGTTCTTCTGATGATTGTAAAGCATTGAGTGTTGTCAATTATGGTTGAATAACTTTGACATATGAGCTTTTACTTCTAACATTGATTGATCTCATAAAGTGATTGTTTAGGGGTCTCCATTGATCAGTGGTTGATGTTCATATTCATATAGATTTCATTTGATTGAGTGATATGGGAGACCTTGCATCCACAAATTCATTAGTAAAATCCAATGGTTGTCATTAATGACCAAAACCATACCTCATGGGGGCCTAGATGCTTTCACATGGCGACCACCACCAGATCCGTCAGGGCCATGTCCGAAGCGATTGAATCCATGGCTGAAACCAAAATTCTCATCGTCGGACTCCTCTCGATGACGGTCCTCTTGATCACGACATGCTCGACGTCCTCCAGCCGCGAGAAGACGCTCATCGAGGAGCCTGCCCATGGCCTCCATGAGTGAATCAGCCATGCAACACATCTCATCCCGTGAGACAGGGGGTTCCCTATCACCATGGTGTCCACCATGAACACTTGAATTTGAGTCTGCCATGTTAGGAGCAGCAAGAAAAAGAAAAAGATATATATATATATATGTGTGTGTGTGTGTGTGTGTGTGTGAGTGTGTGTGGACACACTCGATCTCACCTCTTACTTACCCAAGTTCTTGCCTGATCTCAAGAACTGTGATGGTGCTGGTGTGACACCTTCAACGGAGGTGGTAAAGAGGCCGTAAGGAGTACAAATCGAAAGTCCCGGTTCAGGTTTTTGGTGGAGCTATAGGTGGCTGAACAAGGAGGGCTACGATACTGCCAATCAAGTGAAAAAAAAATGTGCTCAAAAGATAATTTCTTTTTGCTGCTATCAAGATTACCACGAACTTGGATATGAAAACTGAAAATTTCAACACCCAACCGCAACACAAAATTCTTCAGAATCTTTTCACTTGTGCTCTCTTTTTTTTACTGTTTTATTAATTTCTTCTTTTTTTTTATAACACTAACAGGGGTGCTGATTACAAAAGATTTAGGTAAACGGTGGTGACGAGCAACTGGAAGAACACAAACACAAGATAACAGTACTGTCAAAAGGGCTATAGGTATTTTTTTAGGCTTTGGGCTATAGGACAAACAAATATATGTAAAAGATAAACACAGGGATGAATATGTGGATGGTGAAAACTGTAACAGGATGAAAAAGGGTGGGAGGGTGGGTGATAAAAAAATGAACCTATCGTGACAACGATAGCTCTGATTACCACATGATATGCACCGAAATTGGTTCGGCGAAGGGTGGCCTGATCTTCACGACAGGAGGTTCACGAACAAGATAACTTGTTGTACAAACAGTACGGATAACTAGCTTTATACCTGACCAAGGTTGGATGCGACCAAGCGACGGGGAGAGAGACACCAAAACCGCAAAGACTTCGACTCGATCTCCGAACGACCGCAGAACCACAACAAGAGCTAATCCACACAAGACGGGGCAGCCGTACTGGAACCCGCAGAGCACGAATTAGTGGATCTCAGAGAGATCTCTCCACAAGTTCAAGAAGAACAAGGAAGAACAAGGGTTGAGTAAGACACTCAAGCAGCTCGACTGCAAATATCACTGGAATAATCTTAATTCATCAAAAGTCCTTCTTGGCTTACAAAAGAGGGGTATTTATACCAACAACTAGTCTACAAATAGATGTGAACTAAAAAAGCCACGTGGGAAGGTGGAAGACCAACTGGCTTGATCATTCATGCAATGGTCATCAATTTCCCGCATGTCTTCTGGCCTTTTGAGTGGTCTTTAGTGTTTTAATCATAACTCCACTTAGGGACATCCAAAAGGCATGGGACTAGATGCGTTGGAAAGATAATTTGATAACCTTTCACACAATGTGTAGCATGCTTCACGAAATATTGTAGAGCGATACAGCTTATCACAGAAACTTGGATATCAGGCTGACTGTTGATCTTCTGAATAGTCTGCACGAAAAGCACTCGGCTGCCAAGTTGGGAGCTCTAAAACACTCGGCACTTAGTGGAATTAAAAAGTTGACTTCAACACCTTTCCAACAAGTACTCATGGACCTTCACAGCTTCTATGAATCCAGAGATATGACTGTTTCTTCATGACAGTTCTGCCAAGCTGAACTAGTTCGACGTAGTTCTCCTCTCTGGTTCAGTCTTGGCGTGTCCTTGTCATCCTCCTTGGTGAACCTGAGTAATAGAAACACGTACGATTTAGGAAGTATATAATTCTCATTAATAAATGGAATTTCACAAAGTAGCGCGTGCACCTCTTGTTGTAGCTGTTTAGCTCGGCTACGAGTAAATTGTCCATTGAAAACATGAGCTGGTGCAGCTTGACTTGATGATTGTTCCATCTTGCATGATGTAGTCGGTATACTTGATGGTGTGGTCGGTGTGGGCATATCACCACATATCAACCTGCATCGTACCTAGGCCTAGATCGAGACACGACATGTTACCAGACATTTCACGCCCGTGCCGACATCCTCGCCAGAGCGAGCGACCCCTCGCACTTCGTGCAAGCGAGCCAAAATGTAGCAGCGGCAGCAGCCATACAGTGTGGTGTGCCGGAACCCGCTGAATCTGAATTTTGGTGAGCCTATCGGGACCTCAAGTCCCTATTGTACCGAGCGGCCGATCAGCACACAGAAAGTTACCTTGCGCGGCAGCAGGAGGCATCAGAATAGGGTGGGAGTCAGAGACACTTCAGAGGTGAAGATGGACCATCAATGCCTCGCTTCATGGTCGGCGTAAGTGAGGTCAGAGGAACTATATCATCAGCCTGATACACATCTCCACCTACAGGCGAAGCGGCAACTATGACCCCTGCAGAACCACTAGAGCACGACGTCGAGCCCGAGACTTCGTCCCAGGACTCCGGTCGGGGTTCCCACACCACAAACCTCAGCCAAGACACTACCACGACAACCACGAAGGTTGGCACCCAAGCCTCAATGCTCCCGAGTTGACGTCCTTCGACAGGCAAGTACGCGACACAGTGTTTCCACCTCATTTTCGTGCACCGAACAACATCACAAAGTACGACGATGAAATGAACCCCAACGTGTGGTTGGAATACTAATGTCTGGCATGCAGAGCCGGTGGTGTCACGAACGACCTCTTCATCATATAGTACCTCCCCATATACCTAGCTCGAGTATCAGCCAGCCGACACCATCCGCAATTAGGTCGATCTCAAATCTGCGTTCACTTGTAACTCCCAAGGTACATACTACGTCCGGGCAACTCGTGGGACCTCAAAGGTTGCCAGCAGAGGTTGGGAGAAACCCTCCGCAAATGCATATGGTGCTTCTCCAAGAAATGCAACGAGCTCCTCAATGTAGTCGACGCTGATGTCATCGGGGCATTTCTCTCAACAACCAGTGTGAATCCCTGGTCCACAAGCTTGGTTGCGCCAAACCAAGAAGCACGAGGGAGTTGCTTGATATGGCAACCAACCACACCTCTAGCAAGGAGGTGGTCGAGGCCATCTTCAACACATCAAACCAATGCCAAAGAACCTCAAAGGAAACAATAACTCGACGCCCCGTCACGATGAGAGGACAACCGGATACAATAGACATTGCCCCAGGATGGAACACCGGAGGCTGGTCGTCACTGATCGCCGTGAGGACAAGAGACAAGTCAAGCTACCAACTTACTACTTCGAGAAGATGTTGGAGAAACCAAGCAGCCATCACGTGACCCCGGTCCATCACGCCCTGAAGGATTGCATCCTCCTCAAGTGCTTCCTCGGAAGGAAATCTGATGGCTCAAGCGATAAAGGAAAGAGGGCTGTGCCCCCAAGCCCCGAGCCGGAGGAGCCCCTCTTCCCAAGCCCACCGGCCTCATTTAAGACCCATCCAAGGAACGGTGACAGGGAGCTCGAGAACGGCGGTGGAGAGGTTGGGAGCGGAGGCAAGGAGCTCGCGAACAGCGGCAAAGAGCTCGAGAGCGGCAACAAGGAGCTCACAGACGGTGGCGAAGAACCCGAGAACAGCATTGGAAGGCTCGAGGGTTGCGCCAGCGAAGGGCACAATCAAGAGTTTTCAGGCGTCTTCGGTATCTCGTGAACGGTGGAGAAGAACCCAGGAACAGCGTTGGAAGGACAAAGGCCTATGATAGCAAAGGGAACGATCACGAGACTTCAGGCGACTTCAGAAGCTCGAGCGACAGCTGGCCCAAACCGTGCTGCCACATCGCCGCGAACCGCGACCCAAGATCGCAAGGAGCCTCGCAAGTCAGTGTTGTGCCCTCCCAGGAGGTCGGGAGAATGAAGGCAGGTACTAACCCCTCGACCATCTGCTTTTTCAATTGGAAGCCGAGTGCGTTCTTAAGACTAGGCAGGAGGGTCGGGCCGCGAGCGAACCAAATAGGACGTTATCAAATTTCTCCACAGTATATGCACAGGACTTTGGGTGGCACTCGGATCACAATACCCATCCCATATCACTCGGGGGCTCCGTGGTGTGACGACCCCTCCCCTGCGTCTCGCGGTTCAGCTGTAGCGCGCCAACTCAATCCCCCCACTGCAACCCAGAAGTAGGTACAAGAGTGAAAAAAAAAGAAGAATTGGGAAAACAATGTTCCCATACATTAAATCGACGCCAGTACCAAACTCTTTACATAAATCCCCGAGAGCAGCTTACTCACCGCCTCCCGAATCGCCAGGATCTACATCCGACCCGTCTCTCGAGCTAGGTTCTGGATGGCCTCGGGAGTGACACGCGGATAACGAAGCAGCGGGCTCGACCTCCTGGTCAACTTTTGCGAGCTCCTCCTTGGATCGCCCAGCCCCGTAGCCCTCTCTCACGGCCCGGAGATTGACACCATCGTAGTGGGATGCTATGATGGCAAGAGCAGTACGAGCCCCCAAAAGTGCCCTGGAACTTCCAAGCCCCGCGCATCGAGCCACCACTTTGATCCGGAACCTCGTAGAGCTGGACCGCCAACAAGCCCCACTCGTGACCCCGAGCTCCGATGGTCCAAGTACCGACTCGTAGGCCACCGGCACGGTATGCAGACCATCGCAACCTCCTCCTGAACAGCCACAAACCGAGCTAGAATACCCCTCAGACGAGCCTCCAAACGGGTTGGAACCCCTGATGGTTCGAGCACTGCGATAGTAATTTGAGCCGCAACCGTCTAAAGGGCGTCAAGCTCGTTCCATAAGAGTTGGGTGTTACACTCCGACGATTGAAGGGTCACTGCAGGGCTGCAAAGGATACGGCAAAGGACGCGGCAGATAGACACAATCAACCAAAAGGAAAGATTCAACACAAAACAATGAGGAACAAGGCTCAACATCTATTTCCCTTAGGGCCCGCTCCGTATTATCTTGACCCTTATACGTCTCGATAGGAGTGGACGTAGTTAACCGTTAAACCGTTAATATCGGTGTGTTCAGTTTTTGATGTGTGTTAACCGCTTGATCGAATTAATCGCAAGGTATCAGCAGCATAAAAGACCACTGATTCAGTCCATGTAAAACACTAACCCCACCCCAGCACCCACCGCCCACACCCAGTAAGCCCACGCGGCACATCGAATCGATCGATCGATCCCCTCCCTACTCGCCGCCTCCATCACGGGCGCACGCACACCCCCGCCGGCCGCCGCCACCTCGTCGCCCCAACCCGACGGCCGATGCTGCTCGCACACCGGCGGCCCGGCGCTCCTTCCCAGCCGGCGCTCCTCTCCTTCGACCTCCACCGACACTCGCCCTTCTCAGCTCGACGCTGCCTCTCCTTCGGCCTCCACCGGCGCTCACCCTTCGCAGCCCGCCGCCGCCTTTCCTTTGTCCTCCACCACCGCAGCGGCGCTCGCCGTCCCCCGACGCAGGCACGCAGCAACGGCGCCAACTACTGAGCACTCCTCCAATGTAAGTTGTGATTTGTAAACCCGTCATTCTTCTTTATCTGTGCTTGTTTGTTCATGCCCACACCTGATTCATCTTAGTTAATCATTTATCAAACATGGATGTATCATGTATACTTATATGTTGACTCATATGCCCAGATCTGTTTCATCTTAGTTTACCATTCATGTTTGTACGCAACTTGATGGATATTACAGTGTCTGTATACCTGCATGCTTGCCTTGTTGTGATTGTAGATGGCGGAGAACGAGAACCAGGGCACATTGGTGGTGGTGGAGCAGCAGAACAAGGATGATGATGGTGCCTCTGCATCAACCGAGAACGAGAAGCAGGACACAGCGGTGGAGCAGCAGAACAAGAATGATGATGGACAAAACCAAGATCAGAAAGATAAGAAGAAAAGGAAAGCCATATCAACAAGATCTGAAGTCTGGGATAGTTTCATCAAAATAACAGTTGGAGGCGTGCTGAAGAGTGCTATGTGCAAGTATTGCTCCTGTGAGCTCAGGTGCAACTCAAGAACAAACGGTACATCCTCTATGAAATACCAATTTAAATGCTTGCAAGAAAATTCCCAATAGAAATACTGATCATAATCAAGGCACATTACAATTACAACCGTCCCAAGGGGATGATAGTGTTGGTAATGTTAGCACATGGAAGTTTGATGCTGATTAATTAAAGACCTGTGTGGCTGAGATGATAATTGAAGATGAACTGCCTTTTGTGTTTACGGAACACCGTGGATTTAGAAAACTTACGGCCAAAGCTTGTCAAGCTTCACTGTGCCGTCTAGAAGATCAACAACTAGGACACGTGTTAAGGTTTATGAGAGTTAAAAGGAAAAACTTAGGACTTTTTTTAAAAAATCTTGTGAAAGAGTTTGTCTCACAACTGACACATGGACCTCAAATACACAGCAGAATTACTGTGTGTGACTAAAAATTTTATAGCTAATGATTGGAAGCTTCACAAGAAATCATAGGTTTTTTCTTGGTGAAAGGGCATAGAGGGGAAGACATAGGGAAGTCATTGGAGACATGTTTGGCTAAATGGGGTATTGACAAAGTTTTTACGATAATAGTTGACAATGCTGGTGCAAACAATGGTGCTATTAGGTACATGAAGAGGGTGCTGAATGAGTCAAACAATAGTATTGCAGTATGTCAATACCTCCACATGTGATGTCTTGCACACATAATTGACTTGATAGTTACTAAAGGTCTCAAAGAAATTGATGTTTCAGTTGCTCTTGTTTGTGCTGCTGTTAAGTTCATAAAGAGTTCACCATCTCGGTTGGCCAAATTTAAGAGATGTGCTGAACTAGCAAAAGTGGACAGCAAGGCTTTTTTATCCCTAGATGTTTGCACTAGGTGGAACTCTATTTATCTTATGTTATCTGCTGCAAAACCATATGAAAAGGCGTTTGAAAGGTACAGTGATGACTGATGAGGATCCATACTATAAACTTGATTTGGAAGACGCAATAAATGGTCTTGGGGTTCCTGAAAATTTAGATTGGGAAAATGCAGCAAAAATTGCTGAGTTTCTAGAACACTTTTATGAGCTCACACTTCGTGTTTGAGGCACGAACTACGTTACTTCTAACACACTTTTTCATGAAATTGCTGATGTTTTAATTTTGTTGAGGGAATGGTGTAATAGTGCTGATAAGACACGTAGGGAAATGGGAATGAGAATGATGGAGAAATACTATAAATATTGGGGGGCAACAATTGGGAGAAACCAGGAGAGAAAGGGGAGCCTTTGAACTTGGTTATTTTCTTCTGTGTTAATACTGATCCAAGGTATAAGCTGTCCAATACACAAAGATGGTTATCATTGAACTATTTGGATGTGAGATAGGTTCTTGAATTATGGGACAGAGTCGATTCTGCTTTTTGCTCTTTGTTTGAGTACAGAAATTTATATGCTAAAAGTGAGATGGCAGCACAATCAAGTGGTTCTCAAGCACCACCAAGAAGGACTAAAAGGTTGATGAAGTCTGTAATTGCTCAAAAGATGAGATTGGGTAGTAGTTCAGCTGTCACTAGTAAATCTGGATTGGAGAAATACCTAGCTGAAGAGAATGAAGAAGATAACAAAGATTTTAACATTCTTGATTGGTGGAAGGACAATGCTCATGGATTCCCAATATTATCGCACATGGCTTGCAATCTTTTAGCAATTCCCATATCTAAGTTGCATCGGAGTCTACTTTCAGTACAGTTGGTCGCGTCCTTGATGATTTCTGGAGCTCCCTCACACCACAAATGGTTGAGCTCCTAGTGTGTGCACAAGATTGGCTGCGAGGATCTAAACTTCAGCGTTGAAGAGGACCCTGAAGAGTTGGTCAAAATAGAGGAATGTAAGTGATTCTTGCTCACTGCTCAGCTTAACTATTTCAGATTCGTAAATTAACTTTCTTCTACTGTTTTTCAGCTTCGATTGATGGACTAGGTGGCCTCACACATTTTTCCAAGGCAAAGAGCACCTCTGTTGAGTAAGAGGGCAGCTGCACTGTTGAAAATCCGGCCTGTTCAGCCCTGTTTCTAGCTCTGCAGGTGTGCTGTTCTGATCTGTTCGGCCAGAACAGATCTGATATGCAGTGCAGTTCAGTACAGGGCGATTCCTGTGTTCAGAACAGAGAGGACAGAGAGAGTAGAAGGCACCCCGGTGCTGATCAGATCGGAGAAGAAGGGAACAGAGAAGAACTCGCCGAGTTCCTGCTGGAACAGATGCGAAACCCTGATCTAGGCTAGTTAGGGAACTCGGCTAGATCAGGTTCTGCCGTGGGGAGGCCTGGTCTGGTGGAAAACTTGTATTATTTTCTAATGAGGTGCAGGTACAGGGGAGGGGCGCACCCCTGTTTATATAGGGGCCGGCTGGGAGAGTCCCAGGGCCTTACAACTCGATCTCCAATTTAAAAACAGGACTCTATCTATTAGCAATGACTCTATGGACTCTAAACAGAATTTCTAATTTTTCTGGACTCTATCTACTGACCGCTCCAGGGAGGTGGGCCCCGCCTGGGCGCGCGCGCCCCTGGTGGGCTCAGCCACACCAGGCCGCCCCAGGCCTAGGCCCAGGGTCACCTGACATTCTCCTCCTGACCCTGGACCTGCAGTATGTCCAGAACGCCTATTCTTCTTCTCATCTCGATGAACTTCTGTCTTCCAAGTGCCTTGGTCTAAGATGTCCGCCATCTGGTCCTTCGTAGAGATTTGCTCAAGCACTATAACACCATTGTCTACACGCTCCCGTATGTAGTGATATTTGGTGTCGATGTGCTTGCTCCTGTCATGGTGTACCGGATTTTTGCTCAAGTCTATGGCAGACTTGTTGTCAACCCGTAGCACTGGCGTCTTCACCTTTTCAGCCAAGTCTTCCATCAGCCGTGCCATCCATACACCTTGACATGCCCCTTGAGCTGCTGCAATATATTCTGCCTCACAGGAGGACAAGGCCACCACCTTCTGCTTGCTGGACTGCCACGAAACGGGGCTGTTTCCTAGACAAAACAGCACCCCACTTGTGCTCTTGCGGTCCTCCACGTCTCCCGCATAGTCTCTATCCGAGTAGCCAATCAACTCCAAGTTGCCTCCCTTTGGATAGAAGACTCCGAAGTGGATCGTACCCGCTATATAGCGTACGATGCGCTTGACTGCAGCATAGTGTTCTTCCCTTGGCTCCTCCAAAAACCGACTCACGTACCCAACCGAGTAGGCGAGGTCGGGGCGTGTGTTCACCAAATATCGCAGCCCTCCCACCAAACTCCTGTAATCCGTTGCGTGCACCAACGAACTGTCACTTGTCTTGTAAAGCTTCAGGCCTTGCTCCATGGGGAATGCACAAGGGTTGCACTCCTCTAGGCCAGCTTTTGAGACAAGCTTAGAAGCGTAGGCCGCCTGCCCAACACTTATCCCCGCTTCAGACTGCCGCACTTCCAGGCCAAGATAATACGACAAGAGGCCCAAGTCGCTCATCTTGAACCGCCTCATCATCTCCTCCTTGAACTTCTTGATGTCGCCCCCTCCTGTGATCACGAGATCGTCGACGTACACGCCGACGATGAGCTTCTCCTTTCCAGCTCCACGGAAGTAAATCCCGTGCTCGCTCGTACTCTTCTGGAAGCCAAGCGATAGCAAGCTATCGTTGAGCTTGGCATTCCAGGCCCTGGGCGCTTGGCGAAGTCCGTACAAAGCCTTCTTGAGCCGATACACTTTGTGTTCGGCTCCTTCGACGATGAAGCCAGCGGGCTGAGAGACGTACACCTCCTCCATCAGATCGCCATTCAGGAAGGCGCTCTTCACATCCATGTGGTGTACCTCCCATCCCTTGTGTGCAGCTACTGCAAGGAGCAAGCGAACAGACTCTAGACGGGCTACAGGAGCGAATACCTCGTCAAAGTCTATTCCTTGCCGCTGGACATAGCCTTTGGCCACCAAACGAGCCTTGTGCTTCACCACCTCTCCATACTCGTCCCTCTTCACCTTGAACACCCACTTGAGACCAATGGGCTTGTGTCCTGCAGGAAGATCAACAAGTTGCCACGTCTTGTTCTCTTCTATGGACTCCATCTCCTCGAGCATGGCCCGTTTCCAGCACGGGTGTTCCTCGGCATCGGCGAAGGACGTAGGCTCCTCCGCGGTGGTAAACATGAGCTCCCCCTCCTCCAGGCTCGGTGGGCGTGGCGCGCGCCCAAGAGGGGTGAGGGTTCCCAGCACGTTGCGCATCGTGCGGAACCGAAGTGCAACGTTGTCGTTGTGGTAGGCGTCGACGTTGCTGCCGACATCCGTCGGCGGCGTGGCGAAGCGGATGGGCCGTGGAGGGTGCCGGGGCGTGACAAAGGTGCTGGAATCTTCAGTATCGGACCCTCCAGCCGCTGCTGACTCCTGTAGCGGGCTATCCCAGGTCTGTTCTGGACTGGACAGCCCCTGTAGAAGCCTGCGGGGTGTTGCGGGGGGTGCTGGTCGCCTACCAGCAGCCCTGGTGTGCCCCACCGGGGCCCCTGGGGTCTGGACAGACCCTGCTGCACCCCTCCTGGGTGCTGCAGGGGTGCTGTTTGGCCCTTCCGAGTCCTGCAATACCTTGCTAGGTGCTGGAACAGCAGGTTCAGCATGTGCTAAACCCATGGAGTCGACGTAGAACGCGTCGTAGTCCTCTTCTTCAGCTCCTTCACCCCAGTCCCACTTGGCCCTCTCGTCGAATATCACGTCACGTGATATGTGTGTGCGCCCATCGGCCGGATTGTACATCCGGTAGCCCTTCGTGCCTGCAACATAGCCAAGAAACACCATCGGCGTACTTCGGTCTTCCAACTTTCTCAGGTGGGGGCTTGTATTTTTGACATGTCCCACGCACCCAAAAATTCGGAAGTAGTTGACGGCTGGTCGCTCCCCGTACCAAGCTTCATATGGCGTCTTCCCGTCGAGGCCGCGGGTGGGGGATCTATTCAAGATGTAGACAGCTGTCAGGACCGCCTCACCCCAAAAGAACCCGGGCATACCCTTCGCCTTCAACATGCTTCTCGCCATCCCGACCACCGTCTGGTTGCGCCGCTCCACAACCCCATTCTGTTGCGGCGTGTATGGGGCTGTGAGCTGACGCTGTACGCCGTGCTGAGCGCAGTACTCGCCGAACTCCCGTGAGGTGAACTCCCCTCCGCGATCAGTACGAAGTAGCTTCAGCCTCCTCCCGGACTCTAATTCAGCTGTCACCTGGAATTTCTGAATTAAGTCGGGCGCTTTGTCCTTGCTCGCTAGGAGATAGAGCCACATATAGCGGCTCATGTCATCCACTAGCAACAAGAACATCTTGTTGTCGCCTGGAGTCGTCGGCGTGATCGGCCCGCAGATGTCGCCGTGGACGAGGTCGAGTGCGCCCTCCGCGCGCCGACGAGCTTGCGTGGGGAAGCTGGAGCGCCTCTGCTTCCCGGCCAAGCAAGCCTCACACAATTGATCGACATGATCAATTTGCGGAAGCCCGAGCACCATCTCCTCCTTTGCCAGCTTCCGAAGCGCCTGGAAGCCGACGTGTCCGTAACGTTCGTGCCAACGCCACGCGACGTCACCACGTCGTGCGGTCAGGCAAACTGGACGCGTGATGTTCAGCCTGACGGGGTACAACTTGCTGTCGTCGCGCCGCACTCGTGTGATGAGACGATTCTGCTCGTCTCGAATGTGCATCACCCCTGCATGCATGGTGACGCTGTAGCCATCCTCATCCAGCTGCCCGAGGCTGATGAGGTTGGTGGTGAGACGCGGGATGAGGTAGACACCAGTGAGCCGCCGATGCTCACCCGTGTCACAGGCGAACAGGACCGTGCCCTTCCCCTTGATCCGCACGACCGAGTTGTCGCCAAACTTGATGGTTCCGACGACGTTCTCGTCGAGCTCGGAGAAGACGGCGCGCGAACCAGTCATGTGGTTGGTCGCGCCCGTGTCGAGGTACCAAAGGGCGTCGTCGGAGTCGTTGTCGTCGTCGTGGCCACGATGTGCGAAGACGCGTCCCTCCACTATCTCCAGTGGACGCGTGGAACGCTCGCGTACAGGCTCCTCCTGTACTGAGGCCGCCCTTGTCATGAACAAGGCGCCCTCCTCCTCCGCCTTCGCCACGTGCGCCTGCTGCTGCGGCTCCTGCTGCTGCTGCTTCTTTATACGACACTCCTTGGCCCAATGGCCCTTCTTGCCGCACTTCCTGCACTGGTCCCGCGGAATGTCTTTCGCGGAACCCTTCTTCTTCTTGGGTGCCCCCTTGCGGCCACCCCTTTTCGAAGAGCCCTCATCTCCTCGCGCCTCCTTCCGCCGTGCCTCCCACTCCTCCTGAGTGAGGTACAGCTGGCCGTCGTGCACTCCTCCCTTGCGCCGCGTTGTGTCGAAGGCGTTTTCGGCAGCCCTTAGCCGCCCCGTCACATCCGACAATGTGAGGGTCGACACGTCCAGCAGGGTCGAGATCGCCACCACGATCTGCTCGAAGCGTTCTGGAACGCTCCGAAGGAGCTTCTCCACCGCCACATCTTCGTCGATGTGCTCCCCTAGCGTCTCGAGACGGGCTATGATGCCGCTCAGACGAAGGGAGAAGTCCTCCACGCTCTCGCCGTCCTTGAACGTGGTGGCGTCAAACTCCCGCCTGAGTTGACGCGCCGTGGTCTTCTTCACGCGATCGGCCCCCACTCGCATGAGGGCGATCGTGTCCCAAGCCTCCTTCGCCGTCTTCTTCTTCCCGATCGTCGTGATCATCTCCGACGGGATGGCACTGACTAGGATGTCGAGCGCCAACATGTCCTCCTGTTGCGTCACGTTGCCTTCTTCCACCGCCTTCCAAAGTAGCCGCGCCTTCAGCTTGATCTCCATCATGACGGCCCACTCCGCATAGTTGGTCTTGGTGAGCAGCGGAAACCCGGTTCCCGTGTTCACCTCACGAACTACCGGAGAGGTCGTCGTCGTGATCTTGCCGCCGTTGCCGGTGACGCTGCCGTTGCTTGGGGGAGAGGTCGACATGGCTCTGATGCCACGAATGTTGAAAATCCGGCCTGTTCAGCCCTGTTTCTAGCTCTGCAGGTGTGCTGTTCTGATCTGTTCGGCCAGAACAGATCTGATATGCAGTGCAGTTCAGTACAGGGCGATTCCTGTGTTCAGAACAGAGAGGACAGAGAGAGTAGAAGGCACCCCGGTGCTGATCAGATCGGAGAAGAAGGGAACAGAGAAGAACTCGCCGAGTTCCTGCTGGAACAGATGCGAAACCCTGATCTAGGCTAGTTAGGGAACTCGGCTAGATCAGGTTCTGCCGTGGGGAGGCCTGGTCTGGTGGAAAACTTGTATTATTTTCTAATGAGGTGCAGGTACAGGGGAGAGGCGCACCCCTGTTTATATAGGGGCCGGCTGGGAGAGTCCCAGGGCCTTACAACTCGATCTCCAATTTAAAAACAGGACTCTATCTATTAGCAATGACTCTATGGACTCTAAACAGAATTTCTAATTTTTCTGGACTCTATCTACTGACCGCTCCAGGGAGGTGGGCCCCGCCTGGGCGCGCGCGCCCCTGGTGGGTTCAGCCACACCAGGCCGCCCCAGGCCTAGGCCCAGGGTCACCTGACATGCACTGCTGCAGGTAAGTCTGATTTCAATTTATAGTAACTGTTGTGTGTCTGATTTCATCTTATAATAACTGCTGCAGGTAAGTTTGATTTTATAATACTTCAGTTAGCTTTTGTCCATGCGAGTATCAATATTGTTGTCTGATTTTAGTTAGTTGTCCATGCAAGTATCAATGCTGTTGTTTCCTTTTAGTTAGGTGTCAGCTACAGCTAGCTGACTTTGATAAATGATAATGCTTCATTTGTTATGATACATGTTGATTTTCCTATCATAGGAGATGGTGCTGCGCTGGACTTGGAAAACTGGAAGAGTGGGACTGTGAGAGTCAGATCTTTCGTGATGTGCAGCTATTATCATGGCTATGTATCTTTTATTCGAGTTTGTTGTTTGCGTC
The DNA here is from genome assembly GCA_036927565.1 of Tuctoria greenei. Classification (NCBI taxonomy): domain Eukaryota; kingdom Viridiplantae; phylum Streptophyta; class Magnoliopsida; order Poales; family Poaceae; genus Tuctoria; species Tuctoria greenei. Next base: position 242,131,905 of record JAYESD010000002.1, read on the forward strand.
TATATAATGTAAGACTATGCTCTACGCAATGGGTACTTTAATATTTATGTCAAACTATGTGATTGTAATATTATATGAGAGACTACATGATTGCAATATTTTGTAAGACTATGGTACTGTGATGTGGATTACAATGTGTGAAAATGTGTTATTTTCATCTGAAATGTGGATTATGTCATGTTTGCTGTTATATTTTTCAGTCTGACATTCATTCATAAAAGATTTGTCTTCATCTGTCTACGGTTAATGTGATTAACCGAATAGCTGCATCGAATTAACCGTAATCGTAATACGTGGTTAATGATTTTGTTCATGCAAATTTGCTTATTGATTTGCATTAACTGAATTAACCTTTAACCGTTTTAATCGAACCAAATTAATCAGGTTAACTGGATACCCATCTCTACGCCTTGATGCATGCCCAGACCAGCCCGTCGTTTGACTTCTTGCGAACGGCCATAGCCTGTGCCTTCTCTTCGGTCATCCTTGCAAGGCCCGCTCGGGCGCGCTCGAGTTCTGCTTGCAGGAACAACCGTGCGGCCCTCGCTGGATCGAAGTGATGCCCGACTCCCCGAGAGGCCCGCATCCCCTTGACAACATGTTGGGTTGACTTCAACAAACACATAATGCTCCCTGTCAATCGGGTTGGTGGTAAAAGCACCCGCAAAATGCCAGGCTAAGGTTGGGACCTACCGAGTCGTGAGAAGTCAGGTGGTGGAGCACTAGCGAGAGGTTTTGGTGCCCGGCTTCAAGGTTCCTTCAGGCAATGGATAGCTGTGAGCAAGCGTGGGTGACGTCCCCGTAGAGCCGCTCCCACTCGACCTCCTCCTCGGACGCGCTCGAGTCCACGGATCGTTCGCCCTTTGGCGGGAGATCGAACCATCCAATAGGCCGTGGCACCCTGACAAGAGCGCCTTCTGACACCGCCCTAGCCTTCGGACCTGATGGCCTAGGTAGTGGAGCTGGAACGACACGGGACGATTCTGACGCCTCTGGGACTACTGACCCCGACGCTCCATAGGGAGACGGTGTAGGCTCCCCCAACATCAGGGCACGACAGACGAAGGGGGCCTCGTGGCCAAACGAACGGCTCCCGTCAGACTCCGCACCCAGGGCCTCACTTCACACTGATACACCCTACTATAGAAAGAAAATCGATTAAGCCTATAAGATGACTCAAAGTCGGACCAAAGAGGAGGACCGAAAGTGGACATAGGACCACCAACCTCGAAGAGACACGGAACGCCGTTGACAGGATGGGGGCCGAAGGAACGGGCGTACCGGTCGAGGACGTTGACCGGGTTCTCGAGGCTCGATCACCCGACGGCCGCGACGATGCCGATTCGCTAGAGGTCCCGGTTGAGGGGAGCGACACTAAGCCTCGGGACCAGGGCAGCAACACAAGGCGCCAGGTCTATCTCGGCGTCCGAGCTCGCTCTCTTTAGGGCGCACCCTGCGTCCTGCCTCGCCGACCTCTTCCACACCAGGGGCAATCTCTGGGTCGGACTCCACCTCGGAGGCCTTGGCCAAGGAAACCATGCGGGTGCTTGATGAGGATATCACAACAGCGGATACGCATATTGAACTACAAGGACCAATCATAAGAGTACGAGCACAGTTACTAAATCAGCAAGTGAACTCGTTCCTTACTTCCTGCCCAAGTGAATTTGAGAATAGATTGCTATGTAATGATTTAATTTTTATTAGGAACCATGGAGAAGATCAACAAGTGAAGGAAGGAGGACTTGGGAATGTGGAGATCCAGTTCGAACATCCACAAGTTGATGAAAACAGTCTACAACTCGGAGTCCAGGAGCAGTCCATCTGAAAATGGACGCAAAGAATGCATACGAACTCCATTTTCGACATTCTACAAATGCACGAAAATAGGAGAAGATAAACTTTTCAATGGCTCTAGTCCCACATCAAAATTTCTCCGGGGTCATCGGGAATAATCAAAACAAGTCGAGTCTAGATTTTTATCCGGTGTTGTGCCACTGTATTGGGCTTTTGGGCCTTATATCCTGTATGAGTCCATTAGGAATGAGTCCCAGAGTCTTTTGGCCGAACCCTAGTCTTTAAATACCGTAGCTGCCGACCATATTCGATAGGTTTGTTTAGATTAATATGTTATACACAATTTCGTCGTTCATCAATTTGTGAAATCCTAATTCAGCACTCTCAGATTGCTTCTACTTCGTTCTTGTTTGTGTTATCGGTTACACTTGCGGGGATTAGCCTTCTCAGTAAGGTTAAGCATGTGAAACACGGTTGATAACTAACAGAGCAGTGGTGCAGTGACTGCAGGGGTATTCAAGCTGCTCGAGTCCCTCGGATCATCAATTTCGAGTTCTCCACCTCAATCGACTTGCCTTTCGGAAGATCGAGCCTAAACTACTCATTAATTGGTATCGAATTTCCAGGTTGACTATGAGGTATCTTCGTTTTCCATTAAATTAGTTTTGTTTTTTCATACCTAAAGTCCACAGAAAAGCCACAAAAAATATCGTTTTTACCGCTTCCTAACCTATAGTGCCTGCAATTTCGTTTTTTGGTTTGCATTGTTGAGTTTGCATCCGTATGGTCGAGTCTTGTTGCTGGTTTAGCTTTGTGTTTTTGGGTCGTAGTTATCATTTTTCGTCTTTTCTCGCTGTTCATCACCTATTCCACAATCCCTAAATAACAAACCAATCTACCACGATCATCGGTTTACCCTAGCTAACCACCTTGCGTGAACTCCCGCATCGCCAACTCTAGATTATATAACAGACATTTGTACCAGTCCTCCTTGAATCATCACACACCATCCCATCATTCGATGTTGCAAATTTCCGATTGTTTTCACATCTGATGGCAAGATCTGTGCTCAACCGAGTTGGAATCAACATCCAAAAATCATAACTCAGACGACCTACCTTAAAACAGCTATAACTCACACTAATCCTGAGGTATTTATCTTCCAGATGGCTGATCCAATATAAACTCAAAATCGGGCGATTTTTTCAAAATTGATTATGTGAAATTTTGCATCGATTTTCCGTGGCTTTGCCGCATTCGGTGAAATTAGATTGGCCAAATTCCCCTCGGAAGATAGGCTATTCGACCTCCGAAGTTTCATCACGAATTTTAAAGAAACTTTCTGATTTTCTATTGTAAAAGCCCTAGTTTTCAAACATTCCATTGTAGCTATGAGGTGAAGAAAATGAGAAGTAGAAAAATAAATTAAAAATAGCAATTGGAAAATCGAATTCTTTCAAACTCTAATGGAGGGAATTCAAAAATTCAAATATAGCTACTGTTCTAACTAAGTCAAAATAAAAATCTGAGTTCACAAATAGCTTCCCAATATTCCAAATAGCACCCCTGCAAAATTTCATTATTTTTGAAGCTGTTTTACTATTTAATTCAATGGCTACACTGAATTCCATTCAAATTTAAATTCATCTTTGAATTCGAATGAAATGGGATCAAATCAGTGATTTGAATTCAGAATCAAATTCTGCATAATTTAATTGGTCTCCCCACAAAAATCTAGCATTTTTGGACAAGTCTAGGTGGGTCAATTTATTGTCCAGAGAAAGATTAGCTTGAGAGGCAGTGGGACCCACAATTCAGTGACTGATTGAAGCAACCGACCGAGGTCTGTTTTTCCCCGCACTTCAGGCTCCGCTGCTCTCCATCTCATGAAGCAGCTGCGTGGCAACACCCTTGCGTGCTCTCTACACCTCCTCCACCTGTATCTTCCTCTCTCTCTCTGACCAAATTGGAGAAGCACCGAGCTCTCTGTTCTGTTTCTGCCGGCCTAACGAAGCTCTGTCTCGCGGTGCTCCAAGAGTAGAAATTGGCGCAACTCTATGCTCTTCATTTCCATCCAACTACATTCTTGTATCCTTGCTTATATGTGCCCTATTTTGAAGTCTCCTCGCTGGAGGGGGCAGGCCGGCGAGCTTGCCGGCGAGCGCCACCGTGCGCCGCCCCATGCGCCGCCCCGAGCGCGAGGAAGAAGACAATGGTGTCAGCGGCTGTTGCCTCTCACGGGATCTGCTGCGGCCGAGGATCCTTTGTGGCTGCACAGTTTAATCCCGTGCCCCTTAGTGTGGCCCCATTTCTATGGGTCCATTTCAAACCAGTGGGGCCAGACTTGAATATTCAAACTTTTCTAATTCAGAAAAATTCTAGAATATCTCCATACTTCTAAAATCAATTTCTCCTAGTAGATTTGCTCAAAAATTCTCAAATAAATTATGGTAGGCTCCTCGTGCCAACTACTTTGCAGTGATGCAACTTAATTTTTATGAAAGTCTTATTATGTTTATAATTTATTCCTTTGAGCCATTTTCATGGGAAATTAATTACTCCTGTTCTCTCTTGGAAAATTCCATTTTTTGTCAAAATTCATTCAAATGTCCTTGATGTCCAGCAAAAATTTCAAGTTCATTGGATTTGATTTACTTGACCAAACAGTATTCCAAAGCTCTATGTCCATTGAAAATTCAAAAACCAACATAACCTTTTTTAGAAATTATCTCCAACTTGTAAAATCAATATCTTTCAGTAGAAAGCTAAGAAAATTATAGAACAAAATTTGCTAGAACCAGTGAGACCTCTAACCAGATCACTATTGGACATGTCAAAGATTTATATTTAGTACCAAAATTCATAGAAGCCATTTACTTGTTGGAATTTTAGAGGCAACAAGCTTTCTTGAACATCTCCCATTCTTGGCCCAGATCCTCATCATAGTACCTGGTGTTCACTGTAAAAATTCCAAAGCCAATTAAAATTATTTACATACCTGATTGGTGTTTAGAAACTTATTCCATATAGTTTCAATATCACTCATCTATATATATGGTTGCATATCATATATTGACCAAGCTCGAGGAGCATCACCCAGAAGCAAACTTTGAGTCGGAGTTGGCAACTAGACAAGCCTCGGTTTGCATTTAGGATCTATTGCAAATTTTGATTTGTATCACATATGTCGGGTGGATTTTTTGCATTAGGGCCAAGGTGCTTTCTACACTACTTGCATAACCCACAAACCCCATGGAGTATAGGATAGGTTTGCAGCTCGACAAGTAGAAATGCTTTGCTAATGATGTAAGGAATCTGGTAGAAGTCGAGTAGTTGGAATCTACTCGTGATATAGGGTTTATATCACACGGGATTGGTTTGAGTACAAAAATGGTTTATGAATATGAATATGAGACCGAGCAGTGGGATATGATGCAGTGAGGAGGGGTCTCACATGCGTAGCCTGCTTATGTCTATTGAGGACAGATCTGTGTGCAGCCCTGCTGAGCAAGTTTGAAATGTACCAAAAGGCATATTGGCATATGAAACCTAGGAAACCGATGTTACTTGATAACCAGGGCATCGAGGCATACCCCACTATCGTTAGGAGTGGACTGAGGGCAGCGAGGTGTAAATCCGCTAGTGGGCACTGAAAGTTGCCTAGAGGGGGGGGTTGAATAGGCTAAACAACCTGAAATGACTTAATAAAACGAGATTAGAACTCAGGGGGGCGGACTAGTCCGGTCCAGGGGCGGACTGGTCCAGTCCTCCTACAGGGAAAAGCCTAAAAAGGGTTTCTGAATGTAGGCCTAGAGGGGTGTGAATAGGCCTTTTTGTTTTTTCTCGGTTCCTGTAACACTCAACAACAAGGTCAATACCAGAGATATCGGACTAGTCCGGTAAAGTGCGGACTAGTCCGGTTTTCACGGGCTAAGTTGATCAACTTCAGTCAATTTGATTGATTCGTTAATGTTTGCAGCGGAAATATAAACTTAAATGACAGTTTAATAGTTGTATGTCAAATTCTATAACAATTAAGCCTCTTGTTCAACAATTTAACTCAAATTGAACAAAGTGAATCAAACCCTAGATTAAGTTGATCGATTAAGATGAAGAACACAAAAGGACAAGACACAAGATTTATCCCGTGGTTCGGCTACCACGAAGGCAACCTACGTCCACGTTGAGGAGCCCACAAAAGGACAGGGTCTTCTCCAACCCTTCCCTCGTCGGATCTCCACGAAGGCCAATCCTCTTCCACTAATCACAAAGGGTAAATAACCAAGTTGAAGGGGCGTTCTCACACGTTGAGAGCTCCCTTGATTACAACTTACAAAGCTACCAATAACACACTCGAAAATTACAAATTGAAACGCAAGAGTGTGTTAGAGAATCAAACCAAGAGCTCAATGATGTGTGCCAAGTGTCTCTCCAGTGATCTAGAAGTGATCTTCAATGGATTGATCGATTTTGCACTTAATTTCGTGGAGAGAGGTGGTTTTTGAGTCTCTTGGGAGGTGTGACGGCGCTAGGGTTCGAGAGAGAGTAAAAGTGGGCCGGGCACCTCTATTTATATGGGGTTTCTAAAAGTGACCGTTAGGGTTCAGAAAGATCGGACTAGTCCGTGGTGGTCACCGGACTAGTCCGGTGTGCTGTGTGTAGCAAACCCTAAGTGTCCAGGAATATCGTACTAGTCCGGTTGAAAACGGACTTGTCCGATTTCACTACTGGAAATCTTCGGACTAGTCCGATTGCCATCGGACTTGTACGGACATATGAAACCCTAAGTGTTTAGGATGACAAGTCCGCACTAGGAGGACTTGTCCGATTTAGATCAGTGTGTATATCGGACTAGTCCGTGTAGACACTGGACTTGTCCGAAGTGGATCAGAAAGAATATCGGACTAGTCCGGATCACAACGGACTTGTCCGATTTTGTGTGACTTGTGCATTGTGTTGAGGACTAGTCCGCATTGGGGAGGACTAGTCCAAAGTGGATCAGAAAGATATTGGACTAGTCCGGTGAATGCCGGACTTGTCCGATCTAGTGCAGAATGTGATATCGGACTAGTCCGGCTGATATCGAACTAGTCCGGTCCTGTATAACTTTGTGCATTGTGTGTGTGTGCTTGAAAGTGATTGAGCTCTTGGGTGTGTTTCCTTAACACACTCCATACATAATAATCTACTATTTTCTTCTCCTTGAGCTCAAATTCACTTTGCTTCTCATTTCCCTTCTTTTTGGCATTTTGCTCATTTTTCATTATTTGCCTGCATTCATCTCAATAAAAGGATTAGGATCCAAATTGCTTGTCATAAATCATCCAAAACCCACAAGGGAGTCCTAGATGCACTTTCAATCTCCCCCTTTTTGGTGATTGATGACAACCAATTGAGATTTCACAAAATAAGGCAAAAAATGAGATTTTCATAAAGTATGCACATATGACTCAAAAATACATCAAGCAACAAGAGAATTATCCATATGTGCATTCTTTATGGTGGGATGCATACGAAGTGCATGAATACATTGAGAATGACAGAATTTACATTAATCAACCGATACCAAGTGCATATGACATTCCATGAGCAAAAATGCAGTTTTCATCACATACTCGCAAATAAATTGAGCAATTCATCAAAAGACCAAACTTAATATGAAAACAGTGTTAAACTATTACAATCACAAATAAAAGTACAGAGAAGGCTCTCTCCTCGCATCCTATTACAGCTAAAGCTAAGACTGGACTCCCCCTCAATCTCTCCTCCTTTGGCATCAAGACACCAAAAAGAGAGAGAGGAAGGTCCTAGGTTCTTCACTCTTCGCTGTCTGTCCTCTTGTCATCTTCTTCGTCTTCTTCGCTCTCCGCTTGACGAGGAGGAGAGGGAGGAGGAGGAGCGGAGCTGCTCGAGCCCCCAATGCCAAAATAGGCAAGCTCAGAGGGGGACAAGGGCCCGGGCTCGGAGATGTCAAGATCAGAATCTTCAGAAATTACTGGAGATCCAATGGGGTTGATCTCCAGCTTTTCACTCAGTTGCTTCACATTGGCTTTGATATATCTCATATCCTCCTTCCTCTTCTGATTGAGTTTATGAAGCTTTACTTCAGTCTTCTTGCAGGAGGAGAATATCGCGGACAAGTATTTGAGGATCCCACTGGCGGATCCACTCCGAAGGGCTTCCCTGGAGGGGGGAGGAGCCCTAGCAGCATCTCTTTCTCTTGCCGGTGCCTCAGGACTTGAGGCCGGCGAGGGAGCAGCCTGGACACTCACAGGCTGAGGCTTCTGAGGCCTCAGGGGAGTGTGCTCTACATCCTTCACAAATTCTATTCCTGTGACATTCTCAATCATGAACATCAAGTAGGGAGCATAACCACAGGACCGATTGGGGGTGCTTGAGATGTTGACCATGTCGTTCCATATGTAATCTGCAACATCAAACTGTCTCTTCTTGCTTATGACCCTCATTAGAGTCCGAAGGTAGCCCTGTACACTCCCTGCATCCCCATCCTTGGGGGCAATGGTCTTCCGGAGAACTCTGTTCAGAACCACAAAGAAGGGCTTCATGTTCTTTGTGGAGGGAGGAACATACTTAGAGTTGGGCTCATACATGAACTTCATTCCGTCCCTCTCAATGACCCCTATGTTGTGGATGATCAGGTGGTCATTTCCAGCAGAGTCTAAATGGAGCAAGCTTGCAAAATCCTCCTGAGTGATGGAGTACTTGGATCCATGGGTCATCCAAGTCACACTCTCTTCATCTTCACTCGAGAAGTGGCACGTTGCATAGAATTGTGCAATCACTTCATCATTACAATTGTGTCTGAAAGCAAACAGATCCTTCAGACCATGCCTTTCTGCTGCAGCAATGACCTCATCAAAAGCTGAGCACTTCTTCTTCTCTAGGTGGGCCCAGTCAATCCACTGACTGCGCACCACCGGAGTCTTCATCGGCAGGTAAACCAGCCTGTAGAAATCTGCATGGAAGTTTGACCAAAACCTTCCATCAGCTGCCTGCTTTGGCCTTCCATAGCAATCAATGCTTCTTAGCTTGGCTGCCACATCGCTGCCTTTCCCATTGAATTTCTCTTCATTGGGGTCCCGGACCCCTTCTCTGGGAGCATGAAGCTTCAAGGGCCCAACTGGCCCCGTTGCGACTCCCTTGCCCTTTCCTTTTGCTTGACGAAGGCCGCTTGTAGACGCAGCAGCCTTCGAGGCGGGCTTCTTGACACAGACCTTCCTCCGAACCTGGGGAGGGGAAGTAGCAGGCTCGGAAGGTCTTTCTTGGCGTTTCTTGCCAAGACCCGCCGAGGACCGAGGTGCCACCTCGTGGTCCAACTCGGCCTCAAAGTTGGAGATCTCGTTGTCGGAGCTCGACATGATCTGAGAATGATTGAGCAAGAATAATGACAAGTTATACAAGGCATAGGTAAGACAAGATAGTAATGGATGGCATTAAGGAATTAAGGAATTAGGTTTCAGGTTCAGAAACATCGGACTTGTCCGGTGCTCAGGCACGGGCTAGTCCGGGGAACCGGACTTGTCCGTGCATGGACCGGACTAGTCCGGTGTTCATCCTCAAAAACCTAACAGATTGGACAGGATACAATCCCTAATGCAAATCTAGTCTAGCACACACGTATTACATCAACTAAACATGTAACTAGTGAAGGGTGCTAGACCAAACGATCAACAATTGAGAAAAACACAATTTCTAGGATTTTGAAGATTTTTACCAAAGAAATCGATGGAGGCTCGAAGTTTTGGGGGTTGGAGGTCGGACTAGTCCGCTAGCTTCAATCCCCAAGTCTTCAAGCTTGATCTCCGCCCAAAAGAGTGGCTTTTCGACGGAGGATGCAAAAGATCGCCTTGGGAGCTCGAGCGCAAGAGAGAGGAAGCCTAGAGCGAATGTGGGGGTGAGGAGATTAGGGTTTGGTGGCGGCTAGGGTTATGGACACGAAAAATCGGACAAGTCCGGACATGACCGGACTAGTCCGAAGTCATCCAGAGACCTATATCGGACTAGTCCGTGGTCTATCAGACTAGTCCGGCCTAACCGGCACTCTGCGGACTAGTCTGCATGGGCGGACTAGTCCGTGGTCACCAGGAAAGAATTGCATAGCCCATTCACATATATTTGAAGGTTCAATAATAGAGAATAGAGAGGCAGAACAATTCAAGTAATCTTGATGAATTTGACCAGTAAGCATACAACAATCATACAATGATCAAAGTTCATCAAGATCTAATAATTGACATAGTTTTTCGAGAGAAAAATGGAGAGGGATGATTTTCACAATTCAATCAACATTTTTGAAGCAATCATACAGGTATGCAAACTTTTCAAGCCACACTCCGAGAATCAAGAATATTTAGCTCATTTCAGAGTTCGCAAAAGCGCTTCTCATCAAGTGGCTTGGTGAATATGTCGGCCAATTGTTTTTGGGTGTTGACATGTGAGATGGTTATGTCTCCTTTCATGGAATGGTCTCTCAAGAAATGATGTCTTATGTCTATGTGTTTAGTCCTAGAGTGCTCAACTGGATTGTGGGCTATTTTAATGGCACTCTCATTATCACAAAGGAGAGGAATACGGTTCATATTGTAACCGTAATCCCTTAGAGTTTGTCGCATCCAAAGGAGTGGTGCACAACAACTCCCGGCTGCAACATACTCCGCTTCGGCTATGGATAATGCAATGGAGTTTTGTTTCTTAGATGACCAAGAAACCAAAGATCTTCCTAGGAATTGGCATGTGCCAGAGGTGCTTTTTCTATCAACTTTGCACCCAGCATAATCTGCATCGGAGTAACCAATGAGATTGAATTTGGAGCCTTTTGGGTACCAAAGACCAAGGTTGGGTGTATGAACTAAATATCTCAAGATTCTTTTTACGGCTGTCAAGTTACATTCCTTAGGGTTGGCTTGAAATCTTGCACACAAACATACACTCAACATAATATCTGGCCTAGATGCACATAAGTAGAGTAAAGATCCAATCATGGAGCGATATACCTTTTGGTCGACGCTCGGTCCATCTTCATTGAGATCCAAGTGGCCATTCGTAGCCATGGGAGTCTTTATGGGCTTTGCCTTGTCCATGCCAAACTTCTTGAGTATGTCCTGCGTGTACTTGGTTTGGCTTATGAATGTTCCTTCCCTTTGTTGCCGCACTTGGAATCCCAAGAAGTACTTCAATTCTCCCATCATTGACATTTCAAACCTGTCTGTCATAATTCTACTAAATTCTTCACAGAAAGATTGGTTAGTTGACCCAAAAATTATATCATCAACATAGATTTGGCAAATAAAAAGGTCATTATCTAGATTCTTAGTGAATAATGTATAATCTACTTTGCCAATTTGAAAACCATTATCAATTAAGAAATCTCTAAGACACTCATACCAAGCTCTAGGAGCTTGTTTGAGGCCATAGAGAGCCTTACGCAGTTTATATACGTGGTCGGGGAACTCTTCGTCTTCAAACCTGGGTGGTTGCTCCACGTACACCTCTTCCTTGATCGGTCCATTGAGGAAGACATTTTCACGTCCATTTGATACAGCTTGAAATCATGGTGAGTAGCATATGCAAGTAATATTCTAATTGATTCAAGCCTAGCTACTGGAGCAAAAGTCTCATCGAAATCCAAACCTTCGACTTGTGAGTAACCCTTTGGCCACAAGTCGTGCCTTGTTTCTTGTCACCACTCCGTGTTCGTCTTGCTTGTTGTGGAAGACCCACTTGGTGCCCACTATATTTGCATTGGGTCTTGCCACAAGTTCCCAAACCTCGTTTCTCTTGAAGTTGTTCAACTCTTCTTGCATTGCCACCACCCAGTCCGGATCCTTCAATGCATCCTCAGTCCTGCGTGGTTCCAAAAAGGAGACAAATGAGTAATGCTCACAAAAATTAGCTATACGAGATCTAGTGGTTACTCCCTTTTGGATGTCACCGATGATGTTGTCGATTGGGTGATCCCTTTGAATGCATTGGTGTACTCTTGGGTGTGGCACTTGGAGAGTTGTGTGTTGGTGATCATTTTCTTCTCCCCCTGAGTGGTTGCCCTCGTTGATTTGTTGATCATCTTCATATTCTTGTGATTGATCTTGTATCGAAGCTCCCCCTTGACTGTTGATCTCCTCTTGTGGTTCACTTTCCTCTTGTATTTGTGACGATGACTCTTGTGGTCGAACTTCGCCTAGAGCCATTCTCTTCTATGCTTGATAAGGAGCTTCTTCTTTACCTAATTCACATTGATCAACTTGCTCCTTTTGGGAGCCATTAGTTTCATCGAACACTACGTCACGTGCCACTTCAACAAGTCCGGAGGCCTTGTTGAAAACACGATAGGCGTAAGTGTTCGAATCATAACCAAGCAAGAAACCTTCATCGGACTTCGAAGCGAACTTTGAAGTCCTGGGCTTCTTGTTCAAGATATAACATGGAGAGCCGAAAACTCTAAAATATGAAATGTTTGGTTTGTTACCGATGAGTAGCTCATAAGGAGTCTTCTTGAGTAGTCGATGAAGGTAGAGTCGATTTGTGGCGTGGCAAGCGGTGTTAATTGCTTCCGCCCAAAATCGATCTGAAGTCTTGTATTCATCGAGCATTGTTCTTGCCATCTCTATGAGCGTTCGGTTCTTCCTTTCGGCAACTCTGTTTTGTTGTGGAGAGTATGATGCTGAAAATTCGTGCTTGATTCCCTCCTCATCAAGGTACTCCTCCACTTGTATGTTCTTGAACTCCGTGTCGTTGTCGCTCTGAATACTCTTGATCGATAGTGGGAACTCGTTTTGCGCTCGCTTGAAGAATTTCTTGAGTGTCCCTTGTGTTTCTAACTTGTCATGCAAAAAGAACACCCAAGTGAAGCGGGAAAAATCATCAATAATGACTAAACCGTATTTATTACCGTCGATGCTTATGTAAGCAATTGGACCAAACAAGTCCATATGAAGTAGTTCGAGCGGTCTTGTCGTAGTCATGATGTTCTTTGCGGGATGATGTGCTCCAACTTGCTTCCCGGCTTGGCACGCGCTACAAGGCCTGTCTTTCTCAAAAACAACATCTTTCAAACCTCGGATGTGATCGCCCTTGAGGAGTTTTTGAAGATTCCTCATACCAACATGTGCTAGCCGTCTATGCCACAACCAACCCATGTTGGTTTTTGCAATCAAGCATGTGTCGAGTTTGGCTTTATCCTTGTTGAAGTCAACAAGGTAAAGCTTTCCCTTCAACATACCCTTGAATGCAACGGAACCATCACTCCTCCTTGAGACGGTCACACCCTCGTTAGTGAACAGGCAATTATAACCTTTGTCACATAATTGAGATATGGACAGCAGGTTATAATCTAAAGATTCAACATGTAAAACATGAGAAAGAGTGTGTTCAGAGGATATTGCTATTTTACCGGTACCGAGCACCCTTCCTTGACTATTATCTCCGAAGTAGATGCCTTCGTTTGGGTCCTCGTTTTATTCATATTCCACGAACATCCTCCTTTCTCCGGTCATGTGGTTGGTGCATCCACTGTCTAGCACCCATTTGGTTCCATCGGAGGAATAGGCCTGCAGAAACAAATTATGCCTTGGTTTTAGGTACCCAAGCTTGCTTGGGTCCTTGGAGGTTAGTTACAATACATTTGGGCACCCACACATGGGATTTTGTGTTCCCATGGCGTGGCCCAACATAATAAGCATAAACTTTACCAAGATTGTTTCTCATTAATACATAAGAGGCATCAAAGGTTTTGAACAAAAGTTGTTGTTGTTTATGGATCGGACTAGTCTGGGTGACCGGACTTCTCCGGATGACCGGACTTGTCCGGACCATAGCCGGACTAGTCCGGTGTTCATGAGAGTTCAGGTTCTTAATTTTCGAGTTACCAGGTTGTGAGGGTCCTCCCTTCACAAAGGTAATCCTTCCCTTGTTATTCTTATGACTTCCAACATTTTGCTTTCCATCATAAGAGTAACCAATGCCATACTTGACATTTGGAGGTCTTTGGACCAAGTATGCACTACGTGCATAGTTGATCCTCTCCTTGCCAAATATTCCACATTGGGTAGGATTTTTATCCTTTGTGGAGGTAGACTTTTCCTTCAACCTGGTGTTGATTTTACCACATTTGCACATATGAACAAGATTAGTTGAAGTGGGTTGAGAAGGTAGACTTGAAGAGGAGGAAGATTCACTTAGCTTGAGTGACTCAACTTGCACTTCAAGGATCTTGTTAACCTTGATCAGGTCATCAAGTTGATCCTTGATTGCAATGTTTGAGTTGGTTAACTCCAAGCAAGTTTTCTTGCTTGAAGCTAGCTCAAGCTCTAGTGAGCTGTTTTTCTCCTTTTCAAGAACTAGAAGATTGTCAAGTTCGACATACTTCTCCTTTTGGGAGATAATCATGTCCTCTTGACGATCAATTAGCCGTTCCTTCTCAACAAGTTGGTCAAGTAAAAATTTCATTTTAGCAGCAGTTTTTCTGTCTAATCCAATTAACATATCTTCATCATCACTATCTAGTTCATCATTGCTTGAGTAGGAATGCATGGAAGGAGTTTTGATGTTTACCTTGCGTTTACCTTCCTTTGCCATGAGGCAAGTGCCATGTCCCTTCTTTGTACCGAGCGTGGGGAAGAGTGTGGGTTTCTTGGACGTGCTTTCAATGGCTATGCTAGCCATCTCTTCTTCATCGGATGATGAGGACTCATCGTTTGAGTCCCACTCCTTTCCAATGTGTGCTTGTTCAGCTTGTTTCTTCTTCTTGAAGAATTTCTTCGGTTGAGGCTTGGCTTCTTTATTCTTCTTCTTGTTGTCCTCATACGGGCAATCGACTATAAAGTGGTTATACTCACCACAATTATAGCACGCCCGCCTCATCTTCGGCTTTGTCCTCTCCTTTTACTTGCCTTCACTTGATTTTGTTCCTTGTCTTTGCTTCATATTCTTTTGAATTTATTCATGAACAAAATCATATCCTCTTCGTCCAGCTCACTGCTTTCATCATCGCTGTCCTCCTCAAGCTGTGCTTCTCTTGCTTCTTTGGATAGAGGCTTGAGTGTGGACTTTAAGGCAACTCCCTTCTTCTTGGCCGATGTGAGGTCGGCTATTTCTTTGACGTGCTCGGCTTGTTTCTCCATCATTTCAAAGTTGATGATTTTGCCAAGCAATTCATCTGGAGTCATCCTCTTGTACCCGGGACTTTCTCTGATCATAGAGCATAGTGTGACATTGCGAGGCATAAAGGCTCTAAGGATGAGCTTTACAACCTCGTGGTCATTCCACTTCTTGCTCCCATATGATCGAACCTTGTTTACAAGTGTCTTCAATCGGTTGTACATGTCCTGGGGAGACTCGTCTTCCTCAATTGCGAACCTTCCTAGTTCGCCTTCGATCATTTCAATTTTCGCCTCCCGCACATGCCGGTCACCTTCATGGGCTGTTTGTAGTGTGTCCCATATTTCCTTGGCAATCTCCAGTCCGTCCACCTTTGTGAATTCATCTCGACTTAGAGATGAGGTGATTACGGCTACGGCTTGAGCGTTTCTGTGGATGGCTTGCTCTTGACTTGGGGTGAGCTCTTCGTCGTCATCTGGGATGTCTATTCCTGTGCACACAATATGCCATAAACTTGGGTTAAGGGAAATCAAGTGCATCTTCATATTTTGCCTCCACATGGAGTAATCACTCCCATCGAAGTGTGGGGCTTTTCCAAGAGGAATAGATAGGTAATGGCTGTTGTTTGAATTTAAACGATCATAGTTAAAAGGATATCGGGAGTAGTCGGTGTGACTACTCCCCTTCTTCTTTTCTTCAACTTTAGCTTTCCCTTTGGAAAGTGCTTTCTTTCTGAGGAGTGCTTTCAGCTCCAGCGTCTCCTCGTCATCATCATCGAAGTCTTGAATTGCTTCGAGATACTTTTCCAGCTTTTGGTTCTTGTCGTTGTTCACTTCTTCCTGGTTGTTGATTTTCTGAAGTTCCTTCATGTCCGACATGATCTCTTCGAGTGGTCGCACTCTTTTTGAAGAACATGCTCTGATACCAATTGAATGTAGGCCTAGAGGGGGGGTGAATAGGCCTTTTTGATTTTTCTCGGTTCCTGTAACACTCAACAACAAGCTCAATACCATAGATATCGGACTAGTCCGGTAAAGTGCGGACTAGTCCGGTTTTCACGGGCTAAGTTGATCAAGTTCAGTCAATTTGATTGATTCATTAATGTTTGCAGCGGAAATATAAACTTAAATGATAGTTTAATAGTTGTATGTCAAATTCTATAACAATTAAGCCTCTTGTTCAACAATTTAACTCAAATTGAACAAAGTGAATCAAACCCTAGATTAAGTTGATCGATTAAGATGAAGAACACAAAAGGACAAGACACAAGATTTATCCCGTGGTTCGGCTACCACGAAGGCAACCTACGTCCACGTTGAGGAGCCCACAAAAGGACCGGGTCTTCTCCAACCCTTCCCTCGTCGGATCGCCACGAAGGCCAATCCTCTTCCACTAATGACAAAGGGTAAATAACCAAGTTGAAGGGGCGTTCTCACACGTTGAGAGCTCCCTTGATTACAACTTACAAAGCCACCAATAACACACTCGAAAATTACAATTTGAAACGCAAGAGTGTGTTAGAGAATCAAACCAAGAGCTCAATGATGTGTGCCAAGTGTCTCTCCAATGATCTAGAAGTGATCTTCAATGGATTGATCGATTTTGCACTTAATTTCGTGGAGAGAGGTGGTTTTTGAGTCTCTTGGGAGGTGTGACGGCGCTAGGGTTCGAGAGAGAGTAAAAGTAGGCCGTGCACCTCTATTTATATGGGGTTTCTAAAAGTGACCGTTAGGGTTCAGAAAGATCGGACTAGTCCGTGGTGGTCACCGGACTAGTCCGGTGTGCTGTGTGTAGCAAACTCTAAGTGTCCAGGAATATCGAACTAGTCCGGTTGAAAACGGACTTGTCCGATTTCACTACTAGAAATCTTCGGACTAGTCCGATTGCCATCAGACTTGTCCGGACATATGAAACCCTAAGTGTTTAGGATGACAAGTCCGCACTAGGAGGACTTGTCCGATTTAGATCAGTGTGTATATCGGACTAGTCCGTGTAGACACCGGACTTGTCCGAAGTGGATCAGAAAGAATATCGGACTAGTCCGGATCACAACAGACTTGTCCGATTTTGTGTGACTTGTGCATTGTGTTGAGGACTAGTCCGCATTGGGGAGGACTAGTCCGAAGTGGATTAGAAAGATATTGGACTAGTCCGGTGAATGCCGGACTTGTCCGATCTAGTGCAGAATGTGATATCGGACTAGTCCGGCTGATATCACACTAGTCCGGTCCTGTATAACTTTGTGCATTGTGTGTGTGTGCTTGAAAGTGATTGAGCTCTTGGGTGTGTTTCCTTAACACACTCCATACATAATAATCTACTATTTTCTTCTCCTTGAGCTCAAATTCACTTTGCTTCTCATTTCCCTTCTTTTTGGCATTTTGCTCATTTTTCATTATTTGCCTGCATTCATCTCAACAAAAGGATTAGGATCCCAATTGCTTGTCATAAACCATCCAAAACCCACAAGGGAGTCCTAGATGCACTTTCAGTTTCTAACAAGTTTTAGTCCAATTCTCGTGATGCAAGGTTTGTTAGAATGACTTAGTGAGCCTTAACAAGTTATATGACAAGTATGAAGCTAAAGATCACGATTAAACAAGAGTGATGAACAAAACCGATAAAGTTAACCCTAGAAGCAATGAGCAATAAGTGAAAGTAAAGAACACAAGGGACACAAAGATTTTATCCCGAGGTTCGATCCCACGAAGGAATCTACGTCCCTGTTGAGGAGTCCACGAAGGACCGGGTTCAACAACCCTTCCCTCACCAAGTTTACCACACGGGCCTAACTTGGTTCTTCCACTATCAAAAAGAGTGAATACAAGATTTGTTGGGGCTTCTCACAATCTGAGGCTCCCACCACAAATACAATCACCACTCACAAGGATTGACTCAAGCCACAGATCACAAAGATTCACAAAGTGCAAGAGATCAAACCGAGAGCCAAAGAGCGGTGTTCTTCCTCTTCTTCACCTCACCAAACCCTAATCCACACAAGAATTAGTTTTAGAGGGAATGTAGGCAAGAAGGAGGCTTTTGGAGGCTCAAGATTGATGCGGCAGCGCTAGGGTTTCAACTTGCTCACAGGTTGGTTCGAATGAACCCAGGGATCCTCTATTTATAGAGGTCCCAAGCCCATACTGCTGACTTCAGTAGATGAGCGAACTAGTCCGGCCTACAGTCCGGACTAGTCCGGCCTACAGTCCGGACTAGTCCGGCCTAGGGGACCACTGACGTCCCTGACAACTGTCACACTGCGCGGCAATCGTCACACTAGCCGCCAAACTTCAAATTCAAACGGTCCCTTCAAAAACGGACTAGTCCGGCCCTCACCGGACTAGTCCAATCTCACACAGAACCTTTTGTTCCGTGTGAAAACGGACTCGTCTGAAGACCACGGACTAGTCCAGCCCCCAAGGCGACTAGTCCGGCCTTCTCACACTTAGTCTCTGAAGCACCGACTTCTCTCAAACCCGGACTAGTCCGGGCCCCAAGGCGGACTAATTCGATCTCATTCAGGACCTTTTGGTCCGGATCAAAACGGACAAGTCCGTGGTTTTGGTACTTAGTCCCCAAAACCCACTCCACGATTACCCGGACTAGTCCGTCCCACTACGGACTAGTTCGACTCAGTCAGACCCTTCTGGTCCGGCTGAAACGGACTTGGCCGGCCAGGGGTGGACTAGTCCGGCCACCTGCACGGACTAGTTCGGCCCTACTGCTAGACTCCTTCCAACTCTTTTCTCTCAATGGGTTTGACCTCTAAACCGCTTTGAGCTCCCAACTTGATCTCAATGCACTTTACACACACATCCTCACACATATTTGGCTAGTCCAAACTCGACACACTAGAAACCCTAGTTTCTCCTTTTCGAGTTGACTTGGCCGTTTTCATCCTTTTCCTTTTCGAGGGATTGTTCTTCCACTTGAGTCCACACCTGTGCTTAAGATCACTGAGCTCATTAGTCACTTAATTGTCGTCATCAATCATCCAAAACCCTCGGGGATCCTAGATGCACTTTCAATCTCCCCCTTTTTGGTGATTGATGACAACACATTAAGTCTTCACATTCAAGAGTATAAATTTGTGGTTTTCATAACGTGCGGGTGTATGAGTGACTCCCCCTCAATGAATGCATCATAAAAGAAATATTGAGGAAGTCCTTCATACATACACATGTTATGGTGGGGTGCCTACGTGTTGTGCTCAACAATTTGTGACAAGACATAATAAATATTAATATGATTAAAAGATAGACATTCAAAGCATCATATTAATATTGAACATTCAAAACATAGTCTTGCACAAATTTAAACAACCGACATGACATAAATATTACAATAAGAAGTGCAACATGTCCAAGGATCCAAAATAAAGGGTTACAACTCATTACCCTCCTTTCTAACCCTCCCCCGTCTAACTCCCATCTAACTCTCCCCCTTTGGCATCAAGACACCAAAAAGGAAAAGAAGAAGGGAACTCGAACCCTAACCACTCAGTCATCGCCGTCTTCACTATCATCGGCCCCAACATCAGAGTCGCTCTTCGTGGCCTCCGGGTCCTCTTGATCGTCGTCGTCGTCGGAGGCACGAGTCGAAGGAGCTGCCCGGGAAGAGCTCCCGTCCTCTTGGAGCTGGGTGAGCTCGTCGGCGGTGAAGTCGGGGAATGGAGTGATCTCCCCGTCACTTGCCTCCGGAGAGGACATAGGAACCTCCAGCTTGTCACACACCACCTTGAGGTACTTCTCTTGGCACTTGTGTGCCCTCTGGTTCCTAATCTCCTGCTTCCGGCAGGAAGTGAAGATCGCCTTGAAGCACTTGAAGAAGGTGCTCATGGATTGAGGTGGAGGCGGGGAAGAAGGCACCACGGGCCGAGAAGCTGGCATCGCCGAGGAGGAGGGAGGCTTCGCATTCTTCCAACACAGAGGAGGCAGGACTGCAGGAGGTGTCTGAGGATGGAGCGGGCGATGCGTCACATCCTTGATGAAGGTCACACCCGACACCTTCTCAATGAGGTACATGATGTAGGGGGCATACCCACAAGCACGGTTGGGGGTATGCGAGATGTTGAAAATGTCGTCGAAGATGTAATCGACGAGATTGAACTTCTCCTCCCCATCGATGAGAAGTAGCTGGTGCCTCAGATTGCCTTGTATAACTCCTGCATCACCATCCTTTGGTGCTGTGGTCCGCCTCAGGATCCCGTTGAGAATGCTGTAGAAAGGCTTGATGTTGCGAGCAAGTCCTGGCTCATAGGACACATGGCTCAGGTACATGTACTCCAGCTGATCTCTGTCAACGGCCTTGAGGTTAGAGATGATGAACTCATGGTCCAAATGAGCCTCAAGACCTAGAATCTTTGCAAACTCCTCAAATGTGACCGAGAGCTGCTCGCCATGCATCATCCATATAATCCTTCTATCACCAGAGGTGGTGAAGTAGACGGTGGAATAAAACTGCAGGATGACTTCGACGTTCCAGTCATACTTGCATCCCATGATGTTCTTGAGCACATGGCGCTCAGTTGCTTCAATGACCGCATCAAAAGCAGAATGTTGCTTCGTGGCCATGTACTCCCAGTCTACCCACTGTGCTTCAATCACAGGCTTCTTCATGCTTTGGTAGACGATACGGTAATAATCACAATGAAAGTCGCACCAAAACCGAGGGTCGGCGGTGCTCCTTTCATACTTGTACACTTTGCCTGTCCTGATCCTTCTTGCTTTCTTGGCTCCCTTTCCATGGAAAACATTTGCATCTATTTCACGCTGCCTGTTGGGGTTCCTCTCCAGAGTGTGCACTTCCAGGGGGCCAATCAGTTTGTCCTTCCCTTTCTCCTTGATAGAAGTGCCCTTGGCCTTCGCAGCCGGGACCTTAGCTGTGTGCTTTTTCTTATTGGGCTCCACGAGAGCCGGAGCCTTGCCCTTCTTTGGATCTCGCTCGATCCGGCGTTCAGCAATTTCTCCTTGGACTAGCTCCTTGCCCTTCTCTTTCTCTCCAAGGGTCACAAGTCTCTTCCGCTTGGAGACTTGTGCAGCAGCGGCCTGAGAGTTTTGAGCCTCGTGCTCCTCTCTATTCTTCTTACGGAGTTCCTTGCAGGACTCCTCAATGGACCGAGCCACTGCTTCATCTTCATTGTAGGCCAAAGCTGCGGCCCTTCCTTGTTGCTTCTTGGCTGCTATAGCTTTCTCATGCTGCTCGATATACTTCTCGGCAGCCTCAACTTTGGCTCTTGCCCGTTCTTCGGCGAGGCGAAGCTGCTCCGCCTCCCACTCGGGGTCAGTGGGGGAGGAGCGGAACGGCGAGTAGCGGCCATTTCAACTGAAAAGAATAGAAGCCATAAGATAGTAGGTCAAGGAGTTGGAATAATGCGAAAGAAATATAGAGAAACGACCGAAGTTGGAGTTTGACCTTTGTACACCGGACTTGTCCGCCTGGCACCAGACTAGTCCGGTTTACACAGGTTAAACCCTAACTCTAACGGTTTTTCAAGAAATTTTGGAATCAACTCGCAATATTCCTAGGCTATGATCACAAGGTCACTAGAAGTAACTTTAATGAAGAGGCATCTATCAAAAACTCAAGGAATCAAGAATGAGGCAAGTTTTTGAAAAGTGGGGGATACCTCTTCAAATCTTGAGAAATCGATGGAATCGGGGATGGATCGCGTCGCGAGTGATCGGGGAAAGTTTCCCACACCTCTGGGGCTTCCAATGCACGGATTGGAAACGATTTTTGGTGGTTGGAATCAAAAATCGCCGAAAGAGGGCTGTCGGTGATTTGGATCCGGCAGATCTCCCGACACTACTAAAGTGTTAGAGGAGTTTGAGGTTCGGCGTGGACGCGCGGAGATTCAAGAAGGTGAATTGTAAATGACACAGGAGACACGAAGATTTATGTGGTTCGGGCCGCCTGAGCGTAATACCCTACTCCACGGGTGTGTTGGTGTTGTATTGGCTGTATGAGCTTGTATCGAGCGTCTATGGAACGTATACTGAACGTGTCTAGAATGTCGTCGGCCTGTCCTTTTATAGTACAAGGGCAGGCCGTCACAAGTTAGCCTGGCCCGACATGTGGCCCCGGCGGTTACTGTTATTGATACACATTCAACACGTTTAATTGCCCTTAATGACCGAGTTATGGGCTTTGACAGCACCATTACTGGTAATTAAGGTCGTCCGATCGTGTGTCATTAATATGGTATTAATGACATTTAATCGGGTCTTGAAGTCCTTGATTCCCCTTTGAAGATCCGGATCCGTTGTGGAGTCTTCCGGAGGTTAGAGGCTGAAGATCCGATGGTTGGACATGTGGCAGCTCCGGAGCGTACTGTGGGAAACAGATTGCTCTGGAGCTACCTGACACTTGTCAGTTCCGGAGCTTCCCTCGGTCTGGTGTTAGGTCCGGGGGTGCCATTTCGGTACATAGTCCGGAGCTTCCCCCTTGTGGGCGGTAGCTCCGGTTTGATAGTACACGTGGCGACCCTGGGATTAACCATGTTGGAGAAGCGGGTCCGGTTATATCTGACATGTGGGCCTCTGAAGGTCTTCAAATCAAGTAGATAACTTTCCTTTGAGATCTTTGTAACCTCAAGAGGTGTACGGTTCCTAGGGTACCGACAGTGGCCCCCTGGGCTCACCTCTGGGGAAGACCCCTTGGGTGAAGTCATTCCGCCGGAGGTGGGTCCATCCTCGTGACTTTTGAACTGAGTCTTCAAAGGTCTTCGGATGTGCCGTTGGCGATGGTTTAGAGTTAAATCCTCGCCGTGTGGCGTATCCCGCATGCGGCAGATGAGATCATTGGCGTGCGGATCTCACGCAATTGAAGGTCGCCGGTTCCCGATACGAAAACCGTATCGGTTTCGCGCGCCTTGTCAGGCCACCACCTTCGGGCTTCCCGCCTCATGATGACAACCGTTCGCCTGGGTAAGAACCTCGACTTGATCGTCGGGGTGGTCCTGGGCCCCCTTGTCATCGGCTGGGTGGAATTTTTGAATGGTATCTTCGACTTCCTTGCAGTTTCCATCCAAGCATTGCGAGGGCTTACTTAAGAAGGAAAGCGTGCACCGTATGGAGTTCTTTACGCCTCTCATCTGATCTTGCGCTCAAACTCCCAACTTGTGCTTCGCTTTTCCTCTCTTGCCTTGCTGTGCTGCGATGGAGTTGGGTCTCCACGAGAGTCGTTTGAAGACCGACGATGACCTGAAGAAGGTCCGGGCCCTCATGGGATGGTCCTCGGACTTCTTCAACTGCATGGTCCGCGCCGGCGGAGAGCTCCCATTTGAGAAGGAGTACGCTGGCGAAATGGTGTACTTTTCTTCGTACGCCATGGTGGGGTTGATCCCACCTTTTCCTCCTTTTTCTTGATGCTGCTAGACTTTTATGGTCTGCAGCTATACCACCTTGGCCCTCACTCCATTCTCCTTGTGTCTATCTTCGTCCACTTCTGTGATATGTGGGTGGGCATCCCCCCTGCATTGAACTCTTCTGGACCTTCTTCACCGTCCATACCACCGGCAGGAGCAATGAGTACCTTGGCTTCTACTACTTCGTGAAGCACAAGAAGTGCCCATTCAAGTACCTCCGGTCGTTTCCCTCTGGGAAGTGGGATGATTGGAAGAAGGACTGGAAAGTCATCCGGGTGGAGGAGCACGAGAGGCTGGAGCTGCCCGAAGGCCTCCCCAATATTGACACGACGATCTGGAGTGAAGCTCCGGTGTTGGCGGACGCCTTCAAGCCTGCCCTGACCAGGATCCGCCAGTGCGTGGAGGGAGGATTAACTCCTCAGGCGGTGTTTTGTAACTTCCTAGTCAACAGGTGGGCACCGCTGAAGAGGAGAGAAAAACTCGCTTGGGCCCTCAACAGTGTGATGGACGACGACCGAGTCGAGACCGGGCTGAAGTCCAACATGGTGGGGACAACCTTGGAGTTTCATCTCAAGAAGTTCCAGCACGGCATCGACGTTGAGGGTGACGACATGACTCCTCCATCAGCTTTTCTCCCTCTGAACATGGAAGTAGAGTTCAGCAGAGAGCTCCGGCGGAAGATGCCCGTGCTTGACGACCTCGGTGTCGTCGAGAGAAGATCGATCTCCAGGGTGGCGATCCCTGGGGTGTCCGAAGGTGGCTCCGACCCTGCCCCGAAGCCAAGGGCCGAGGTCGTCGGCAAGGGAAAGGAGCCGGCAGACGAACCCTTGAGCCGGAAGAGGAAGTTGCAGCATGCCGACGGAAGGTCCGTCAGGCCTGCCACCTCTGCATCGGCTCCTTCTCCCCGAAGGGGAGATCTTCTACCACCGCGGCGACTGTACCCGCAGCGGGTTCCTCCCGGGGTGCTAGCTCCGGGCACGCGACTCCAGCACCAGGGCCGGTGGAGGCCTCTAGGTCCGGAGGTTCTTCCCGATCGAGGGGGGCCTCGACTAGGGAAATGCCCGTGGCTGCAACGAGTTCCGGGGGGCCTTCCGGAGCTTCCACGCCGGCGGCGGCTATGGTCAGCCCAGAATGCCCGAGAAAGAGGTTCCGCGCAAGCTGGTGCAGGAGCCTCCCAAGGTAATTTTTTAATCTTTACCTTGGACAGTTGTTTTGTTGTAGTAACTATTTTTTAAGTTTCTTCGTCCATCATCTGCAGCGTTCCCAAGAAGAGGAGTGAGGCTCCACCCTCAGCCACAGCAGCCGAAGCTGTGAGAGCGGAAGCTTCTGCTCCTATTCCGGTGCTGCCCCAAGTGGTGGCTGAAGCTGCGACAGCTCCGGCGCCAGCTTTCGTGGTCATGGACCTCGACTCATCCCCAGAGACCCCCGTGGTAGCGCCGGACCGCGGGATAGAAGATGCGCCAGCGGCACCTGTCCCGGAGGTTGAAGCTCCGGGTCCTGGTGCTGAGATGATGGAAGATCCGGCCGTTGAGCCGGAGGAAGCAGTAATTTTGGCCCCAGAGCCGGAAATTGTCGAAGCTCCGGCGGTTGAGCCGGAGGTGATTGAAGTCCCGGCGTGCGCGTTGGATGTTGAGGAAGTCCCGATAGTTGGGCCGGCTACCTCTGAAGCACCGGCCGCAGAGCCGGTCGTTGTTGTTGGAGCTCCGGCCGCAGGGCCGGTTGATGATGAAGGTCTTCTGACTCCCAAGCCGGTCATTGCAGAGGCGTCGGAGCTCGAGTCCCCAATAGAGGAGGTGCCCAGGCCGGAGCCAGAAGCGGCCCTTGCTCCGGAAGTGACGACGTCGGAGGTACCCGCGGCTGAGCCGGAGTGCTCTGGTGAAGTCGCTGGCCCCCTGCCTGAGGGGGTGAATGAAGACCTGGCGGCGGGGCCTTCCTCGATGGCGACTGAGGCCATCCCGGAGGATGGCCCTAGTGCCATGGAGACCCAGGGGACCACTCTTGTGGAGTGGGACCCAATTTTTGTATCTGAAAACCCGCTGGAACCAACGGAGGAGACCCCAGCAGGTCCGGAACCTATCCCGTTGTCATTGTCTATTGACAACGCCTGTTCCAGTCTGCGTCAAGTTCAACTGGCCTTCTTCCACGACAGCAAGGCTCTTGAAGAGGAGCGCCAAACCCTTAGGCGGTGGCGTAACCAGCTCTACTTCGAGACCAAGCTGGCGCAGTCGAGGCTAGCGGATGACAAAGAGTGGATCAAGCGGGAGAAGGTCCGCCTGGAATACTGGGGTAAATTATTGGATGACAGGGAGAGTATGACTCGTGCCCTGACGTTCAATCCCGGGAGATTTATGAGTAGACCAAAGCAGCTAACAGTGCGGCCGATGAACGCCAAGAAAGGCTTGAGGCCATTAACACTACACTCATCAAGCGCCGGGAGGCACTTGAGGAGAGGGAGAAACGGCTCGAAGATGAAGAGCAGAAACTCCTAGAGCTGCGGGATGACGTCCTGAGGAGGGAGGAGGAGCTCACCGAGAAGGTGGCTCTGGCTGACAAGGGCCTCGAGGAGCGCGCCAAGAAATTGGAAGAGCGTTGCACTGAGGAAGAGGAGAAGGCCTGGGTGCGAGGGCAGGAACTCTACGAGCAAGAGTGTGCCCTTGCTGCCAGGGAGAAGAAAGTGAGGGGCAGGAAGAAGGACCTGGTTGACCGCCGGAACAAGATCCACCTCCGGGAAGAGGAGCTCGGAAAACTTGAGAAGCGAGTTGCTGAAAAAATATAGCAAAATGCCAAAGAGGTTGAGCGCCTCGCTCGCGAGAATTCTGAACTGGTGGCGGCCAGAAGATCCCTGGAGGAATTGAAGGGCTTGAGGACTGCGGACTCCCTACAGATTTGGGAGTTCCTGGGCAAGGCCAATGATGTGCTGACACCGATGGGCTTCAGCCCCGTGCGTCTGGATGATCCAGAGCCGGAGCCGGACCTAGCGTTGCAGGCGTTGAGCTCGGCAGATAGAAAACTCTCCAAGGTGGGTGACGTCATCGCGGACCAATTGGAGTTTGAGGGGCAATCCTTGGCGAAGAACGTCGCAGAATATGTGTTGACTTGCTACACCAGCCAGAATCCCCAATTTCCTCTGGACCCGGTGCTTGAAGGTCCCGTTGAAGGAGAAGGTGAAGCTGCTCGAGCCAACGTGTCGGAGGTTGCCCAGAAGGTCGCCCAATTCTTCCATAGGGTCTAGGACCATCTCTGTAGTTACCACTTGTATTCTCTCTTCTTCTTCCTCAATTTTGTAATCCCTTGTCTCCAGATGAATGAAATCCCCAAATTTTTATGAATTTCACTTTTTGTCTTCAACACTTTTGTCTTCACTTGGCCCCCTAGTAGCTGTACACAATTTGATTGTGAACATGTACCAAGAGGATATTGTGTTTTGTTGAAGACTCATTTGCTCCGAACTTGTAGAGTGTAGGTCTGAAGTCTTCGATAGTGAAGGCCCCCTGAGGTTGTCGGAGCTTAGAAGCTCCGGCATTGTCTATCGTTGGAGCTTAGTAGCTTCGGCAATAGTCCCTATCAATGCGTAGAGCATCGATAGTTAGTCCTCCGGGGTGTCAGAGCTAGTAGCTCCGGCAGTGACCTTTGCCAACACGTAGTTTGTTGGCAGCAGACTCCGTTTGCGGGGTCTTCTCACCATCATTTATTATGCGTCAACGGCTGTCCCCCCTAGCTTTACTGGAGCTTGATTGCTCCGGTGATGCTCGTTTTCAATGCGTAACATCGATTACAAGCTAGCTAGGGGAGTCAGAGCTTTGTTAGCTCTGGCTTTTCTCCATCAACGTAGATTTTTTATTTTTCCTACACACTGAAGCCAAGAAAAATAGTAAAATTCGTTTCTTGCCTATAACTTCGTCGCGGCTTACGATTCTTAAGAAAATTTCAGGTCAAACGCGATTCTAAATACAACCGAATGCGTTGTCTTTTCTTCCAGATCCAATTGTACTTGGACCCGCCTTACTTCGGCCTGCCGGGGTGTAGGTAGAGTGGCGTACTTAGGGTGCTTGACCAGGCTAAGTCGATAGCACACTCCGGCCCTAGATTAGCTTGGTGGCATTCGGGCGAGTGGGCCATGAACAATATTTGAATCCAAGAGAAATGACAATACAACTCGAATCATATATGAACCGGTCGAACTAAAATTTCTTTAGAATTGCACGTCTTTGTTATAGACAAGAAAGAGAAAAATAAAAAATGTTGAGCCTGTACAAAATAAATGCACGTAGAGTCTGTTTCACATGAAGATGTCTTTCATTATAGGTCCGGGGTACAGGGGAAACAAGTACACTCTTAGGGTACGGAACCAGGCTAAGCGTGTTTTATTTCTCGTTTGACCCAGGGTAGCTAGCCACACTTTTAGTCCTGAGACTGTGACAAGTGTTGCATGAACTTTGCGGTCCTTCCAGGAAAGGTCCGGCTGTTCTCCCGGAGGAACTACCCGACTTTGTACAATGACTCTATAACATACACCTCAAGTTACTACAGACTCACCTCCGTGATATTAAGTGTAGAACTTACAGAGGTGCTCAATGTTCCAAGGATTTGGGAGAGGTGTCCCATCCTCGGTAGCCAAGCGAACGCTCCCGGGACGGGATACTTTAATCACTCGGAAGGGTCCCTCCCAGCTGGGGGAGAGTTTGTTTAACCCTTCTCTGGATTGTATTCTCCGTAGCACCAGGTCGCCTTCCTCGAGCTGTCAGTTGTGTACATGCCGCTGATGATAGCGTCGAAGGGCTTGGCGGTATCGGACATTCCGAACAGCTGCTTGGCACCTTCCCTCTTCAAGGAGGTCTAGGTCTTCACGCCGGAGCTGGTCTTGCGTGGCTTCGTCGAAGGTCCGGACCCGGAGTGACCCCAAGGTGATTTCCGGAGGAAGGATTGCTTCAGCTCCATACACCAGGAAGAAGGGTGTCTCTCCAGTTGACCTGTTTGAAGATGTCCTGTTGGCCCATAAAGTGGGCGGAAGCTCTTCAATCCAGTTGGCTCCATGTTTTTTCAAACACTCATAGGTGCGCGTTTTGTGTCCTTTAAGGATTTTAGCATTTGCTCTCCCGGCTTGGCCATTGCTTGCTGGGTGAGCTACGGAGGCGTAGCAAACTTGAATGCCGAGGTCTTCGCAATATCCTTGAAATGCAGAGCTTGTGAATTGGGTCCCATTATCAGTGATGATTTTGTTTGGGACTCCAAATCTGCATACAATGGACTGCAAAAAGTTGATAGCAGATTGCTTGTTGATTGTCACAACTAGAGTTGCTTCCGGCCACTTGGTGAACTTGTCAATGGCGACGTACAGGAACTTGTAACCTCTGACGGCTCTTGGGAAAGGTCACAAGATGTCCATCCCCCACACAGCGAAGGGCCATGTAGGAGGTATCATTTGTAGGGGCTGAGCCGGTGTGTGAATTTGCTTTGCATGAAATTGACATGCTTCGCATTTCTTCACCAGCTCAGTTGCATCCTGGAGTGTTGTAGGCCAGTAGAAGCCATGCCTAAAGGCTTTACCAACCAGCGTGCGGGAAGACGTGTGGTTCCCACACTTGCCTCCATGGATTTCTGCGAGGAGCTCGCAACCTTCTTCCCTTGTGATGCACCGCATTAGGATGTCGTTGGCACCGCGCTGGTAGAGATCCCCTTCTACCAACGTGTATCTTTTAGCCAATCTGACTACCCGGTCAGCGGATACATCATTGTCAGGAAGGATGTTGTCCTTCAAGTAGTTCCGGATCTCCGAGATCCATGCATCAGAACTAACTTGAGCATTTGAGTCTTGCGTGCTGTGTTGCTCGGAGCTCCCGGCAGCACCTACGACCCTTGATGGCTGCCATGGTAACAGGGCCATCGGGACCGTCAGCTTCGGGATGCTGATCTCGCCCCCTTCGCTCAGTTCGGCAGGCTGAGCTGTGGGTTTTGACAACCTCCGGACAAAAGTTCCGTCAGGAGCCGGAGCTCCGGTTGACGCTTTCGTCGAGAGTTCGTCGGCTTTAGCATTGTGGGCACACTGGACATGGTGGAGATCTAGGACTTCGAAGTCCTTCTGAAGCCTCTGGACTTCAAGGAGGTAAGCAGCTAACTGGAGATTGTTGCAGGAGCATTCACCCTTCACTTGCTTAATGATGAGCTGTGAATCTCCCTTGACCAGCAGTTGCTTGACACCGTATGACAGTGCCACCTTTAGTCCGTAGATGAGTGCTTCATACTCCGCCATGTTGTTGGTCGCCTTGAAGTCAAGGTGTACCATGTATTTTACCTTCTCCTCGGTTGGTGCGAGGAGAAGGATTCCAGCTCCGGCCCCCTGCTTTTGCATGGAGCCGTCGAAGTAGAGGGTCCAGTGAGGCTTGGTGAAGACTGTAGCTTGGTGTTCCGGCTTCTGCTCACTGGGGACCCCAGGGTTTGATGGAGAGGGAGTCCATTCCGCCATGAAGTCTGCCAATGCTTGACTCTTGATTGCTTGCCTTGAAATGAATTCAAGATCGAATTCGGCCAATTCCGCTGCCCACTTTGCAATATTCCCAGTTGAGTTGGGATTATGCAAGATTGCTCGAAGTGGGTAAGAGGTCACCACTGAGATTTTGTGAGCTTGGAAGTAATGTCGAAGCTTCCTGGAGGCGATAAGAACTGCATAGAGCAACTTATGCACCTCTAGGTATCGAGTCTTGGCATCATGTAGTACTTCACTGATGAAGTACACTGGGCGTTGAATGGTCCGGACCCTCCCGGAGGGGCCCGAAGCTTCCTCTCCACTAACCCGGATCCTCCTGGAGGGATCTGGATTTTCTTCGAGGACCTCCAGGTCCTGGCCGGAGGAACCCGGAGCTTCTTCAGAAGCGACCTGGACCCTCCCGGAGGGGTCTGGGTCTTCTGAAGTGACTTCTTGTGGATTCAAGTCTGGGAGCTGGGACCTAGACTCACTGTCAGGAACTTCCGGACCCTCCCGAAGGGGTCTGGATTCCTGAGTATGGGGTAGTTCTGGTCTCTCCGCGACCAGGACCATACTGACGACTTCCTCAGTGGCTGAAATGTAAAGCAGCAAAGGCTCACCGGGGTTCGGAGCTACCAGAGTTGGTAGGGTGGTGAGGAACTGTTTTAGCTTCTGGAATGCCTTTTCTGCTTCTTCAGACCATTGGAATGGTCCGGACTTTCTCAATAACTTGAAGAAGGGGAGTGCCCGTTCCACCAGTCTTGAAATGAACTGACTGGGGGCTGCTAGACATCCAGTTAGCTTTTGGACATCTTTGATGCGGGCTGGTGGCCGCATGTCTTCAATGGCCTTGATCTTCGCCGGGTTAGCTTCTATGCCCCAGTGACTTACCAGGAAACCAAGAAGTTTTCCGGAGCTAACCCCGAAGACACACTTGTCTGGGTTTAGCTTTGTGCGGGTGACCCGCAACTTATCGAAGACAGCCTGCAAGGTGTCGAGGAGTGACTCCTTGTTCTTGACCTTGACCACGATGTCATCGACGTACACTTCCACTATGTCTCTAATGAGTTCTTCAAAGGTTTTGTACATAGCTCGTAAAAAGGTTGAAGCTGCATTCTTGAGACCAAATGGCATGGCTGTATAACAGTATAATCCATCTACTGTGATGAAAGAGGTATGCTCTTCATCTTCCCTAGACATTCTGATTTGATGATACCCAGAATATGCGTCTAGGAAACACGGTAATTCACACCCGGAGGTGGAATCCACTATCTGATCTATTCTAGGTAGTGGGAATGGATCTTTTGGACACGCCTTATTTAGTGTTGTGTAGTCGATACACATCCGAAGCTTCCGCAGGCCTTGGGCACAATGACTGGGTTTGCCAGCCATTTTGGATGGAAGACTTCTCGGATGAATCCAGCTTCGAGCAACTTCTTCACTTCTTGTCGAATGAAGTTTTGTCGCTCTACGGATTGCTTCTGAGGCTTCTGATGCACAAGCCGGGCATCGGGGTAGATCTTCAGATTGTGCTCAATCACTTCCTTGGGGATCCCACGCATTTGTGACGGCTGCCAGGCAAACACGTCGACATTAGCCCGGAGGAAAGCGATGAGCGCGAGTTCCTATTTGTCGTTCAATCCTCCTGATATACGGGTGAAAGTGCATCTAGGACTCCCTTGTGGGTTTTGGATGATTTATGACAAGCAATTGGGATTCTAATCCTTTTGTTGAGATGAATGCAGGCAAATGATGAAAAATGAGCAAAATGCCAAAAAGAAGGAAAATGAGAAGCAAAGTGAATTTGAGCTCAAGGAGAAGAAAATAGTAGATTATTATGTATGGAGTGTGTTAAGGAAACACACCCAAGAGCTCAATCACTTTCAAGCACACACACACAATGCACAAAGTTATACAGGACCGGACTAGTCCGATAACAGCCGGACTAGTCTGATATCACATTCTGCACTAGATCGGACAAGTCCGGTTTCCACCGGACTAGTCCGATATCTTTCTGATCCACTTTGGACTAGTCCTCCCTAATGCGAACTAGTCCTCAACACAATGCACAAGTCACACAAAATCGGACAAGTCCGTTGTGATCCGGACTAGTCCGATATTCTTTCTAATCCACTTCAGACAAGTCCGGTGTCTACACGGACTAGTCCGATATGCACACTGATCCAAATCAGACAAGTCCTCCAAGTGCGGACTTGTCATCCTAAACACTTAGGGTTTCATATGTCCAGACAAGTCCGATGGCAATCAGACTAGTCCGAAGATTTCCAGTAGTGAAATCGGACAAGTCCATTTTCAACCGGACTAGTCCGATATTCCTGAACACTTAGGGTTTGCTACACACAGCACACCGGACAAGTCCGGTGACCACCACGGACTAGTCCGATCTTTCTGAACCCTAACGGTCACTTTTAGAAACCCCATATAAATAGAGGTGCACGGCCCACTTTTACACTCTCTCTCGAACCCTAGCGCCGTCACACCTCCCAAGAGACTCAAAAACCACCTCTCTCCACGAAATTAAGAGCAAAATCGATCAATCTATTGAAGATCACTTCTAGATCATTGGAGAGACACTTGGCACACATCATTGAGCTCTTGGTTTGATTCTCTAACACACTCTTGCGTTTCAATTTGTAATTTTCGAGTGTGTTATTGGTGGCTTTGTAAGTTGTAATCAAGGGAGCTCTCAACGTGTGAGAACGCCCCTTCAACTTGGTTATTTACCCTTTGTGATTAGTGGAAGAGGATTGGCCTTCGTGCGATCCGACGAGGGAAGGGTTGGAGAAGACCCGATCCTTTTGTGGGCTCCTCAACGTGGACATAGGTTGCCTTCGTGGTAGCCGAACCACGGGATAAATCTTGTGTCTTGTCCTTTTGTGTTCTTCATCTTAATTGATCAACTTAATCTAGGGTTTGATTCACTTTGTTCAATTTGAGTTAATTTGTTGAACAAGAGCCTTAATTGTAATAGAATTTGATATACAACTATTAAACTGTCATTCAAGTTTATATTTCCGCTGCAAACATTTACAAATCAATCAAATTGACTGAACTTGATCAACTTAGCCCGTGAAAACCGGACCAGTCCGCACTTTACCGGACTAGTCCGATATCTCTGGTATTGACCTTGTTGTTGAGTGTTACAGGAACCGAGAAAATTCAAAAAGGCCTATTCACCCCCCCTCTAGGCCTACATTCAATTGGTATCAGAGCGGGTTCTTCAAGAAAGAGTGCAACCACTCGAAGAGATCATGTCGGACATGAAGGAAGTTCAGAAAATCAACAACCAGGAAGAAGTGAACAACGACAAGAACCAAAAGCTGGAAAAGTATCTCGAAGCAATTCAAGACTTCGATGATGATGACGAGGAGACGCTGGAGCTGAAAGCACTCCTCAGAAAGAAAGCACTTTCTAAAGGGAAAGCTAAAATTGAAGAAAAGAAGAAGGGGAGTAGTCACACCAACTACTCCCGATATCCTTTTAACTATGATCGTTTAAATTCAAACAACAGCCATTACCTATCTATTCCTCTTGGAAAAGCCCCACACTTCGATGGGAGTGATTACTCCATGTGGAGGCAAAATATGAAGATGCACTTGATTTCCCTTAACCCAAGTTTATGGCATATTGTGTGCACAGGAATAGACATCCCAGATGACAACGAAGAGCTCACCCCAAGTCAAGAGCAAGCCATCCACAGGAACGCTCAAGCCGCAGCCGTAATCACCTCCTCTCTAAGTCGAGATGAATTCACAAAGGTGGACAGACTGGAGATTGCCAAGGAAATATGGGACACACTACAAACAGCCCATGAAGGTGACCGGCATGTGCGGGAGGCGAAAATTGAAATGATCGAAGGTGAACTAGGAAGGTTCGCAATTGAGGAAGACGAGTCTCCCCAGGACATGTACAACCGATTGAAGACACTTGTAAACAAGGTTCGATCATATGGGAGCAAGAAGTGGAATGACCACGAGGTTGTAAAGCTCATCCTTAGAGCCTTTATGCCTTGCAATGTCACACTATGCTCTATGATCAGAGAAAGTCACGGGTACAAGAGGATGACTCCCGATGAATTGCTTGGCAAAATCATCAACTTTGAAATGATGGAGAAACAAGCCAAGCACGTCAAAGAAATAGCCGACCTCACATCGGCCAAGAAGAAGGGAGTTGCCTTAAAGTCCACACTCAAGCCTCTATCCAAAGAAGCAAGAGAAGCACAGCTTGAGGAGGACATCGATGATGAAAGAAGTGAGCTGGACGAAGAGGATATGATTTTGTTCATGAAAAAATTCAAAAGAATAATGAAGAAAAGACAAGGAACAAAATCAAGTGAAGGCAAGTACAAGGAGAGGACAAAGCCAAAGATGAGGCGGGCATGCTATAATTGTGGTGAGTATAACCACTTTATAGTCGATTGCCCGTATGAGGACAACAAGAAGAAGAATAAAGAAGCCAAGCCTCAACCGAAGAAATTCTTCAAGAAGAAGAAACAAGCTGAACAAGCACACATTGGAAAGGAGTGGGACTCAAACGATGAGTCCTCATCATCCGATGAAGAAGAGATGGCTAGCATAGCCATTGAAAGCACGTCCAAGAAACCCACACTCTTCCCCACGCTCGGTACAAAGAAGGGAAATGGCACTTGCCTCATGGCAAAGGAAGGTAAACGCAAGGTAAACATCAAAACTCCTTCCATGCATTCCTACTCAAGCAATGATGAACTAGATAGTGATGATGAAGATATGTTAATTGGATTAGATAGAAAAACTGCTGCTAAAATGAAATTTTTACTTGACCAACTTGTTGAGAAGGAACGGCTAATTGATCGTCAAGAGGACATGATTATCTCCCAAAAGGAGAGGCATGTCGAACTTGACAATCTTCTAGTTCTTGAAAAGGAGAAAAACAGCTCACTAGAGCATGAGCTAGCTTCAAGCAAGAAAACTTGCTTGGAGTTAACCAACTCAAACGTTGCAATCAAGGATCAACTTGATAACCTGATCAAGGTTAACAAGATCCTTGAAGTGCAAGTTGAGTCACTCAAGCTAAGTGAATCTTCCTCCTCCTCAAGTCTACCTTCTCAACCCACTTCAACTAATCTTGTTCATATGTGCAAATGTGGTAAAATCAACACCAGTTTGAAGGAAAAGTCTACCTCCACAAAGGATAAAAATCCTACCCAATGTGGAATATTTGACAAGGAGAGGATCAACTATGCACGTAGTGCATACTTGGTCCAAAGACCTCCAAATGTCAAGTATGGCATTGGTTACTCTTATGATGGAAAGCAAAATGCTGGAAGTCATAAGAATAACAAGGGAAGGATTACCTTTGTGAAGGGAGGACCCTCACAATCTGGTAACTCAAAAATTAAGAACCTGAACTCTCATGAACATCGGACTAGTCCGGTTGTGGTCCGGACAAGTCCGGTCATACGGACAAGTCCGGTCACCCAGACTAGTCCGATCCATAGACAACAGCAACTTTTGTTCAAAACCTTTGATGCCTCTTATGTATTAATGAGAAACAATCTTGGTAAAGTTTATGCCTATTATGCTGGGCCACGCCATGGGAACACAAAATCCCATGTGTGGGTGCCCAAATGTATTGTAACTAACCTCCAAGGACCCAAGCAAGCTTGGGTACCTAAAACCAAGGCATAATTTGTTTCTGCAGGCCTATTCCTCCGGTGGATCCAAATGGGTGCTAGACCGTGGATGCACCAACCACATGACCGGAGAAAGGAAGATGTTCATGGAATATGAAGAAAACGAGGACCCAAACGAAGGCATCTACTTCGGAGAAAATAGTCAAGGAAGGGTGCTCGGTACCGGTAAAATAGCGATATCCTCTGAACACACTTTCTCATGTTTTACATGTTGAATCTTTAGATTATAACCTGCTGTCCATATCTCAATTATGTGACAAAGGTTATAATAGCTTGTTCACTAACGAGGGTGTGACCGTCTCAAGGAGGAGTGATGGTTCCGTTGCATTCAAGGGTATGTTGAAGGGAAAGCTTTACCTTGTTGACTTCAACAAGGATAAAGCCGAACTCGACACATGCTTGATTGCAAAAACCAACATGGGTTGGCTGTGGCATAGACGGCTAGCACATGTTGGTATGAGGAATCTTCAAAAACTCCTCAAGGGCGATCACATCCGAGGTTTGAAAGATGTTGTTTTTGAGAAAGACAGGCCTTGTAAAGCGTGCCAAGCCGGGAAGCAAGTTGGAGCACATCATCCCGCAAAGAACATCATGACTACGACAAGACCGCTCGAACTACTTCATATGGACTTGTTTGGTCCAATTTCTTACATAAGCATCGGCGGTAATAAATACGGTTTAGTCATTATTGATGATTTTTCCCGCTTCACTTGGGTGTTCTTTTTGCATGACAAGTCAGAAACACAAGGGACACTCAAGAAATTCTTCAAGCGAGCGCAAAACAAGTTCTCACTATCGATCAAGAGTATTCGGAGCAACAACGGCACGGAGTTCAAGAACATACAAGTGGAGGAGTACCTTGATGAGGAGGGAATCAAGCACGAATTTTCAGCACCATACTCTCCACAACAAAATGGAGTTGCCGAAAGGAAGAACCGAACGCTCATAGAGATGGCAAGAACAATGCTTGATGAATACAAGACTTTGGATCGATTTTGGGCGGAAGCAATTAACACTGCTTGCCACGCCGCAAATCGACTCTACCTTCATCGACTACTCTAGAAGACTCCTTATGAGCTACTCACCGGTAACAAACCAAACATTTCATATTTTCGAGTTTTCGGCTCTCCACGTTATATCTTGAACAAGAAGCCCAGGACTTCAAAGTTCGCTTTGAAGTCCGATGAAGGTGTCTTGCTTGGTTATGATTCGAGCACTTACGCCTATCGTGTTTTCAACAAGGCCTCCGGACTTGTTGAAGTGGCACGTGACGTAGTATTCGATGAAACTAATGGATCCCAAAAGGAGCAAGTTGATCAATGTGAATTAGGTAAAGAAGAAGATCCTTATCAAGCATTGAAGAGAATGGATCTAGGCGAAGTTCGACCACAAGAGTCATCGTCACAAATACAAGAGGAAAGTGAACCACAAGAGGAGATCAACAATCAAGGGGGAGCTTCGATACAAGATCAATCACAGGAATATGAAGATGATCAACAAATCAACGAGGGCAACCACTCAGGGGGAGAAGAAAATGATCACCAACACACAACTCTCCAAGTGCCACACCCAAGAGTACACCAATGCATTCAAAGGGATCACCCAATCGACAACATCATCGGTGACATCCAAAAGGGAGTAACCACTAGATCTCGTATAGCTAATTTTTGTGAGCATTACTCGTTTGTCTCTTTTTTGGAACCACGCAGGACTGAGGATGCATTGAAGGATCCGGACTGGGTGGTGGCAATGCAAGAAGAGTTGAACAACTTCAAGAGAAACGATGTTTGGGAACTTGTGGCAAGACCCAATGCAAATATAGTGGGCACCAAGTGGGTCTTCCGCAACAAGCAAGACGAACACGGAGTGGTGACAAGAAACAAGGCACAACTTGTGGCCAAAGGTTACTCACAAGTCGAAGGTTTGGATTTCGATGAGACTTTTGCTCCAGTAGCTAGGCTTGAATCAATTAGAATATTACTTGCATATGCTACTCACCATGATTTCAAGTTGTATCAAATGGACGTGAAAAGCGCCTTCCTCAACGGACCGATCAAGGAAGAGGTGTACGTGGAGCAACCACCCGGGTTTGAAGACGAAGAGTTTCCCGACCACGTATATAAACTGCGTAAGGCTCTCTATGGCCTCAAACAAGCTCCTAGAGCTTGGTATGAGTGTCTTAGAGATTTCTTAATTGATAATGGTTTTCAAATTGGCAAAGTAGATTATACATTATTCACAAAGAATCTAGATAATGATCTTTTTATTTGCCAAATCTATGTTGATGATATAATTTTTGGGTCAACTGACCAATCCTTCTGTGAAGAATTTAGTAGAATTATGACAGACAGGTTTGAAATGTCAATGATGGGAGAATTGAAGTACTTCTTGGGATTCCAAGTGCGGCAACAAAGGGAAGGAACATTCATAAGCCAAACCAAGTACACGCAGGACATACTCAAGAAGTTTGGCATGGACAAGGCAAAGCCCATAAAGACTCCCATGGCTACGAGTGGCCACTTGGATCTCAATGAAGATGGACCGAGCGTCGACCAAAAGGTATATCGCTCCATGATTGGATCTTTACTCTACTGATGTGCATCTAGGCCAGATATTATGTTGAGTGTATGTTTGTGTGCAAGATTTCAAGCCAACCCTAAGGAATGTCACTTGACAGCCGTAAAAAGAATCTTGAGATATTTAGTTCATACACCCAACCTTGGTCTTTGGTACCCAAAAGGCTCCAAATTCAATCTCATTGGTTACTCCGATGCAGATTATGCCGGGTGCAAAGTTGATAGAAAAAGCACCTCTGGCACATGCCAATTCCTAGGAAGATCTTTGGTTTCTTGGTCATCTAAGAAACAAAATTCCATTGCATTATCCACAGCCGAAGCGGAGTATGTTGCAGCCGGGAGTTGTTGTGCACAACTCCTTTGGATGCGACAAACTCTAAGGGATTACGGTTACAATATGAACCGTATTCCTCTCCTTTGTGATAATGAGAGTGCCATTAAAATAGCCTACAATCCAGTTGAGCACTCTAGGACTAAACAGATAGACATAAGATATCATTTCTTGAGAGACCATTCCATGAAAGGAGACATAACCATCTCACATGTCAACACCCAAAAACAATTGGCCGACATATTCACCAAGCCACTTGATGAAAAGTGCTTTTGCAAACTCCGAAATGAGCTAAATATTCTTGATTCTCAGAGTGTGGCTTGAAAAGTTGCATACCTGTATGATTGCTTCAAAAATGTTGATTGAATTCTGAAAATCATCCCTCTCCATTTTTCTCTCGAAAAACTATGTCAATTATTAGATCTTGATGAATTTTGATCATTGTATGATTTTTGTATGCTTACTGGTCAAATTCATCAAGATTACTTGAATTGTTTTGCCTCTCTACTCTCTATTATTGAACCTTCAAATATATATGAATGGGCTATGCAATTCTTTCCTGGTGACCACGCACTAGTCCGTGGTTACCCGGACTAGTCCGCCCATGCAGACTAGTCCGCAGAGTGCCGGTTAGGCCGGACTAGTCCGATAGACCACGGACTAGTCCGATATAGGTCTCTGGATGACTTCGGACTAGTCCGGTCATGTCCGGACTTGTCCAATTTTTCGTGTCCATAACCCTAGCCGCCACCAAACCCTAATCTCCTCACCCTCACATTCGCTCTAGGCTTCCTCTCTCTTGCGCCCGAGCTCCCAAGGCGATCTTTTGCATCCCCCGTCGAAAAGCCACTCATTTGGGCAGAGATCAAGCTTGAAGACTTGGGGATTGAAGCTAGCGGACTAGTCCGGCCTCCAACCCCCAAAACTTCGAGCCTCCATCGATTTCTTCAGTAAAAATCTTCAAAATCCTAGAAATCGTGTTTTTCTCAATTGCTGATCGTTTGGCCTAGCACCCTTCACTAGTTACATGTTTAGTTGATGTACTACGTGTATGCTAGACTAGATTTGCATTAGGGATTGTATCCTGTC
Organism: Tuctoria greenei; assembly: GCA_036927565.1. Taxonomy (NCBI): domain Eukaryota; kingdom Viridiplantae; phylum Streptophyta; class Magnoliopsida; order Poales; family Poaceae; genus Tuctoria; species Tuctoria greenei. Next base: position 242,171,337 of record JAYESD010000002.1, read on the forward strand.
CAATCTGTTAGGTTTTTGAGGATGAACACCGGACTAGTCCGGTCCATGCACGGACAAGTCCGGTACCCCGGACTAAGTCCGTGCCTGAGCACCGGACAAGTCCGATGTTTCTGAACCTGAAACCTAATTCCTTAATTCCTTAATGCCATCCATTGCTATCTTGTCTTACCTATGCCTTGTATAACTTGTCATTATTCTTGCTCAATCATTCTCAGATCATGTCGAGCTCCAACAACGAGATCTCCAACTTTGAGGCCGAGTTGGACCACGAGGTTGCACCTCGGTCCTCGGCGGGTCTTGGCAAGAAACGCCAAGAAAGACCTTCCGAGCCTGCTACCTACCCTCCCCAGGTTCGGAGGAAGGTCTGTGTCAAGAAGCCCGCCTCGAAGGCTGCTACGTCTTCAAGCAGCCTTCGTCAAGCAAAGGGAAAGGGCAAGGGAGTCGCAACGGGGCCAGTTGGGCCCTTGAAGCTTCATGCTCCAAGAGAAGGGGTCCGGGACCCCAATGAAGAGAAATTCAATGGGAAAGGCAGCGATGTGGCAGCCAAGCTAAGAAGCATTGATTGCTATGGAAGGCCAAAGCAGGCAGCTGATGGAAGGTTTTGGTCAAACTTCCATGCAGATTTCTACAGGCTGGTTTACCTGCCGATGAAGACTCCGGTGGTGCGCAGTCAGTGGATTGACTGGGCCCACCTAGAGAAGAAGAAGTGCTCAGCTTTTGATGAGGTCATTGCTGCAGCAGAAAGGCATGGTCTGAAGGATCTGTTTGCCTTTAGACACAATTGGAATGATGAAGTGATTGCACAATTCTATGCAACGTGCCACTTCTCGAGTGAAGATGAAGAGAGTGTGACTTGGATGACCCATGGATCCAAGTACTCCATCACTCAGGAGGATTTTGCAAGCTTGCTCCATTTAGACTCTGCTGGACATGACCACCTGATCATCCACAACATAGGGGTCATTGAGAGGGACAGAATGAAGTTCTTGTATGAGCCAAACTCTAAGTATGTTCCTCCCTCCACAAGGAACATGAAGCCCTTCTTTGTGGTTCTGAACAGAGTTCTCCGGAAGACCATTGCCCCCAAGGATGGGGATGCAGGGAGTGTACAGGGCTACCTCCGGACTCTAATGAGGGTCATAAGCAAGAAGAGACAGTTTGATGTTGCAGATTACATATGGAACGACATGGTCAACATCTCAAGCACCCCCAACCGGTCCTGTGGCTATGCTCCCTACTTGATGTTCATGATTGAGAAGGTCACAGGAATAGAATTCGTGAAGGATGTAGAGCACACTCCCCTGAGGCCTCAGAAGCCTCAACCTGTGAGTGTCCAGGCTGCTCCCTCGCCGGCCTCATGTCCTGAGGCACCGACAAGAGAAAGAGATGCTGCTAGGGCTCCTCCCCCCTCCAGGGAAGCCCCTCGGAGAGGATCCGCCAGTGGGATCCTCAAATACTTGTCCGCGATATTCTCCTCCTGCAAGAAGACTGAAGTAAAGCTTCATAAACTCAATCAGAAGAGGAAGGAGGATATGAGATATATCAAAGCCAATGTGAAGCAACTGAGTGAAAAGCTGGAGATCAACTCCATTGGATCTCCAGTAATTTCTGAAGATTCTGATCTTGACATCTCCGAGCTCGGGCCCTTGTCCCCCTCCGAGCTTGCCTATTTTTGCATTGGGGGCTCGAGCAGCTCCGCTCCTCCTCCTCCCTCTCCTCCTCGTCAAGCGGAGAGCGAAGAAGACGAAGAAGATGACGAGAGGACAGACAGCGAAGAGTGAAGAACCTAGTACCTTCCTCTCTCTCTTTTTGGTGTCTTGATGCCAAAGGGGGAGAGATTGAGGAGGAGTCAAGTCTTATCTTTAGCTGTAATAGGATGCGAGAAGAGAGCCGTCTCTGTACTTTTATTTGTGATTGTAATAGTTTAACACTGTTTTCATATTAAGTTTGGTCTTGTGATGAATTGCTCAATTTATTTGCGAGTATGTGATGAAAACTGCATTTTTTGCTTGATGTATTTTTGAGTCATATGTGCATACTTTATGAAAATCTCATTTTTTGCCTTATTTTGTGAAATCTCAATTGGTTGTCATCAATCACCAAAAAGGGGGAGATTGAAAGTGCATCTAGGACTCCCTTGTGGGTTTTGGATGATTTATGACAAGCAATTGGGATCCTAATCCTTTTGTTGAGATGAATGCAGGCAAATAATGAAAAATGAGCAAAATGCCAAAAAGAAGGGAAATGAGAAGCAAAGTGAATTTAAGCTCAAGGAGAAGAAAATAGTAGATTATTATGTATGGAGTGTGTTAAGGAAACACACCCAAGAGCTCAATCACTTTCAAGCACACACACACAATGCACAAAGTTATACAGGACCGGACTAGTCCGATATCAGCTGGACTAGTCTGATATCACTTTCTGCACTAGATCGGACAAGTCCGGTATCCACCGGACTAGTCTGATATCTTTCTGATCCACTTCGGACTAGTCCTCCCCAATGCGGACTAGTCCTCAACACAATGCACAAGTCACACAAAATCGGACAAGTCCGTTGTGATCCGGACTAGTCCGATATTCTTTCTGATCCACTTCGGACAAGTCTAGTGTCTACACGGACTAGTCCGATATACACACTGATCTCAATCGGACAAGTCCTCGAAGTGCGGACTTGTCATCCTAAACACTTAGGGCTTCATATGTCCAGACAAGTCCGATGGCAATCGGACTAGTCCGAAGATTTCCAGTAGTGAAATCGGACAAGTCCGCTTTCAATCGGACTAGTCCGATATTCCTGGACACTTAGGGTTTGCTACACACAGCACACCGGACTAGTCCGGTGACCACCACGGACCAGTCCGATCTTTCTGAACCCTAACGGTCACTTTTAGAAACCCCATATAAATAGAGGTGCACGGCCCACTTTTACAATCTCTCTCGAACCCTAGCACCGTCACACCTCCCAAGAGACTCAAAAACCACCTCTCTCCACGAAATTAAGTGCAAAATCGATCAATCTATTGAAGATCACTTCTAGATCATTGGAGAGACACTTGGCACACATCATTGAGCTCTTGGTTTGATTCTCTAACACACTCTTGCGTTTCAATTTGTAATTTTCGAGTGTGTTATTGGTGGCTTTGTAAGTTGTAATCAAGGGAGCTCTCAACGTGTGAGAACGTCCCTTCAACTTGGTTATTTACCCTTTGTGATTAATGGAAGAGGATTGGCCTTCGTGGCGATCCGACGAGGGAAGGGTTGGAGAAGACCCGGTCCTTTGTGGGCTCCTCAACGTGGACGTAGGTTGCCTTCGTGGTAGCCGAACCACGGGATAAATCGTGTGTCTTGTCCTTTTGCGTTCTTCATCTTAATTGATCAACTTAATCTAGGGTTTGATTCACTTTGTTCAATTTGAGTTAAATTGTTGAACAAGAGCCTTAATTGTAATAGAATTTGACATACAACTATTAAACTGTCATTCAAGTTTATATTTCCGCTGCAAACATTACGAATCAATCAAATTGACTGAACTTTATCAACTTAGCCCGTGAAAACCGGACTAGTCCGCACTTTACCGGACTAGTCCAATATCTCTGGTATTGACTTTGTTGTTGAGTGTTACAGGAACCGAGAAAATTCAAAAAGGCCTATTCACCCCCCCTCTAGGCCTACATTCAGTTCGGACCAAGTCTGCCAGATAAGGTCCGTTGCTGCAATGGGGCCCGTCCTGAAGGAGGAGGACCCTGGTTGCTGATGCGGTCGGCTGCTGCTGCAACCAAATGTTCCACATCAGCCCTCCACTGCTCCAGTGCATCCCGGGATGCATCCGGAGGTGGTGGGCTTTGGAGAAGAGCAAGTGCTGCATGGAGCGCGTGTTCCGGGTTGTCATGATTCGCCGACGCAGTGATTGACGCCGGTGCACCATCGCGTTGTCTAGCTTGATTTGCTGGTGGAGGCGGCGGTGGTGGTAGTGTGACTCCTGCTGACGCTGAGGCTCCTGCTGGTGGCTGCATATTGGAAGGATTGCCCCCAACAGCTTGAACAGCAGGATGACCGTTGGATGATTCAGCAGCTGAGTTCACCATTCTTGAAATCTCAGGCGCCCCTACCTGGCGCGCCAACTGCCGGTGGTTTGGATCCAGCAGATCTCCCGACACTACTAAAGTGTTAGAGGAGTTTGAGGTTCGGTGTGGGCGCGCGGAGATTCAAGAAGGTGAATTGTAAATGACACAGGAGACACGAAGATTTACGTGGTTCGGGACGCCTGAGCGTAATACCCTACTCCACGGGTGTGTTGGTGTTGTATTGGCTGTATGAGCTTGTATCGAGCATCTATGGAACGTATACTGAACGTGTCTAGAATGTCGTCGGCCTGTCCTTTTATAGTACAAGGGCAGGCCGTTACAAGTTAGCCTGGCCCCGGCGGTTACTGTTATTGATACACATTCAACACGTTTAATTGCCCTTAATGACCGAGTTATGGGCTTTGACAGCACCGTTACTGGTAATTAAGGTCGTCCGATTGTGTGTCATTAATATGGTATTAATGACATTTAATCGGGTCTTGAAGTCCTTGATTCCCCTTTGAAGATCTGGAGCCGTTTTGGAGTCTTCCGGAGGTTAGAGGCTGAAGATCCGATGGTTGGACACATGGTAGCTCCGGAGCGTACTGTGGGAAACAGATAGCTCCGGAGCTACCTGACACTTGTCAGTTCCGGAGCTTCCCTCGGTCTGGGGTTAGGTCCGGGGGTGCCATTTCGGTACATAGTCCGGAGCTTCCCCCTTGTGGGCAGTAGCTCCGGTTTGATAGTACATGTGGCGACCCTGGGATTAACCATGTTGGAGAAGCGGGTCCGGTTATATCTGACATGTGGGCCTCCGAAGGTCTTCAAATAAAGTAGATAACTTTCCTTTGAGATCTTTGTAACCTCAAGGGGTGTACGGTTCCTAGGGTACCGACAAGGGCGGTTTTGCGCGCGTGGGAGAGAGAGAAAGCCAAAAGAAGAAGTGGAGGGGTCGACCGCTTCCTGGGGGGTTTAAGTCCCCAGGGGCCGGACTAGTCCGGTCAGCGGACCAAACCCGGACCAGTCCGGATCCGGACTTGTCCGGCCAAAGGGCGGACTAGTCCGGTCCAAGGAGGCTGAAAACACATATATTTGAGTTTTAGCCACTATAGATGATCCTTTTGGACATATTGCCACAACAAAACTTTATGAATATGGTCAGTAAGCATTCAACCTTCAAACTATGACCATAACTCACAAAGTCACTAGTTTTTCAAATATTTTGAAGAAAATCGAGATAGAGATGAATTTTTCAACCACATGCATTCTTTTGAATAAGGCAAAAGGTAAACATTCAGATGTGCATGTTTCAAGCCACATTTCGAGAATCTAAGATATTGAGCTCACTCCTAAGCTCACAAAATCGCTTCTCATCTAGGGGCTTGGTGAATATGTCGGCTAGTTGGTTCTCGGTTCTCATATGGGAAATTATTATATCCCCCTTTAAGGAATGATCTCTCAAGAAATGGTGTCTAATGTCTATGTGTTTGGTCCTTGAATGCTCAACTGGATTATGGGCTATTTTGATGGCACTCTCATTGTCACATAGGAGAGGAATATGGCACAAGTTTATACCATAATCCCTTAGAGTTTGTCTCATCCAAAGAAGTTGTGCACAACAACTTCCGGCTGCGATATACTCTGCTTCGGCTATGGAAAGAGCAATGAAATTTTGTTTCTTAGAGGACCAAGACACTAGTGATCTGCCCAAAAATTGGCATGTCTCAGATGTGCTCTTTCTATCAACTTTGCACCCCACATAATCCGCATCGGAATAGCCAATGAGGTTAAACTTGGATCCTTTGGGGTACCAAAGTCCTAGGCTAGGTGTGTGAACTAAATATCTAAGAATTCTCTTCACGGCGGTCATATGACACACCTTAGGTGCAGCTTGAAAACGTGCACACATACACACACTAAGCCTAATATCTGGTCTAGATGCACAAAGATATAACAAAGAGCCAATCATGGAACGATATACCTTTTGGTCCACACTTGGACCATCCTCGTTTAGGTCTAAGTGTTCATTTGTTGCCATTGGAGTCTTGATGGGTTTGGACTTGTCCATGTCAAACTTCTTTAATATGTCTTGAGTGTATTATGTTTGACTTAAGAACGTGCCTTCTTTGAGTTGCTTGACTTGAAAACCTAAAAAGAACTTCAACTCCCCCATCATGGACATCTCAAATCTCTCTGTCATTATCTTAGAAAACTCATCACAAAACACTTTGTTAGTAGAACCAAATATAATGTCATCGACATATATTTGGAACACAAAGAGATCATCATTAAAATGCTTTATAAAGAGAGTGTAATCAGCATTTCTTATCTTAAAACCATTTTGAACTACAAAGTCTCTAAGACACTCATACCAAGCTCTAGGAGCTTGTTTGAGGCCATAGAGAGCCTTACGCAATTTGAAGACATGGTTTGGGAATTCTTGGTCTTCGAAGCTCGGTGGTTGTTCCACATAGACCTCCTCCTTGATTGGGCCATTTAGGAACGCACTCTTGACATCCATTCGGTAGAGCTTAAAATCATGGTGAGTAGCAAAAGCAAGTAATATACAAATTGACTCTAGCTTAGCTACGAGAGCAAAGGTTTCATTAAAATCCAAACCTTCGACTTTTGAGTACCCCTTGGCCACAAGTCGAGCCTTGTTCCTTGTTACAACACCATGTTCATCTTGCTTGTTGCGGAACACCCACTTGGTGCCCACAACATTTGCTTGTGGACGCTTGACAAGCTCCCAAACTTTGTTCCTTTCAAAGTTGTTAAGCTCCTCTTGCATGGCCACCACCCAATCCGGGTCTCTCAAGGCATCATCAATCTTATGGGGCTCCAAAGAAGAAACAAAAGAGTAATGTTCACAAAAATTTGCAACGCGAGAACGAGTGGTTACCCCTTTAGTGATATCTCCTAGTATGTTGTCAACGGGGTGACCCCGTTGAACACTTTGATGCGCACGAGGATGTGGAGGTTGAGCTCTTGAGTCATCATCTTCTTCTTCTTCTTCTTGATCTTCCCCTTGATGAATGCCTCCCCCTTGACTTTCGTCTTCTTGATCGTTTTGAGGTGCCACTTGTTCATCTTCAACTTGATCGCGTGGGGAGTGGCTTGCATCATCTTGTTGTTGGTCACTTGAGCATTGAGGTTGTTCTTGTGGTCGAACATCTCCAAGTGCCATTCTCCTAAGAGCTTCTTGTGGAGAGTCTTCTTGATGTAGAACACTTTGATCAACTTGCTCCACTTGGGAGCCATTAGTTTCATCAAACACCACGTCACATGCTATTTCAACAATTCCAGAGGTTTTGTTGAAGACACGATAGGCGTGGGTGTTTGAGTCATAACCAAGCAAGAAACCTTCATCATACTTTGAAGCAAACTTTGAAGTCCTAGGCTTCTTGTTGAGAATATAGCACTTGCTCCCAAAAACACGAAAGTAAGAGACATTGGGTTTCTTACCAACTAGAAGCTCATAGGGAGTCTTCTTGAGGAGGCGGTGGAGGTACAATTGGTTGACGGCGTGGCAAGCGGTGTTAACCGCCTCCACCCAAAACTGATCCGATGTCTTGTACTCATCAAGCATTGTCCTTGACATCTCGATGAGTGTCCTATTCTTCCGTTCCGCCACCCCATTTTGTTGAGGGGAGTATGGAGCTGAAAATTCATGCTTGATGCCCTCCTCATCCAAGAATTCTTCCACTTGAGTGTTCTTGAATTCGGTGCCATTGTCGCTTCTTATAGCTTTGATTCTTGAGGAGAACTCATTTTGAGCTCTCCTCAAGAACCTCTTGAGGACACCGTGAGTTTCACCCTTATCATGCAAGAAGATCACCCAAGTGAAACGAGAAAAATTGTCAACAATAACAAGACCATATTTGTTACCGCCAATGCTAATGTATGTTATTGGGCCGAAAAGGTCCATATGTAGCAGCTCCAATGGTCTTGTTGTCGTCATGATGTTCTTTGAGGGGTGTTGAGCTCCAACTTGCTTCCCGGCTTGGCAAGCACTACATGGCCTATCCTTTTCAAAGACAACATTCTTCAAACCATGAATGTGCTCACCCTTAAGAAGCTTTTGTAAATTCCTCATCCCAACATGGGCTAGCCGTCTATGCCAAAGCCATCCCATGTTGGTTTTCGCCATTAAGCATGTGTCAAGTTGAGCTTTATCCGAGGCAAAGTCCACAAGATAAAGCTTTCCCTTGAGCACACCCTTAAAAGCGATTGAGTTATCACTTCTTCTAAGGACGCTCACACCCTCATTAGTGAAAACACAATTATAACTCTTGTCACATAGTTGTGATATGGACAAAAGGTTATAGTCTAGAGAATCAATATGTAAAACACTAGAAAGAGTATGTTGGGGAGAAATGACAATTTTACAAGAGCCAAGGATTTTCCCTCGGCTATTGTCCCCAAAGAGGATTCCTTCATTTGGATCATCATGTTCCTCGTACTCCACGAACATCTTCCTCTCTCCGGTCATGTGGTTTGTGCACCCACTATCGAGCACCCATTTGGATCCACCGGAGGAGTACGCCTACAAAACAGGATTATGCCTTCCTTTTAGGTGCCCAAGCGGAGTTGGGTCCTTTGACGTTAGTAATGAGGCATTTGGGCACCCACACGCAAGGCTTGGGGCTCTTGCGGAGTGGCCCAACATATCTAGCATATACTTTGCCATACTTGTTCCTCATCAAAACATATGATGCATCAAAATCATGAAATAGAGGATGCGGTTCAGATTTAGGCAAGTAGGTGCTAGTTGAAGTGTTCTTCTCAATTTTAGTTGGAGATGAGCTTCCTTTGACAAAGACAATCAAGTCTTTGCCATACTTGGAGGTTTTGGCATTTTGCTTTCCACCTCTAGTATAACCAAGACCATCCTTGACATTGAGAGGTCTTGTGTTGGTGTATGCACTTCGTGCATACGCCACCTCTCTTTGTCAAAGATGCCACCCTTAGGTGCTTGCTTGCCTTGAGTCAACTTAAGCTCATCCTTTAATTTAAGAATCAAGTTAGAACATTTGTCAAGGCTCTCCTCATCATCTTTGTCTTGCTCTTTTGAGGAGGTTGTTGCTTTGAGTGCAACATTCTTCATCTTCGAGGCGGTGAACCTTTGGAGGTCATTGTATAAGAGCGCCTCCTTCTCCATGATCTCGTGGTTGATGATCCTTCCAAGGACCTCCTCTGGGGTCATTTTGGCAAACCCCGGGCTTTCTCGGATCATGGAGCAAAGAGAGACGTTTCTAGGCATGAATGCCCGAATCATCCTCTTCACCACCTCATGGTCCGTCCACTTGGTACAGCCATAAGATCTACTCTTGTTGATGAGTATCTTTAGGCGGTTGTACATCTCTTGGGGAGATTCACCATCCATAATGGCAAACCTCCCGAGCTCTCCTTCTATGAGCTCAATCTTAGCTTCTTTCACGACTCGGTTGCCTTCATGAGCCGTCTTGAGAGTGTCCCTAATGTCCTTGGCCACCTCAAGTCCATCCACTCGGTTGAACTCATTTCTTGAGAGGGATGAGATGATCACTCCGACTGCTTGAGCATTGCGGTGAAGGAGCACGGCTTGCTCCGGAGTGATATCTTCTTCATTCTTCGGGATGTGCACCCCGGTCAACACAATTTGCCACAGTGAGGGGTTGAGTGACACAAGGTGGATCTTCATGTTGTGCTTCCACATCCAGTAGTCGGTTCCATCGAATTAGGGAGGCTTCCCCAATGGGATGGAAAGATAGTGGTTGTTGGAGACAAGGCGTTCATAGTTGTAGCCTTGTTGGTTGTAGTTGATTGTGCCACTCGATGTGGAGGTTGAGGTGTCAACCTTGGGAATCTTCAACTTCTCTCGAAGTTTCGCCTTGAGCTGACGAATCTCTTCGTCATCCGTTGACTTGTCTTGATAGAAGAGAATCTCTTCTAGGGTTGCTTGGACTTCACTGGTTGAGACTTCTTCGTACCCCACTCCGGCCATCTTCTCTCCGAGTTGCTAGACTCTTTTGGGAGAGTCCTGCTCTGATACCAATTGAAAGTTGCCTAGAGGGGGGGGGGGTGAATAGGCTAAACGACCTGAAATGACTTAATAAAATGAGATTAGAGCTCAGGGGGCGGACTAGTCCGGTCCAGGAGCGGACTAGTCCGGTCCTCCTACAGGGAAAAGACTAAAAAGGGTTTCTAACAAGTTTTAGTACAATTCTTGTGATGCAAGGTTTGATAGAATCACTTAGTGAGCCTTAACAAGTTATATGACAAGTATGAAGCTAAGGATCACGATGAAACAAGAGTGATGAACAAAACCGATAAAGTTAACCCTAGAAGTAATGAGCAATAAGTGAAAGTAATGAACACAAGGGACACAAGGATTTTATCCCGAGGTTCGATCCCACGAAGGAATCTACATCCCCGTTGAGGAGTCCACGAAGGACCGGGTTCAACAACCCTTCCCTCACCAAGTTTACCACACGGGCCTAACTTGGTTCTTCCACTATCACAAAGAGTGAATACAAGATTCGTTGGGGCTTCTCACAATATGAGGATCCCACCACAAATACAATCACAACTCACAAAGATTGACTCAAGCCACAGATCACAAAGATTCACAAAGTGCAAGAGATCAAACTGAGAGCCAAAGAGCGGTGTTCTTCCTCTTCTTCACCTCACCAAACCCTAATCCACACAAGAATTAATTTTAGAGGGAATGTAGGCAAAAAGGAGGCTTTTGGAGGCTCAAGGTTGCTGTGGCGGCGCTAGGGTTTCAACTTGCTCACCGGTTGGTTCAAATGAACCCAGGGGTCCTCTATTTATAGAGGTCCCAAGCCCATATTGCTGACTTCAGCAGATGGGCGGACTAGTCCGGCCTACAGCCCAGACTAGTCCGGCCTACAGCCCGGACTAGTCCGGCCTAGGGGACCACTAACGTCCCTGACAACTGTCGCACTGCGCGGCAATCGTCACACTACCTGCCAAACTTCAAATTCAAACGGTCACTTCAAAAACGGACTAGTCTGGCCCTCACCGGACTAATTCGATCTCACACAGAACCTTTTGTTCCGTGTGAAAACGGACTAGTCTGAAGAGCACGGACTAGTCCCGCCCCCAGGGCGGACTAGTCCGATCTCAGTCACGACCTCTTGGTCCGGATCAAAATGGACAAGTCCGTGGTTTTGGGACTTAGTCCCCAAAACTCACTCCACGATTATCCGGACTAGTCCGTCCCACTACGGACTAGTCCGAACTCAATCAGACCCTTCTGGTCCGGCTGAAAACGGATTTGGCCGGCCAGGGGCGGACTAGTCTGGCCACCTGCACGGACTAGTCCGGCCCTACTGCCAGACTCCTTCCAACTCTTTTCTCTCAATGGGTTTGACCTCTAAACCGCTTTGAGCTCCCAACTTGATCTCAATGCACTTTACACACACATCCTCACACATATTTGGCTAGTCCAAACTCGACACACTAGAAACCCTAGTTTCTCCTTTTCGAGTTGACTTGGCCGTTTTCATCCTTTTCCTTTTCGAGGGATTGTGCTTCCACTTGAGTCCACACCTGTGCTTAAGATCACTGAGCTCATTAGTCACTTAATTGTCATCATCAATCATCCAAAACCCACGGGAATCCTAGATGCACTTTCAGGCACAGACACGTCCGTGTACGGGACCTTCTGCCCGTGATGGTGGGACCGGTTCGACGCTTGAGTTTCTTGTGAAGGTTGTTGCTATGACGTTGTGGGGAGCACCGCACACTTCTTATGCACGGGTGTGCGTGTCATGTAATTCGGCTGTTATTGATTGCGATCACCGTCCCTCGCGGTTAAGGATCGAGTATCGCTTGTTCACTAGGTTGTGATGTAGTAAATACTGAAGAAGCCAGAAGAATATGATGTATTGAATTATTATTGCTTTGCAACTATGATTGCTATAGAATATGCTCACTAAAGTTACTTTTTATTAAACTTTAGCTGCTGCTAGTAAACATGAAAGTAAGGATCAACATGTAGGTGAATCCTTTATTGCAATATTACTTCCTATGTTAAGTATCCCTGCATGTAGAGTTTCATGCTTAGGTGAGTCAGTTAAGTCTTGCTGAGCCTTCATGCTCACGGTTGCTATATTAAGTTGTTCCAGGTGAGATGCATGAAGAAGGACTCGAGGATGAGGTGATGCCCCAGTCGGTGTATGCTGCCAAGTGGGAGCCCCACACGCCGCCGTGATATTTGTTAGCGTGTTGCTAGTGTGTAGCGTTCTTGGGCTGGAAGGCTGCACTTTTGCATAGATAGGCTAAGAGTTTAGCTATTAAACTTATCTTCCGCTGTGTATTAAGTATTGTAAAAGACTTTTGCTATTTATATCATTAAAACTTTGTATTTTATCGTATTCTTTTTGTGTGTGCTGTTGGGTGCCGCATCGCACGACACCACCCTCTGCAATCCTGGAATGTATGGACACGGTTTTCACAGCTATAGGCCGCATATTACATCCAATTGAGCTGTAGATTTGCGTGCTTTTTATTTTCATGCTCCTAAATAAAGAAAAAATATCAAAAAGTATTACAAAAAGAATTTTTTTTGAAGAGAACACATATTAAAGCAATTGGTCTATACCACTTGTGTTGTGATTGTTGGTTATATCATTCTGTCTTTCTTTTGCCTTGCTACATCCTTGTGTTGTGCTAGGCCTAGAACACTTCATTACCCAGCAATAATTTCCTACATTTAATTCTTATTCAACTTTGTTTTACCTGCTCATTAGACACCATATTGTGTCATCACAACTCCACTTTTCTCTTGCGCAGAATAAGTACATTTGCAATCACCTCATGCTTCATTGATTCATATCACCGTCCACAACACCTGCTGTGTCGGTAAAAACACTTGCAAGAGCATGGTAAGACGCTTGAGTTAGAGAGAGATTTTCTCCTTCCACTTTTCATATTACCAGTGTCCTTTCTAGTTGATAGGGACAACATCTCTTTGTTGTCTTTTGTTTACTACTAACAATGGCAGGAGATGATGAAAATGCTGAGTTACGTAACATGGTGAAAGATTTGATAGACGTGTTCTCCAAAAACCACACATCCATGGAGAAGTCATTGGCGAACTTGACTCGCCAAATTGCTGATCTTACTACTCGGATGGATAGAAGAGCATAATAATCAGCCACGACTTCCTTCTTTATTGTCAAGGTATGAGAGGTAATAATTGTTACAATTACAACAATCATCATAATAATTATAATCGTCCTCCTGGTGACCCTTTTGCTAAAGTGAAATTTACTATATCCTCTTTTTCTAGTGCTTATGATGTCGATGCTTATCTTGATTGGGAAATGACAGTAGAGCAAAATTCGATGCCCATCTTGTTTCTGAACAACATAGAGTTCATTAAGCCACTAGTGAGTTCAACGACTTTGCGATCATATAGTGGAATGAACTTGTTAAAACTAGAACTGGTGCTCCAACATGAGATAGATTAAAGGACGCTATGCGTGTTCAGTTTGTTCCTCCTCCTTTTCGGCGGGACCTTCATAAAAATTATAGCGCTTAGACCAAGGTAATATGTCCATAGAGTACTATCAAGAGTTACGAAAGGGTATGTTACGCTGCAGGATTGTAGAGGACATGGATGATAAAATAGCTCGTTTTTATAGATGGTTGAAACATGAAATTCAGGATATTGTTGATTATAGGAATATGCTACTGTTAACAGATTGTTTCAGCTTGCTATGTTGGCAGAAAAGAACTCACTATAGGAAAGCGATTTATTTTCGTGGGTCAAAAATATTTGCTTGAGCCCCCACGAAAATAAGTTTATTTTTGTGGGCTACATGTGGCTCAATACTCATATTTTCGTGGGTTTTCAATTGGGCTCACGAAAGTATGTACGTCGGTATTTTTACAGTCCTCACGAAATTAAAATTTCCGTCGGCCCAACAAATAGCTCTCGAAAATATAGTATAGTTTCGTCGGCCAGTTAAGTAGCTTACGTGACGAATAGGTTCGTCGGCCTGTCCTCTGACCGACAATAAGGCCGCCGGTTAATTACGCCCGACCCCTAGCTAGCTAGCCCGATAGAGACTGCAGTTAGAAAAAAAAATTCCCGATCCACAGCCTCGCGCCGCGCCGCCGCCCCGTGCCGCATCGCCGCGGCGCTTCGTTCCACCCTGCCCCGCCGCGCCACCTCGCCGCGGCGCTTCGCTCCACCCTGCCCCGTCGCCCCGCCCCTTGTCGCGTCGCTTCTGGTGGTGAAGGTCGGGCCGCTGCGATAGCTGGCGATGCGTGCCGTGGACCAGGTGACGATGGGCAAGGGCCCGGCCACCATGAAGACGCTGCGTGCACGCTCTCGGTGATCCTCATGTCCAGCGTCACCAGCATCCTCAAGATCCAGAACAGGTGCCTCAAACTCGGCACCGTCAGCCCCATGGACCAGGTGCTCCGGAGGACGCACCTCCTCAAGACCTCCCTCATTGGTGAGCATGCGTCTCCCTGCTCATCTTAGTTGTTTTTTACTGACAGCATAGTGCCGGCAGGTTAGCACTGGACTAGGGTTTATGGAACCTTCGATGCTTGCCATTGACTAATTGGAGATTGCTGCTTGGGTTTTAGAGGATTTACCATTCTGAAACTTTATGTTACTGATCTAATAATCGAGTTAGAGTTTTTATGTTCCATCTTTTGAATTACATCCAGCACTTTCCAGAGGGTCCAAATCAGATGAAAGCAACAGCCTTATTTTTATCATAAAGAGATGATGTTTTTTATCACCATTTACTAGTAGCTTTGGTTATTGCTATTGTGTACCTTGCTGGTCAACTGCTAAGTACTAGTTTATAGTGGTCTACTAGGATACAAGAAGAAGTTACGAGCTCCTTTCTATATTGAATGGGTTTATTAGGACAGGCGGACAGCATGTTGCAAGCAACTATTTTTCTCTTCAACAATTGTTTGATATCACTAGAATTTTACTATAATCTTTTTTCTTGAACCAGGTCTTCTAGTAAAGAATAAGAATGTGGAGTTTGTATGTAAAATATGGCTAGATTCTGCCTTAATTGGACATATTTGGATATGGTAGAAAATTTATACAGGAATCCACATTGGTTAGAACTGTAGATCAAATTGGGTGTTTGTATATTTCGTCCAAAGCAATTTGCTTTTTTTGGTCAAGTTCTAGGATTGATTTTACCAAAAGCACAGTATGCAGTTGAATACATGTGGAAGGATATGCTCAACCTGTCATACTTTAAGGATGATTCTAGTGCAGAAGGTACCTAGTTTGCTAGATGCAAGCTCATCTTGGACTTGTATTCACACTCACCGTGACTATTTGTTATTTATGCAGCACAGGATTACTCTGCATGGGTGTGAAATTATGCTTTATATTTGGAAGAGAGACTTGAATCTTTCCGTGTACTGAGATATGATGTTGAAAAGGATCTCTCGGTAGGTAATTCTAGTTCAATCTGAAATATTTATAGTGTTTGTTTTCCACACTTGGTTTTGTTTACTTCATAATTGACATGCTTGGATTTTGTTCATTATAGAACAATATATAAGTGCTATAGATGGATCAAAGTTTTAGATTGTTAAACATTTTTTATTCTGCATTTTTTAGAACTACAGTACCCATTACTCATTAGAACTTCTTGCTAACCTAGTACTATTTATTATACTAACTTGGCATCCTAAATTTTTGTAAGACCTTAAGCTCTTCCTGAGAATTTTACTTATGAAAAATTCTGATATCAGCAAACTGCCCGGGATCTTGGTACAGTTAAATTACTTGATCAACTGCCAGCATTATAGCAGCTTCTCTTTAGGCTACTTGGTTGCCAGGTGTATTCAATATAAATTGGAAACTTGTGAGTGCAAACTTGTATAAATTGGAGTGCAAACTTTAGGCTACTGAGAATAGTTGCTCTGATTTCTGAGTGCAAACTTGTATAAATTGGAGTAGTAGACTAAAAGTAGTACAGTATGACAAATGGCACTTTTGTTTGTCAGTATTACTGTTATTTTATGAGTACTTGCTATTGATTGCAAGAAATTAAGAATGAGATTTGGTTGTTTCCTGAAGTAGTTATGCTCTTCTATTTCTAGTCAGTCGGTGCATTTTGCTCCTTATGCCTCTGCTTATGTGATTTCAAATGCACACATTTGGGCTTCTTTGTATGATAATGATCTTTTTGTTCACAAGTATTTTAAACTACTTTCAGATCATTAAACTGCTATCTCACGACTTGGAATGGCGAGTATAGGTTGCCTTGTGATTGTTAGCAACAACTACATCCCAATTTACGAGACTGAAGTTGGATCTGCTCCAAAAGTATGGTTCTTAATCACATATTTACATCCTGATTAAAAACTTGTTTTATCTATTGAGGTTCTTTTCTATTTAATTATTCTTATCATGTTGTTACCATTTGCATAAACGTTGTTTTATTTCACTATGACTTCTGTTTGCTGGTCATTGTGACCCTACAGTTTACTTCATCCCGCAGAAAGAAGAACTAGCTTATCAGCATCAGTTCATTTTGCATGCTACACTGGATGTTCTAGACCTTGCATGATCTACAAATGCATGTGAGTAATTATTTTTTGCCACTTCCTGTGGATTGCAGTTTAGATTACGTTTAAGTTTAGGTTATATACATTATTTGGCTTCACATAGTTCATCCATCATTTCCCTCACATTTTCAGGTTTATGAAGTCAACAACCTTGTGTCTGTTTATGTAACTTCGGGTCATATGCTTCCAAAACTGTGATTATGTTTCATACAGCTCTTATTGATCATTGTTTTGAAACTGTAACTAGCGATACGGAAAATATATGCACTTGTTACATAGATACTTAACTGGTCCACATTAAATTGTTTCGAAAATGTTTAAGCAGAATTAATTATTTTTTTTTGTATAAATTCCATTATTTTTGTGGGCCAAACTGAGATCCACGAAAATAAACCATATGTCTCCGTAGGGCTTCAAAAAGTCCACGAAAATAATAAAAATATTTTCGCGGGTTTCAAACGCGCACGCGAAAATAATTTTAACTATTTTTGTTGGTAATTTTGGTACTCACGAAAATAATAAAACAATATTTTCTTGGGTTCATCATGAAGCTCATGAAAATACATATATTTTTGTGGGCTATTCCTGGCCAGCGAAAATAAGTCTATTTTCGTGGGTGACCGACAAAAATACCTCTATTTTCGTCGTGATACGCGCGTCGGCCTCGAACCAACGAAAATATGTATTTTCATGAGTTTTTTCTTTAATTTTGTGGGTTTTTAGCTCATGAAAATAATTCAGTTTCCTGTAGTGACCGTAGGGCTGCTAACAGCAGCAACAACGCACGAGGAGCACTTTCACGCCGCGTTTGACGTCTACACCACCAAAAACAGTACCATCTTTGAGTTCTCGTGCAACCACTACACCATCCAATGGTGGCCAACGGACTACACCGATTGCTCCACCTTCTCGCGCGTCGGAGGGCAACAAGGCGATATCATTCAATCCTACGTCTTGCATCCCTTCTACAAGTTGCACTTCTGATATCAAGTGTCACTTCTGCCAGTGACTTGGTCATATGATAAAATATTGCTCGAGCAAGCAGCATACATAGAACGAGACGATGACGGGTATGATAATACTTCAGATGTTGAAGACGAATATTCTCTTGCTACTAACGTTGCATGCCCAAACGGCGACTGCTATAGCTCAGATGAAGAGGTACTTGGTACAGCAGGGACGGTGAATTATAGGAGCATAATTGTGCAGCGTGCTTTGAGCTCTAAAGTTGAGGTGGACGACAAGCTACAACGACACAATCTCTTTCACATGTTTCTCATCGTCAAAGATTGTCGTGTACACACTATAATTGGTGAATGCAGCTACAACAATTGCGACACCTGGTTCTGAAAAATGAACCAAGTGCGACGCATATGTGTGCCCACGATGTTGAACACACATACATGAGTGTGTCACAAATGATATACAAAAAATTACCACAACACAAACTAGTAAATGAGTACTTTTATTACAATATTCAAAAAAATCCTAAAATTACAATATCTAATGATTATTATGGCAACGAAAAATAAACTAAGCTAAGCAAACTAAGCAAAAGGGATATAGCGCGGCTCCAAGCATAACCACAGGCAAGTCGACGACAACACACAATCTAGAACTCTGCATTATCCTCAGGGTACTCTCAAACATCACCTGAAACTATTAGTGGGGGAATATCAAGGGTGAACACATGTCGTACTCAACTAGTGTGGGAAAATAATGACATGTAGCTTAAACAAGGAATGATAATAAATAATGGCTATTTGCTGAAAAGTACATTTAAAACACATAAAAAACATACTAAGATGCCTATGTGAATTAATCCCATTATATCTTAAATAATTAACATAGTATGAATCCACCATCATCATTTACCAACATATCCCATCCATCAATAATTATCCATCCACATACCAAATTCTTACCATCATATTTAACCATGTCCACTTATCACAACTCAAACCATAACCAAACCAAACCATCCTAATTTCCAAGTTCCACTCTAATCATGTGAGTGTCCAGGTCGCTCATACTGGGAGCACGACTATCATGATAGTTTTTAACACTCTGCAGAGGCTGTACCACTTTAGCCACAAGTTTGTAATTTCTTCCTCTTTCGATGACTAAGGAACCTCCATCAGGTCCATGACCTGTCGGTCACATTACACACTTCCATCAGTGTGTGGCCAAGAGATCACAAAATAGTCTTTACAAAGGGGCTACCAGCATATTCAGACCCACTAAGATTTCATCGGTGGTGATGCCTCCAACTGGTTCCATCCAAGAACGGGCCCCCTCTTGTGCCGTTCAGATCCCAGTGCAATCCCGCCACTATTGCAAACCCAACTGACTCTCATTCCCCGCTACCCCAAATGATCCGAACAATGTTGGCAGTACACCTAATTAATTGGCTAAGCCGCACCATACTTGGCCCTATGATGGCACTGTAAAATCTGGGTTGTCGCTCAACGAACCAGTCCTTAGATCTAAAGCAAGCAAACAACCATATCATACGAACCAGTCCACAATCCATGCTTGATTAGATCTCCCAAGTTCCATGTTACCATTTGATCATATTCATCAATTCTCATCATATACATGCTCATTAATTCATAGGTAAGCCATTTGGTTGTTTTCCTACCTCAATTAATTAGAGCGAAACAAAAAGGTAAAAATCCTTCTCAACTCTCTACAATATATTCCAAGTGACAAGGATGGTCAAACAAGACTAGTTAACACCTATCATGGATTTCCCATTAATTTGATGCAAGCACGCAGTTTTGCAAACAAAACATTTAGAAACAGGATCAAAATGATCAAGGACACTTGCCTTGCTCTTGAGATTGATTAGGATCAAAAAATTCGAAATTCTGGTGCTGGAGGTCCTCAACAGCACCCTCTAGAGCAAAACCCCCTATTCCGCCCAACAAACATACAAAACAAACATTACAATTAATAAATGCTCATATATTACTCAATATGTCATGACATGCATGAATGATGCAATTATGTGGTAACACATGTCATTAGGTTGCTATCGTTGCTTACTAACTAGTCACAATTAAGTTTTACATGTTAGAGCAAGTTTCAAATCATTTTAGAGAATATTAAAGAAGTTCTATGAATTTTCAAAACTGAAAGGGATGGACTAGTCCGCACTCAGGCCGGACATGTCCGTTCTGGATCAGAAAGAAAATTGGACTAGTCTGCACTGGGACTGGACAAGTCCATTTAAGCTTGAGTTTTGGAGAATTTTCAACTAGAGCATAGTTTAAGTTAATATGGAACCATAATTTACGTAGAAAAGAGGGATCCAAGGTATTTACTGTGAGTTGTAGAGTTTCAAGGGTCGAGATTTGGGTGAAACACTTGGATCTTGACGTCTAGGGTTGATGGTGAAGAGTTGGTGGAGAATTGACTATGATGTCAATGAGTTGACGAAGATCAATCTTGCTTGATCCTCCTATCCCCCTCCTCCTCCTCCTCCTCCTGGCTGCGAGCTCCTCTCTCCTTGATGGCGGCTCCCACGTGAACAAGGGTTAGGGTTTTCTTCAATTGTGGCAAAGAGAAAAGGGTGGGTGGTGGGGTGTTTATATAGAGTGAAGGTGGTAGGGTTTGGGTGGAATCGAAGTATAAGGCGGTGGAGCCCTCGGTGGGGTCCCACCTGGGCTCCATAGGGGTTGGACACGAAGTTCTTGGGACCACTTAAGAAATTTACCTAATAACTTGTCGTGGAGGAAAAATAGAATTAGAGTCGGGCACACCGGACTAGTCCTCTTGAGGCCGGACAAGTCCGATCTGTTACAGAGACTAGAACAGACAAGTCCGATGACTATCCGAACAAGTCCGATCTGGTCCAGAAAGCAAAACGGACAAGTCCGGAGGTTTATCCAATTTTTCAAAAATCAAACCAAATTGTGGAATTACCAGACAACTCCAAAAAGTTCCAGTAGGGAAGATCGGACTAGTCCGTACTTGAGACAGACAAGTTCGAAAAACAATAGAAACATTTTCGGACTAATCCGCAGCAAAAAGCGGATAAGTCCGAAAAACAACAGAAGGAAAATCGGACTAGTCCGTAGTCCAACCCAGGCAAGTCCGCACTAATACAGGTTTTTAATTGCTGTTTTGGCTCTAATTCTTTTAAAACTTGTTCTTTTTCGTGTTGCTTAATATTAAACATATATAAGAATTTATGCAATGTATGATGGATGAAAATGAGGGTGTTACAAACCTACCCCTTAAAATGAATCTCGCCCTCGAGATTGGACATAGAAGGAAAGAGATAGGGAAATTCTCTCTTGAGGTCATCTTCCCGCTCTCAAGTTGCTTCCGATTTTGCATGATGCTTCCATTGTACTTTGCATCATCGAATCACCGTGTTTCTTCCGACTCTCTCCTTTGTTTCCAAGATTTTAACCGGTTGCTCGACATAAGTCAAATCTGCCTCTAATTCCAATTCTTCCATTGACACTCGTTCTTTCGGTACCCTTAAGCATTTCTTGAGCTGAGAAACATGGTACACATCATGAACATTG
Organism: Tuctoria greenei; assembly: GCA_036927565.1. Taxonomy (NCBI): domain Eukaryota; kingdom Viridiplantae; phylum Streptophyta; class Magnoliopsida; order Poales; family Poaceae; genus Tuctoria; species Tuctoria greenei. Next base: position 242,192,512 of record JAYESD010000002.1, read on the forward strand.
GAAAGATGTGCTGACATATCCAACTTATATGCCACTTCTCTACGTTTGCCCGAAATCTTGAATGATCCAATATAGCGAGGTGCCAACTTACCTTTGATATTAAATCGCTTATGACCTCGCATATGTGATACTTTGAGATATACGAAGTCTCTCATTTCAAAAGCAAGGACTCTTCGCCTATTATTTGCATAACCTTTTTGTCTTGACTGGGCAACCCTCAAATTCTCGCGGATTGTCTGAACTTGCTTTTCGAGGTCCTGTATTATGTTAGGTCCAAATACTTGAGTTTCTCCTATCTCATTCAAAAACAAGGGTGTTCTACATCTTCTCCCATATAATGCTTCATATGGCGACATCTTCAAGTTTGCTTGATAACTGTTGTTGTAGGAAAATTCAACATATGACAGACTTTGTAACTACTTTCTCCATACTTTAGCGCACAAGCTCTTAGCATGTCCTCCAAAATCTGATTTGTTCTCTCGATCTGTCCATCCGTTTGAGGGTGATATGCAGAACTAAAATTCAATTGGGTTCCCATAGACTCGTGAGCTTTTGGCAGAACCATGATGTAAATTGAGAACCTCTATCGGACACTATTTTCTTTGGTACACCATGCAAACACACTATCCTTCTCATATACAATTCTACCAACTTTGCTCCACTATAGGTAGTCTTGATAGGAATAAAGTGCGCAAATTTGATCAACCAATCCACAATAACCCATATTGAATCATAACCTACCAAAGTGCAAGATAAACCAACTATGAAATCCATACCAACTTCTTCCCACTTCCATTCCGGAATCTTCAATGGCTGCAATAATCCGGCTGACCTTCGGTGTTCAGCCTCACTCATTGGCACACATCACATAATGCAGCGTATTCAACTATGTCCCTTTTCATTCCATCCCAACAATAGCAAGTCTTCAAATCCTTGTACCTCTATGTACAGCCGAGATGGATGGAGTAAGGCGAGTCTGTAGGAGAATTCAGCATATGGCAGACTTTTGTCCCAACTTTCTACATACTTTAATGCACAAGCTCTTAGCATGTCCTCCAAAATCTGATTTATTCTCTCGATCTGTCCATCTGTTTGAGGGTGATATACAGAACTAAAATTCAATTGGGTTCCCATAGACTCGTGAGCTTTTGCCAGAACCATGATGTTAATTGAGAACCTCTATCCGACACTATTTTCTTTGGTACACCATGCAAACACACTATCCTTCTCATATACAATTCTGCCAACTTTGCTCCACTATAGGTAGTCTTGACTGGAATAATGTGCGCAGATTTGGTCAATCGATCCATAATAACCCATATTGAATCATAACCTGCCGAAGTGCAAGGTAAACCAACTATGAAATCCATACCAACTTCTTCCCATTTCCATTCCGGAATCTTCAATGGCTGCAATAATCCGGCTGGCCTTTGGTGTTCATCCTTCACTCGTTGGCACACATCATATAATGCAACTATTCAGCTATGTCCCTTTTCATTCCATTCCACCAATAGCAAGTCTTCAAATCTTTGTACATCTTCGTACAGCCGGGATGGATAGAGTAAGGCGAGTCATGTGTCTCCTTCAATATAGTCTCGCGAATTTGCTTTACATTAGGCACAACAATCCTCTTTCCAAGCCATAGAGTACCATGATCATCCTCATCAAATCTGAATTCTCCCCCTTCTTGAGTTCTTTTCTTGATTTATTGGATTTCCTCATCCTTTGTTTGACTTCTCGGATTTCTTGTTCCAAATTCGGATTTAACTCCATGATTCCCATCTCATTCACAAATCTAAGATTCAACCGTTCAAACTCCTTGCATAGCTCGAATGGCAACTCTCGAACCGTGAGTTGGTGGCTTACTCCATTTTGACTCAAAGCATCGGCCACTATATTAGCCTTCCCTGAGTGATAGTTGATTCCCACATCATAATCTTTGATGAGCTCCAACCATCTTCGTTGCCTCAAATTCAAGTCCTTCTATGTGAAAATGTACTTGAGACTCTTGTGATCCGTATAATTTCACACCTATGACTAAAAATGTAGTGCCTCCATATCTTCAAGGCATGCATCACGACTGCAAGTTCGAGATCATGTGTAAGATAATTCTGCTCATGTTCACGACTGCAAGTTCGAGATCATGTGTAAGATAATTCTGCTCATGTTTCTTCAATTGCCTCGTTGCATAAGCTACAACTTGACCTTCTTGCATGAGCACACATCCAGACCCTTGTCTTGATGCATCACAATAAATATCAAAACTTTTGCTCACATCCGTCAATACCAACACATGTGTTATTGTTAACCTCTTCTTTAACTCCTCAAACTGTTCTGACAAGCTTGAGTCCATTGGAATGCTTTTCTCTTCATTAACAATTCTGTCATGGGCTTGGCTATTTTGGAGAAATCCTTGATGAACCGATAGTAATATCTAGCCACTCCAAGAAAATTTCGAATTTCTTTCACACTTTGTGGTGGATCCCACTTCAACACATCTCTCACTTTTCCCAGTCAATCGATACTCCTCCTCCAGAGATGATATGGCCCAAGAACGAGATTTCCCTTAACTAAAACTGGCACTTGCTGAATTTAGCATATAATTGGTGTTCCCTCAATTTCTGCAATGTGAGCCTCAAGTGCTCCTCATGCTCCTCCTCACTTCTCGAGTAGATCATAATACCATGAATGAACACCACAACAAATTTATCGAAGTACTCTATGAAGATCTTATTCATGAGGTACATAAAGTATGCTGGTGCATTCGTCAATCCAAATGACATAACATTATACTCATAGAATTCATACCATGTCTGAAAGGATGTTTTGAGTATGTTCGGCTGTCTAATCTTCATTTAGAAATAACCTAACCTCAACTCAATCTTGGAGAAAACACATGCATCCTTCATTTGATCAAACAAATCCTCTATACGGGGCAATGTATACTTGTTCCTAATCGTCACCTCATTAAGTGCCCGGTAATCCACACACATCCTTTGGGATCCATCCTTCTTATCCACAAAAAGTATTGGTGCTCTCCGAGGTGAAGAGCTTGGGCGAATAGAACACTTCTCTAGCTGCTCTTGAATTTACTTCTTGAGCTCCCCTAACTCCATAGGACACATCCTATATGGCCTCTAGCTATAGGTGCAGTTCCAGGTATTAATTCAATAAAAAACTCTATGTCACGATCAAGTGGCATACCTGGCAACTCATCCGGGAACACATCCGTATACTCGCACACCACCGGAATCTCCTCAATTGTTGCACCATCCATTTGATGCAGCTCCACCTGCTTTGGTGTGTGTTGAGATGCTTCAAATTCTATGTTGACCCCTTCTTTGTTTGTCAACTTCACTGTCTTTGTGGCACATTGAATTATCTCATTGTGCTTTCTTAACCAGTCCATACCAAGTACTATGTGTGGTCCTTGTGACTCCAAAACAATAAGGTTGGCGAAGAAGTCTATCCTCGTTATTCTAAGGCTTACTTTTGGACATACTATATTTATCCTCATCACCCCTCCAAGAGATTTAACCAACAAGGTATACTTCATATGAGATATGGGCAAACTATACTTGGCAACGTACTTTGATGCAATGAATGAATGCGATGCTACAAAATAAAATAACATAGTCGCCGGGTTGGAGTTTGCGAGAAACATACTAATCACCACGTCATCCACTTGTTGGGCCTCCTCTATATATAGAGACATGGTTCACCTTGCCACGAACAAAATTCTGCGGTCCATGGTTGCCTTGTGGCGCTCCTCCATTTGGTCTTGTTTTCTATCTCAGAGCATTGTTCCCTTGACCAAGGCCTCACTTAGGGTATTGAGATGCAAAGTGTCCCACCTCACCACAAGTATAGCACGACCTTGCTGCACCAGAATTGTTTGGCCGAGCTTGGTTTTGAGCATTAGCAGGAAAATAAGCGCAGGGCACATGAGGCATTGGAGGCCGAGGTGCTTGCATAGCAGGGCGTTGCTGCATGGGCTGAGCTGGACGCGGTGGAATAGCAGCGCGATATACAGGAGCAGAGGGGTTGTAATATGGCACACTTGGTGGTGCAAAGCGGGGGCAAACATTGCTTCCTCGTGGTTGTCCTTGATATGACACCTTCTTCTTATTATCATGCTCCATCTCGCGAACCTTGTTCTCAACCACAATACCTTTGTCCACAAGATTCTTGAAATTTGCATAGTCACAATTGAGCAATTGGACTTGAATCTCATTGTTTAGGCCCATCATAAATAAGTACTGCTTGCGGCTGTCCCGGTTAACATCCTCTAGAGCGTACCTTGAGAGTTGAGTAAATTTATTGAGATACTCACTCACACTCGACCTTCCTTGCCTTAGGTTCTCAAATTTTTGCCTCTTTAGGATCATGACACCTTTAGGAACAAAGTGAAAACGGAAGCTCTCCTTGAATTCCGCCCAAGTGATCCTCTCCTGATTAGCATGGGCATTGCAAAGGGAGTCCCACCAATCCGCAGCTGCTCTAACTAGTTGATGGGAGGCAAAAAGGACCTTCCTATCATTGCACTGGACAATATCAAGCTTCTTCTCCACGAATTTTAGCCAATCATCATCTTCCATAGGGTCATTGGCTTGAGCAAAAGTGGGTGGCCTAGTCCTCATAAACTCTCCCAATCTGTTATGAGGTGGTGGGGGTGGCGGTGGTGGAGGCATATGGGGTTGATTCTGGATATTGGCCTGCAGCTGTCCCAAGGTCTGCATCACAGTGTAACACCCTCATTTTCATCCATCATGCATTGTATACATTCTAATACATGTCTAATATTACTCCACACAAAAAGGAACAAGTTAAAATGAATTAGAAACGAAAACCACACTTAAGAATTCTGGAAAGTACGGACTAGTCCGATTTTGGTGCGGACTAGTCCGTACGTGGGTAAAGTGGTACAAACTCTGCAGAGTCTAATAAAACTATCATGATAGTCGTGCTCCCGGTTATGAGCACATAGACAACTTGCATGATTAGAGGGAACTTGATATTGGGATGGTTATGGTTTGGAAATAATTATGGATGGTTATGGATTAAATTTTGGTATTGGATATGATTGATGGTAATAATCCAGTATATGGATGATGATATTGGAATATGGACTGATATTATGATGATTACATGGTTTATGATGGGTTTACTTCACATACATATATTATGTTGTTTTTCAAATGTTTTAATATACTTTTAAGCACTTAGCCATTATTATGTTCGTCATTTGAATCAGATACATGTCATACTTTCCACACTTGCTGAGTACGATATGTACTCACTCTTGCAATTTCCCCACCAACAGTTGCAAGTCAGAATTGGGAGTTTAACGATGATAATGAGGAGTTCTAGTCCATGTCTACCGTTAGCTTTGCATGTGGAGTGTTGGAGTTGCACTATCCTTTTTGTTTAGTTGCTTAATTAGTTATTTTCGCTGCATTAGTTCAAACTTGTCATTAATATTTATTAGAGCTTGTATTCGAGGATAATATGGTTTGTGTAATAAAAGTGTTTAATTAATCTTGTTCTGTGGTAATTTTCTGTATACTCTTTTGTGATTGCACTTGTGTGGGTGTGTTGAACATCCTGGGCACACATATGCGTTCACTTGGTTCATTTTTGGAACCGGGTATCACAAATTGGTATCAGAGCCACAGGTTTACCGTAAGACGCAACCTAGATAGAATAGACACTTTAGAGCACAAAGGAATACTCAGGAATCGATGTGCTTTTGCTTAGTGTGCTGTTTGCTATATACTGGTTGCTTGTGTGCTTAATAGAGGATTTTGGGATGCTTTAGCATTGCCATGTCCACCTAGGCTAGTATAGCTAGTTGTTTAATTTCATATCCCTTGATGCATATAGTTGGAGACGTCTTCTCAATTCTTATCTCTTGCTTTTCTTCAGATGGTGAGGACTCGCAACCAGAAGGATGACAATGATGAGGAAGAGAACAATGGAGCACCTTAGAACAACAATGGACAAGAACCTTCTCATGGAGCTATCAACATTGAGCAGCTTTTAGCTATGCAATACCAACTCATGCAGACCATGAAACAGACTATGGGACAGCTACAGGCTAGTAACGTCAACAATCAGCCCCACATGCCTCCACCGCCACCCCCACCTCCTCATAACCGGTTGGGAGAGTTCACGAGGACTAGGCCGCCAACCTTTGCTCAAGCTGCTGACCCTAAGGATGCTGCTGATTGGCTCAATTCTGTGGAGAAGAAGCTAGCTATTGTTCAATGCAGTGACCGAGAGAAAGTGCTTTTTGCTTCTCAACAACTAGTTAGAGCAGCTGCGGATTGGTGAGATGCTTATTGCAATTCTCATGAGAACCAAGAGAGGATCACTTGGGCGGAATTCAAATAGAGTTTCCATTCTCATTATGTGCTAGAGAGAGTTATGATCTTGAAGAGACAAGAATTCGAGAACTTGAGGCAAGGAAGATCGAGTGTGGGTGAATATCTCAACAAATTCACTCAACTTTCAAGGTATGCTACTGAAGATGTTAGTCGGGACAGCTGGAAGCAGTATTTGTTCATGAGGGGTCTTAACAATGAAATCCAAGTGCAATTGCTCAATTGTGATTATGCCAACCTCTAGAAGCTTGTGGACAAAGCAATTGTGGTGGAGAACAAGGTCCGTGAGATGGAGCAAGACAACAAGAGGAAGGCGCCATATCAAGGACAACAGCAAGGAAGTAATGTGCGCCTTTGCTTTGCACCACCTAATGCGCCATATTACAACTCCTCTGCTCTTGTACATCGCCCTGGATTTGCACCACGCCCGACTCAGTTTGTGCAGCAGCGCTCTGTTATGCAAGCACCTAGGCCTCTAATGCTTTATGCACCTCGTGCTAATTTTCCTGGTGCAAATGTTCAGAACCAAGCTCGCCCCAGTAATTCTGGTGGAGTTGAGAAGTGCTATACTTGTGAAGAAGCTGAACACTTTGCGCATCAATGTCCAAAGTCAGGCCTTTGTCAAGGAAGCAATGCGCCGAGGCAAAACCCAAGACCCAATGGAGGACAACCACAAAGAAATCGTGGACATCAGAATTTTGCTCGTGTCAACGTGAACCATGTCTTTACGGAGGATGCTCAACAAGCAGATGACGTGGTGATTGGTATGTTTCTCGCAAACTCCAACCCGACGACTATATTATTTGATTTTGGAGCATCACATTCATTCTTTGCATCAAAATATGTTGCCAAGTATAGTTTGCCTATCTCTCATATGAAGTTTACTCTATTGGTTAAGTCTCCTGGAGGAGAGATGAGGACAAATATAGTATGTCCAAAAATAAGCCTTAGAATAAGGGGGGCATACTTCCTTGCCAATCTCATTGTTTTGAATTCTCAAGGATTGGACATCATACTTGGTATGGACTGGTTGAGAAAGCATAACGGAGTTATTGAGTGTGTCACGAAGACGGTGAAGTTGACTAATGAGGAAGGGATCACCGTAGAGTTTGAAGCATCTCAACACGCACCGAAGCAATTGGAGTTGAACCATATGGACGGTGCCGCAATTGAGGAGATTCCGGTGGTGTGCAAATTTCTGGATGTGTTTCCGGATGAGTTAGCAGGTATGCCACCTGATCGAGACATTGAGTTTGTTATTGATTTGATACTTGGAACTACACTGGAACTGCACCTATAGCTAAGAGGCAGTATTGGATGCCTCCTAAAGAATTAGCGGAGCTCAAGAAGCAGATTCAAAAGCAACTAGAGAAATGTTTTATTCGCCCAAGCTCTTCACCTTGGGGATCGCTCGTTCTATTTGTGGACAAGAAGGATGAATCCCAAAGGATGTGCATAGATTACCGAGCTCTCAACGAGGTGACCATCAAGAACAAGTACACCTTGCCACGCATAGAAGACTTTTTTGATTAGATGAAAGGTGCTTGTGTCTACTCTAAGATTGATTTGAGGTCGGGATACTTCCAAATGAAGATTAGACCATCAGACATACCTAAGACAGCTTTTAGGACACGGTATGGATCTTATGAGTACACCGTGATGTCCTTTGGATTGACAAATACGCCTGCATACTTTATGTACCTCATGAATAAGGTCTTCATGGAGTACTTGGATAAGTTTGTTGTGGTGTTTATTGATGACATTATGATCTACTCGAAGGATGAGAAGGAACATGAGGAACACTTGAGGCTCACATTGCAGAAATTGAGGGAGCACCAATTATATGCCAAGTTCAACAAGTGCCAGATTTGGTTGTAAGAGGTGTCGTTTTTGGGTCATATCATCTCGGGAGGGGGAGTATCGGTTGACCCAGGAAAAGTGAGAGACGTGTTGAAATGAGAACCACCGCAAAACGTAAAGGAAATAAGGAGTTTTATTGGGATGGCTGTATATTACTGTAGGTTCATCAAGGACTTTTCCAAGATAGCCAAGCCAATGAAGGAACTGCTAATGAAGCGAAAAGCTTTTCGATGGACTGAAGCTTGTCAAAACATTTTTGAGGAGTTGAAGAAAAGGTTAACTACAACCCTAGTTCTAGTATTGCCAGATGTGAGCAAAAGCTTTGATATTTATTGTGATGCATCGAGATAAGGACTTGGATGCGTACTCATGCAAGAAGGTCAAGTGGTCGCCTATGCATCGTGACAATTGAAGAAACATGAGCAGAATTATCCAACACATGATTTGGAACTTGCAGCCGTGGTACACACATTGAATATTTGGAGACACTACATCCTTGGACATAGGTGTGAAATTTATACGGATCAAAAGAGTATTAAGTATATTTTCACACAAACAAATTTGAATTTGAGGCAACAAAGATGGTTGGAGCTCATCAAAGATTATGATTTGAGAATCAATTATCATCCAGAGAAAGCTAATGTTGTGGCCGATGCATTGAGTAGGAAAGGAGTAAATCATCAACTCACAGTTCGAGAGTTACCATCCGAGTTATGTAAGGAATTTGAACGGTTGAAACTCGGATTCATCAATGAGATGGGGATGATGGAGTTAAATCCGACTTTGGAGCAAGAAATTCGAGAGGGCCAAGCGAAGGATGAGGAAATTCAGGAGATCAAGGAAAGGACCCAAGAGGCAAGAGAATTCAGATTTGATGAGGATGAACATGTTACTCTATGGCTTGGTAAGAGGATTGTTGTGCTTAATGTGAAGCATATTCGGGAGACAATACTAAAGGAGGCACATGACTCGCCTTACTCAATTCACCCCGGTTGTACGAAGATGTACAAGGACTTGAAGACATGCTATTGGTGGGCTAGCATGAAGAAGGACATAGCTGAATACGTAGCCTTTTGTGATGTGTGCCAATGAGTCAATACGAAACATCAAAGGCCAGATGGCTTATTGCAACCATTGAAGATTCCAGAATGGAAGTCAGAAGAAATCGGAATGGACTTTATAGTTGGATTGCCACGTACTCAGTTCGGTTATGAATCAATTTGGGTAATTGTGGATCGATTGACCAAATTAGCTTATTTCATCCTTATGAAGACCAAGTATACAGCCGCACAATTGGCCGAAGTATACATGGAGCATATTGTGTGTCGACATGGAGTTTCAAAGAAGATAGTATCAGATAGGGGTTCTCAATTTACCTTCAGGTTTTGGCAAAAATTGCATGAAGCATTGGGAACAAGGTTGAATTTTAGCTCATCATATCACCCTCAAACGGATGGACAAACTGAGAGGACCAACCATATTTTAGAGGATATGTTAAGAGCTTGTGCTTTGAAGCATGGGAAAAGTTGGGACAAAGCATGCCATATGCAGAATTCTCATACAATAATAGTTACCAAGCAAGTTTGAAGATGTCACCATATGAGGCACTATATGGAAAGAAGTGTAGGATGCTCTTGTTTTGGAGTGAGACAGAGGAGGATCAAGTGTTTGGACCCGATGTGTTGCAAGAAGCTGAGAAACAAGTTCAGGTTATTCGGGAAAACTTGAGGGCCGCTCAATCAAGGCAAAAAGGCTATGCGGACAATAGGAGAAGGAAATTAGCCTTTGAAATAGGAGACTTTGTTTATCTCAAGGTGTCACCAATGAGAGGTCATAAGAGGTTTAACATAAGAGGCAAGCTAGCACCTCGACATATTGGACCATTCAAAATTTTGGACAAAAGAGGAGAAGTAGCGTATAAGTTGGAGATGCCAAGATGTCAGCTCACTTATCAGATGTTCATGATGTCTTTCATGTTTCCCAACTCAAGAAGTGTTTAAGGGTGCCGAAAGAACAAGTGCCAATGGAAGAATTGAAACTACAGGAAGATTTTACTTATGCCGAGCAACTAATCAAAATCTTGGAAACCAAGGAAAGAGTCACAAGGAACAAGGTGATTTGATGGTGCAAAGTTCAATGGAAGCATCACACAGAATCGGAAGCAACATGAGAGTTGGAGGATGATCTCAAGAAGGAATTTCCCTATCTCTTCTCTTCCGCGTCGAATCTCGAGGGCGAGATTCATCTTAAGGGGTAGGTTTGTAACACCCTCATTTTCATCCATCATGCATTGCATACATTCTAATACATGTCTAATATTACTCCACACAAAAAGGAACAAGTTAAAATGAATTAGAAACAAAACTGCACTTAAGAATTCTGGAAAGTGCGGACTAGTTCGATTTTGGTGCGGACTAGTCCGATTTCTCTCTGACTTCAAACAGACTTGTCCGTTTTGCTGCGGACTAGTCTGTCTTTCCCTCTGGACACTTTTGAACTTGTCCGGTCCTATACGGACTAGTCCGGTGTTCCAATTCCTTGAAGATTTTGCTAAGTCCCTGGACTTGTCCGGACTAGTCCGGTCTTCCAGTGGACTTGTCCGTTTTTCCCTCTGACTAAAGTCGGACTTGTCCGATTTTTGGTCAGACTTGTCTGTTTTTCCCCTCTGGATAAGTTCGGACTTGTCCGATGTCCAGTCCGGACTTGTCCGATATCTCTCTGTCCAATTTCGGACTCGTCCGGTCCTTTTCGAACTTGTTCGATAAATTGCGACTCCGAGTTGATCTTTTGTTTCACGACTTGTTTCTTGGATTTTACGTTAAGTGGGCCTAGGGACGTCGTGCCTAACTCTTTTAGAGCCCATGTGGGACTCTAAACCGACCCCTACTGATCTCAAACTCAAAATCCATCTAACCCAGCCTCCACCTCTATATAAACAACCCCACCCCTTGACTTGACATCTATTTACCACTTTCCAACCTCACCCAAACCCTAGCTCGTGAATAGCCGCCACCAAGGAGGGAGAAGGAGATCTAGAGCAAGAACAAGAAGAGGAGGAAATGAAAGAGGATCAAGATCTCCATCAACTTCGCGTTCTCCATCGCCAATTCACCATCAAGTTCTTCATCAACCCTAGATCGTGAAGATCCAAGTGTTGCCTCGAAGATCCTTGATTCATTGGAGTCCTAGACACCTGGTATACCTTCTATTCTCTTTTCCTTACGTGAATTCAACCCCAAACCTCCAAATTCACGTCGATCTAGAAAGCCCTAATCTACTGTTCTCGCGCAGTGCGGACTTGTCCGGTCCCTAGCGGACAAGTCCGATTTTTCTGGTTAAATTATGTCGAATTAATTCTAAAATTAGATCTAACCAAATTCAAACCTGTATAAATTTGTTAAAAGCTATTAGACCTAGTTAGTGATCATTAAAAGCAACTCATTAACAAGTTCTACCTTGCATTTGCATTAATCATGCATATCATGTCATACTGAGTAATATATGTGCACTCTTTGATTGTGTTTCTTGTTTGTATGTTCATTGTACGGATTAGACGGATTTGCGTTAGAGAGTGCCGCGAAGGATCTCCAGCATCAAGAGTTTGAAGGCTTTGACCCGAACCAATCCCAAGAGCAAGGCAAGTGTTCTTGAAACATATTGATCCCATTTTAAAATAAATGTTTTGTTTGCAAAACTGCATGCTTGTGTCAATTTTGATGGGAAATCCTATGATAGGAAGTTTAATGGATTTGTTGACCACCCTTGTCACCTGGAAAATATGGTAGAGAGTCAGGAATGTCTTTTTACCCTTTTTGCTTCACTTAATTAATTGGGATTAGAAAACAACACTACACATTTAATTATGCGTTGATGAGATTATGATTAACATGACCTGGTTAATATGATGTGGTAATGGGTGATCTAAGCAAGCTGTTATGTGGATGGGTTGGTTGTTATGGTCGTTTGCTTGTTTTAGATCTAAGGACCGGTTCATGCGAGAATAAGCCAGGACTACAGTGCCACTACGAGGCCAAGTATGGGTGCGACATAGCTGATTAATTAGGATTTTGCCAGTGCTATTTGAACCATTAAGGATGCTCGGGAAAGGGGTAGTCAGATTGGGTTTGTTGATGATTGGTGGGACTACCCTGGGATCCGAATGGCTCAAAAGGGGCCCATGGTTGAAGATGTGCTCAGTTGGAGGCATCGCCACCGGTGAAACTTTAGTGTGGTCTAAATAGGCTAGTAATCCCTTGGTAAAGGCTATTTTGTGATCTCTTGGCCATACACCAAAGGAAGTGTAATTGGCGTAAGGGAGGTTCTTCAGTCACCGACGGGTGATAAATCACAAACACGAGGGTAAAGTGGTACAAACTCTGCAGAGTCAAATAAAACTATCATGATAGCCGTACTTCCGGTTATGAGCACCTGGAAAACTTCCATGATTAGAGGAAACTTGGTATTGGGATGATTATGGTTTGGAAATGATTATGGATGGTTATGGATTAAATTCTGGTATTGGATATGATTGATGGTAATAATCTGGTATATGGATGATGGTATTGGAATATGGACTGCTATTATGATGGGTTTACTTCACAGACATATATTATGTTGCTTTTCAAATGTTTTAATGTACTTTTTAGCACTTAACTGTTATTATGTCCATCATTTGAATCAGCTACATGTCATACTTTTCACACTTGCTGAGTACGACATGTACTTACCCTTGCAATTTCCCCATCAACAGTTGTAGGTCAGAATTGGGAGTTTAACGATGATAATGAGGAGTTCTAGGCCGTGTCTACCATCAGCTTTGCCTGTGGAGTATTGGAGCTGCGCTATCCCTTTTGCTTAGTTGCTTAATTAGTTATTTCCGCTGCATTAGTTTAAACTTGTCATTAATATTTATTATAGCTTGTATTCGAGGATAATATGATTTGTGTAATAAAAGTGCTTAATTAATCTTGTTCTGTGTTAATTTTCTGTATACTCTTTTGTGATTGCACTCGTGTATGTGTGTTGAACATCCTGGGCACATATGCGTTCACTTGGTTCATTTTCGAAGCCGGGTGTCACACAAAGTCTACATAAGCTGATTTTGCATAGCCAACATCTCCTCAAGGTTGCTAGCCTCAGGTCCAAGTCCATTGTTGTTCTGAGGTGCCCCATTGTTCTCTTATTCCTCATTGGCATTCCTTTGGTTGCGGCACCTTGACATCTGAAGGAAAGAGCAAGAGATGGAAGAATTTAGAAAACGTCCCCAACTATATGCATCAAGGGATATGAAACTAAGCAACTACCTATATAAGCCTATATGGATGTGGCAAATGCCGAAGCATCTCACGATCCTCTACTACGCACATAAGCACACAAACAACATTACATAGCAATCAACGCACCAAACAAACCTCAACTATTACTAAGTGCTCCTATTGAAATTGCGTCTATGCATCCCTTGTGGGTTTTGGTTGATTTATGACATACAAATGAGATCCTAAAAAAATTGTTGAGATGAGCGCAATGTTTAAAGAAATTAGGAGGAAAGCTCAAAAAGAAAGAAGAATGAGGAATCAAAAGAAAAAGAGCTCAAGAGCTAAAAAGATTAAATCATTGTGTATGAAGTGTGTTGGATAAACACACCCCAAGAGCTCAAGTTAACAAACAATTTAACTCATTGCACAACTCACAGGAAAACCGGACTAGTCCGATGTGTATCTGACTAGAAATGGACAAGTCTCCCAAGTGCGGACTTGTCCGCAATTACTCCAGTTTACATAGCACCAGACTAGTCTGATATCATCATAGACTAGTCCGATATCTCTCTGACTAAATTTGGACAAGTCCTCCAAGTCCGGTTTGTCCATTAGCACCACAATTTTTCACGACACCGGAAGAGTCCGATATCACCACAGACTAGTCCGAAAACTCTCTGACTAAAATCGGACAAGTCCTCCAAGTGCGGACTTGTCCTCAATTCAACATGAGGTTGACCACACCAGACTAGGCCGATTTGTGACGGACTAGTCCAAACACTTCCTGAGCCAAAATCGGACTAGTCCGCAGATATCCAAACAAGTCCGATATATCTGAACACTTAGGATTTTCCACACGCCGCACACCGGACTAGTCCGGAGTCCACCACGGACTAGTCCGAACATCGTAAACCCTAACGATAACTTTTGGAAACCCTAGTATAAATAGAGGTGTATGACTCTACAACCAAATCTCTCAACCCCCTGCGCCGTCACACCTTCCAAGAGCCCAAAATACACATCTCTCCACACATCTAATCCTAGAAAGATCAAATCTTTGAGGATTAGCATTGATCAAAAGGAGAGACTTGTTCCACACGATCTTGAGCTCTTGGGTTTGAATCTCTCGCACACTCTTGTTGTTTATTGCATATCTTTGGAGTGTGTTTGGTGGTGTTCTTCATCGTAAATCTTGGAGAGCCCTCAACTTGTGAGAAGGCCCCTTGAACACGGTTATTTGCCTCTTTGTGGTTAGTGGAAGAGAATCGGCCACCGTGGCGATTCGATGAGGGTAGGGTTGGTAAAGACCTGGTCCTTTGTGGACTCCTCAACGTGGATGTAGGTTTCCTTTGTGGGAATCGAACCACGGGATAATCGTGCCTCGTGCATCTTTGTTTTACTTTTCATCATAATCTAGGTTTTGTCTAGTGTTGTGAAATTCACCTTGAAACATTGTATCATACTTGATCATTGCAATATACTGATTCATTGGTTCAATACACTTTACTTGTAATCTGATTTTGGCTGCATAGTGTGCTAGCCGTAGAATTATCAATTTACTTTGATCGTTTAGTCCGTGCACACCGGACTAGTCCGCACAATATCGGACTAGTCCGACCTCTCTGTATTTGATCGATTTGTTAAGTGTTTTAGGAACCGACAAAAGTTTAAAAAGCCTATTCACCCCCCTCTAGGCTACATTCAATTGGTATCAGAGCAGGAGTCTTTAAAAGAGACTCACCGCTCGAAGAGAAGATGTCGAACGTCAAGTATGTACACAAGAACCTCAACAACGAGAAGGGTGATGAAGAAAGAACTCAAAAGCTAGAGAAGCTTCTCGACGCCATCCAAGATTTTGAGGACGATGACGAGGAGTTGCTTGAACTCAAGGCACTCCTAAGGAAGAAGGCACTCTCCCCAAAAGGGAAGAAGAAGATCGAGGACGAAAAGAAGAAGGGGAGTAGTCACACCAACTACTCTCGGTATCCTTTTAATTATGATCGGTTAAATTCTAACAATAATCATTACTTGTCAATTCCTCTAGGAAAAGCACCTTTCTTCGATGGCAATGATTATTCTATGTGGAGACAAAACATGAAAATGCATCTCATATCACTTAACCCCAGTTTGTGGCATATAGTGTGTACAGGGATAGATATCCCAAATGATGATGAAGAGCTGACTCCAAGTCAAGAACAAGCTATTCATCGGAACGCTCAAGCTGCAGCTGTTATCACATCATCACTGAGCCGAGACGAGTTCACCAAGGTGGATGGACTCGAAATTGCCAAGGAGATATGGGATACTCTACAAACCTCACATGAGGGTGATTGTCATGTACGCGAAGCCAAAATTGAAATGATTGAAGGTGAATTGGGAAGATTCACCATTGAAGAAGATGAGTCACTACAAGATATGTACAATCGATTGAAGAATATTATCAACAAAGTCCGCGCATATGGCAGCAAGAAGTGGAATGATCACGAGGTCGTAAAGCTAATTCTTAGAGCATTCATGCCTCGCAATGTGACTCTTTGCTCGATGATTAGAGAAAGCCCCGGGTATCGGAAGATGACCTCAGATGAACTTCTTGGCAAGATCATCAACTTTGAAATGATGGAGAAGCAAGCCAAGCATGTCAAAGAAATTGCCGATCTTACCTCGGCAAAGAAGGAAAGAGTTACTTTGAAGTCAACTTGCAAACCCTCATCAAAAGAAGCTCGAGAAGCTCATGGAGAAGACGACACCGATGATGAAAGCAATGATATTGATGAAGAAGACATGATCTTGTTCATGAAGAAGTTCAAGAAAATGATGAGAAGAAGACAAGGTAGTAGCTCAAAGGAAGGAAAACAAAGGGACAAACAAAGACCCAAGATGAGACGTGCTTGCTATAACTGTGGAGAGTATGACCATTTCATAGTGGACTGTCCACATGAAGAAAATAAGAAGAAGACTAAGGACAACAAGCCTCAACCAAAGAAAATGTTCAAGAAGAAGAAGCAATTGGGCTAAGCGCACTTAGGGAAGGAGTGGGACTCCAATGATGAGTCCTCATCCGAAGAAGAAGAGGAGATGGCCACCATAGCCATCATCAAAACTTCCAAGATATCCACTCTCTTCCCAACCATGAGCGCATGGAAAGACACCAACAACACTTGTCTAATGGCCAAGGAAGGTAAAAGAAAGGCCTATTCATCCGGTGGAGCTAAATGGGTGCTAGATAGTGGATGCACCAATCACATGACCGGAGAAAGAAGAATGTTTGTGGAATATGAAGAAAGAAGATCCAAGCGAAGGCATTTACTTTGGTGATAACAGCAAAGGAAGGGTGCTTGGTACCGGCCTTGTAGCGCGTGCCAAACCGGGAAGCAAGTAGGAGCACCCCATCCCGCGAAGAATGTCATGACTATAACAAGACCGCTCGAGCTCCTTCACATGGACCTATTTGGTCTAATTGCTTGCATAAGCATCGGCGGTAACAAATACGGTTTAGTCATTGTTGATGATTTTTCTTGCTTCACGTGGGTATTATTTTTTTGCATGATAATACAGAAATTCAAGGAACTCTCAAAAAGTTCATCAAGCGTGCTCAAAATAAATTCTCATTAAAGATCAAGAACATATGAAGTGACAATGGAACGAAGTTCAAGAATTCCCAAGTTGAGGAGTATCTAGACGAAGAAGGGATAAAGCACGAGCTTTCAGTACCATATTCTTCTCAACAAAACGGAGTAGCCAAAAGGAAGAACCGAACCCTCATTGAGATGGCGAGGACAATGCTCGATGAATACAAGACTTCGAACCGGTTTTGGGCCGAAGCGGTTAACGCCGCTTGTCACGCCATAAACCGACTCTATCTTCATCGGTTTCTCAAGAAAACTTCGTATGAACTACTCATGGGTAACAAGCCAAATATTTCATATTTTCGAGTCTTTGGTTCTAAATGTTGTATTTTGAACAAGAATCCTAGGACTTTAAAGTTCGCTTTGAAGTCCAATGAAGGTTTCTTACTTGGCTATGATTCAAACTCCTACGCCTATCGTGTCTTCAACAAGGCCTCCGGACTTGTTGAAGTAGCACATGACACAGTGTTCGATGAAACTAACAGATCTGAAGAAGAGCAAGTTGATTAATGTGTGCTAGATCAAGAAGAAGATCCATGTCAAGCATTGACAAGAATGGCATTTGGCGATGTTCGACCACAAGTGTCACCTCCAAATGCGAATGAAGAAGATGAAACACAAGTGGACGAAAATGATCAAGGGGGAGCTTTCACACAAGATCAACCTCTAGAGGACCAAGGTGATCAACACATCAATGAAGGCAACCATCTAGGGGGGAGAAGAAGATGATGACCATGAAGATTCAAGATCACAAGTGCCCCATCCAAGAGTACATCAATGCATCCAAAGAGATCACCCCGTCGACAACATAATCGGTGACATCCAAAAGGGAGTAACAACTCAATCTTGTATAGCTAATTTCTATGAACATTACTCTTTTGTATCCTCTTTGGAACCAGACATGGTTGAAGATGCATTAAATGATCCGGATTGGGTGGTCGCAATGCAAGAAGAATTGAACAACTTGAAAAGGAACGAAGTGTGGGAACTTGTTAAAAGACCCAAGTTCAATGTCGTCAGCACTAAATGGGTCTTCCGCAACAAGCAAGACGAAACGGGGTGGTGACAAGGAACAAGACACGACTTGTAGCCAAAGGGTATTCACAAGTCGAAGGTTTGGATTTCGACGAGACTTTTGCTCCTGTAGCTAGGCTTGAATCGATTCTTATATTACTTACATATGCTACTCACCATGATTTCAAGCTTTATCAAATGGACATGAAAAACGCCTTCCTCAACGGACCGATCAAGGAGGAGGTGTACGTGGAGCAACCCCCCCGGGTTTGAAGATCAAGAGTTCCTCGACCATGTATACAAACTGCGTAAGGCTCTCTATAGCCTCAAACAAGCTCCTAGAGCTTGGTATAAGTGCCTTAGAGATTTTTTGATTGAAAATGGTTTTAGGATTGGTAAAGCTGATTACACCTTGTTTACTAAGCATTTTGATAATGATCTATTCATTTGCTAAATCTATGTTGATGATATTATATTTGGTTCAACTAACAAATCTTTTTGTCAAGAGTTTAGGAAGATTATGACAAATAGATTCGAGATGTCCATGATGGGAGAGTTGAGATACTTTTTGGGATTCCAAGTGAAGCAACAAAAGGAAGGGACGTTCATAAGCCAAACAAAGTACACTCAAGACATTCTCAAGAAATTTGGCATGGACAAAGCAAAGCCCATAAAGACTCCCATGGTGACAAATGGACACCTGGATCTCAATGAAGACGGACCAAACGTGGATCAAAAGGTATATCGCTCCATGATTGGATCCTTAATTTATTTATGTGCATCTAGGCCTGATATCATGTTGAGTGTATGTTTGTGTGCAAAATTTCAAGCCAACCTAAGGGATGTCATTTGACAGCCGTAAAGAGGATCTTGCGATATTTAGTTCATACACCCAACCTAGGCCTTTGGTATCCTAAAGGTTCAAAATTCAATCTCATTGGATACTCTAATACTGATTATGCCAGATGCAAGGTAGATAGAAAAAGTACCTCCGGTACTTGCCAATTCCTAGGTAGATCTCTAGTTTCTTGGTCCTCCAAAAAACAAAATTCCATTGCCTTATCCACGACCGAAGCGGAGTATGTTGCAACCGGGAGTTGTTGTGCACAACTCCTTTGGATGCGACAAACTCTAAGGGATTACGATTACAATATGAGCTGTATTCCACTCCTTTGTGACAATGAGAGTGCCATTAAAATTGCCCATAATCCTGTTGAGCACTCTAGAACCAAACACATAGACATCCAACATCATTTTTTGAGAGATCACTCAATGAAAGGAGACATAGCCGTTTCCCATGTCAACACTGAAAAACAACTAGCCGATATCTTTACCAAGCCATTTGATGAAAAACGCTTTTGTGAGCTCCAAAATGAACTAAATATCCTTGATGCTCGAAACGTGGCTTGAAAACTTGCATACCTGTATGCCATCTTCAAAAATCATGTTGATTGTGTTGAAAAATCATCTTTCTCTATTTTTCTCTGGAAACTATGTTAATTTCTTGATCTTGGTGAATTATGGTCATAGCTTGATTGTTGTATGATTACTGATCATATTCATCAAGAATATTTATGTGCTTTTGCTCCCTATTTCCTTTTTAAGCTCCTTCGAATATATATGGAAGGTCTATTTGTTTCTGTCCTGGTGACCACGGACTAGTCCGTGGTTACCCCATACTAGTCCACATGTTGGAGATTAGTCCGCAAAGTGTCCGCTAGACCAGACTAGTCCGGTTACACCACGGACTAGTCCGATTTTTCGATTCCATAACTCCAGGGCCGGCCAAAAACCTAATCTTCTACCACACAACACTCTCACGTTCTCTCTCTTCACTCGAGTGCTCCCAAGGCGATTTCACGAAATCTCGATCAAATCCACTCAAGTTTCAGTGGGAATTGATATTTATTGCAAGGGGATCGAAGACCACGGACTTGTCCACATCAGAACTCCTTCAACGCAGCGAATCGAAGGATTTGGTAAAATTTCTCTCCAAACCCTAGAACCTTCGATTTTCCTTGTTTTTGTTCAAAAAGCCTAGTTCTTCCTGTCAATACATGCTCCCTTGTAGTAGTACAACTACATTGCTCCGTTTTTGTGTTGAGAAACTCCATTATCCTGTTAGTTAGGGTTCGAGTAGCTAAAACCTGAGCAACGGGCAAGTCCAATGTTAGCTGAACAAAACCCTAATTTTCTTTAACTCAATACTATTCCTTGCCACCAATCCTTATCTATGTCACGTATAACCTTCTTGTCAGACAATGTCGAGCTCAAACGAGGACATCTCTGACTTTGAGGCCGTAATGGATCAAGAGACCTTGCCTCGCGTTCGACGAGCCGAGCAAAGAAGAGACAAGATCACACTGCTGACCCTTCGCCCAACCCACCTAGGGTGCGTCGAAAGGTTCCGGCTAAGAAACCAACTTTGAGAGCACAAGATACAGTTGGTCCTAGTTGTTGGCGCCCCACCAAACTAAGGGAAAAGGCAAAGGTATTGCCTCTGGCCCGATTGGCCTCCTCGAGATGACAGCTCCAAGACGGGGGAATAGGGACCCCTCGGAGGAAAAATTCAATGGTAAAGGAAGTGATGTGGCTTGGAAGCTGAGGAAAATTGATGCTTATAGTGATGGAAAAAAGGCAGTTGATCCCAGATTTTGGAGCAACTTCCACGTGGACTACTACAGTACCGTGTACCTTCAGATGAAGACTCCAGTGGTCCGCAGCCAATGGATCGACTGGACACACTTTGAGAGAAAGAGCTGTCAAGCCTTTGATGAGGTGATAGAGGCTGTGGAGAGACATGACCTCAAGGACTTGTTTGCTTTCAGGTATAACTGGAATGATGAGGTCATCGCTCAATTCTTTGCAACTTGCTACTTTGCCAGCGATGAAGAAGAGAGAGTGACTTGGATGACACATGGATCCAAGTACACTATTACTTATGATGAGTTTGCTAGGCTGCTGCATCTTGAGGACACCGGCAACAATGAGGTCATTATTCACAATATTGGTGTAATGGAGAAGGACAAGATGTACTTTCTCTATGATACTCACCTCAAGTACAATCCTCCCTCAACCAAGAACATGAAGCCCTTCTTCATGGTTCTTAATAGAGTGCTTCGGAAGACGATTGCTCCAAAGGATGGAGATGCTGGGAGTGTCCAAGGTTACTTGAGAACCTTGATGAAAGTGATTAGCAAGAAGAGTAAGTTTGACATCTTTGACTACATCTGGAACAACATGGTAAACATCTCCTGCACCCCCAACCATTCCTATGGCTATGCACTGTACATCATGTTTATGATAGAGAAGGTCACATGCATAGAATTTGTGAAGGATGTTGAGCATACAGCTTTGAGGCCTCAAAAGCCACCTCAAGCTGTTCTTCCAAGTGATCCATCCCCTGCTGCAAGTGAAGAGGCTCCTAGGAGAGCCCAAGGAGAGGCAAGACCTCCATCTGGCTCAATGGCCCCTCCTTCTAACAAAGGATCTGCCAGTGGAGTTATGAAGTACTTGGCAGCTATATTTGGTTCTTGCCGCAAGACTGAGGTGAAAGTTCACAAGATGAAAAAGGAAAGAAAGGAGGAAATACGATACATGAAGGACAATATCAAAGCAATATGCCAAAAGATGGAGATTGAGCCTATTGGGTCTGCAGTCATCTCAGAGGACCCCGCCTCTGACTTCTTGGAGCTTCCTCCTCTTTCACCTTTTGAGCTTGCCTACTTTGGCATTGGGGGCACAACGAGTGGCTCTCACCCTCATCCTTCTCAGCCTGAAGATGAAGATGACGAAAGGACCGACATCGCGGTGTGAGCCTGCGATGATGTTTAGATCCCTCTTCTCGTTCTTTTTGGTGCCTTGATGCAAAAGGGGGAGAGATTGAGGGGGAGTCTTAGGTCCTAGTAGTAGGTTGAGAGATGAGAGCTCTATTGGTGTTTCTTTTGGTGCTGTAAAACTTTAATTATGCTCTCATTATGCTTATGGACATGTGCTGTGAAATGATGACTATGTTATGCTTATGATCAATGGTTCATGTTTGAAACTGCTATGTATGCTTGAGATTCTTGATGTCATTATGATTATGCTTTCATCTTATTCACATCAAGATTATTGCTCACACATATGTAGTTTTGCACCCCACCATAAAAGAGTGCACATATGTCTTATGTCTACATTGCCTATTTTGCTCAAAGTTCATATGTGCACACTTTATGAAAATATGAATTTTTATCATATTTCTGTAAATCTCAATTGGTTGTCATCAATCACCAAAAAGGAGGAGATTGAAAGTGCATCTAGGCATCCCTTGTGGGTTTTGGTTGATTTATGACAAACAAATGAGATCCTAACAAAATTGTTGAGATGAGCGCAAGTTTTAAAGAAATTAGGAGGAAAGCTCAAAAAGAAAGGAGAATGAGGAATCAAAAGGAAAATAGCTCAAGAGCTGAAAAGATTAGATCATTGTGTATGGAGTGTGTTGGAGAAACACACCCCAAGAGCTCAAGTTAACAAACAATTTAACTCACTGCACAATTCACAGGAAAACTAGACTAGTCCGATATCCACCGGACTAGTCCGATATGTCTCTGACTATAAACGGACAAGTCTCCCTAGTGCAAACTTGTCCGCAAGTACTCCAGTTTACACAGCACCGAACTAGTCTGATATCGCCACGGACTAGTCCGATATCTCTCTGACTAAATTCGGACAAGTCCTCCAAGTCCGAACATGTCCATTAGCCCCACAATTTTGCACGACACCAGACAAGTCCGATATCACCACAGACTAGTCCAAAAACTCTCTAACTAAAATCGGACAAGTCCTCCAAGTGCGGACTTGTCCTCAATTCAACATGAGGTTCACCACACAAGACTAGGACGATTTGTGCCGGACTAGTTCGAACACTTCCAGAGCCAAAATCAGACTAGTCCACAGATTTCCAGACAAGTCCGATATATCTGAACACTTAGGGTTTTCCACACGCCGCACACCGGACTAGTCCGGAGTCCACCACGGACTAGTCCGAACATCGCAAACCCTAACGGTAACTTTTGGAAACCCTAATATAAATAGAGGTGTACGGCCCTAAAACCAAATCTCTCGACCCCCTGCGCCGTCACACCTTCCAAGAGCCCAAAATACACATCTCTCCATACATTCTAACCCTAGAAAGATCAAATCTTTGAGTATTAGCATTAATCAAAAGGAGAGACTTGTTCCACACGATCCTGAGCTCTTGGGTTTGAATCTCTCGCCCACTCTTGTTGTCTATTGCATATCTTTAGAGTGTGTTTGGTGGTGTTCTTCATTATAAATCTTGGGGAGGCCTCAACTTGTGAGAAGGCCCCTTGAACACGATTATTTGCCTCTTTGTGGTTAGTGGAAGAGAATCGGCCTCCGTGGCCATTCGACGAGGGTAGGGTTGGTGAAGAACCGGTCCTCTGTGGACTCCTCAACGTGGATGTAGGTTTCCTTCATGGGAATCGAACCACGGGATAAAATCGTATCTCGTGCATCTTTGTTTTACTTTTCATCATAATCTAGGTTTTGTCTAGCGTTGTGAAATTCACCTTGAAACATTGTATCATACTTGATCATTGCAATATACTGATTCATTGGTTCAATACACTTTACTTGTAATCTGATTTCCGCTGCATAGTGTGCTAGACGTAGAATTATCAATTTACTTTGATCGTTTAGTCCGCGCACACCGGACTAGTCCACACAATATCATACTAGTCCGATCTCTCTGTATTTGATCGATTTGTTAAGTGTTTCAGGATCCGACAAAAGTTGAAAAAGCCTATTCACCCTCCCTCTAGGCTACATTCACCTATGTGATCTAAAGTTTCTATTCTATCTAGGTTGCGTCCTACGGTCAAATCTAGCTCTGATACCAATTTGTGACACTAGATTCCGAAAAATGAATCAAGTGCAACGCATATGTGTGTCCAGGATGTTCAACACACATACAAGAGTGCGTCACAAATGATATACAAAAAATTACCACAATTAAATGAATACTTTTATTACAATATTCAAATAATCTTCAAATTACAATCTCTAATAATCATTATGGCAGCAGAAAAATAAACTAAGCTAAACAAACGAAGCAAAAGGGATATAGCGTGGCTCCAAGCATAACCACAGACAAGTCGACGGCAACGCACAACCTAGAACTCTGCATTATCCTCAGGGTACTCCAAACATCACCTGAAACTATTGGTGGGAGAATAACAAGGGTGAGCATATGTCGTACTCAGCAAGTGTGGGAAAATAATAACATGTAGCTTAAATAAGGAATAATAATAAATAATGGCTATTTGCTAAAAAGTACATTTAAAACACATGAAAAGCATACTAGGATGTCTATTTAAATTAATCCCATCATATCCTAAATAATTAACATAGTATGAACACACCATCATCAGGATTCCGTCCGCCACGTGCACCGAGATTCCGTCCGCAGCTTGGAGGGAACCCGACACAATACACATGCTATACGTGTGGCCGTGTCAGGCATTTTGCGAGGGACAACCCCGAGCAGCGACAGGGTAGTGGACAAGCACAATATCAGTGTGCAGCTCAACCCCACAACCAGCCCAAGAAACCAACAGCAAAACCCGGCAACATCCACCGCCTAGCTATCAAAGACGTGCCGGAAGCCGAACCTGTCCTTGCGGGTACTTTTTCTCTACTCCAACATATTATAGTCATATTATTTGACTCCGGTGCCACCCATTATTTCATTAGCCAATTATGTGTCATCAAATATCAATTACCTATCATTCCCACAAAATGTCCATATTTGATTCGCCCTACGGGTGGGAAAGTAACAGCTGATAGGATGGTCTATAGAGCACCACTTCAATTAGGTTGGAATCTGTAGGATCGAAGAGCACGTGAAAAGCTACCAGAGGGGGGGGGGGTGTAAGACCTATGTGTGCTGAATACATTGGCTTGTAATGAATACACTTAGCTTTGATGATAAAAGTTTTGAATATCACCAAAACACCTTTTTATCAAGGTCCGACTCTAGCACCGAGCTACAGCTAGGTCCGACTTGTTCGTAAGGTCCGACTAGTTTTGGTTAGCTCCAACGTGTTTTGCTAAGATCCGAGTTGATTTTTTTAGCTCCGGCTTTTGGGTTTACTAGTTCCGACTAGTTATGGTTAGCCCCGGCGCTAGGTTCTACTAGCTTTTGTTAGCTCCGACTCAAGGTCCGGGTTGCTCTGGCAAGGTCCGAAACTTGACCGCAGTGCTTCTGCTTTTCATTTGCAATGTTTTGTACTTGCTTTACATCTCTGGAAAGATTGCTTAGTATTCATTCGCTAAGTATTTGGTGCGTTTTTGGTTGATATGGATGATATCGTGTTACTGTGGTTTTGCAATATGCTTATGTGAGGTTCTCACGTAAGGTGTTGTGTTCGTAACTAACTTGAGTCAAGTCGAGGACTTGGGCTCGTATGGATTGGTTGTTTATTCATGTGCAGGTGTTGCTTGAGTTCAAGACATGGCTGGTGATGGGATCCATTGGACTAGTCTCAAGGAGGAGATGAGGTTCCAACAACCAAATTCAGGAGGAATTGTGGTTGAGCTGATCAGGAGGTTGCACAACATAATTGAATCAATAACAATGCATGTGAAGGTATCATGGACGTCATTGGAAGATGTTTGCACGTGTGCAAGGAGTACATGGACGTGGCTACATGGTTCTGAGACGTGATGAAGAGATGTGGACGTAAAGAGTTGGTCGGAAAGGTCCAACCGACTAGGTTATGGACTCAGGCTGCGACTAAGTCGGATTTGACTCAAATATGGAAAGATTTGAGTTGGTTATGATAGAATTTCGTGTGGGTCACGAATTTGAGTTGTTTAGGAATGTGAGATACGTTCCTAAGGTGTTTGGAAGTCTTAAGATTGCTTCTATCTGCGTATAGAAGAATCCTAAGCAGTTATGGAAAGTTACGATTCGTGAACAGAGTAGGATTAGGTTCCTGATCTGAGTTGAGTTGGCTTTCGAGCTGATTATATAAGCAAGGGAGCCCAGAGCTCGTGGTGCACAACTTTGGGGCTGTTCCTCTTGTGTTCTATTGAATAAAATTCATAGTTTGAAGGAACTTTTGTGCCTTGTTGTCAGACTTGTTCCAGACAAGTTTTACTCGTCGAGTTTCTGGACAACACTACCTTTCGTCGGTGGTTTTATCATAACTCGAGTTTTACAGATCCAATTGATGTGATTCTTTTTGGGTTGTCTTCACAACTTGATTATCTATCATCTTTCAAAATTTCACGGTCATTGGATTTGTGGTCTATGATCTACACGAGTTTCTTTACAGCGTTCTAGAACTGTTTTTTTCTCGGGTAGGGTAGATTGACCTTTGTTTGAGCTTTCGATCATAACTTGAGTTTTTCTCATTGGATTTGAGTGATTCTTGTTGTGTTGTCTTCGTGACTTGATTCTCTCTGATATATATCACTTTTTTCATGGTGAAACACATTTAGATTAGTCTGACACACGATTTGTTTAACAGATCGTTTTTCTGCCGAAAGGGTTGAGGTTTAATTGTTTCCGCTGCGTAAGATTTCTAAATCTACCATTCACCCCCCTCTGGTAGCTTTTCACGTGCTCTTCGATCCTACAATTGGTATCAGAGCCACGGTGCTCTCTTTGTGATTTGCGCATGTTTTTGACTAATCATCATGGAGAAGTACTCTGCCAAACCTAGTGTGTTCGCTGGTATTGATTTTCAGGTATGGAAGGCACACATGGAGGCTTTCATCCAGGCACAAGGTTTTGCAATATGGGAGAAGGTATACAAGCCTTACGAAGTGCCATCAAACGATCAAGTTACAGCTACAAACCTGAGAGATGTAGACAACAACAACAAGACTCGGAACTTGATCATACAAGGATTAACACAAAGCGACTTCGACCGTGTTGCACACCTCCGAGCTGCATACGATGTGTGGAAAGCACTTTGTGACTACCACGAAGGATTCAACACGATCAAAGAGGTAAGGCAAGACATGTTCAAGAAGAATACATGCGCTTCGAGATGCAACCCGGTGAGTCTATTGATGACCTTTTTACTCGCTTTAATAAGATTCTTAGCAACTTGCGTAGTGTCAATGTTAATTTTTCATATGCTGAAAATGCTAGGCAATTGCTAAGTGCATTAGATATGTCAATTTGGGAGATGAAAGTCACATCTATTCGTGAATCTACTGTCATGAGTTCACTTACTTTAGATGTGCTATATTCCAAGTTAAAAACTCATGAAATTGACATAATCTCACGTAGGAACCCCAACAAGTATATTGCTTTTGTTTCTCAATGTGACATGCCTAGTTCCGGTCAAACATCATATTGTGGTACACTTGCTTTGCTATCCTCTCTAACCCTTGAATAGATTGAGGAGTTTCCAGAGAAGGAGCTAGCGCTCATCTCTACCCGGTTCTCAAAAGCATTGCAAAATGTGAGAACTAGAAGGAGAGAAAGCTCCGGACCTCAACGATGCTTTGATTGTGGTAAGACAGGACATTTTTGTTCAGATTGCCCTAATCTTTCAGGTCCTACTTCCCGGGATGAAAAGAAAACAAGAACGAAGCACTCCTCTGCAAAAGATACGAAGAAAAAGAACGGTTTTACAGGACGTCAATTAGTGAGCAATTTTATCTCAGCACTCCAGGAACTTGGCTCAAGCGATGTGGACATTGGAAGTGATGAAGATGAAGATGATTTGGCAAACTTTTGCTTCATGGCGGGCAAGTCAAGATCAAGTATGGAGGAGGCAGAACACAACAGCGACAATGAAGATGTATGCCCTACTTGCGGAGAAATGTGTGATGCTATTTCTCGTGCCACTGTTATTGTTAAGAAAAAGGACAAAAAGTTGAGGGATAATGCTGTTAAAATTGAGTCACTAGAATCTGAAATTAATCATTTGAAATCCTTGATTCCTAGTGATGATTCTTGTTCCTCTTGTGACTTAATATATGAACAATTGTCCTCCCTAAGAAGTGCACATACCTCCACACTTAATAAACTTGAACTTGAAATTGAAAAGAACAAAAAGCTTGTTGCACTTAATATTGGAAACTTAAAAGATGCTTCTTGTTCTACAATTGATTTGCATTGTTCTAGTTGTGATGATCTTGAAAAGAAACTAAAAGGTGCTATGAATGAAATTTCAATATTGAATAATGCTTTACGTTCTCATGAAGTTAAATATTGTTCCAATTGCAAATTAAAAGGAAAAATTTCATGTGAAAATTGCCTAGATTTGTCCGATAAACTTGATAACATGCATAGGACATTAGATCAGTTTTGTAATGGGAATAAGAATCTAAACTTGCTGCTGAATTCTTCTAAGTCTTGCAAAGATAAAATTGGTTTAGGTTTTGATTCTCATGCTCATGCTAAGGCACATCCACCTAAAATTGTAAAGTCATTAGGAAGTGGTTTGATTCAAACAGTTCCTAAACAAAAAGAAGTGGTTTTCAAATCTGCAGGGGTATTGTCTCATTTGGTTTCAAATAAAAATGTTGTTTGCTCATCTAGACATGAACACAAAGTTAAATTTCATTGTACCTACTGTGGTAGAGATGGTCATGTCATAGATTTTTGTTATAGACTAGCTAAACAACAGAAAAGGGAAAGAATGGTTGCTAGATCTCATAACTTTCATGCAAAATTTGCTGCACATATTGAACCGAATGTACAATATGCTGTTTTGAGTCAAAAACATTCAAAGTTTACCTCCGAACCTTCTGTTTTTGCCTCCGGAGCTACTGATTTTTGTGCTACACAAGTAACACCTTATAGGTCAGTAGTTAAGAATAAAAAATCTCAAACTTTGACTCATAAACCTGCTGTTTTGTCTCAGCTTTCGCGTGTTTTTCCTGCTGCACGTCGCGTGACTCAGTACTGGATTCCTAAATGCCTTTTGACTAACCCCAGTATTGAGTCATCGACATATTGTGCTTCTATGTAGGTTACACGTTTGAGGAAGGAGAACATTTGGATTGTGGATTCAGGTTGCTCACGCCACATGACCGGTAATAAAGATTGGTTCTCCTCCCTCTCTTTTGTGTCATGTGTAGAGAATGTTACTTTTGCCGATAATTCTTCATCTCCTATAATTGCTAAGGGTTCGGTTAGTGTAAATGATCACTACACTTTGAAGGACGTGGCACTTGTCAAAAATTTGAAATACAACTTGCTTTCTGTTTCACAATTGCTAGATGAAAATCTGAAAGTTATTTTCAATAAAAACTGCTGCAAAGTTGTAAGTTCAAATAGTGAGCTTATTTTTAACATGTCTCGGTTTGGAAGAGTTTTTAAAGCTGATTTTGATATGTGTTCCTCTAAGCATAGGTGTCTAGCTGCTAATGATTCAAAGGACCTATATTTTGGGCATCGTAGACTTGGTCACGTAGGCTTTGATCACCTAACGCATGTTAGTGCTCTTGATCGCATACGTGGGCTGCCTAAGCTTAAAGGGGACAAAGAAATTGTGTGCTCTTCTTGTAGACATGCTAAGATGGTTGCAGGTTCACATACTCCTCTCACAATGATCATGACAATTGAACCATGTCAACTTTTACATCTTGACACCGTAGGACCTTTATGTGTTCAATCCTTCGGAGGTAAATGATATGTACTTGTGATTGTTGATGATTATTCTAGATACTCTTGGGTTTACTTTATGGCGTCTAAAAATGAAGTTTTTTGTCACTTTAGAACTTTATTTCTTAGATTATCAATTGATTACCCAGGATCTTTAAAAGCAATTAGAAGTGATAATGGACCTGAATTTAAAAATCAATCTTTTGATAACTTTTGTGCTGAAAATAGAATAGATCATCAATTTTCTTCACCATATGTACCTCAACAAAACGGTGTTGTAGAAAGAAAGAACAGAACCTTAGTTGAGACGGCTAGGACTATGCTTGATGAATATCAAACTCCTAGGAAATTTTGGGCTGATGCGTTAGCAACCGCTTGTTATGTCTCAAATCGTGTTTTCTTGCGTGCTAAGCTAGGTAAACACCATATGAGCTCCGGTTTGGACATAGGCCTAGTGTTACACACTTTCGGGTCTTTGGTTGCAAATGCTTTGTTAAGAAACATGATAATCTTGATAAATTTGAATCTAGATCCATTGATGACATGTTTCTTGGTTATCCATCTCATACTAGAGGCTACCGTGTGCTTTTACTTGACACTAACAAAATTGTGGAGACTTGTGAAGTGTCTTTTGATGAAGCTAGCCCAGGTACTAGCTCAAACATTGCAGGTCCAGATCCATATCCGCAAGGGGGAGCATTTTCGTTGAAGATGAGGAAGAATTGGAGCTGCTGCCCGAAAATTCAGCAGCTAAAGACTTTGATTTAGCTCCGGATGTTAATTCTCAACCAGCACCGACAACCATCAATGCTGATTCAAATCATCCTCAAGTCACAAGCTCATCGATTTGTGATGAAAATGAAGAAGAAGCTTGTGAGACATCTGTTCCCCTACGGTTTTACAAAGATCATCCCCCACAACAGATGATTGGAAGCTTGCACGAACGAGTCACACGGTCTAGGTTTTGCGATCCAAACTCTTATGCTCATTCTGCTTTTATTGCTTCTTTTGAACCCAAAGATATATGACACACACTCACTAATGAATCTTGGATTATTGCCATGCAAGAAGAGTTAGAAAATTTTGAAAGAAATAATGTTTGGAAACTTGTACCTCCACCTCAAGGTCACACTTTAATTGGAACTAAATGGGTATTTAAAAATAAACAAAGTGAGGATGGGGTTGTGGTTAGGAATAATGCTAGGTTGGTTGCTCAAGGTTTCACTCAAGTTGAAGGTCTAGATTTTGATGAAACTTTTGCTCCTGTTGCTAGATTAGAAGCCACAAGAATTTTGTTAGCTTTTGCAGCATCTAAAGGTTTTAAGCTATATCAAATGGATGTTAAAAGTGCTTTTCTTAATGGCTACATAGATGAGGAGGTTTATGTCAAACAACCACCGGGTTTTGAAAATCCAAATTTTCCTAATCATGTTTACAAACTGTCCAAAGCCTTATACGGTCTCAAACAAGCCCCTAGAGTATGGTATGATAGGTTAAAAACATTCTTACTTACAAAGGGGTTTACCATGGGCAAGGTTGATAAAACTCTTTTTGTGCTTAAACATGGCAATGACTCATTATTCGTTGAAGTGTATGTGGATGATATTATCTTTAGTTGTGCTTCTCATGATCTTGTGTCCAATTTTTCAACAATGATGAGTTCCGAATTTGAAATGAGTATGATGGGTGAACTCACTTACTTTTTGGGGCTGCAAATCAAGCAAACCAAGGAGGGTACCTTTGTGCATCAGACGAAGTATACAAAAGACCTCCTAAGGCGCTTCAACATGGACAAAAGCAAGCCTCTTCGGACACCAATGGGAACAGCAACAACACTTGGACTTGATGAAGATGGTGAACCCGTGGATCAAAAAGAATATAGAAGCATGATCGGATCACTTTTGTATCTCAGGACATCAAGACCAGACTTACAATTCAGCGTATGTCTTTGTGCACGGTTTCAAGCTTCCCCACGTGCTTCACATCGTCAAGCCACCAAAAGGATTCTCAGGTACTTACATGGAACTCAAGAATTCGGCATTTTTTTTCCTTCTTCCTCAACCGTTACTTTGAAAGCTTTTTTCGGATGCTGATTTTGGGTTGTAGGATTGATAGGAAAAGTACTTCCGGTGCTTGTCATTTTCTTGGTAATTCTCTTGTTGCTTGGTCCTCTAGAAAATAAAATTCAGTTGCACACTCCACAGCCGAATCTGAATATGTAGCTGCTACTAGTGCTTGCTCACAAATTCTTTAGATTGTTCAAACACTCAAGGACTATGGGGTTGATCTAGATAGTGTTCCACTGTTCTGTGATAACACAAGTGCCATTTGCATTGCTAAAAACCTCGTGCAACATTCTAGAACTAAGCACATTGACATTAGGTATCACTTTCTCCGAGGTAATGTTGTAAAAGGAAACATTGTGCTTCACCATGTAGATATCGAACAACAATTGACTGACATTTTTACAAAACCTTTGGATTTCACTCGTTTTTGTTACATTCGTAGTAAAATAGGGGTTATGCATCCTCATGGCTTAAATTGAGGGGGAGTTTTGAAACTTGGGAAGTCTATGTGTGAATCTGAAATTAAAATAATATGAGCATAGTATTTCATACATATATGACTTTGTGATTCCTTTTACATGTTAAAAGTTCTTACTACATTACTCATGTTATACACTTTGTAGTTTTTGCCATGTCTAGTAATTGGAATAATTACTTACACTAAAACTTGTTATGGTCGAACTTTCTTGCTGTTTTGAACTTGTTACATGTTCACAAGTGTTTTAATCATTAATAATTAATCAAGTAATCAACTCACATGTTGAGTTTTTATGAACAAATATAAATTGAGAAAATATCAAGAGAATATGCATGCATCGCACTTCTTCTTTTGAGATGGCTTATCATTGCACCTAGATATGAACTTGGAAGAAGTTGTGTATGACTAAAACCATGTCCTTAAGCTTCTGATTGTCAAATGACATAGGCTTGGCTTGGTTGGTTAGAATAAGGCAGATGCGCATATAATCTCTTGCAAATATCATATGATCTAAATTTATGCTTTGAAAAATAATAAAATGCTGCAATTAGTGTCATGATTTCAGGTTTTGAAATAGTTAAGTTTGTGAGATCATGACTTACTTAAATCGAAAATTACATTTGATCTCTAGCATGGCTTACACTACTTTATATATTTCATTGATGTGATAATGTAAGGTACTTGATAGTATGACTTGGATGAGCTTTGTTTATATGTATATGATATAATATGCTCATAACAACTAAAGGGGGAGAGATAATTTGTTTATATGCTCATGACTTGCTGAATACATTGTCAAAGGTGGAGAGATAAGCATGAGGAGAAAAAGAATATGTGCATAAGGAGAGATAATAAAGGGGGAGAGATAATATGGGATAATTTTTGGATTTTCTTATCATTTTACTTTTGATTTACAAAGGGGGAGAAATTGCCTTCAAAACTTTTATGTGAATAAGTCAATGTTCGGATTTTAAATGGTGTTGCCAATGCATTCATCAAGGGGGAGATTGTAAGACCTATGTGTGTTGAATACATTGGCTTGTAATGAATACACTTGGCTTTGATGATAAAAGTTTTGAATATCACCAAAACACCTTTTTATCAAGGTCCGACTCTAGCACCGAGCTACATCTAGGTCCGACTTGTTGGTAAGGTCTGACTAGTTTTGGTGCTCCGGCGTGTTTTGCTAAGCTCCGAGTTGATTTTTCTAGCTCCGGCTTTTGGGTTACTAGTTCCAACTAGTTCTGGTTAGCCCCGGCGCTAGGTTCTACTAGCTTTTGTTAGCTCCGACTCAAGGTCCGGGTTGCTCTGGCAAGGTTCGGAACTTGACCGTAATGCTTCTGCTTTTCGTTTGCAATGTTCTGTACTTGCTTTACATCTCTGGAAAGATTGCTTAGTATTCACTTGCTAAGTCTTTGGTGCATTTTTGGTTGATATGGATGATATCGTGTTACTGTGGTTTTGCAACATGCTTATGTGAGGTTCTCACGTAAGGTGTTGTGTTCGGAACTAACTTAAGTCAAGTCGAGGACTTAGGCTTGTATGGATTGGTTGTTTATTCATGTGCATGTGTTGCTTGAGTTCAAGACATGGCTGGTGATGGGATTTATTGGACTAGTCTAAGGGAGGAGATGAGGTTCCAACAACCAAATTCAGAAGGAATTGTGGTTGAGCTGATAAGGAGGTTGTGCAACATGATTGAATCAAGAACAATGCATGTGAAGGTATCATGGACGTCATTGGAAGATGTTTGCACGTGTGCAAGAAGTGCATGGACGTGGCTACATAGTTCCGAGACGTGACGAAGAGATGTGGACGTAAAGAGTTGGTCGGAAAGGTCTAACCGACTAGGTTATGGACTCAGGCTGCGGCTGAGTCGGATTTGACTCAAATATGGAAAGATTTGAGTTGGTTATGATAGGATTTCGTGTGGGTCACAAATTTGAGTTGTTTAGGAATATGGGATACGTTCCTAATGTGTTTGGAAGTCTTAAGATTGCTTCTATCTGTGTATAGAAGAATCCTAAGCAGTTATGGAAAGTTACGATTCGTGAACAGAGTAGGATTAGGTTCCCGATCTGAGTTGAGTTGGCTTTCGAGCTGGTTATATAAGCAAGGGAGCCCAGAGCTCGTGGTGCATGACTTTGGGGCAGTTCCTCTTGTGTTCTATTGAATAAAATTCGTAGTTTGAAGGAACTTTTGTTCCTTGTTCGTCAGACTTGTTCCAGACAAGTTTTACTCATTGAGTTTCTGGACAGCACTACCTTTTGTCGGTGGTTTTATCATAACTCGAGTTTTACAGATCCAATTGACGTGATTCTTTTTGGGTTGTCTTCAAAACTTGATTATATATCATATGTCAAAATTTCACGGTCATTGGATTTGTGGTCTATGATCTACACGAGTTTCATTGCAGCGTTCCAAAACTGTTTTTTTCTCGGGTAGGGCAGATTGACCTTTGTTTGATCTTTCGATCATAACTTGAGTTTTTCTCAACGGATTTGAGTGATTCTTGTTGTTTTGTCTTCGTGACTTGATTTTCTCTGATATCTATCACTTCTGTCACAGTGAAACACGTTTAGATTAGTCTCACACACGATTTGGTTAACAGATCGTTTTTCTGCCGAAGGGGTTGAGGTTTAATTGTTTCCACTGCGTAAGATTTTAAATCTACCATTCACCCCCCCACTGGTAGCTTTTCACGTGCTCTTCGATACTACAGGGGTGAATGGTAGATTTTAAAAAATATAACGCAGCGGAAACAATTAAATCCCAACCCCTTCGGCAAAAAACGATCTGTTAAAGAAATCGCGTGTGAGACTAATCTAAACGTGTTTAACCAGGACAAAAGTGATATATATCAGAGATAATCAAGTCGCAAAGAAAACGCAAGAATAATCACTCAAATCCGTCAAGATAAACTCAAGTTATGATCAAAAGATCGAACAATGGTCAATCTGTCCTACCCGAGAAAAACAGTTCTGGAATGCTGCAATGAAACTCGTGTAGATCAGAAACCAAAAATCCAATGACCGTGAAATTTTGAAAGATGATAGATAATCAAGTTTTGAAGACAACCCAAAAAGAATCACGTCAATCTGTAATACTTGAGTTATGAAAAAACCACCAACGAAAGGTAGTGCTGTCCAGAAACTCGACGAGTAAAACTTGCCTGGAACAAGTCGGACGAACAAGGCACAAAAGTTCCTTCAAACTACGAATTTTATTCAACGGAACACAAGAGGAACAGCCCCAAAGTCGTGCACCACGAGATCTGGCCTCCCTTGCTTATATAACCAGCCCTTAGGCCAACCCAATCTCAACTAGGACTCCAATCCTACTCCGATCACGAATCGAAACTTTCCATAACTGCTTAGGACTCTTCTATACGCAGATAAAAGAAATCTTAAGACTTCCAAACACCTTAGGAACATATCCCACATTACTAAAACAACTCAAATTCGTGACCCACACGAAATCCTATCATAACCAACTCAAATCTTTCTATATTTGAGTCAGACCCGACTCAGCCACAGCCTGAGTCAATAACCTAGTCGGTTGGACCTTTCCGACCAATTCTTTACGTCCACATCTCTTCATCACGCCCCGGAACCATGTAGCCACGTCCATGAACTCCTTGCACACGTACAGACATCTTCCAACGATGTCCACGATACCTTCATATGCATTGTTCTTGATTCAAACATGCTGCGCAACCTCCCGATCAACTCAACCACAATTCCTCCCGAACTTAGTTGTTGAACCTCATCTTCTCCCTAAGACTAGTTCAATGGATCCCATCACCAGCCATTTCTTGAACTCAAGCAACACCTGCACATGAATAAACAACCAATCCGTACGAGTCCAAGTCCGCGACTTGACTCAAGTCAGTTCCGAACACAACACCATACGTGAGCACCTCACATAAGCATGTTGCAAAGCATAGCAAAACGATATCAGCCATATCAACCAAAATGCACCAAAAACTTAGCAAATGAATACTAAGCAAACTTTCCAACAATGTAAAGCAAGTTTGAAACATTTCACATTAAAAACCGGAACTTTGCGATCAAGCTTCGAACCTTGCCAAAGCTAACCGGAGCTTGAGCCGAAGCATGCCAAAGCTAGTAGAACCTAGCGCTGGAGCTTACCAAAGCTAGTACAACCTAGCGCCGGAGCTTACCAGAGCTAGTACAACCTAGCGCCGAAGCTTACCAAAACTAGTCGGAACTAGTCATCCCAAAAGTCGGAGCTAGAAAAACATGCCGGAGCTAACCAACATAAGTCGGACCTAGTAAAACATATCGGAGCTTAACAAAGACATGCCGGATCTATCAAAGACATGCCGGAGCTAAAGACAAAGCTCACCGGAGCTACCCAAAAACAAGTCGAACCTTGCAAAAGCTCGGAGCTAGAGTCGGACCTTGCAAAAAAGATGTTATGGCAGCATTCAAAACTTTTATTGTCAAAGCCAATGTATTCAGCACACATAGGTCTCACAATCTCCCCCTTGATGAATGCATTGGCAACACCATTTAAAATCGGACATTGGCATGAAAAGTTTTGAGAACAATTTTCCCTATTTTTGAAAATCAAATGATATAGAAATAAATTTCTCCCCCTATACATATTTCTCCCCCTTGCATAATTCACTATATTATCTCTCCCCCTTTGACAATGTATTCAGCAAGGTTCAAAAGAGAAACTTTAATTGTTATGAGCATATTATAACATATACATATAAAACAAAGCTCATCCAAGTCATACTATCAAGTAACTTACACTATCAAAACAATGAGATACATAAAGTAGTGTAAGCCATGCTAGAGATCAAATGTAATCTTCAATTTAAGCAAGTCATGATCTCACAAACTTAACTATTTCAATACCTGAAAGCATGACACTTGTTGCTGCATTTTATTATTTTTCAAGGCACAAATTTAGATCATATGATATTTGCAAGAGATTATATGCGCATCTGCCTTATTCTAACCAACCAAGCTAAGCCTATGTCATTTGACAATCAGAAGCTTAAGGACATGGTTTTAGTCATACACAACTTCTTCCAAGTTCATATCTAAGTGCGATGATAAGCCATCTCAAAAGAAGAAGTGCGATGCATGCATATTCTCTTGATCTTTTCTCCACTTATATTTGTTCATAAAAAACTCAACAAGTGAGTTGATTACTTGATTAATTCTTTATGATTAAAAGCACTTGTGAGCATGCAACAAGTTCAAAACAGCAAGAAAGTCCAACCATAACCAGATTTAGTGTAAGTAATTATTCTAATTACTAGACATGGCAAAAACTACAAAATGTATAACACGAGTAATGTAGTAAGAACTTTTAGCATGTAAAAGGAATCACAAAGTCATATATGTATGAAATATTATGCTCATATTATTTAAATTTCAGATTCACACATAGACTTCTAGGGTTTGAAAACTCCCCCTCAATCTAAGACATGAGGATGCATAACCCCTATTTCACTATGAATGTAACAAAAACGAGTGAAATCCTAAGTTTTTGTAAAAATGTCGACCAATTGTTGTTGGGTATTTACATGGTGAAGCACAATGTTTCCTTTTTCAACATTATCATGGAGAAAGTGATATCTAATATCAATGTGCTTAGTTCTAGAATGTTGCACAGGGTTTTTAGCAATGCAAATGGCACTAGTGTTATCACAAAAAAGTGGAACACTATCTAGATCAACCCCATAGTCCTTAAGTGTTTGAACAATCCAAAGAATTTGTGAGCAAGCACTAGCAGCAGCTACATATTCAGATTTGGCTGTAGATTGTGCAACTGAATTTTGTTTTCTAGAGGACCAAGCAACAAGTGAATTACCAAGAAAATGACAAGCACCGGAAGTACTTTTCCTATCAATCCTACAACCTCCAAAATCAGCATCAGAAAAAGCTTTCAAAATAACGGTTGAGTAAGAAGGAAGAAAAATGTCAAATTCTTGAGTTCCATGTATGTACCTGAGAATCCTTTTGACGGCTTGACGATGTGAAGCACGTGGGGAGGCTTGAAATCGTGCACAAAGACATACGCTGAATTGTATGTCCGGTCTTGATGCCGTGAGGTACAAAAGTGATCCGATCATGCTTCTATATTCTTTTTGATCCACGGTTTCACCATCTTCATCAAGTTCAAGTGTTGTTGCTGTTCCCATTGGTGTCCTAAGAGGCTTGCTTTTGTCCATGTTGAAGCGCCTTAGGAGGTCTTTTGTATACTTCGTTTGATGCACCAAGGTACCCTCCTTGGTTTGCTTGATTTGCAGCCCCAAAAAGTACGTGAGTTCTCCCATCATACTCATCTCAAATCCTAAACTCATCATAGCTGAAAACTTGGACACAAGATCATGAGAAGCACAACCAAAGATAATATCATCCACATACACTTGAACGAATAATGAGCCATTGCCATGCTTAAGAACAAAAAGAGTTTTATCAACCTTGCCCATGGTAAACCCCTTTTCAAGTAAGAATGTTTTTAACCTATCATACCATGCTCTAGGGGCTTGTTTGAGACCGTACAAGGCTTTGGACAGTTTGTAAACATGATTAGGAAAATCTGAATTTTCAAAACCCGGTGGTTGTTTGACATAAACCTCCTCATCTATGTATCCATTAAGAAAAGCACTTTTTACATCCATTTGATATAGCTTAAAACCTTTAGATGCAGCAAAAGCTAACAAAATTTTTATGGCTTCTAATCTAGCAACAGGGGCAAAAGTTTCATCAAAATCTAGACCTTGAACTTGAGTGAAACCTTGAGCAACCAACCTAGCCTTATTCCTAACCACAACCCCATCCTCACTTTGTTTATTTTTAAACACCCATTTAGTTCCAATTAAAGTGTGACCTTGAGGTGGAGGTACAAGTTCCCAAACATTATTTCTTTCAAAATTTTCTAACTCTTCTTGCATGGCAATAATCCAAGATTCATTAGTGAGTGCGTGTGATATATCTTTGGGTTCAAAAGAAGCAACAAAATAAGAATGAGCATGAGAGTTTGGATTGCAAAACCTGGACCAAGTAACTCGTTCGTGCAAGCTTCTAATTATCTATTGCGGGGGATGATCTTTGTAATACCGTAGGGGAATAGATGTCTCACAAGCTTCTTCTTCTTCATGTTCATCACAAATCGATGAGCTTGTGACTTGAGGAAGATCTGAATCAGCATTGATGGTTGTCGGTGCTGGTTGAGAATTAACATCCGGAGCTGAACCAAAGTCTTTAGCTGCTGAATTTTCTGGCAGCAGCTCCAATTCTTCCTCATCTTCAATGAAAATGCTCTCCCCCTGCGGATATGGGTCTGGACCTGCAATGTTTGAGCTAGTACCTGGGCTAGCTTCATCAAAAGACACTTAACAAGTCTCCACAATTTTGTTAGTGTCAAGTAAAAACACACGATAGCCTCTAGTATGAGATGGATAACCAAGAAACATGCCATCAATGGATCTAGGTTCAAATTAATCAAGATTACCATGTTTTTTAACAAAGCATTTGCAACCAAAGACCCGAAAGTGCATAACACTAGACCTATGTCCAAACCGGAGCTCATATGGTGTTTTACCTAGCCTAGCGCGCAAGAAAACACGATTTGAGACATAACAAGCGGTTGCAATCGCATCAGCCCAAAATTTCCTAGGAGTTTGATATTCATCAAGCATAGTCCTAGTCATCTCAACTAAGGTTCTGTTCTTTCTTTCTACGACACTGTTTCGTTGAGGTACATATGGTGAAGAAAATTGATGATCTATTCCATTTTCAGCACAAAAGTGATCAAAAGATTGATTTTTAAATTCAGTTCCGTTATCACTTCTAATTTCTTTTAAAGATCCTGGGTGATCAATTGATAATCTAAGAAATAAAGTTCTAAAGTGACCAAAAGCTTTCTTAGCGCCATAAAATAAACCCAAGAGTATCTAGAATAATCATCAACAATAACAAGAACATACCATTTACCTCTGAAGGATTGAACACGTGAAGGTCCTATGGTGTCAAGGTGCAAAAGTTGACCCGGTTCAGTTGTCATGATCACTGTGAGAGGAGTATGTGAACCTACAACCATCTTAGCATGTCTACAAGAAGAGCACACAATTTCTTTGTCCCCTTTAAGCTTAGGCAGCCCACGTATGCGATCAAGAGCACTAACACGCTTTAGGTGATCAAAGCCTATGTGACCAAGTATACGATGCCAAAAATACAAGTCCTTTGAATCATTAGCAACTAGACACCTATGCTTAGAGGAAGACATATCAAAATCAGCTTCAAAAACTCTTCCAAACCGAGACATGTTAAAAATAAGCTCACTATTTGAACCTACAACTTTGCGGCAGTTTTTATTGAAAATAATTTCCTGATTTTCATCTAGCAATTGTGAAACAAAAAGCAAGTTGTATTTCAAATTTTTGACAAGTGCCACATCCTTCAAAGTGTAGTGATCATTTACTCTAACCGAACCCTTAGCAATTATAGGAGTTGAAGAATTATCGACAAAAGTAACATTCTCTACACATGACACAAAAGAGAGGGAGGAGAACCATTATTTGTTACCGGTCATGTGGCGTGAGCAGCCTGAATCCACAATCCAAATGTTCTTCTTCCTCAAGAATGTAACCTACGTAGAAGTACAATATGTCGATGACTCAATACTGGGGTTAGTCAAAAGGCATTTAGGTATCCAATACTGAGTCACACGACGTGCAGCAGGAAAAACACGCGAAAGCTGAGATAAAACAGTAGGTTTATGAGTCAAAGTTTAAGGTTTATTGTTCCTAACTAGTGACCTATAAGGTGTTACTTGTGTAGCACAAAAATCAGTAGCTCTGGAGGCAAAAACAGAAGGTCTGGAGGTAATCTTTGAATGTTTTTGACTCCTAACAGCAGGTTGCATGTTCCTGGCATTCGGTTTAATATGTGTAGCAAATTTTGCATGAAAGTTATGAGATCTAGCAATTATTCTTTCCCTTTTCTGTTGTTTAGCTAGTCTATAACAAAAATCTATGGCATGACTATCTCTACCACAGTAGATACAATGAAATTTAACTTTGTGTTCATGTCTAGATGAGCAAGCAAAATTTTTATTTGAAACCAAATGAGACAACACTCCTGCAGATTTGAAAACCACTTCTTTTTGTTTAGGAACTGTTTGAATCAAACCACTTCCTAATGACTTTACAATTATAGGTAGATGTGCCTTAGCATGAGCATGAGAATCAAAACCTAAACCAGTTTTATCATTGCAAGACTTGGAAGAATTCAGCAGCAAGTTTAGATTCTTATTCCCATTACAAAACCGATCTAATGTCCTATGCATGTTATCAAGTTTATTGGACAGATCAAGTCAATTTTCACATGAAGTTTTTCCTTTTAATTCGCAATTGGAACAATATTTAACTTCATGAGAACGTAAAGCATTATTCAATATTGAAATTTCATTCATAGCATCTTTTAGTTTCTTTTCAAGATCATCACAACTAGAACAATGCAAATCAATTGTAGAACAAGAAGCATCTTTTAAGTTTCCAATGTCAAGTGCAGCAAGCTTTTTGTTCTTTTCAATTTCAAGTTCAAGTCTATCTAGAGTGGAGGAGTGTGCAGTTCTTAGTGTGAACATATGTTCATAGATTAAATCAAATGAGGGACAAGAATCATCACTAGGAATCAAGGTTTTCAAACGGTTGATTTTAGATTCTAGTGATTCAATTTTAGCAGCATTATCCCTAAGCTTTTTGTCCTTTTTCTTGACAATAATAGTTGCACGAGAAATAGCATCACACATTTCATTGCAGGTAGAACATACCTCATCGTCGTCACTGTTGTGTTCTGCATCCTCCTGACTTGATCTTGATCTTGTTTTGCCCGCCATGAAGCATAAGTAGGCCAGATCGTCATCATCTTCATCACTTTCAAAGTCTACATCACTTGAACTGAGTTCTTGAAGTGCGGTGATGAAGTTGTTAATCATCTTGCGTCCTATGGTACCCTTCTTTTTCTTGTTGGGATTTCCAGAGGTGGTCTTGACCTTGTTCTATTTTTCTTCACGGGTAGTAGGACCTGAAAGGTTAGGGCATTCTGTGCGAAAGTGTCCCGTCTTACCACATTCAAAACAGCGTTGAGGTCCGGAGCTTCCTCTCCTTATAGTTCTCACATTTTGCAATGCTTTTGATAATCTAGTAGAGATGAGTGCTAACACCTCTTCTGGAAATTCCTCGATCTGCTCCAGGGTTAGTGAGGACAACAAAGCAAGAGTATTGCAAGATGATGATTGGCTGGAGCTAGGCATATCACGCTGTGAGACAAATGCAATAGACTTCTTTGGGTTCTTACGTGATAAGATGTCAACTTCATGAGTTTTTAGTTTAGAATAAAGCACATCTAATGTAAGAGAACTCATGACAGTTGATTCACGAATAGATGTTACTTTCATCTCCCAAATTGACATGTCTAATGGACTAAGAAGTTGCCTAGCATTCTCAGCATCAGAAAAGTTAACATTGACGCTACGTAAGTTGCTGAGAATTTTATTGAAGCGAGCAAAGAGGTCATCGATAGACTCACCGGATTGCATCTCGAAACGCATATATTCCTTTTTGAACATATCTTGTTTTACCTCCTTGATTGTGTTGGAGCCTTCATCATAATCACAAAGAGCTCTCCAAACATCGTATGCCGATCGGAGATGTGCAATGCGATCGAAGTCGCTCTGAGTGAGTCCTTGGATGATCAAGTTTCGGGCTTTGTTGTTGTTGTCAACGTCCCATAGGTTTGTAGCCGTAACTTGATCGTTAGGTGGCACTTCGTAAGGCTTGTACACCTTCTCCCATATTGCGAAGCCTTGCGCCTGGATGAAAGCCTCCATGCATGCCTTTCAAACCTAAAAATCAATACCAGCAAACACACAAGGTTTGGCGGATTATTTCTCCATGATGATTAGTCAAAAACACATGCAAATCACAATGATTGGAGCATCGTGGCTCTGATACCAATTGTAGGATTGAGGAGCACGTGAAAAGCTACCAGAGGGGGGGGGGAATGGTAGATTTAAAAAATCTTATGCAGCGGAAACAATTAAATCCCAACCCCGTCGGCAAAAAAATGATCTGTTAAAGAAATCATGTGTGAGACTAATCTAAACATGTTTCACCGGGACAAAAGTGATATATATCATAGAGAATCAAGTCACGAAGAAAACCCAAGATGAATCACTCAATCCGTCAAGAGAAACTCAAGTTATGATCGAACAAAGGTCAATCTGTCCTACCCGAGAAAAACAGTTCTGGAACGCTGCAAAGAAACTCGTGTAGGTCAGAAACAACAAATCCAATGACCGCGGAATTTTGATAGATGATAGATAATAAAGTTGTGAAGACAAACCAAAAAGAATCATGTCAATTGGATCTGTAAAACTCGAGTTATGAAAAAACCACCGACGAAAGATAGTGCTGTCCAGAAACTCGACGAGTAAAACTTGTCTGGAATAAGTCGGACGAACAAGACACAAAAGTTCCTTCAAACTACAAATTTTATTCAATAGAACACAGGAGTAACAGCCTCAAAGTCGTGAACCACGAGCTCTGGCCTCCCTTGCTTATATAACCAGCCCTTAGGCCAACCCAATCTCAACTAGGACTCCAATCCTACTCCGATCACGAATTGAAACTTTCCATAACTGCTTAGGACTTTTCTATACACAGA
This sequence comes from Tuctoria greenei, assembly GCA_036927565.1. Taxonomy (NCBI): domain Eukaryota; kingdom Viridiplantae; phylum Streptophyta; class Magnoliopsida; order Poales; family Poaceae; genus Tuctoria; species Tuctoria greenei. Next base: position 242,236,546 of record JAYESD010000002.1, read on the forward strand.
TAGAAGTAATCTTAAGACTTCCAAACACCTTAGGAACGTATCCCACATTCCTAAAACAACTCAAATTCGTGACCCACATGAAATCCTATCATAACCAACTCAAATCTTTCCATATTTGAGTCAAACCCGACTCAGCCACAGCCTGAGTCCATAACCTAGTCGGTTGGACCTTTCTGACCAATTCTTTACGTCCACATCTCTTAATCACACCTCAAAACCATGTAGCCACGTCCATGCACTCCTTGCACACGTGAAAACATCTTCCAACGACGTCCATGATAATTTCATATGCATTGTTCTTGATTCAAACATGCTGCGCAACCTTCCGATCAACTCAACCACAATTCCTCCTGAACTTGGTTGTTGAACCTCATCTTCTCCCTAAGACTAGTTCAATAGATCCCGTCACCAGCCATGTCTTGAACTCAAGCAACACCTGCACATGAATAAACAACCAATCCGTACGAGCCCAAGTCTGCGACTTGACTCAGGTCAGTTCCGAACACAACACCTTACGTGAGCACCTCACATAAGCATGTTGCAAAGCATAGCAAAACAATATCAGCCATATCAAACAAAACGCACCAAAAACTTAGCAAATGAATACTAAGCAAACTTTCCAACAATGTAAAGCAAGTTTGATACATTTCACATTAAAAGCCGGAACATTGCGATCAAGCTCCGAACCTTGCCAAAGCTAACCGGAGCTTGAGCCGGAGCTTGCCAAAGCTAGTAGAACCTAGCGCCGGAGCTTACCAAAGCTAGTACAACCTAGCGCTAGAGCTTGCCAGAGCTAGTACAACCTAGCACCGGAGCTTATCAAAACTAGTCGAAACTAGTCATCCCAAAAGTCAGAGCTAGAAAAACATGTCAAAGCTAACTAACATAAGTCGGACCTAGCAAAACATATCGAAGCTTAACAAAGACATGCCAGAGCTATCAAAGACATGCCGGAGCTAAAGACAAAGCTCACCGGAGCTACCCAAAAACAAGTCGGACCTTGACAAAACAAGTCGGACCTTGCAAAAGCTCGACGCTAGAGTCAGAACTTGCTAAAAAGATGTTATAGAAGCATTCAAAACTTTTATTGTCAAATCCTATGTATTCAACACACATAGGTCTCACAGAATCCATATCCGACTTCTCATAAGTATATTAGAGAGTCAAAAGCTCAATGTCATCTTAGGAATGTCATGGCTACACCGCCATGGTGCTGTTCTCGACATCGTTCCACGTGTGGTCTGTTTAAAAGACGTCGACATCTCCACTTCTACATCGGAGATCATGTTTACCTTCGTGTCTCTCCAATGATAGGGATTCGTTGTTTCGGAGTGAAAGGAAATCTTGCTCCGTGATTTATCAGTCCGTTCACCGTCATTGAAAAATGCGGACCCGTGGCCTATCGTTTGGAGTTACAGGCGTCGCTCTCTGGAACTCATAATGTATTCCACATCTGTTAGCTGAGGAAGTGCCTTAAATCCCCGGCTGAAATCCGCACCCAAGACATTGAAGCTCTCCAACCGGATCTCACTTATTCAGAGTATCTGTTCCGGATTATCGATGAAAAGACTTGCACCACAAGAAACCAGACTTTCTACTTCTACAAAGTCTTGTGAAGTAACCATACCGCTGAGGAAGCGACATGGGAAAGCGAGGACTATCTCCGATCAAATTATCCGGATTTGTTATCATCTCACACCCGGTAATCTTTTTACCTCCGCTTCTTTCATTTATAATCTTGGGACGAGATTCTTTTTAGGGGGGATGTAAAATCCCTAAAAATTCATAGCACTAAGTTTAGATAGGAGAATTAAAAATTTGAAATGGAAAATAAATAAAAAGGAAATGGGAAAAGGTAGGTGATTTAAACCCTACAAGAGGGAATTCAAAAATTCAAGATAGCTCCTGTTCAAACCTTGACAAAATGAAAATTTGAGTTACCCATTGCCTTCCAAATATTCCAAATAGCCTCTATGCAAAGTTGCAAAATTTTTGAAGCACAATTGCTGCAATAACTCAGTGGAAACATTGAATTCTTTCAAATTCAAATTCAAATTTGAATTTTCATTCAAACTTGGTTGAATCAAAGTTTTGAGTCCCTAATCAAATTCTACACCTTCAATTTAGTCTACCGTAATATCTAGGATTTTTTGAGCAATGTAGGTGGGGGAATTGAAGGACCAGAGACGATAGAGTTGGAGGGGCTGTGGGACCCACTGTCCAGTGTCACAAATATGTGAACCGCTTCTCCCCTGTTCTCCCCGCCGTTCGACGTGTGCTCACTGTGCGCCAGCCCGACAAGCAGCCTTGCAGGCAGCTCGGTGGCACCAAGAGTGGAATATCTACGCATTCCATCGTGTATTCTAGTGCTGGATCATCACACATGCCATCGTTGGTTCCCTCCTCACCGCAAAAAGCAAAACAGCGTCACGTCTTTGTTCCTTCGGCAAGCCAGCGAGTGAGGCCGTATCTCGACCTTGTTAGAACAGAAAGGTGTTGCACATTGCTCTCCTCTATAATCTCCAGTTGTTGTTTCATCATGTTCGTGGCTTACACGTCGTTATGTTGAAGTTTTAGCGGACATCACCGTTGAGCCACCGACAGTCGCCCACTGTCTCCCCGTCGCACCGGCACCACAGGCCTTAACGCAAGCTGCTTTCAATAGAGAAAAGGAGCAACATTCCACGCTCTTCCTCACGGTGAAAATCCCGAAATCTTTCGTCCAGTCTCCTCCCGTATTTCTAGTTTTTCCGTTGGCCCGTGCAATCTTTTCAGTCTAGATTTTGAATTAAATTCGTTTTCTATGTGGAGAAATCCTGAGCCAGCTAGATATTAGCTTTTATATCCCCTAGAGCATCGCCTCGATCAAGTCCCATCCGAAACCGTCGACCAGAGCTGGAGTATTTCAAGTTTTCCCCGCCGCCATGGGAAATCTCATTGGTCCACCGTCGAAGTCAACGTTTCTGCCTATGTCACCCTTTTTCATCCACATGTTAATCGTCCCCATGCTCCCAGAAACATTCCCGATCAGTTTTTGAGTGGTTTGAATGACGGGGAGGTGGTTCCGACATGGCTGGAACCCTAACCGCCACCGACGTCGTCGTGCCGCCATTTCCGGCCGTCTCCACGTCGATTCAACCCCACCATCGTGTTCCTCGACCCTCAAAATGGTTAGGAGGAGAATTTTTGCAAGGGATATGGCCGGGAGAAGGGAGCCGGTGAGCTCGCCGGCGCAGCGCCACCCTTGTCCCGAGGTTGAATACAACCTGGGCGGGCCCCGTCTATCAGTCAAATGGCCCTCGGATGGAAACTGTTGTGGCGAGGGATCCGGTGCAGTCATGCGCCTTAATTCTATGGCCCTCAGTGTGGCCCAGTTATGATTGGCCCATTTTAAATGGGTGGGACCCGGACAAATTAATTCAAACGTTTTCCTTTTCAAATAATTCCAGATTTTGAGCAAACTTCTAAATTCAATTACTCCTAGTATACTTGCTCAAATAATTCCAAATAAATTCTGATAGACTCATATTGATCCCAATTTTGCAGTGGTGCAAATTGTTGGACATGAAAGTCCCAGAATTTTTATAATTAATCCTCTTGATATAACTGCTGGGGAAATTAATGAGTCATGTTCTGCTAATTGGAAAATTCCCAATTTTGTTCAGAACATTCATTCTAAACACTTGATGTCCAGTAAAAATTTCAAGTTCATTGGACTTCAATTACTGGACCAAACAGTGTGCAAATCCCCAATATCCATCGAAAATTCAAAAATGTACAGAAACATTTCCAGATTTTACCCCAAACTTGTAAAATCAATTTCTCCCTGTGGGAAACTTAGAAAATTATGAAACAAATTTCCCTAGAACCAGTGAGACCTCCTTTACTGTGATCATCCATTGTTAGCCATGACAAAGCTCCAACTTTAATGCCAAATTTTAGAGAAGGCTTTTATTGTTGGAATTTTAGCGACAACAACTTCCTTGAACATCTCCAATTCTTGGTCCAGATATTTCTCATAGAACCTAGTATCCACTGTAAAAATCCCAAAGCCAATTAAAATCATTTAGCAACAGAAACTGTATTTAGAAGTTGATTCATATAGTTCTATGTCTCTTATATACTTTCATATTATGCACAAGATATAGTGACCGAGATCGAGGAGGAGCCGGAGGCATTGGACAGCAGACTCCCTAAGACTAACTTTGAATCTGACTCGCAGCAAGTCAAGCCCCAGTTTGCATTTAAGAGATTTTTCAAAGTTTTCATTTGTATCACTATTAAGTCTATAGTTTGGATTGCATTATGTCTAAGGTGTATTGATACTCCAATTGCATGACCCACAATCCCATGGAGTATTAGGGTAGCTGTATAGCTCGACGTGTAGAATTGCCATGCTTATATGGAATCAGGTAGAAGTCGAGTAGTTGGAATCTACTCGTGAGAGAGTTACACCGTTACACAGGATTGGTTTATGTTGATAATGGCATGTGAGTATAAATATGAGACCGGGCAGCGGCGTACGAAGCAGCGAGACATGGTTTCACATACATAGCGCTGTCTATTTCGATTGAGGACCGATCTATGTGCGGCCCCGCTGAGTAAGTTTGAACTGTACCGGATGCATACTAGCTATATGAAAACCAGGAAACCAATCTAATTGGTTAACATGGGTGTCGAGGCTCTCCCTATAGTTTTATAGGAGTGGGTTGAGGGCAACAAGGCGTAAATCTGCCGGCGGGCACAGATACGCTCTGCGTGGGGACCTCTTGCCCGTTACGGAAGGACCGGTTCGATATTTGAGTTTCCTTTGAATGGTTGCTGCATACAACATAGTATTGAGGTGTGATTTGCTCCACTTCCGAAATGGGTGTATGTGACGTGTTATCCGGGTGTCTACTGATTGCAATCATCGTCCCTCGCGGTTATTTGAGCACCGCTTGTTCACTGTGTCGTGACGTAATAAATATTGAAGAAGCCAGGAGAATATTATGTATTGAATTATAATTGTTTTGCAACCATGCTTGCTATAGTATATTGCTCACTAAAGTTACATTGCTGAACATTTAATTTGCTTATAATAACTTGAAAGTAAGGATCCACTTGTAGGCGAGTTGTTTATGCAATATCACTGCCTATGTTTACGTATCCCTGCATGTAGAGTTTCATGCTTAGGTGAGATGATTAAGTCTTGCTGAGCCTTCGTGCTCACGGTTGCTATAATAAGTTGCTTGCAGGTGAGGCGTATGAGGAAGGGTTCGAGGATGAGGCAATGCCCCCGTTGGGGTATACCGCTGAGTGGGAGCACTGCACCCTGCCGTGATGTGTTGTGTGTTTCTAGTGTGTAGCGTCCCACAGCTGGACGGCTGCACTTTTGCATAGCTAGGATGAGAGTTTAGCTATGAGCATTACTTCCGCTATATATTAAGTATTGTACAAGACTTCCGCTGTATATTAAGTATTGTACAAGACTTCCGCTGTTTATATAAATAAAACTTTGTATTTTGTCATATTGATTTCTTGTGTCCTGTTGGGTGCCACATCACACGGCACCACCCTCTGCGATTCCTGGAATGTGTGGACCCGGTCCTCACAGCAATACACCTAATTAATTGGCTAAGCCGCACCCATACTTGACCCTATGGTGGCACTATAAAACCTGGGTTGTCGCTCCACGAACCAGTCCTTAGATCTAAACAAGCAAACCACCATATCATCCGACCCAGTCCACAATCCATGCTTGCTTAGATCTCCCAAGTTCCATGTTACCATTTGATCATATTCATCAACTCTCGTCATATACATGCTCATTAATTTATAGGTAAGCCATTTGGTTGTTTTCCCATCCCAATTAATTAGAGCTAAGCAAAAAGGTAAAATGCCCTTTTCGACTCTTTACAATATTTTCCAAGCGACAAGAATGGCCAAACAAGACTAGCAAACACATATCATGGGTTTCCCATCAATTTGACGCAAGCATGCAGTTTTGCAAACAAAACATTTAGAAATAGGATAAAAATGATTAAGGACACTTGCCTTGCTCTTGAGATTGATTAGGATCAAAAACGTCGAAATTCTGGTGCTGGAGGTCCTCGACAGCACCCTCTAGAGCAAAACCTCCTATTCTTCACAACAAACATACAAAACAAACATTACAATCAATAAATGCTCATATATTACACAATATCTCATGACATGCATGAATGATGCAATTATGTGGTAACACATGTCATTAGGTTGCTATCATTGCTTACTAACTAGTCACAATTAAGTTTTACATGTTACAACAAGTTTAAAGTCATTTCGGAAAATATTGAAGAAGTTCTAGGAATTCTCAAAACTGAAGGGGCCAGACTAGTTCGCACTCAGGCCGGACACATCCGTTCTGGAACAGAAAGGAAATCGGACTAGTCCGCACTGGGATTGGACAAGTCCATTTAAGCTTGGGTTTTGGCTAATTTTCAACTAGAGCATAGTTTAAATTAATATGGAACCAAAATTTACATAGAAAAGAGGGATCTAAAGTATTTACCGTGAGTCCTAGGGTTTCAAGGGTCACGATTTTTGTGAAACACTTGGATCTTGATGTCTAGGGTTGATGGTGAAGAGTTGGTGGAGAATAGACAATGATGTTGATGAGTTGATGAAGATCGATCTTGCTTGATCCTCATATCCTCCTCCTCCTTCTCCTGGCTGCGAGCACCTCTCTCCTCGATGGTGGCTCCCACTTGAACAAGGCTTAGGGTTTTCTTCAATTGTGGCAAAGAGATGAAAGGGTGGGTGGTGGGGTGTTTATATAGAGTATGTGGTAGGGTTTGGTTGGAATCCAAGTATAAGGCGGTGGAGCCCTTGGTGGGGTCCCACCTGGGCTCCACAAGGGTTAGGCACGACGTTCTTGGGCCCACATAAGGCAATTACCCAATAACTTGTCATGAAGAAAAAATAGAATCAGAGTTGGGCACACTGGACTAGTCCGCTCGGGGCTGAACAAGTCCGATCGGGTACAGAGACTAGAATGGTCAAGTCCGGTGACTGTCTGGACAAGTCCGATCTGGTCTGGAAAGCAAAACAAACAAGTCCGGAAGTTTGCCCAATTTTTCAAAAACTAGACCAAATTGAGGAATTACCGGACAACTCCGAAAATTTCCAGTAGGGAAGATCGGACTAGTCTGTACTTGAGAACAGACAAGTCCAGAAAACAACAGAAACATTTTTGGACTAATCCGAAGCAAAAAGCGGATAAGTCCGGAAAACAACAGAAGGAAAATCGAACTAGTCCGGAGTCCAGTCCAGACAAGTCCACACTAATGCAGGTTTTTAATTGCTGTTTTGGTTCTAATTCCTTTTAAACTTGTTCCTTTTTGTGTTGCTTAATGCTAAACATGTATACGAATGTATGCAATGCATGATGGATGAAAATGAGGGTGCTAAAACAACTTGGTAAACACGTACATGGTCAAGAAACTTTGTTTGTCAACAAGAGCACACCCTCATCCATACCACAATCAATGGTTCAACAGCAACGGTATGGTTCGGGTAACAGAAACAACGGGAGTGCATTTTTCAATTGGTTCTTACAATGATTCTGCTGATTCTAATGTTGTACCTATGAATGCTTGTTCACTTTTGTTGTGTTTCCCTTGGGAATTCGATACAAATGCTATTTATCATGGTAGAACTAATAAATATACTCTCATGCATAAAGGAAATAAAATCACTTTGCTTCCTATGAATTATGTTGAAATTGTGCATTTTGAGAAGAGTAAAATTCGTGATGATAAGGCAACAAAACTAGAATATGAAAAATAGCAAGTCATTAAGATAAAATCACCTTCGTTGCTCACAACTAAATCCGACCTTGCCGATTTATTCACTGCTAAGGCGATGGGCTACACATTAGTATGCAAAGAAGCCATGTTTTCACTTCATGAATTGTCTATTGCGTTGCCCCTGCTGTTGCTAACCTTTTGCAGCAATTTGCATATGTGTTTCTCCTCGAGATATCACATGGTTTACTACTAATGTGGGGCATTGAACACAAGATCGACTTGATTCCAGGAGCTGGTTTACCAAATCGTGCGACATACAGGGCGAATCCAGAGGAGACTAAGGAAATTAAGCAACAAGTCCAAGATCTTTTGGACTGCGAGTACATTCGTGAAAGCCTTGGCCATTGTCCAGTTCCTGTTCTTTTGGTTCCTAAGAGAGATAGTAGTTGGCACATGTGTGTTGATTGTCGAGTGATTAATAACATCACCATTCGATTTCATTATCCTATTTCTAGCTTAGATGACATGCTTGATGAACTGAGTGGTTCTATCATTTTCACAAAAGTTGACTTGCGTAGTGGTTACCACCAAATTAGAATGACACTAGGAGATGAATGGAAAACTACATTTAAAACCATGTTTGGACTTTATGAATGGTTAGTCATGCCTTTTGGTTTGACTACTGCACCTAGCACTTTTATGCGCTTAATGAACGAGGTTTTACGTGCTTTTATTAGAAAATTTGTGATAGTTCAATTTGATGATATACTCAATTACAACAAGTCATACGATGGATATCTTGATCACTTACGTGTTGTTTTTATTATCTAAGAGATGCACATTTGGTTGGTGACCTCGACAAGTGAGTCTTTTGCACAAATTGAGTTTCTTTTCTTGGATATATCATTTCATCGCAGGGAATAGAGATGGATGAGGCAAAAATTGTGGCGATTACTATCTAGCCAACTCCAACAACCGTTACGTAGGTGCGTAGTTTTCTTGGTCTTGCAGGTTTTTATTGCCGCTTTGTGAGGGATTTCAGCACCATTGCAACACCTCTCCATGAGCTAAGAAAGAAGGGAGTGTCCTTTCCATGGAGCGAACAGCAGCAACAAGCTTTTAATGCTCTCAAATTGAAGCTTACACAAGCACCATTATTGCAACTTCTTGATTTTGACAAGACATTTGAGCTAGAGTACGATGCAAGCGGTATCGGTATTGGAGGTGTTCTCATACATAGAGGTAAACCCGTTGCATTTTTTAGTGAAAAACTGCATGATCCTTTTCTGAATTATTCTACTTATGATAAGGAATTGTATGCCATAGTGCGAGTTTTACAAACTTGGCAACATTATCTTTAGTCTAAGGAGTTTTTCATACATTTCAATCATGAATCTTTGAAGTATCTTAAGTGTCAAACCAATCAAAATAAACGACATGCTAAATGGACTGAGTTCATAGAGTCATTTCTATACATCATTAAGCATAAGAAAGAGAAGGAAAATGTCATTGCAAATGCATTATCTAGACGTTATACCATGCTATCCCAACTTGAACATAAAGTCTTTGGTCTGAAAACAATAAAAACATTATATCATACTGATTTGGACTTCAAAGATGCTTTTGAAATTTGTAGAGAAGGAAGAACTTAGAATAAATGTGCTGAGAGAGGGTCTCCTCTATCATGTTAACAAGCTATGTGTTCCAGCTAGCTCCGTTCGTCTATTAGTTTTGCAGGGAGCACATGGAGGAGGTTTGATAGGACATTTTGGAGTGAAGAAAACTGATGACGTGCTGGTCACACACTTTTTTTGGCTGAAGACGAGGCGTGATGTCGAGCGTTACGTGTCACAATGTACTGCTTGCAATAAAGCTAAGTCTCGCCTTAACTCACATGGTCTTTATATGCTTCTTCCTGTTCCTAGTGTACCTTGGGAGGATATTTCTATGTACTTTGTTTTGAGATCGCCTAGACTAAGAGGGGGACAGATCGTATTTTTGTGGTTGTTGATCGTTTCTCCAAAATGGTACATTTTATACCTTGTCATAAGAATGATAATGTCTCACACATTGTTGATTTGTTTATGATGAAAATTATTGGTTTACATGGTGTGCCAAATACCGTTGTTTATGATCGTGATGCAAAACTTTTAATTCATTTTTGGAGAACTTTGTGGTATAAATTGGGAACCAAATTGTTGTTTTAAAATACATGTCACCTACAAACGGATGGACAAATCGAGGTAGTTAATCATACTTTATCCACTATGTTGAGGGCTGTTTTGAAAATAAATCTAAAGTTGTGGGAGGAGTGTTTACCATATATAGAATTTGCTTACAACAAATCCATTCACTCTATGATGAAGGTAAGCCCATTTCAGGTAGTGTATGGTTTCAATCCCCGTGCTGCTATTGATTTATTACATTTGTCTCCTTCTGAAGCTATAAATATTGATGCTACACAAATATTTGAATTCATTATTAATATGCATGAAACTACCAAAAAATATTGAAAGGATGAATGAGAAGTATATGATTGCAAGTAGTAAAGGTAGAAAAGAAGTAAAACTTGAACCAAAGATTTGGTGTGGTTGCATTTGAGAAAAGAGCAATTCTCTGACTTGAGAAAATCTAAACTTATGCCACGAGCTGCTGGTCCTTTTAACATTATTGAAAAGATTAATGATAATGCATATAAGCTTGAGTCGCCTTCCAATTTTGGGGTTGGTCCCACATTTAACATTTCATATCTGCGACCATACTTGGGAGAAGAGATGAACTTGAGTCGAGGACAACTCCAATTCAAAAGGGGGAGGATGATGAGGACATGACAACAACAAATACGCACATTGAACTACAAGGACCAATCACAAGAGCACAAACCTACTTAATCAGCAGGTGAACTCGTTCCTAACTTCTTGCCCATGTGAATTTGAGAATGGATTGTGATGTAATGATTTAATTGTTACTAGGAACCATGGAGAAGATCAACAAGTGAAGGGAGGAGTACATGGAACATGGAGAACCAGGTGCAACGTCCACAAGTTGATGAAAATAGTCTACAACTCGGACTCAAGTTCAACTCGAAGTCTAGGAGTTGTCCACCTTAAAACGGACGCATAAGACGCATACGGACCCTTTTTTTTTTGACGTTCTACATATGCACAGAAAGAGGATAATATAAAATTTCCGATGGCTTTGGTCCCACATCAAAATTCCTTCAGAGTCATCAAGAATCGTCGAAACAAGTCGAGTCCAGATTCCTGTCCGGTGCTGCACCACCGTATTGGGCGTTTGGGTCTTGTATCCCGTATGAGTCCACTACAGACGTGTCTTAGGGTCTTTTGGTCGAACCCTAGTCTTCAGATACTATAGCTGTCAGCCATATCCGATGAGTTTTGCTTAGATTAAGTTGTTATACATAGTTTCACCGTTCATCGGTTTTTGAAACCCCAATTAAACAATTTTCAGATTGCTTCTACTTCGTTCTTTCTTGTGTTCTTGTTTGCACTTGCAAGGACTAGCCCTCTTGGTGAGGTCAAGCGTGTGAAGCACGATTCATGACAACGGGGTGGTGGTGTAGTGATTGCAGAGGTATTCGAGCTACTCGAGTGCCTCAGATCATCATTGTCGAGTTCACCACCTCAATCGACTTACTTTTCAAAAGATCTATCCTAAACTACTGATCAGTGCTTGTCACCCCCACCTTCTTCTTGCCTTTGCCAGCACTGGTGCCGGCCTTCAATGCCCCTGCCTTCTCCTTGCCCTTCCCTGAGGCAGTAGAGGCCTTTGACGCCCCCACCTTCTCTTTGCCTTTCACGGCGGTGGAGACGGCCTTCGCTGCTCCTGCCTTCTTCTTGCCTTTCCTGACGATGTCAGCGGCCTTCGTCATCCCTGCACTGCCACCGCTGGCCATGTCTGCCAGACGATCGGGCCTGCTGAAGCTCCATGTAGAAGGCTGATCCGCTGCCAACGGGAGCAAACCAGCCTTAGCCGTCCTCGACTTTTTCCAAGTTAGTCCCTCGACCCACTCGACAAGGTCAGCCTCAAACAGCTCAGCGGGCGTAATTCCACAATGGCAGTGCTCGGGCTCGAATCGGCTGAGTCCTTCGCTCAACAAACGTGTGAAGAATCACCGTGCCCGTAAGGCTATCCTCCCTCGATATCTTCACCGCCATGATGTATTGCTCCAACCCGCATTCCTCCGCCTCGTAACACCACATCTACAGGACCCCAACACCTTGGAGGGTATCCCGGTGAATGATGGCACCCTGGTTTGGAGTTCCGGACGTAAATCCAAGATTGACACCAACCCTTGAGGCCACTCGACGTAATGAGCTCGATATAGATTGGACGATCGCAGCTCGACGCAAGCACAACCCACAGCCAGAAACTGGCTCCTCTCCTCAGATGGCAGCACTGAATGTGGCCTAGAGGGGGGGGGGGGGGTAAATAGGCATTTGAAACTTTTTCCTGCAACACTTAACATAATTTTCAAATACAGTTGAACTATCTCGGTGTAGGTGCAAACTAGTCTAGTGTGCTTGTTACACCTACGAAAATATTAACTTATTTTGTGTTTTTCTTCAAACGTTATACAACAAAATAGTAAATCAACTTTAGAGTGACTAACAGGTGAATATAGCAATTAGGTTCTTCAAGAAACACACAATTAAAGACGATTGTGAGTATGATCAAGTTTAACCCTAGATGGTTATAATTGCGAAAAGTAATGATCAAGAAGACATGAGACAAATGATTTTTACCGAGGTTCGATCCCATGAAAGAGATCTACATCCTGGTCGAGGAGCTCACACAGAGCCGGCTCTCAACCAACCCTTTACCTCGTCAAGTCACCACGAAGGCCGACTTGAGTTCCACTATCACAGGGTAATCACCTAGTTGATGGGGCAACCTCACAAGTTGAGGGCTCCCACAAGATTACAGTGAGAAAACAGATCAAATACACTCAAAAGATTTACAAGAATTTCGAGAGTGTATGAGAGATCAAACCCCAAGAGCTCAACGATGCGTAGATGTCGCTCCCCCTTTCCCAGATCTTGATTCCCACAAGATTTAACCTTTTGGGCTTTAGATGTGTGGAGAGGAGTGTTTTTGTGCTCTCAGGATGTGTGACGGTGCAAGGGTTCTTAGTTCATAGTTATGGGGTCGTGGAACCTATTTATAGACATTTAGAGAAGTTGTCGTTACAGATCCCGATCATCGAACTAGTCTGATGTGCTGTGTGATATGTGCGTGAAATGTGCAGCACACCTGAAACCCTAATTACTGTGAGTGAACCGGACTAGTCTGTAATGGACAGGACTAGTCCGTTGTGATTCCAGTAACGAAATCAGACTAGTCTGTATGAAACGGACTTATCCGGTGCAAGGTGTGGTTTGTGTTATGTTGACAGACTAGTCCGCATTTTGGAACTTGTTCGTGCAAACAACAGAGAGTTAACCAGACTAGTCCGACTCTCATCTGGAATTGTCTGTATGGGAATAGAAAGGAAACCAGACTAGTCCGCTGGTGTACGAACTTGTCTGGTGCTTCAGTGAATTGCTTCAGTTGTCTATTTTAGCCCTTACTCTCTACGCAAAGTCATGAGCTCTTGGGATGTGTCTTCCACACACACCCTATACAGTAACAACTACTTTGTGCTTCAAGTCTTCACTTCGACTCTTCTCTTCTCATTTACTATTTTCACCTTTTTGTGCACTTATTATTTTTATTCTCTGTGAACCTTCTTTCAGCTCAACAAATCTCATTAGGATCTCATTTCTTTTTCATCTATTTTTCAAAACCCACAAGGGTATGTCTAGATGCACTTTCAATCTCACCCTTTTTGGTGGTTGATGACAATCATTCGATATTTCACAATTAAGAGTAAAAATTTGTTTTTTCATAAAGTGTGCATATGTGAGAATGACAAATGTGGACAAGAAATACTTCTCACATATATGCACTCTTTATGGTGGGGTGCCTATAGAGTGTGTGTGAGCAAATATTGTGATGAGCATAATTGAAAATACAATAGTCATAATGAACAACCATCACAAGAATATCATAATGAGTATCACACATCAATATTAAACAAAATAGGCATCATCCAAATATAAATTACAATAGTTTGAAACTCAAATCATAAAAAGATACAAGTCCATGATCAATAGTCTTTAAGGCTTAAAATATACTACTAGTATCAGTCTCTCCCCCTTTGGCATCAAGGCACCAAAAAGGGAAAACTGAGGGAAGCTACTCTCCATCACTCCCTCTCACACTCTCAGTCCTATCCTCATCTTCATCTTCATATTCATGCTCATGCTAGGGATGAGGAGGAACAAAGACACCACCAAGTCCAAAGGAAGTAAGCTCTTTTTATGTGAGAGGTGGGAGCTCTGTGAAGTTCTCCGCTGAGTCTTCGAAGATCTGAGGAAATCCCACTGGTTCAATGTCCAACTTCTCACAGATATCCTTTATATTGTCCATCATGTACCTCTGGTGCCTCTTCCTAGCCAAGCTTTTCTTGTGTTGCTTCACTTCCACTTTGCGGCAGGATGCAAAGATGGAGGAAAGAATCTTTAGTACACCACTTGAGGACTCTCTGGAGGGTGGAGGAGTGGAGGTAGCAACTGGAGCCCTTGTACCTTCATGTGCTTGCTTTGACCTTTGTTCCCTTGAAGATGAAGCAGGTGCATCGGGAACACTGTAGGTTGTAGGCTTCTGAGGCCTGATACCAGTATGTTCAACATCCTTGACAAACTCAAGGCGGGTCACCTTTTCAATTATGTACATTATGTATGGCGCATAGCCGCACGACCTATTGGGAGTGATTGATATGTTCATTATATCATTGTAGATATACTCAAACACGTTTCAGGTCCTTTTCTGGCTTATCACTTTCATCAAGGAACTTAGTGATCCTTGGATGCTCCCTGCATCTCTATCCTTGAGAGCAATGGTTTTTCTCAAAATCTTGTTCGGCACCATAAAGAATGGATTTATGTATTTTGTGGTAGGTGGCTTGTATGGCATTCTTGTGTCATAGAGGAATGTGAGCTCATCCCTCTCTAGCCCCTTCAAGTTGTGAATCACAATTTCATTGTCCGAAGTGTCTTCAAGATGGAGTATCTTAGCGAACTCCTCATGTGTGACACTGTATTTGGATCCATGTGTCATCCATCTGATTTTTTCCTCGTCATCACTCGAGGAGTAGCAAGTGGAGTAGAATTGGGTGATGACTTCATTGTTTCAATTGTATTTGAAGGATAGGAGATCCTTCAGACCATGTCTTTCCAAAGCCTTTAAGACATCACGATAAGCTTGGCAAGACTTTGACTCCATATATGTCACACCCACCCATTGGCTCACAATAACTAGAGTTCTCATCTTCCTGTACACATTCTCATAGAAATCTGCATGGAAGTGACTCCAGAATCTTGGGTCAGCAGCTCGCTTTGGCTGGTCGTAGACATTGACCTTCCTGAGTTTATCGGCCATGTCATTGCCTTTGCCAGTGAAATCATATTCATAGGGCTGCCTGTTTCCCTGCAAAGGTGCCTTCATCCTTAGTGGATCAATGGGTCCACTAGCAAGGCCTTTGCCCTTGCTTGTGCTTCTTCTTGGCGCTGTTGAGCTTGCACCGGCACCATCTTTGCTTGATGGCTTCTTCACAACCACTTTTCTCTTCCTTGGGAGCACAGAGTCGGGAGGAGAGGTGGGGGAATCATGGTCACGGCGCTTCTTGCTCCTCAATTCTTTTGCTCTGGCCACTCTCGCGATCACATTCAGCTTCATAGTCAAACATGCTAACATCTGACACGGTCGACATTGTGCCTGACATAGAGAGTATAAGGTATGGCAAGAAGAATGTGAGTTAGATTTTGTCGAGACATGAATTTAAAGTTTCAAACTATCAAAGGGCTGGACTTGTCCGGTTTCAGATAGTGGACTTGTTCGGAGGACCGGACGTGTCCCGCACCAGGGATCAAACTAGTCTCATTTGGCTGTATGAACCCAAACTTTGTATTTCTACAAATCTAAGCAAATTTAATGCAAAAAGGTAGGAGGACAAAAGGAATACATATAGCAATGCAATGTATACCATAGGAATCATGGAAAGTGAGCGAAAATTCAGAAAAGGTAAGAACTAGGGTTTGGAGTGATTTTTACCGAAATTTGAAGAATCCAATGGGAGGAGCGGAGTATGAGTCCGGATTAGACTGGAGGAGGAAGCTCCGCGATGAGGGAAATGATTCCCGCGGAGAAAAACTTGATTTCGATGGGAAACGTCGATTTTGCCTTGGGAGCTCTCGCTTGAGGAGAGAGTCCAATGTGGGTTTTGAAGGAGGAAAAAGAAAGGATTTGACGGTGGGCTAGGGTTAAGCGCGATAGAAGCAGACTAGTCCGCACAAGGACCGGACTAGTCTGATTCACCGAACCAGAGTCGGACTAGTCCAGTGCTGACCACAGACTAGTCCGGGTCAACTGGACAGATTTGAAACAAAACAAAGGGATTTTGGGAAATTGAACTAATATTGATGTTTAGGACATAATTTAATAAATAATCTTGATGAATATGACCAATAAGCAATCAACAATCATACAATGACTATAATTCATTAAGATTCAATAATTAAAATAGTCTTCGAGAGAAAATTGAGATAAGGGGTGAATTTTCGCAAAATAAGTAAACTTTGAAGATCCAATTAGGTATGCAGCTTTTCAAGTCACATTCCGTGGATCCAAGTGACTTGAAGCCTTGCACACAAAACATATACTTAAAATGATGTTAAGCCTATATGTGCAAGAGTACAATAAATTATCAGATAAGAAGTGATACACCAGTTTAATATGGCCTAGATGCACCAAGAACATATTTGGAACGATATACCTCTTTGGAACATATTTGGATCAGCTTTATCGAGGAGGGAATGCAAACTTGTTCTCATTGGAGCTTGACTTTATTCATGTTGAGCTTTTGACAACGTTCTTGATGCATTTATGGTCTTGTATCCTCTTTTTCTTCTTCATTTTCTTCGACTCCCCTTGATCATTGCCTCCATTGTTATATTGATTATCTTGATCTTGTTGAGGTTGATCTTGTACATATTGAGCTACCTCATGTAGAGGCTCCCCCTTGATCATTGTTTTCCAGTTGTTGTACACCTGAGTCCTGTGATGATGGTTCGGGTGGAGATGAACTTGAATTTTCATTATACCCCATGGGTATTTTCTTTCCTATGGTCATGTGGTTGGTGCCTATCAAGCACCTCTTTGGATCCACTGGGGGGGGGGGGGGGGTACACCTACAAAACAGAATTATGCCTTGGTTCTAGATACCCAAGCTTGCTTGGGGGCTTTGATGTTAGTGATAAGGCATTTGGGCACCCACACACAAGATTTTGAACCCTTGTGGTGTGACCCAACATACTTGGCATAAACATTGTTAAATTTATCCTTCATAGGAGTATATGAGGCATTAAAGTCATGAAAAATGATGTTTGGTCCACTTTTAGCTTTTTCAGAAAAGGAAGGGACATGTTTGATGATTTCAACTTGATTTAAGCTGCCCTTGACAAAAGCAATCGATTCCTTTTTATTCTTGGGGTTTCTAGCGTTATGCTTTTCACCTCGAGAATATCCAAGTCCATCCTTGACATTAGGAGCTCTAGTAACCGAGTATGCACTTTGTGCATACTTGATCTCCTCCTTATAAAAAATGCCACCTTTGGGTGAATGTTTGCTTTGCGCCACTTTGAGCTCATTTTTCAGGTCAAGAACCAAATTAGCACAATTACATGTCTTGGGTGGAATAGAATCGATATTTGGAGAATGTGAGCTCTTAGAAGAGGAGGGAGCACTTTTCTTGAGTGATTCAACTTGTACTTGAAGGTTCTTGTTAACTTTTGTCAAGTTAACAAGCTCATCCTTAAGTACAACATTAATCATTTAGATTTGAGTTAGTTGCCTTGCTCAAAGCTAACTCATGTTCAAGTGCTTCTCTCTTTTCCTTTTCAAGCTCGAGAGCCTTTTCAACCTCAAAATATCTCTCCTTTTGAAGGATGAGCATATCTTCTTGTCGGTTGATAAGATCTTCCTTCTCAAATATTTCATCAGACAACTTTTTCATTTTAGCTAGTGCACTTTTACTTAAGCCCTTAAACATGTGTTTATTTTCATCACTGCTATTGAAATCATCATCACTAAGGGAATGTAAAGATGAAGGTCTAGATTTAACCATTTTCTTGCCTTCCTTGTCCATAAGGCAAATGTTGTTCGACTCCTTCCATCCTCCCATGTTTGGAAAGAGAGTGGACTTCATGGAAGGCTTCTTGATGGCAATGGTTGCCACTCTATCTTCGTCTTCAGAGGAGGACTCGTCATTTGAGTCCCACTCCTTGCCAATGTGTGCTTGGCCTACATGTTTCTTCTTCTTGAAGGTCTTCTTGTCATGTTGTTTAGCTTCCTTCTTTCTCTTGTCATCTTCTTCATATGGGCAATCAACTATGAAGTGCCCATATTCACCACAATTGTAGGATGACCTCCTAGATGTGGACTTGTCTTTGTCCTTAGTCTTGCCTTCACTAGAGTTGTCTCCTTTTCTTTTCCTCATCATTCTTTTAAACCTTTTGATGAAGAGGACCATTCCTTCTTCATCCATGTTGGTGCTCACATCATTGCTATCTTCGTCATCTTGCACCTTATGGACTATATTGCCTTTTGATTTACAAGACGCCTTGAGGGCACCTCCTTATTTTTTGATGAGGTGAGCTCGGCAAGATTATTCACATATTGAGCTTCCTTCTTCATCATCTTGTGATTAATGATTTTGCCCAATAGTTCATCCAGAGTTATCTTATGGAACCCTGGACTTTCTCGGATAATAGAGCATAAGGTGACATTATGTGGGCATGAATGCCGTTATCATCCTCTTGACAACCTCATCATCGATCCACTTCTTTATTCCATAAGCACATATCTTGTTGATAAGTGCCTTCATTCGGTTGTACATTTCTTGAGGGGATTCACCATCCTCAATGGCAAATATCCCCAATTGTCTTCAAGCATTTCAATTTTTTACTTTGCGAACGGAGCAATCTCCTTCATGCACGGCTTGAGGGTATCCCATATTTCCTTGGCACTTTCCAGTCCACCTTGGTAAACTCTTCTCGGCCCAAGGATGAAGTGACCACCGCAATGGCTTGTGCATTGCCGTGAATTGCTTGTTCTTGCTCCGAGGTGAGTTCATCGTCGGTGTCTGAGATATCTATACATGTACACACAACATGCAAGAGACTTGGGTTTAAGGAAATGAGATGCATTTTCATGTTGTACTTCCACATTGTATAATCATTGCCGTCAAAGTGCGGAGGTCTCCCCATTGGGATATAAAGATAATGATTGTTAGAATTTAAACGTTCATAATTTAAATGATATCAGGAGTAATCTTGATGACTACCTCCTTTTGGCTTTTCATCTTCCTTCTAGCCCTTCTGGCTTAGAAGCTTATTTCTCAGGAGTGCCTTCAGCTGGCGCACTTCATCATCGTCGTGCTCATAGTCCTTAAGCACATCGAACACCTTGGTGTCTTGTTTGCCTCCAATGACAGGCATTTACCGGATCTCGCTGGTCTTGTCAGTGGACATGTGTCTCTCCGAGCGGTGAGTCTTGTAAATGGAGATCCGTGCTCTGTTACCAATTGAATGTGGCCTAGAGGGTGGGTGAATAGGCGTTTGAAACTTTTTCCTGCAACACTTAACGGAATTCTCAAATACTGGAAAGCTGGACTAGTCCGGTGTAGGTGAGGACTAGCCTGGTGTGCTTGTTACACATACGAAAAGATTACCTAAATTTGTTTTTTTCTTCAGACGTTATAGCAGTGGAATAGTAAATCAACTTTAGAGTGATTAACAAGTGAATATATGTTGACGACTGTTATATACCAATTTCACCCGTCAATATAACTCAATTATGTGAACGAATTGTCATTGCTTGCAGACATCACCTTTTTTTTAACCTATTTCCACTTGTCCTTGGAGAAATAGTGCATGTAGGGAATTATTACAGGAAATGAGGTAAAAGATGGGGAGCAATCCTATAAAATACCATCCCAGCCAATCAAGCGATGACATGTGGCACCACATGGATCAAATGGCCCACAAACAGAAGTATCTGAGGCCATCCAATGGTGTATCACCCATATAAGTCAAGGGGACCCACCTGGAAGTGACCTAGAGGAAGCGCACCGCAAAAGGAGCCAAGACCAGGTCGACCGACCCCCCTAGTCGCCTGACTAGGTCCTGGTGCCAAACGCGGTCAATTTTCTACGTGTCGACTCCCTATGGTGCCCTGATAACTATGAAGACTGATTCACACGCTTTTGGTGGCGGGAACCGACCCTTCTCCGGCTAGAAATAGGACCCCCTACCCTCACTTCACATACACACCACTTGAGTATTCATCCATTGTATACACTATTCTCCATAGGTTTATAGGAGTTTAGGCTGTGGAGAGGAGAGCCTCTAGTCCATAGTCCAAGTAGGAGAGGAGTAGAAGGAGTCTCCTCCTGATTCCTAATTGGGAAAGGTATGGCTCTCATATTCCTATTTGTATTTGTGACTTTGCTCTTAATAAAGATGTTATCTTTAGTCTTCTATTGTTCGTATACTTGGATGAAGCATTTCTTCTTTGATTGTGGATTCCATATATGTGGTAAGAGTAGTAGTTATGGTTATGCTATACCATTTCATTATATCATCATAAACACTACAAACCCCCACTATAGTCTAATTAGCTATGACATGATTATGTTAATATGAATCGCTTATGCTATGAATTAACATTGGCTCAATGATGATTCAGTTCATTGCCTTAGGATGGTGCTAGGATAGATGAGTAGTGTTGAATGTCTCGTAGACCCACAAATTGAAGAGGTAGGCATTAGGTGGTGACAGTCCTATCTGTCCTTTGTAATCCTCCACGTTCGGCTATGGCACAGGCTCTTGGCGGGAGTCGTCCTAGTATTGCTAGGGGTAAACCTGTGATCGATGTGTTAATCCACTTAGCACGAGAATTCATAATTGATATGATCATTAGTGGTTGGGGCTGCTAAACTCGGCCTTCTTGACTCTTATTCCAAAGAAAACTGATGCCATTTTAGCGGGTGATTTCAGACCCATAAGTCTGATACATAGTTTTGAAAAACTTGTTGCTAAGATCATGGCCAATAGATTGGCCCCTCTCCTGCCCAGTTTGGTTTCGGTAAATCAGAGTGGCTTCGTCAGGGGAAGGTCGATTCATGATAATTACATGCTGGTCCAGCATATGGTTAGATGTCTGCAGAAGAAAAAGATCAAGAGTTTGTTCTGGAAAATTGATATTTCTAAGGCCTTTGATTCGGTTTCTTGGCCCTTTCTCTTGGAGGTTCTTGCTCGGGTTGGTTTTGGACATTCTTGGCATAATCTTGTGGCTAACCTGCTTGCCTCATCATCCACTCAAGTGTTATTAAATGGTGTACCGGGGGAGTTTATCATACATCGAAGGGGCCTCCGACAGGGAGATCCTTTATCCCCTATGCTCTTTATATTAGTTATGGATGTTTTAAATAGCATTTTTGTTAATGCTGAGGAGAAGGGGCTGCTGCGAGCTCTGAATATTGGGAATAATAGGCCTAGACATTCTCTTTATGCAGACGATGTAGTGCTGTTCATTAAGCCCAATGAAGGTGATTTAATTTGCTCCAAGCTGATCCTGGACTGTTTTGGTGAGGCCTCCAGTTTACATGGCAATTTGGACAAAAGTTATATTATTCCTATCAGATGTGATGCTGATTTGCAAGGCGCTCAAGATTTATTGTAGTGTTCTACAGCTTCTTTCCCCCTGTAATTATTGGGTCTGCCTATTTCCAATCTGAAATTAAAATGGAGTGATCTTCGGGACTGGATTCAGAAAATTGCCGATCGTTTACCCCGTTGGAAGGCTTCACTTCTCTCTCTTGCAGGACGGACTGTTCTTGTCAGAACAGTACTTTCGGCTATCCCAATTTATCTCCTTATCGCTATGAATATTTCTACAGGGGTCATGAAGTCTATTGATAAGACGAGGTTTTTTGTGGACTGGACGGAAGGTTGCAAATGGAGGTAATTGCCTAGTGGCTTGGGATAAGGTGACTAGACCTTATTTTTTGGGAGGTTTAGGTATCCCTAATCTGCAGTTCATGGGATGGGCCCTTCAATTGAGATGGTTATGGTTGAGTAAGACTGATCCCCTGAGGCCTTGGATTGGTCTGGATGTTCCCATTCAACCTCAGGTCAAGGATTTCTTTGCAATTTCTGTGGATTCTGTGATTGGCAACGGGAAGTGTACGTTCTTTTGGAAGGATAGGTGGATTAATGGATGTACTATCTCAGAGATTGCTCCTGAGGTGATCAATACTGTACACAGGAGGGCTGTTAATACTAGGGCGGTGGCCCAAGCCCTTGATAATAAAATTTGGGTTAGAGACATTTCCACTACTCTTTCCTTGCAGGGAATCCATCAATATCTTATGCTTTGGGACATTATGGAAGAAACGGTGCTCTCTCAAGAGGAGGATTGTCATATTTGGAGGCATGAGGCCTCTGGGATATTCACTTCAAAATCAAGCTATAAATCCTTCTTTATAGGTTCCATCACTTTTGAACCATGGAAACGTGTGTGGAAATCTTGGGCCCCTACAAAATATAAGGTCTTCTTATGGTTGGCTATCCAAAGTAAATGTTGAACGGCGGATAGGTTGGAGCAGCGAGGAATGGATCATTCCACGACTTGTCCTTTTTGTGACCAAGAGTCTGAAACAGTCCAGCATATTATTCTTAGTTGTGTTTTTAGCTGTCAATTTCGGTATGATCTGTTGATCCGTTTTGGTCTGGCTGCTTCGGCCCCTTCAATTGAAGATAGGATTTTCTCGGAGTGGTGGAGGAAAGCATTGAAAATGGTTGACAAAATTAGCAGAAGAAGTTTAAATAGTACCATCATCCTTGGGGCATGGTGTCTTTGGCTTCATAGGAATAGGTGTGTGTTTGAGGGTGCTAGACCTGATTTGGTTAGGTTGAAGCAAGAATTCTTGGATGAGGCTGTTTATTGGGTGTTGGCTGGTGCTAAACATCTCCATTTCTTGAGGACAACCTTTGATCTAGGGTGATTTGGGCGTGAGTGGTTGGGTGTGGTTTCTGTCAAGTTTTGACAGAAACTTTGTATGTTGATCTCTTTTCTTCTCTTTAATATAAAAGATGCGCAATTCTCCTGTGCGTTCGAGAAAAAAAGATATGATCATTAGTAACTAACTTAGGCTATGTATATGTACATTAGAAGCATAGTAGGAATATCTATCTAACTCTTAGCCTAGTCCCTCTTTACCTAATTTACCCCTTTACGATAGAATGCTCTTGTGTGTCACACTACCTCCAATTATCCTTTATCCATCCTTGCTAGAACGCTACCTAGACCAACCTAGGCTCTCCATTTGATGATTGTTTTGCTTCCACCTAGCTTCCTTTGGGAGAATATAAATGACACCCTTTGTGAATACTCTAAAAGGGGAAATGCTACATCGATAGATTCCATGTGCTTGCGGATTTACATCTGTGATTTAAAAACTATCAACAAGCATTTCTGGCACCCTTGCTAGGAATGAATTGTTAGTAGTGCATAGGAAATATCAACAAGCATTTCTGGCGCCATTGCCAGGGAAGACTGTGAGGATCGGAGTCCACACATCCGAGGATCTCATTGGGTGGTGCCGTGCGATTCGGCACCTAACAGCACGCACGACAAAGGATACCAAAACATATAAAGTTTGCATTTCATAAGAAGAAGAGTTTACAAAAGAGTGTACCACAGGGGTACACACGCAGCAGAACTTACATACTCATAATCTCACCTAACTAAGCAGGAGAGAAGACGTCCATGCCCTAGGACGATTCTCACTAGCAACAAGAAGAACATTCAGCAGCGGCGTGGCTCACATGAGATTTATCTCGACACCACGAGTCTCGTGTACAACCTGAACAGCATAAATAAAACTAATACCTGCAAAAATCGTTAAAGCGCAAACGTGAGCATAAGGCTCAGCAAGACTTAACCGTCTCACTAGACATATGCAGGGTGAATACTAACATAGGTAAGGAGTAGCATAAATAGACTCGCCTACAAGTGGATCCTTATAATCATGTTTTAAGTAGCAAACGACATTCTTCGGGCAAGGCACATCATAGACTCCAAAATCAAACAAGAAACGCTTTGATGATGATATGACATGCCCAAAGCACGTAATGCTATTACAGCTTAAGTATGGGGAAACTGTAAACTTTTAATTGTACTATCTCTAAATCATACAAGGTTGCAAAGTAATTATAATTCAATAAAATATGTTTTTCTGGCTTCTTTAGTATTTACTACGTCACAGCGCAGTGAACAAGTGGTACTCTATTACCGCAAGGGACGGTGATTGCAATCAGGACACACCCGGACAACACGACACATACGTTGTTCGGAAGTGTCAGCGAGCACACCTGTGCCTACATAACACTTCAGTACTAGGCGTATATGTCCACCTTTCACAAGAAACTCAAACACCGAGCCCGTCTCACCTCCGCGAACAGAAGGTCTCCGCACGGAACACCTCATGTGTCCGTCGACCGATTTACACCTTACTGTCCTCAGCCCACCCCTATCGATGGTGAGTTAATGGGCCTCGACACCCCAGTTATCAAGTTACATCAGTTTATTGGATTCCATATGTCCATTATATTGCCGGTACAATTCAAGCTTGTCCGAAGGGGCCGCATACAGATGGGCCTTAATCGACACAGGTAGGGCTATGCGACCGAGACTCAATTCTCGCCACTTCCTATCCATTCCCTGTCCGGTCTCCATTTCATTATATTATGCCATTTTCTATCTAACCAATCCTGTGAGATATGTCCTACACCTCTCGCGAGTAGATTCCAACTACTCGACTTCTACCGGATTTCCTATGCATTAGCAAAACAGGTACTACCGGTCAAATTGTAACTCGTTCCAACCAATCCCTGGGTTTTTTGGTCATGCAAGTGGAGTATCAAACACCTTATACGTAATGCACAATATCAACTGAAGACGTAAGTGAATAAAACTGGAAAACTTTGAAAAGCTTTTAAATGCAAACCGGGGCTTGCCTTAGTTTGCGACTTGAATAAATGTCAATTGTTATGGCTTGGTCTTCCTCCAGTGAACCTGCTATGGAACTTCAGTGGAATCACCTTGGCCTTCTCCTCCAAGCGAAGTTTCTTGTCGATCACCTATCACCACGTTCCTATCGACATGATATGCATATAAGTAATTAAGTAATTAAGTAATTTAAGAATAGACTCCACGGGGTTGTGTAAATGAAAGTGCATCTAGGACCCCCTTGTGGGTTTTGGATGATTTATGACAAGCAATTGGGATTCTAACCTTTTTGTTGAGATGAATGCAGGCCAATAATGAAAAATGAGCAAAATACCAAAAAGAAGGGATAATGAGGAGCAAATTGAACTTGAGCTCAAGGAAAAGAAATAGTAGATTATTGTGTATGGAGTGTGTTAAGGAAACACACCCAAGAGATCAATCATATTTAAGCACACACACATATTGCACAAAGTTACATAGGACCAGACTAGTCCGATATCAACTGGACTAGTCCGATATCCTTTCTGCACCAGATCGGACAAGTCCGATATCTGTCGGACTAGTCCGATATCTTTCTGACTTGAGTCAGACTAGTCCTCCCTAGGACGGACTAGTCCTCAACACACTTCACAATTCACACAAAATCGGACAAGTCCATTGTTAACCGGACTAGTCCGATATTCATTCTGATCCACTTCAGACAAGTCCGATGTTTACACGGACTAGTCCGAAATACCCACTGACCTGAATCAGACAAGTCCTCCAAGTGCGGACTTGTCATCCAACACACTTAGGGTTTCATATGTCCGGACAAGTCCGATGGCTATCGGACTAGTCCGAAGATTTCCAGTAGTGAAATCGGACAAGTCCGTTTTTGACCGGACTAGTCCGATATTTCGGGACACTTAGGGTTTGCTACACAGAGCACACCGGACTAGTACGCTGACCACCACGGACTAGTCCGATCTTTCTGAATCCTAACGGTCACTTTTATAAACCCCATATAAATAGAGGTGCACGGCCCACTTTTACAATCTCTCGAACCCTAGCGCCGTCACACCTCCCAAGAGACTCAGAAACCACCTCTCTCCACGAAATTAAGTGCAAAATCGATCAATCCTTTGAGGATCACTTCTAGATCATTGGAGAGACACTTGGCACACATCATTGAGATCTTGGTTTGAATCTCTAACACACTCCTGCGTTTCAATTGTAATTTCTGAGTGTGTTTTTGGTGGCATTGTGATTTGTAATCTAAGGGAGCTATCAACGTGTGAGAACGCCCCTTGAATTTGGTTATTCACCCCTTTGTGATTAGTGGAAGAGGGTTGGCCTTCGTGGCGATCCGACGAGGGTAGGGTTGGAGAAGACCCGGTCCTTTTGTGGGCTCCTCAACGTGGATGTAGGTTACCTTCGTGGTAGCCGAACCACAGGATAAATCGTGTGTCTTGTTCTTTTTGTGTTCATCACTCAAATTGATCTACTTACTCTAGGGTTTGATACACATTGTTCAATTTACAATAAATTGTAGAACACAAGCCTTAATTGTGATACAATCCAATATACAACTGTTAAACTGTTGTATGATTCTATAATTCCGCTGCACACATTAAAGAATCAACCTAATCGATTAATCTTGATCAACTTAGTCCGCGAACACCGGACTAGTCCGATTTCTCTGGTATTGAACTTGTTGTTGAGTGTTGCAGGATCCGACAAAAATTCAAAAGGCCTATTCACCCCCCCTCTAGGCCTACATTCAATTGGTATCAGAAGGTTCTTCAAGAAAGAGTTTAACCACTCGAAGAGATCATGTCGGACATGAAGGACGTCCACAAAATCAACAACCAAGAGGAAGTCAACAATGACAAGACCCAAAAACCGGAGAAGTACCTCGAAGCCATTCAAGACTTCGAGGACGACGATGAGGAGACGCTGGAGCTAAAGGCGCTCCTCAGAAAGAAGGCACTTTCAAAAGGTAAAGCGAAAGTTGAAGAGAAGAAAAAGGGGAGTAGTCACACCGACTACTCCCAATATCCTTTTAATTATGATCTTCTAAATTCCAATAACAATCACTACTTATCTATCCCACTTGGAAAAGCCCCACACTTCGATGGGAGTGATTACTCCATGTGGAGGCAGAATATGAAGATGCATTTGATTTCCCTCAACCCAAGTTTATGGCATGTTGTATGTACAGGGACAGATATTCTGGATGACGACGAAGAGCTCACCCCAAGTCAAGAGCAGGCCATCCATAGAAACGCTCAAGCCGCAGCCATAATCACCTCCTCTCTCAGTTGAGACGAGTTCACCAAGGTGGATGGACTCGAAATTGCTAAGGAGATATGGGATACACTACAAACAGCACATGAAGCTGACCGGCATGTGCGTGAGGCAAAAATTGAAATGATCGAAGGGGAACTAGGAAGATTCACAATTGAGGAAGACGAGTCACCCCAGGATATGTACAATCGATTGAAGACACTTGTCAACAAGGTTCGATCATATGGGAGCAAGAAGTGGAATGACCACGAGGTGGTAAAGCTCATCCTTAGAGCTTTTATGCCTCGCAATGTCACGCTATGCTCAATGATCAAAGAAAGCCCTGGTTACAAAAGGATGACTCCGGATGAATTGCTTGGTAAAATTATCAACTTTGAAATGATGGAGAAACAAGCCAAGCACATCAAAGAAATTGCCGACCTCACCTCGGCCAAGAAGAAAGGAGTTGCCCGAAAATCTACTCTCAAGCCTCTATGCAAAGAAGCAAGAGAAGCACAACTAGAGGAGGACAGTGATGACGAGAGTAGTGAGCTAGACGAAGAGGATATGATTTTGTTCATGAAAAAGTTCAAGAGAATAATGAAGAAGAGACAAGGAACAAAATCAAGTGAAGGAAAGTACAAGGAAAGGACGAAGCCAAAGATGAGGCGGGCGTGCTATAATTGTGGTGAGTATAACCACTTTATAGAGGATTGCCCGTATGAGGACAACAAGAAGAAAACTAAAGAAACCAAGCCTCAACCTAAGAAATTCTTCAAGAAGAAGAAACAAGCACACATTGGGAAGGAGTGGGACTCAAATGATGAGTCCTCATCATCTGATGAAGAAGAGATGGCTAGCATAGCCATAGAAAGCACATTCAAGAAATCCACACTCTTCCCCACACTCGGTGCAAAGAAGGGAAATGGCACTTGTCTCATGGCAAAGGAAGGTAAACGCAAGGTAATCATCAAAACCCCTTCCATGCATTCCTACTTTAGTGATGATGAACTAGATAGTGATGATGAGGACATGCTAAATGGACTAGATAGGAAAACTGCTGCTAAAATGAGATTTTTACTTGACCAACTTGTTGAGAAGGAGAGGTTAATTGATCGTCAAGAGGACATGATTATCTCCCAAAAGGAGAAGTATGTCAAACTTGACAAACTCCTAGGGCTTGAAAAGGAGAAAAACGGTTCACTAGAGCTTGAGCTAGCTTGAAGCAAGAAAACTTGCTTGGAGTTAACCGACTCAAATGTTGCAATCAAGGACCAACTTGCTGACCTGATCAAGGTTAACAAAATCCTTGAAGTGTAAGTTGAGTCACTCAAGCTAAGTGAACCTTCCTCCTCTTCAACTTCACCTTCTCAACCCACTAAAACTGATCTTGTTCATATGTGCACATGTAGTAAAATCAACACCAGTTTGAAGGAGAAGTCAACCTCCACAAAGGATAAAAATCCTACCCAGTATGGAATATTTGACAAGGAGAAGATCAACTATGCACGTAGTGCATACTTGGTCCAAAGACCTCCAAATGTCAAATATGGCATTGGTTACTCTTATGATGAAAAGCAACATGCTGGAAGTCATAAGAATAACAGGGGAAGGATCTCCTTTGTGAAGGGAAGATCCTCTCAAACTGATAATTTGAAGAATAAGAAACTGAACTTGCATGAATACCGGACTAGTCCGGTCGGTGTCCGGACAAGTCCGGTCATCCGGACAAGTCCGGCCACCCAGACTAGTTCGATTCATAAACAACAGCAGCTTCTATTTAAAACTTGTGATGCCTCTTATGTATTAATGAGAAACAATCTTGGTAAGGTTTATGCTTATTATGTTGGGCCACGCCATGGGAACACAAAATCCCATGTGTGGGTGCCCAAATGTATTGTAACTAAGCTCAAAGGACCCAAGCAAGCTTGGGTACCTAAAACCAAAGCATAATTTGTTTTTGCAGGCCTATTCCTCCGGTGGATCCAAATGGGTGCTAGACAGTGGATGCACCAACCACATGACCGGAGAAAGGAGGATGTTCGTGGAATATGAAGAAAACGAGGACCCAAACGAAGGCATCTACTTCGGAGATAATAGTCAAGGAAAGGTGCTTGGTACCGGTAAAATTGCAATATCCTCTGAACACACGCTTTCTCATGTTTTACATGTTGAATCTTTAGATTATAACCTGCTGTCCATATCTCAACTATGTGACAAAGGTTATAATTGCTTGTTCACTAACGAGGGTGTGACCGTCTCAAGGAGGAGTGATGGTTCCGTTGCATTCAAGGGTATGTTGAAGGGAAAGCTTTACCTTGTTGACTTCAACAAGGATAAAGCTGAACTCGAAACATGCTTGAACCAACATGGGTTGGCTATGGCATAGACGGCTAGCGCATGTTGGTATGAGGAATCTTCAAAAACTCCTCAAGGGCGATCACATCCGAGGTTTGAAAGATGTTGTTTTTGAGAAAGACAAGCCTTGTAGCGCGTGCCAAGCCGGGAAGCAAGTTGGAGCACATCATCCCGCAAAGAACATCATGACTACAACAAGACCGCTTGAACTGCTTCACATGGACTTGTTTGGTCCAGTTGCTTACATAAGCATCGGCGGTAACAAATACGGTTTGGTTATCATTGATGATTTTTCTCGCTTCACTTGGGTTTTCTTTTTGCATGATAAGTCAGAAACACAAGGAACACTCAAGAAATTCTTCAAGCGAGCTCAAAACGAGTTTTCATTGTCAATCAAGAGTATTCGAAGTGACAATGGCATGGAGTTCAAGAACATACAAGTGGAGGAGTACCTTGATGAAGAGGGCACCAAGCACGAATTTTCAGCGCCATATTCACCACAACAAAATGGAGTTGCCGAAAGGAAGAACCGAACACTCATAGAGATGGCAAGAACAATGCTCGATGAATACAAGACTTCGGATCAATTTTGGGCGGAAGAGATTAACACCGCTTGCCACGCCACAAATCGGCTTTATCTTCATCGACTACTCAAGAAAACTCCCTATGAGCTACTCACCAGTAACAAACCAAACATTTATTACTTTCGAGTTTTCGGTTCTCCATGTTATATCCTGAACAAGAAGCCCAGGACTTCAAAGTTCGCTTCAAAGTCCGATGAAGGTTTCTTGCTCGGTTATGATTCGAACACCTACGCCTATCGTGTTTTCAACAAGGCCTCCGGACTTGTTGAAGTAGCACGTGACGTAGTGTTCGATGAGACTAATGGCTCCCAAAAGGAGCAAGTTGATCCATGTGAATTAGGTAAAGAAGAAGCTCCTTGTCTAGCATTGAAAAGAATGGCTCTAGGTGAAGTTCGACCACAAGAGTCACCTTCACACATAAATGAGGAAAATGAACCACAAGAGGAGACCAACAATCAAGGGGGAGCTTCAACACAAGCACGAGAGTATGAAGATGATCAACAAGTCAACGAGGGCAACCACTCATGGGGAGAAGAAAATGATCATGAAGACACAACTCCCCAAGTGCCCCACCCAAGAGTACACCAATGCATTCAAAGGGATCACCCAATCGACAACATCATCGGTGACATCCAAAAGGGAGTAACCACTAGATCTCGCATAGCTAACTTTTGTGAGCATTACTCGTTTGTCTCCTTTTTGGAACCACACAGGATTGAGGATGCATTGAAGGATCCGGACTGGGTGGTGGCAATGCAAGAAGAATTGAACAACTTCAAGAGGAACGAGGTGTGGGAACTTGTGGAAAGACCCAATGCAAACATAGTGGGCACCAAGTGGGTCTTCCGCAACAAACAAGATGAACACGGAGTGGTAACAAGAAACAAGGCGCGACTTGTGGCCAAAGGGTACTCACAAGTCGAAGGTTTGGATTTCGATGAGACTTTTGCTCCAGTAGCTAGGCTTGAATCTATTAGAATATTACTTGCATATGCTACTCACCATGATTTCAAGCTGTATCAAATGGACGTGAAAAGCGCCTTCCTCAACGGACCGATCAAGGAAGAGGTGTCCGTGGAGCAACCACCCGGATTTGAAGACGAAGAGTTCCCCGACCACGTATATAAATTGCGTAAGGCTCTCTACGGCCTCAAACAAGCTCCTAGAGCTTGGTATGAGTGTCTTAGAGATTTCTTAATTGAGAATGGTTTTCAAATTGGCAAAGTAGATTATACATTATTTATAAAGAACTTAGATAATGATCTTTTTATTTGTCAAATTTATGTTGACGATATAATTTTTGGATCAACTAATCAATCTTTTTGTGAGGAATTTAGCAAAATCATGACAGACAGGTTTGAAATGTCAATGATGGGAGAATTAAAATACTTTTTGGGATTCCAAGTGCGGCAACAAAGGGAAGGAATGATCATAAGCCAAACCAAGTACACGCAGGACATACTCAAGAAGTTTGGCATGGACAAGGCAAAGCCCATAAAAACCCCCATGGCAACGAATGACCACTTGGATCTTAAGATGGACCTAGCATCGATCAAAAGGTATATCGCTCCATGATTGGATCTCTACTTTACTTATGTGCATCTAGGTCAGATATTATGTTGAGTGTATGTTTGTGTGCACGATTTCAAGCCAACCCTAAGGAATGTCACTTGACAGCCATAAAAAGAATCTTGAGATATTTAGTTCATACACCCAACCTTGGTCTTTGGTACCCAAAAGGCTCAAAATTCAATCTCATTGGTTACTCCGATGCAAATTATGCCGGGTGCAAAGTAGATAGAAAAAGCACCTCCAGCACATGCCAATTCCTAGGGAGATCCTTAGTTTCTTGGTCATCCAAGAAACAAAATTCCATTGCTTTATCCACAGTCGAAGCGGAGTATGTTGCAGCCGGGAGTTGTTGTGCACAACTCATTTGAATGCGACAAACTCTAAGGGATTACGGTTACAATTTGAACTGTAGTCCTCTCCTTTGTGACAATGAGAGTGCCATTAAAATAGCCCACAATCTAGTTGAGCACTCTAGAACTAAACACATAGACATAAGACATCATTTCTTGAGAGACCATTCCATGAAAGGAGACATTACCATCTCACATGTCAACACTCAAAAACAATTGGGCGACATATTCACCAAGCCACTTGATGAAAAGCCTTTTTGCGAACTCCGAAATGAACTAAATATCCTGGATTCTCGGAGTGTGGCTTGAAAAGTTGCATACCTGTATGACCTCTTCAAAATTCTGACTGAATTGTGAAAATCATCCCTCTTCATTTCTTCTCAAAAAACTATGTCAATTATTAGATCTTGATGAATTATGACCATTGTGTGATTGTTGTATGCTTACTGGTCAAATTCATCAAGATTAATTGATTTGTTTTGTCCCACCTATTCTCTATTAATGAACCTTCAAATATATATGAATGGGCTATGCAATTTCTCCTGGTGACCATGGACTAATCTGTGGTTACCCGGACTAGTCCGCTCTTGCAGACTAGTCCGCAGAGTGCCGTTTAGACCGGACTAGTCCAATAGACCACGGACTAGTCCGATATAGCTCTCTGGATGACTTCGGACTAGTCCGGTCATGTCCGGACTTGTCCGATTTTTCGTGTCCATAACCCTAGCCGCCACCAAACCCTAATCTTCTCATCCCCACATTTGCTCACACCTTCCTCTCTCTTGCACTCGAGCTACCAAGTCGATTCTCTGCTCCCTCCGTCGAAAAAGTCCACATTTGGGCGGAGATCAAGCTTGACCTCTTGGGGATTGAAGCTAGCAGACTTGTCCGGCCTCCAGTCCCGAGGCACCAGCAAGATCAAGAAGCGGTGCTAGGGCTGTCCCTACCTCTAGGGAAGCCCCTAAGAGAGGATCAGCTAGTGGGATCCTCAAGTACCTGACCGCCATATTCTCCTCCTGCAAAAAGACCGAAGTGAAGGTCCACAAGCTCAACAAGAGAAGAAAGGAGGACATGAAGTATATAAAGGACAATATGAAGCAAATCTGCCAGAAGCTGGAGATCGACCCCATTGGATCTCCATTGATTTATGAGGAGTCCGACCCGGACTTCACCGAGCTCGGGCCTCTGAACCCCTCCGAGCTTGCCTACTTTGGCATTGGGGGCTCGAGCGACTCCGCTCCTCCTCCCTCTCCTCCTCGTCAAGCGGAAAGCGAAGAAGATGAAGACGATGACGAGAGGACCGACAGTGAAGAGTGAAGATCTTAGAACCCTCCCCTCTCTCTTTTTGGTGTCTTGATGCCAAAGGGGGAGAGATTGAGGGGGAGTCTTAGCTTAATTAATTTGCAAATATGTGTTGAAATCTACAATTTTGCTCCTGAAATGACATATGTACTTTGTATTGATTCATCAATGTAAATTATGTCATTCTCTATGTTTCAATGCACTTAGTTATGCATCCCACCATAAAGAATGCACATATGGATATTTCTCTTACTGCTTGATGTATTTTTGAGTCATATGTGCATACTTTATGAAAATCTCATCTCTTTTTGTCATATTTTGTGAAATCTCAATTGGTTGTCATCAATCACAAAAAAGGAGGAGATTGAAAGTGCATCTAGGACTCCCTTGTGGGTTTTGGATGATTTATGACAAGCAATTGGGATTCTAACCTTTTTGTTGAGATGAATGCAGGCCAATAATGAAAAATGAGCAAAATACCAAAATGAAGGGATAATGAGGAGCAAAGTGAACTTGAGCTCAAGGAAAAGAAATAGTAGATTATTGTGTATGGAGTGTGTTAAGGAAACAAACCCAAGAGCTCAATCATATTTAAGCACACACACATATTGCAGAAAGTTACACAGGACCGGACTAGTCCGATATCAACCGGACTAGTCCGATATCCTTTCTGCACCAGATCGGACAAGTCTGATATCTGTCGGACTAGTCCGATATCTTTTTGACTTGAGTCGGACTAGTCCTCCCCAGGGCGGACTAGTCCTCAACACACTTCACAAGTCAAACAAAACCGGACAAGTACGTTGTTAACCGGACTAGTCCGATATTCATTCTGATCCACTTCGGACAAGTCCGATGTTTACACGGACTAGTCCGAAATACCCACTGATCTGAATCGGACAAGTCCTCCAAGTGCGGACTTGTCATCCAACACACTTAGGGCGGACTAGTCCGAAGATTTCCAGTAGTGAAATCGGACAAGTCTGTTTTTGACCGGACTAGTCCAATATTTTGGGACACTTAGGGTTTGCTACACGGCACACCGGACTAGTCCGGTGACCACCACGGACTAGTCCAATCTTTCTGAACCCTAATGGTCACTTTTAGAAACCCCATATAAATAGAGGTGCATGGCCCACTTTTACAATCTCTCAAACCCTAGCGCCGCCACACCTCCCAAGAGACTCAGAAACCACCTCTCTCCACGAAATTAAGTGCAAAATCGATCAATCCTGTGAGGATCACTTCTAGATCATTGGAGAGACACTTGGCACACATCATTGAGCTCTTGGTTTGAATCTCTAACACACTCCTGCGTTTCAATTGTAATTTCTTAGTGTGTTTTTGGTGGCATTGTGATTTGTAATCTAAGGGAGCACTCAACGTGTGAGAACTCCCCTTGAATTTGGTTATTCACCCCTTTGTGATTAGTGGAAGAGGGTTGGCCATCGTGGCGATCCGACAAGGGTAGGGTTGGAGAAGACCCGGTCCTTTTGTGGGCTCCTCAACATGGATGTAGGTTGCCTTCGTGGTAGCTGAACCACGGGATAAATTGTGTGTCTTGTTCTTTTTGTGTTCATCACTCAAATTGATCTACTTGCTCTAGGGTTTGATACACATTGTTCAATTTACAATAAATTGTAGAACACAAGCCTTAATTGTGATACAATCCAATATACAACTGTTAAACTATTATTTGATTCTATAATTCCGCTGCACACATTGAAGAATCAACCTAATCGATTAATCTTGATCAACTTAGTCCGTGAACACCGGACTAGTCCGAACTTTACCGGACTAGTCCGATTTCTCTGGTATTGAACTTGTTGTTGAGTGTTGCAGGATCCGACAAAAATTCAAAAGGCCTATTCACCCCCCTCTAGGCCTACATTCAGTAAACTCTAAGAATGAGGAGTTCGACTAGGAAGGACAGATAGGCCTCTGTTGTGTGGATGAACAAAGGATGGAGTCAAGTGGTCATAGTAGTATCGAGATGTGAATTGAAAGGTGCAACGTAAGCACACATTGCAACTTGGCGCTCAACACTCAATGCTATGCCACTCAAGGTTGGTAAAGCTGAATGGTGTGGAAGTGTTGGACTGGTAGTGTAAGGATGACCTAAGAATTAAGGTGGCATCGAAAGCTTGAGTATGAGTGGTGTACAAGACGAAGGTCGCGATTTAGTAGTCGACCACTGAACTTGACTTAACTCATAAGGAGTAAACCTAGTTAAGTGAGCAGTGCTGTTGTAGGGTCCTGACTTGGGATGAACCATGATGGAACCTAACGACACTTGGGACTGAATTGAGATCAACATGGTTTGGACTTAAGAAGTCATTACAAGCACTGTTAACCTAGCATGAGTACCAAGACAATGTTCAAATGACTTTTAGGTAAAGTAGTTTCTACGGCTAGCTTCTTGAGCATCGTTCAAGTGCTTACACGACGACACTAATGTAGTGTCTCCCGCAAGCCTGTCCAGGTGAGCTTGGTAAGCTATCGAGACTTAAACATGATGCGAGACCTTGCCGTGAAGGCATGCTTTGCCATCTCTAGAAGATCGTCTTAGCGAGGTCCACATCAACCCGGACTCATCAATGGGGTGAGCGGAATCTCGAACACCACCTTGTGAGTCTTAAGGCTAGTGATGTCGACTCGGTTGTTGATAAGCGACTCGACGAACCTACCGTCGATGAAATGGTACACCAAGTTAACCAATCCTGTGATCGGTTAGGGAACATCCTCGACACAATCAAGGAACTCTTATCCAAGGTTCCCCTTGGTCTAGTTCTCCTTGTTGGTCGCAACGTTCTTGCATTCCTCTACCCCAGGTCATCGGTGATCACCGAACCACTTGGTTTGACCTAGAAGGCATTTCATCGAGCACCCTGGCTACACCCAGGACTCGACGTGTCTCGCCTCGACTAAACCCTAATTTGGCTTGACAACCATCGTACGACGAGTCGTGCTGGTGTTTCAGCACCACACTCATCATAGGCATCCTTCACCATGACGTCAGGGCAAGATGACGGTTCGGAATGTCACGACAAGGTCATGTGGTCAACGACGTCGACGCGGCTCATGGTGGAGCATCACGAGCACACACGGACTAGCCAACGTGATACAAACAACAAAGGAGGTCGACGTGGGGGCTCCTATAGGAATGATATTAACGCGGAACATGGACGTACAGGTTGACGACACATGAGTAACCTTAGCGATCACGACGAACGGACGTCGGTGACGTCAAGCAAGGTATTTCAGGGCAAGGCTCACCTTGTAGGCATTTCGCCGAACATCTTGGGTGTGTACTCGATTTCTGTCGCTTCATCACCGTTCAAAGGGCATCTTGGCACTTAGGATTGTCGGTTGCAACATCATTCTGCCCCTGCATCAAAGACCAGTTCTAAACATCAACAAAGTTGGTTCTTTTCTCGTGAACATTTCATCGAACACCTTGGCTGCAGCACTGTTCAACTAATCTTTGAACAATTCAGAGCTAACCTTGAATCAATTGTTGATGCCATTGTGTCAATGGTGTGTTCCTGCATATCCTCTATCGCTCATATCACTTGCTTCTCTGCTAGGACACGACCTATGAGGAGAACGCCATGTTGACTTCATGTAGATGACGATGCCAAGTAGATGACACAAGGCGACACAACGCAGCTTATGGTCGAACTTCCCAGGGACACATGGGTGGTAGAACACGCTGCTGCAGTTCCAGGATGGGGGTTTTGGATGGCGACTAGGAGAACAGTGGCAGGCATGCTTGGCACGGTGGTGCAAACATGGCGCGGACAAAGTGCCACGGGTGTCGGCGACAGCACGGCACGATGGCAAGTGGACAGAGGGTGCCAGCGGTGAACGACGCGGACAAGGGAACGCACTCGCCGCGGTCAGCATGACGAGTAGTAGGCGGCACCAAAGAGCACGACCGGCGAGGAGCAGGGCCTCGACAGGACGACACAACGCGGGTGACCAGCGCCGCTGCGGCCGAGCGAGGGGCAAACAAGGGCCGTCGAACAGCAGGGCCGGTGCATGCGCGCTGTGGCGGCATGGAGCAACAGGCAGTCGATACGCGAGCAACAGCGAGGGCGACATTGCTACTTGCGGCCAGAGCAGAGATGCAGGGGTGTTCGGCGGTGGGTGTGGGGGACGCGAACAGAGGCAGAGGAAGCTGGAGCGGCGGCCGTGGTCCGGCGAGCGGACAGACGCGACGGAGGCACGCGGCATCGATGGCGTGTGGTGCAGGTCAGAGGCGCGGGGAAGAAGGGGTGCGCGACGTCGGCGAACTGAGCATGCGGACGGTGGGGAGGTGTGCGCTGGCGGCGCATGGTGGCAGTTGAACGGGAGGACGGCGAGCCGGCGGGGATTGGGCGGCGCCGGCGCTTCAGCGCTCAGGGCGGTGCGGCAGCGGGCGCGATGCGGGCCTGCGGGAAGACGCGCGCCGGTGGCCGGGAGCGGAGGCGCGTGGCGTGAGTGGCCGGGCGCAGGGCGCAGCAGCTGGGCGCGGTGAGCGCGCCGGGGGAGTAGCGCAGGCCGGGAGAGGATGGCGAGCATCGGCGAAGTGCGGCAGAGAGGGAGTCGGGCGCGGTATAGATAAGGACCGGGAGAGAAGAAGAGAATTTGGTTTTTGTGTCCACGATGATAACCATGACATGTGGGACCCACTTCACTCTCCTCCCTTCCCCTTTTCAAAATTCAAATAGAGATAGCAATCTTGCTTTATAAATATTCAACTTTGGCCCAATGGCTAAATAAAATGTGGAGAATTTTATGGTGCAATCAGATTTCAAAACTGAGCAAGTTGAATTTGAACTCAGGTTTGAATTTGAATTCAAGTGGTGATACTTGACTCAAGGAAATAAATAGTAGATTAGGTTCAAAAATCCTGAAACTTTGAAGTTAATCTTTTTGAACCATAAGGGACCTCGGGAAAAATTTGGAGTTGATTTGGACAAGGTTGAGCACAAAGTTTAAATTTGAAGTCGATGTTGATTAAACTCTCAGTACGTGTCCAACAAATGGGAAACGTGCTTCAAAAATTTTGAAACTTTACCGAGAGTCTATTTGGAATATTAGAAGGTCATGGAAAAATTTACAGCATGAGATTTGAATATTTTTGGATGTCCCATTTTAGGGTTGGAATAATTCCTTTTTCTTTCTCTCTATTTTGCTTTTCTTTTCTCTTTTAATTTGAATACATGGAAATTAAGAATCTCACCCCTTAAGTCCCAAATACATTAGCAACCATGTTCTATATGTAACACTTTAACAAGTTCCTATTTTAAGTTAACATTGGTTAACTCATATGGTTCATGTGAGTTTGGATTTCCAAGTCCATTTTCAAAATTTTTAAGTTCGCATTTTTGCGTTTTTGTTCTTCCGAAAAGCGGGCTTTTACAATCCTTCCCCCTTAAAGGAATCTCGTCCCGAGATTCTAACAAGTAGAATAACATAAACGATGAGGGAACAATCCGTAAAAGAGGGTCATTGACTAAGGTAAATGACAATGCCCTTAAAGACTTGGGTTCTACGAAATAGTGATTATCTTCAGCCATCTTAAGAAATTCTAAAGTTTGCCTCAGGTGATTCCAGTCTTTAGGTTGATAACCTTGATAGGATGCTCGACATGATAATATCACGTCGTAAAGCTCTCACGTTTGGTACTGATCCTTTATTGTCGTACTCTTACACTGACATGACATCTTGTCCTGTCCTACTCTTGACTTGAAGAATCAGCACTTGTTCTCTGCTTCTCTAGGTCACCATGATAGTTTGAAACTATACTTGCATTGATTCTTGGTTGCTTGCTTGGTTTTGCATAGGTACTTATAACTCGATGTGGTATTTCCCTTTACATGAGTTTAAGATGGTTTACAAGGTTAAACAACAATCATTGACCTCATTTGAGGTTTAGTCAACCATAGGATTCCTTAGCTGTAGCATAAGAGTAGCAAAGCACTCAACATTCTTATGTGGGCAAAACAACAGGAATACAGACGATATGGCGACTACAAGATTTTTGGGTATATCAACATCGTTAAACAATAGAAATAGAAGATGAGGACCCTTTGCGGTGGCACACAAGGACTTAAAGATTCAGCATCCTCATATGTTTCAACACAGCAAAGAACTCAATCATATGGTAACTACAAGGTTCTTGGAGTATCAAGGTTACCATATACTAAAAAGATCTTAGATGGACCCAAAGAGTTTCACGAGGTTGACAATCGAATGGTATCCTCGCGAGGAAGGAGATTTCATGGATTTTACAAGGTTGATCATCGAACTGATGACCACTCGATGACGAACGGTATAGTTGTAACAATCAAGGTACTTGAACCTAACAAGTCAAGGATAGAAGTCCAAGTGTTTGTTTAGTTGCAAGTACTCAAGGCGATTTGAGTTTTCAACAAGTCGAGGACAAGGACTCAACTGTGTTTTAGTCACAAGGTGTCCCTTGTGCTACTCAAGATAATGAAACCAGTCGAAGGCGTTGCGAACGATAAAATTGATCACAACTCAAAAATTTTAGGCACTACTTAAGTATCTGAATGGGGTCACATATTCTTGCTCAAAACTCATTAGTAATTACGTTTCATGATGCATCACAAACCGTATGGTGTTATGCAGACACAGTGCAACTCCGCGGATAATTATGCAAGGTATGGTGCATTCAGTATTATGCTTTGAGAAAAAATAGGTAAGACAACTCAGACACTAACAGAAGTACCCTAGATACAGAAGGATTAAGTGACTTGGTCATTAAAAGTGTCGAACGACGAATGTCACTTTCACGTCTTGACCAAATTCAAGAATTTCAAGGTAAGAACATTAGCAAGGGATGATGAGGTCCATCTCAAGGCAACGGAGTGTACATAACGGAACAAAGTGATTGAACTTCTTGTTGATAGGAATTTCCCTAAAGCTTGTTAATCACAACTTACACGTAGTTGTGGTTCCTTAACAAAGGGTCAGGTTTTTCATCTCGTAGTTTTCTTAAAGTACTATGTCTACCCCTTAAAAGGTGCGGCAGGGTTACCTTCAGAAGTTGCAAAGAGAGTAACCTTTGAAGAGTAAGGTTCTCATCACTTCCGTAGGTTGCACGAAGTGGTTGACAAGGTACTGTGCTAGGCACGACCTTGGTTAGTGATCCACGTTCTTGCTAAAGAATCTCCAGCTCATACTACTCACATATGGCTTCTCGTCTCAGAGACGGAAGCAAAGGAGTGGTTTAGCATGAAGAATCAACTGACTTCTTTAACTCAATGATCGAATTCCACAAGAAACGGGGTTCGAGGTGATCCGTTACTTAAGCTTCTCATTGACTCAATGAGTCAATGTTGTACTCGGTCCTACTTACTTGAGCATTGCTTCCAGCACGTTGGTTCGGTGTCGATGTACCTTGGTATGACACCTAGGTGAATGTAACACTTCGATTACTAGATGAACTCCTTCCCCCTTAAGATTCAAGCTAGGTGAGCAAGAAACTTACTCCAAGCAATCTTTATGGGGAGGGTCGTCCAACTAAGGGAAGTGTCATACATGCTCAATGCATAAATAAAGTGTGAGGTGCAAGGTTGCATAGTTAAAACACTAGCATGTGCATCCGAGCAGAAGGGGATTTGACTTAGTGTAATACTCAACTCTAATGGCAAATATTGTTGGGTCGCAACCCCTGGGATGTTATGAAACTCCTCGAGTTGAACTCGAGAACCAAATCCATAATCACCCTAAAGGGTCATCACCCGATTAAACCCTGGTGGAGGATGAACATCTTGGACGCAACTTCGATTTTGGCCAAGTAAATGGCAAAATCAGATCTTGAGGTGAAAAACAAAGTTAAATTAAACTTCAAGACCTTTCCAAAAAGTATTGGTTTGCCTCTAGATCATCTCTGGTTTGCAAGTTATGCAATTTTAAAGTTAACAGAATTTTCTGCACTTTCAGCAGAACCTGCTTAAAAAATACCAGTTTTGATCTACAGTTTTCAGACTGTTCTGATGGAACTATGGAAATATTCTCACTGACAAAGTTGTAGTAAATGTAATAAGATTTCCAGAATGTAATTACTTGTCTTCATATCGTTCTGGTTCAAAAGATATGAATTTTTGAAGTTGGGTAAAATTTCAGCATTCAGAATTGAATTCAGTTCAGATTGACCACTCTGTATTCAAACTCGATTTGGAATAGGTAGATGACAGATTCAGGTCTGGGGCCAATTGCAACAATTGTATCTGACTCTCTAAATTTTCCAACAGTTACTCGCGTGACGCCATTGGATCAAGGGTCTGCGAGTTATGGATTAAATTCAGAGGTGTACAGATTGCTGTCCAGTTTGGGTATGCCTGGACAGTCTCTGCGATTATCCAAATTTCACCCACATAGGAAAAGATTTTGGTCTTGAGCTGAATAGAGAACTTGTATAGAACTTCCAAAACTTTCTAAGGATTACTTACTTGCCCTCATAGCACTTCTGGTTGAGAAGATATGGCATTTGCAAGTTGACAGTTTTTCTGAAAATTTGGACAGCACCTCCTTTGTTTAAGGCTGATTTTGTCCAGAATTTTCAGATATACAAATATCAACAATTGCAAAAATAACACATAGAAAAATGGTTGCATACATTCTCAGGATTCCAGAAATGCATCACAAGAAGTCATACGACAATTCTACAGCCAGTTATGCGAGAAACAGTAACTGTACACAGGACTGTCCACTCGCTGTCCAGATTTGATCAAGTTTAGAAATTTGACGTTTTTAGTATGTTAGAGATGGATTATGCTCTGTAGTTCTATAGATACGTTGTAGAGGACTCTCTACAATTTCCAACCACATAAAGTAGGCCTGCATAGGTGAAGTTTGCAAAAAGTTATGATCCAATTGGTGAAGAGTTCAGATTCTGTCCCCTCTTCCGGGCTGTCAGAACCTCTTAAACGACACTTCAATTTATACCTTGTTAATGTGACTTTTAGCCTTTGTGTTGAATAGGAAGTTGATAGAAGACTCTTTAAGCTTTCCATACATGTATAAACATGCATAGTTTGCATTTTTATTTTAAGAGTTATGGCCGTTCAAAGTTCAGAATTTTTCTGACTGTTTCAGATAGCACCTATATACATGTACTATCTTCAACTCTGTGTTCTAATTAGTTATAAACTGAATTTGAGGTATCACTGAGTAACAAAGTTGTAGAATAGCTCTTCCCCTTTCCAGAAATGTATCATAATGGAATAGAAGAGCTTCCTACAAGGAAATATGGCAAAAATTCAGATGCTGGTCCGTGTAGTTTCAGAACAGCAGCTGCTGTGATAATGGTGCATTTTCATCACCATAAAAGCATCTTTTGGCTTGGAGGTCAATAGAAAACTTATAGAAGACTCCAAAATATTTCCAAAAAGTTATCACTTGCTTCCATAGACCTCCAGGTTAAAGAGATACGGATTTTTGAAGTGGAACAATCGGTTCAGGTTTTAAAATTTAGTTTGATAGATCATGGTTGTTTATAGCTGATTTGGCCACTGATTTTCAGATGGATAACCTCACAATTTGACAGCAAGTCCCAATACAAACTTGTTGCACCAGTCGCAAGGTTTCCGGAAATGTTTTGCATGAAGCTATCCGACGATTCTGCGAAGAGGTATGGTCGAAACCGTAACGGTATGCAGAACTGTCCGTTAGGTGTTCAGATTCGATAAAATGTGGAGCTTCGAGTCTTTCGCCGAGTTCCATGAGAACGCTGACCGGAAGTTCAATGGAAAGGTTGTAGAGGACTCTACACTTTCCAACAAGATAGTTTAAATCTTCCTTTGTGAAGTCTACAAAGAGTTATGGTCAAAATGCCGAGGCTAGTTCATTAGATCAAGGAGGTGAAGAAATGCTAGTTTCTAATGATTTGGACGAGTTTCCAAGTGTTGTTCTGTCAAACTCGTCCATAGAGAAGTCGTCGAGGACTTGAAGATCTTCATACTCTATATAGCATACTATTATGTGCTATGAAGTTTAACTAGAAGCATCTCTTGACAAAAT
Organism: Tuctoria greenei; assembly: GCA_036927565.1. Lineage (NCBI taxonomy): Eukaryota > Viridiplantae > Streptophyta > Magnoliopsida > Poales > Poaceae > Tuctoria > Tuctoria greenei. Next base: position 242,279,974 of record JAYESD010000002.1, read on the forward strand.
CGAGCTATATTCCGTCGAGAGTACACAAAAGCCTTAATCTTCATCCTTCTTCGCATTGCACTAACCATGTCGAAACTTTGACCCAAAACTTACCAGCAACTAGTAGTTGGATCTTACAAGATGATAATGAAGCCATTCTGTCGTTGGGGATGGTCAAGTATCATATGTGATACTGACGGTACTACGTGCCTTACCAAAAGAAAAATCTAACCCGGTATATCCGGATACATCTATAGGTGGACCTAATACCGATTACTCGCAAACGTATGCTACACGGGTCGCTACCGGAGTTAGTGTACCTGCAGAAGACAAACAATCCCCTTTCACACCTTCACACCTCAAGGGCGGTACGGGGAAACACGACAGACAATCACAATAAGATATAATCAAAAGTAAATGCATACGACTCTGGTATGAGTCGCCCTCGAGCGAGGTCATGTCTCGAGGTACATGGCTGTAAATACGTCTGTACAGCAAAGACTCCCGTACGAACCGGCTTATACACGCTTGGGCATACGTGTTTCGTATGCTCTCATAGAACATGAATGGTTCTAGAGATGCATACTATCGGGTTATACACCACCCGACGGGGGCTCCCACTAATTTTGTGTCACGCTGGGGTACCGCGTGTCATATGTTCTCAGAAACATGGAAAGTTTCACAGACTCATATTGACTTTCCGTGCTAAGCCACAGAAATATCACATACCACATCTCGTATGCAGAGTTTACCGAGATTGATCCGCTCTCGGCGGCGTACCTTACCTCTTACCTTGAAGACGGAGCGTCGTTACAAAAATAATATGACAAGTTAGTTCACCACCTTTAAAACTTATACTAGTAATAGTCCTTAATGGGCATATAGCTAATCCTCACTCGACTACTTCGGAGTTTTCAAAAATAGGCTCTTTTCGAGCGTGCTATTCCCAATGAAGCTCTGATACCATGTCTGTGAGAACCGGAGTCCACACATCCGAGGATCTCATTGGGTGGTGCCGTGCGATGCGGCACCTAATAGCACGCATGACAAAGGATACCAAAACATATAAAGTTTTCATTTCATAAGAAGAAGAGTTTACAAAAGAGTGTAACACAGGGTTATACACGCAGCAGAACTTACATACTCATAATCTCACCTAACTAAGCAGGAGTGAAGACGTCCATGCCCTAGGACGATTCTCACTAGCAACAAGAAGAACATTCAACAGCGGCGTGGCTCACATGAGATTTATCTCGACACCTCGAGTCTCGTGTACAACCTGAACAGCAGAAATAAAACTAATACCTGCAAAAATCGTTAAAGCGCAAACGTGAGCATAAGGCTCAGCAAGACTTAACCGTCTCACTAGACATATGCAGGGTGAATACTAACATAGGTAAGGAATAGCATAAATAGACTTGCCTACAAGTGGATCCTTATAATCATGTTTTAAGTAGCAAATGACATTCTTCGGGCACGGCACATCATAGACTCCACAATCAAACAAGAAACGCTTTGCCGATGATATGATATGCCCAAAGCACGTAATGCTATTACAGCTAAAGTATGGGGAAACTGTAAACTTTTAATTGTACTATCTCTAAATCATACAAGGTTGCAAAGTAATTATAATTCAATACAATATGATTTTCTGGCTTCTTTAGTATTTACTACGTCACGGCGCAGTGAACAAGTGGTACTCTATTACCGTGAGGGACGGTGATTGCAATCAGGACACACGCGGATAACACGACACATACGTTGTTCGGAAGTGTCAGCAAGCACACCTGTGCCTACATAACACTTCAGTACTAGGCGTATATGGCCACCTTTCAAAAGAAACTCGAACGACGAGCCCGTCTCACCTCCGCGAACAGAAGGTCTCCGCACGAAACACCTCATGTGTCCGCCGACCGATTTACACCTTACTGTCCTCAGCCCAACCCTATCGATGGTTAGTTAATGGGCCTCGACACCCCAGTTATCAAGTTACATCAGTTTATTGGATTCCATATGTCCATTATATTGCCGGTACAACTCAAGCTTGTCCGAAGGGGCCGCATACAGACGGACCTTAATCGACATAGGCAGGGCTATGCGACCGAGACTCAATTCTCGCCGCTTCCTATCCATTCCCTGCCCGGTCTCCATTTCATTATATTATGCCATTTTCTATCTAACTAATCCTGTGTGATATGTCCTACACCTCTCGCGAGTAGATTCCAACTACTCGACTTCTACCGGATTTCTTATGCATTAGCAAAGCAGTTACTACAGGTCAAATTGTAACTCATTCCAACCAATCCCTGGGATTTTTGGTCATGTAAGTGGAATATCAAACACCTTATACGTAATGCACAATATCAACTGAAGACGTAAGTGAATAAAACTGGAAAACTTTGAAAAGCTTTTAAATGCAAACCGGGGCTTGCCTTAGTTTGCGACTTGAATAAATGTCAATTGTTAGGGCTTAGTATTCCTCCGGAGAACCTGCTATGGAACTTCAGTGGAAACACCTTGGCCTTCTCCTCCAAGCGAAGTTTCTTGTCGATCACCTATCAGCACGTTCCTATCGAGATGATATGCATATAAGTAATTAAGTAATTTAAGAATAGACTCCACGGGGTTGTGTAAACTCTAAGAATGAGGAGTTCGACTAGGAAGGACAGATAGGCCTCTGTTGTGTGGATGAACAAAGGATGGAATCAAGTGGTCATAGTAGTATCGAGATGTGAATTGAAAGGTGCAACGTAAGCACACATTGCAACTTGGCGCTCAACACTCGATGCTATGCCACTCAAGGTTGGTAAAGCTGAATGGTGTGGAAGTGTTGGACTGGTAGTGTAAGGATGACCTAAGAATTAAGGTGGCATCGAAAGCTTGAGTATGAGTGGTGCACAAGACGAAGGTCGCGATTTAGTAGTTGACCACTGAACTTGACTAAACTCATAAGGAGTAAACCTAGTTAAGTGAGCAGTGCTGTCGTAGGGTCCTGACTTAGGATGAACCATGATGGAACCTAACGACACTTGGGACTGAATTGAGACCAACATGGCTTTGACTTAAGAAGTCATTACAAGCACTGTTAACCTAGCATGAGTACCAAGACAACGTTCAAATGACTTTTAGGTAAAGTAGTTTCTACGGCTAGCTTCTTGAGCATCGTTCAAGTGCTTACACGACGACACTAATGTAGTGTCTCCCGCAAGCCTGTCCAGGTGAGCTTGGTAAGCTATCGGGACTTAAACATGATGTGAGACCTTGCCATGAAGGCATGCTTTGCCATCTCGAGAAGATCGTCTTAGCGAGGTCCACATCAACCCGGACTCATCAATGGGGTGAGCGGAATCTCGAACACCACCTTGTGAGTCTTAAGGCTAGTGATGTCGACTCGGTTGTTGATAAGCGACTCGACGAACCTGCCGTCGATGAAATGGTACACCAAGTTAACCAATCCTATGATCGGTTAGGGAACATCCTCGACACAATCAAGGAACTCTTATCCAAGGTTCCCCTTGGTCTAGTTCTCCTTGTTGGTCGCAACGTTCTTGCATTCCTCTACCCCAGGTCATCGGTGATCACCGAACCACTTGGTTTGACCTAGAAGGCATTTCATCGAGCACCCTGGCTACACCCAGGACTCGACGAGTCTTGCCTCGACTAAACCCTAATTTGGCTTGACAACCATCGTACGACGAGTCGTGCTGGTGTTTCAGCACCACACTCATCATAGGCATCCTTCACCTTGACGTCAGGGCACGATGACGGTTCGAAATGTCATGACAACGTCATGTGGTCAATGACGTCGATGCGGTTCATGGTGGAGCATCACGAGCACGCACGGACTAGCCAACGTGATACAAACGACAAAGGAGGTCGACGTGGGGACTCCTATAGGAATGATATTAACGTGGAACATGGACGTACGGGTTGACAACACATGAGTAACCTTAGCGATCACGACGAACGGACGTCGATGACGTCAAGCAAGGTATTTCAGGGCAAGGCTCACCTTGTAGGCATTTCGCCGAACATCTTGGGTGTGTACTCGATTTCCGTCGCTTCATAACCGTTCAAAGGGCATCTTGGCACTTAGGCTTGTCAGTTGCAACATCATTCTACCCCTGCATCACAGACCAGTTCTAAACATCAACAAAGTTGGTTCTTTTCTCGTGAACATTTCATCGAACACCTTGGCTGCAGCACTGTTCAACTAATCTTTGAACAATTCAGAGCTAAACTTGAATCAATTGTTGATGCCATTGTGTCAAAGGTGTGTTCCTGCATATCCTCTATCGCTCATATCACTTGCTTCTCTGCTAGGACACGACCTATGAGCAGTACTTCATGTAGATGACGACGCCAAGTAGATGACACAAGGCGACACAGCGCAGCTTATGGTTGAACTTCCCAGAGACACATGGGTGGTAGAACACGCTGCTGCAGTTCCAGGATGGGGGTTTTGGATGGCGGCTAGGAGCACAGTGGTAGGCATGCTTGGCACGGTGGTGCAAACATGGCGCGGACAAAGTGCCACGGGTGTTGGCGGCAGCATGGCATGGCAACAAGTGGACAGAGGGTGCCAGCGGTGAACGACGCGGACAAGGGAACACACACGCCACGGTCAGCATGACGAGTAGCAGGCGGCACCAAAGAGCACGGCCCGCGAGGAGCAGGGCCTCGGCAGGACGGCGCAACGCGGGTGACCAGCGCCGCTGCGGCCGAGCGAGGGGGAAGCAACGGCCGTCGAACAGCAGGGCCGGCGCATGCGTGCTGTGGCGGCATGGAGCAACAGGCAGTCGATACGCGAGCAACAGCGAGGGCGACATTGCTACGTGCGGCCGGAGCAGAGATGCATGGGTGTGCGGTGGTGGGTGTGGGGGACGCGAACAGAGGCAGAGGAAGCTGGACCGACGGCCGTGGTCAGCCGAGCAGACAGACGCGGCAGAGGCGCGCGGCATCGGTGGTGCGTGGTGCAGGTCAGAGGCGCGGGGAAGAAGGAGTGCGCGACGTCGACGGATTGAGCAAGCTGACGGTGGGGAGGTGTGCGCTGGTGGTGCATGGTGGCGGTTGAATGGGAGGACGGCGAGCCGGCGGGGATGGGGCGGCGCTGGCGCTTCACCGCTCAGGGCCGTGTGGCAGCGGGCACGATGTGGGCCTGCGGGAAGACGCGCGCCGGTGGCCGGGAGCGGAGGCACGTGGCGTGAGTGGCCGGGCGCAGGGCGCAGCAGCTGGGCGCGGTGAGCGCGCCGGGGGAGTAGCGCAGGCCGGGAGAGGAGGGCGAGCATCAGCGAAGTGCGGCAGAGAGGGAGTCGGGCGCGGTATAGATAAGGACCGGGAGAGAAGAAGCGAATTTGGTTTTTGTGGCCACGAGGATAACCATGACATGTGGGACCCACTTCACTCTCCTCCCATCCCCTTTTCAAAATTCAAATAGAGATAGCAATCTTGCTTCATAAATATTCAACTTTGGCCCAATGGATAAATAAAATGTGGAGAATTTTATGGTGCAATCAGATTTCAAAACTGAGCAAGTTGAATTTGAACTCAGGTTTGAATTTGAATTCAAGTGGTGATACTTGACTCAAGGAAATAAATAGTAGATTAGGTTCAAAAATCCTGAAACTTTGAAGTTAACCTTTTTGAACCATAAGGGACCTCGGGAAAAATTTGGAGTTGATTTGGACAAGGTTGAGCACAAAGTTTAAATTTGAAGTCGATGTTGATTAAACTCTCAGTACGTGTCCAACAAATGGGAAACGTGCTTCAAAAATTTTGAAACTTTACCGAGAGTCCATTTGGAATATTAGAAGGTCATGGAAAAATTTACGGCATGAGATTTGACTATTTTTGGATGTCCCATTTTAGGGTTGGAATAATTCCTTTTTCTTTCTCTCTATTTTGTTTTTCTTTTCTCTTTTAATTTGAATACTTGGAAATTAAGAATCTCACCCCTTAAGTCCCAAATACATTAGCAACCATGGTCTATATGTAACACTTTAACAAGTTCCTATTTTAAGTGAACATTGGTTAACTCATGTGGTTCATGTGAGTTTGGATTTCCAAGTCCATTTTCAAAATTTTTAAGTTCGCATTTTTTGCGTTTTTGTTCTTTCGAAAAGCGGGATTTTACAAAGACAACCGAAGTTTTGCATGATTGAGTGAATAGGATAGGACCCTGGTAGGTTTTAGTAGGATAACCCTTCTAATTTTTGCATTTCATGTGAAAACAGGGTAGTGTATGTCCGATTTCCGCTTGCCAGAAAACTTTGTTGAAGATCTCGTGTCCCTTCTGAGAGATCGACCTCGTGTCGTTACTCCTAAAAAGCTTCGAGCAGCAAAGCAAGCCAGTGCAACTGCACCTACAACCGAAAGACCAATGGCCCAGAAGACCCTTCTTGAGTTTTCGGCGCCCTCACCTAACAATGTGCCTGTTGGGCCCACTATTAACACGGGAGACGTGAACTTCAAAATCAAGACTGGCCTAATAACTATGGTGCAAGCCAACCCATTTTGTGGGAAGGCTAACAAGGATGCAAGTGCTCACCTGCAACAGTTCCTTGAGATCTACAACACTTTTAAGATCAAGGACTTATCTCCTGATGTTGTCCGTCTTAGGCTATTTCCGCTCTCTATTCTTGGGAGAGCAAAACAATGGCTCTACGCATACCGAAGTGCTGTAGATACTTGGGAGAAGTGTTCTACGGCATTCCTCGCCAAGTTTTTCCCGTTGGGTAAGACCAATGCCCTACGTGGAAGAATTTCTAGCTTCCAGCAAGATGCCAAAGACTCTATTCTCGAGGCTTGGGAAAGGATTCAGGAGTATATCCTTGCCTACCCCCACCATGGGATGGACGACTGGCTCATTATCTGAAAATTCTACAACGGGCTGATCCCTTCCGTCTGACCATGTTGATGCTGCTGCTGGAGGTGCCTTCTTCTCATTGACGGTGCCCAAAGCTAAAGATTTGATTGAGAAGATGGTGTCAAACATGGGTTGGAGTGACAAGCGTCTCCATACCTGCCTACGAGGCATGCACACCTTGAAAGAGGTGGACATGATCGCTGCCAAATTGGACCTCCTTATGAAGAAGATTGATGGATAAGGAAATGGTGAGGTATGTGGCAATTCCTATGCCTTAGACTCTCACATCACTTGTGAAGTTTGTGGCAACACGGGCCATTTAGGCAATGACTGCCCATAAACCCGTGAGGATGACCTATTTGTAGCCAACAATGGAAACAACAATGGCTATCGTCCTGGAGTTCAAGGGTGGGGCCAACCACGACCATTCTTTCAAGGAGGGTATAAGGACAATGGCAATAATGGAAATCAGCCCAACTTGAGAGAGCTTGCCATTAGCCTTTGAAGATCAATGATGTTCTATCCAAGAAATTGCCAACTAATGACAAGACCCTAGAGAGCATTAATGCCAAGATTGAAGGACTATCCTTAGCCTTCAACAATCAATTGAGTTTCAACAAGATGTTGGAAACTCAGTTGGCTCAAGTGGCAGCTGTTGTTCCTCCAGTGGAGAATGGCAAGATGCCAGGACATCTCGAACCTCTCGTGGAAAATGTCAACATGATTTCTTTAAGGGAAGGCAGCTGGCTGAAGGACCCTGGATGTCTTACAATATCATGCTCAATTGGGGCTCACCACTCTAACAAGGCCCTTTGTGACCTTGGAGCAAGTGTTAGTGTGATGCCCAAGATGGTTTTCGACCAACTAAACTTCACGGAGCTTACTCCAACACCAATGTAGCTCCAACTGGTTGATTCTTAAGTCTGTTATCTGGCGGGTATCGCTGAAGATGTTCCGGTGAAAATCTGGAATTGCTTCATACCCGTGGATTTTGTGGTGCTTGACATGGAGGTCGTGAATGATACGCCGCTCTTTCTTGGGCGACCATTCCTTAGCACTGAGAAGGCTCGCATAGATGTGGGAGGTTGAGAAATCCACTTCCATATTCAATGGCAAGGAGTAGAAGTTTAACTTTCACCCAAAATTGGAGCAATGCCCCATGATCTGTATCAAGTATGGGTCGAATGTTAAGCACATTCAAGAGGTCGAAATCATACCTCCAAAAGTGGACCCGATCATTGAATTCATGAGGAAATTGATCTATGGGGAGAACCCGTCTTATCGTCCACGTCGACACCCCAAGAAGACGGAGAAGTCCAGGCCTCTCTAAAGGCCTAAGTCCACAAAATTGCCAAAGAAGGAATGGTGGAAGAAGCAATACAAGCCGTCTGAGCCCATCCCTCTGAGTCCGAATGTCAAGAAATGAAGAAGGAGGAATGTCCATCTCATCGGACGGTGGTGAGACCTAGCCAATAGGTTAAATTGGTAGCTATCCTTTTCTTTGATTTTTCTTTTCTTTCCATTTGGCTTTCCCCATTTAGTTTGATTTTCCCCACTTCATATTTGGTTTTTCTTAGCAAATTGAGATTCTTCTATTCTCAATTATCATTTTACTTCTTTATTTTTCAAAAAGAAAATTGTTGGGTTTCGAAAAAAAGAGTTTTTATTCGGAAAACAAATTTCTGAGCTGCAAAAGTGGTAATTTACCAACGTGCTAATTTCATAGTCGTTGGGGAGCCACATGCCAAAAGGGAGAACAGGGGGGTCCACTTGTCAGTTCGGCCAACCCTCTGTTCGGCCGACATGGGCAAAGGGCCATTTTGGCTCTCTCTCTCTCTCCTCCAACGACTACATTTGGTTCCCTAGTGACCGTTGGGGAGTGCATACTATAAATGGTGGCTGTGAGAGGCATTCCTCTTCACACTTCACCTCATTTCGCACCTCCCCAGTGTCACTCTTGCTCACATTGTTTTTCTTGCCCTTCATTGAAGTACTCGTGCTCAATTTCCAACTTAAAAATATTTGCTTTTGTTTGCATTTGCAATTTGCTCTCAAGCTCTTCAAGGGAAAATTCGTCGGGGGTTCTGCTTTTGCTAACATCACCTCTTTCGAGTTTTACCTTGTTGTGTTCTTGCTTTTTGTTGCCATGAAAGGAATGAAGAGGATGTTTGGGAAGAGGAAGGAGGCTGCAAGCTCAATCCATGGTGGAGATTCAAGTGCACGTCCCTCTTCCGTTGCTACACCAAGTTCACAGAGAAGTGTAGGTGAGAACACTCCCATGGGTGAGAGGAGCAACCCGCACCAACTTCTTCACAACGACGACCTCGACATACAAAGTGAAGTTGAAGATCAAGCACGCAAGCTCCTCCAAGATCGTGAGCTCTCTCATATGAAAGCTTATGATCCAGATTTGATCTTCAAAATAGGTATGGATTCCGAATCCTTTTCCATTTGGCGTGCACTAGGATGGAACAATTTTGCTCACATATAGGATAGAGGTTCACGCCTTCTCTCCATGCAATTCCTTTGCACACTCAAAATAGGATTTGATGGTATTTCTTTTAGATTATTTCAAAAATACTACAACATCCTATGGAAAGAATTAAGTGAAATCCTAGGCTTCTATAAATGTTGTTTGCTAGATTTAGACGTTTTTCCTAAGTTTAACAAACAAAGTTTTGGCAATATTTAACTATTGAGGTCAGATGTAGTGCACCTAGGAATAGCCACTTACACAACCCTACTTTACGCTTCATGCATATATGGGTGGCTATGACTATGTTCCCTACAGAAGATGTAAGGATAGTGCGTGATGATGAGCTGAAAATTTTATTTGCCATGATTAAAAAGATAAAAGTTGTTCCAGTTATTGCCATAATGACACAATGGATAGATTACATTCCAAGAACAGGGCCAATTGAATGCACTTCATTTATTACCTGTATTGCTACTAGGGTAGGAGCACTAGAATATTCTTCATTTGAGTATATTGATAATGAAAGAGAATTGATTAATGAAGATTATTTAGTGCAAGGACATACCCTTAACCATGATGAAGATGACTCTTTGTTATTTTATTATCCCGGCTTTGTCAATGAAATTCGGTTACCTAACCCAGATTATCATTTCTACAAATGCCTGAGGCTAACCATAGACCATCTTCCCATCGAGGAAGCCCGAAGAAGTAATGTCTCTGACAGGGTAACTAGAAGTCGTACAAGGAGAGCACGATGCCTCCGACAACCTCCACGGTCCATGAGTATGAAGAGGAAGAGAACCCAACGGGTGATGCACCCGGATAGACTCAACCTCCATCTTATGAAACCTAAGGTCCGTCTTGGCATGGTTGGCCAGGTGCCACATGGGAGCCACCCCTATCCACTTCAAGCTCTAGCAGCTTGCCTCCAATGTCCATGAGAAGATGTCGTTCCTCTTCGGCTAGAAGTCATCATCACTATATCCAAAGAATGACGGATCTCACTAGACGTATGGAAGAGCTTGAAGTGAGAACGGGTGACATCTACAACACTCTCCAAGGTCATGTCCAAGGTAACCAGGACTGGCAACAACACATGAACGCAATTCACCAACTTCAACTCCATGCTACAACAACAACCCGCCGATCTCGCGGCATACATCCGTCATTAAGGGTTTGACACTCACAACGGAGGTAAGTGAAGAACAAGCTTGGGGGAGGACCCCCACTTGAGGTATATTGTATCAACCCCTTGCATATTTATTTTCCATTCACCCATCATCCACCTTGCATATAAAAAATAATAAAAAATAAAGTAGTATATATTTGCTTTCAAATAAAATAAAAGATGTGCGGTAAGAATGACTCGGAATTCACATAGATGAAATGATTAATAGTTGCTCTGTTTTAATTTTCCTAAGTCCCTAGTTTACAACTTACTACTCTCCAACATATTGCTCTCATTGGCTAAAATTGCTTTTGCCTTGATCTAGAAATTGTGGGTAGCAGAAGTTTAATTCATTCTAAGTTGTTGTGAGATATGATATAGTGATAGGGCAGCTATTCCTAGTTGGAAAGTGAAACTTTGATTTTCGGATAAATTCTAAAAAGATTTAAGTTACTCTCATTTGATTGGAAATACCTACCAAAGCCATATGATATAGTACATTGATAGACTTTATGCATATGCTAATTATCTCCACATTGAGCTTTGTCAAACTAGTATAGACCTATGTGAGATTTCGTTCATTACTTTTTGAATTCAAGACTTCACTTGCACATGCTATACTTCTACACTAGAAGTAAGCAAATTCCCTTCATACCACTATTCCATAATAAAAAGAGAAACTCCATAACATTCATGCTTAGTGCTCTCTCCAAAATTTCTTGCATAAAAAGGGAGTAGAAGACATGGCTACAAGAAAAAAAAAGAAAAGAAAATGCATGCTTACTTCAAAAAGCATGAGAAAAAAAGAGGAGAAAAAAAGAAAAGTAGCCATGTTTCATCCTTGCAAAATAAGTGAGTCCACTTAAAAAGGAGTCATCTTAATATCCACATCCATCTCCATTCCATCACACATGCACAAGTCTTGAATCAAATTGTTTTGAATTGGTTTCTCCTAAGGCTTGCTTTTTTGACTTACCAATATTATGTGTTGCAAATATGCCTACTATATTCCCTACCAGGCTCCACATACAAGCCTTATTTAGAGGTAGGATGAGTGTAGGCACAATGCATTGGTGAGGAAGTATTTCCACTACACATATAGGAGAGACTGAGAGGATCAATTTGAGGTACTTAAAATCTAAATTAAACTCTCTGTAATTTGAGTGGAACTTGATTTCTAGGGTATGTGTGCTCCATTTGTTGTTGTATCTTTCAACCACCCATGAATAGGAGATGGCATAAGCCCCATAATGACATGATATGGGTGAAGTACCATGCCAATTTTTGCAATACTAGGTAGATTATTTTGTTGTGTACATGGTACTTGTGAAAAATAGAACATTGTAGCAACTCCTGATCATCAACCTAAAGTCTTGACTTTGCTCGGGACGACCAAAGGATAAGCTTGGGGGAGTTTGTTGACAACTTTTATATACCAATTTCACCGGTCAATATAACTCAATTATGTGATGGAATTGTCATTTCTTGCACACATCACCTTTCTATTTAACCTATTTCCAGTTGTCCTTGGAGAAATAGTGTATGCAAGGAATTATTACACAAAATGAGGTAAAAGAGGGGGAGAAATCCTACAAAATACCATCCCAGCCAATCAAGCGACGACATGTGGCACCACATGGATCAAATGGCCCACAAACAGAAGTATCCGAGGCCATCCAACGGTGTATCACACATATCAGTCAAGGGGACCCACCTGGAAGTGACATGGAGGAAGCACACCGCAAAAGGAGCCAAGACCAGGTCGGCCGACTAGGTCCTGGTGCCAAATGCGGTCAACTTCCACGTGTCGACTCCCTATGGTGCCCTGATAACGATGAAGACTGATTCGCACGCTTTTGATGGCGGGAACCGACTCTTCTCCATCTATAAATAGGACCCCCACCCTCACTTCACACACACACACCACTTGAGTATTCATCCATTGTATACACTATTCTCCATAGGTTTAGAGGAGTTTAGGCTGTAGAGAGGAAAGCCTCTAGTTCATAGTCCAAGTAGGAGAGGAGTAGAAGGAGTCTCTTCCCAATTCCTAATTGGGAAATGTATGGCTCTCATATTCCTATTTGTATTTGTGACTTTGCTCTTAATAAATATGTTATCTTTAGTCTTCTATTGTCCATATACTTGGATGAAGCGTTTCTTGTCTGATTGTGGATTCCATATATGTGGTAGGAGTAGTAGTTACGATTATGCTATACCATTCTCATTATATCATCATAAACACTACAAACCCCCACTATAGTCTAATTAGCTATGATATGATTATGTTAATATGAATCACTTACGCTATGAATTAACATTGCTTCAATGATGATTTAGTTCATTGACTTAGTATGGATTGTGCTTAGTCTCTTAAGGTAATTACTTAATATGCTAGCATGGTGCTAAAATAGATGAGTAGTGTTGAATGTCTCGTAGACCCATGGATTGAAGAGGTAGGCAGTAGGTGGTGACAACCCTATCTGTCCTTTGTAATCCTCCACGTTCGGCTATGTAGGATCGAAGAGCATGTGTAAAGATACCATAGGGGGGGTGAATGGTAGATTAAAACTTTTCAGCAGAAGCAACGAAAACACCCCTCGGCAGAAAATCAATCTGTTAAAGAAATCGTGTATGCGACTAATATAGACACGTTCAACTGTGACAAAACTAGTATAGATTGTAGAGAATCAAGTCACGAAGACGTCACAACAAGAATCACGAAAATCCGTCGAGAGAAACTGAAGTTACGATCGAAAAATCGAACTAAGGTCAATTTGTCCTACTTGAGAAAAACAGTTCTGGAACACTGCAAATAAACTCGTGTAGATCAGAAACCACAAACGCAATGACCAATAAATTTTCACATATTATATAAAATCAAGTTTTGAAGACAATCCAAAAAGAATCATGTCAATCGGATCTGTAAAACTCGAGTTATGATAAAACCACCGAAGCAAGGTTGTGCTGTGCAGAAACTCGACGAGAAAGACTTGAACAAAACAAGTCGGGCGAACAAGGCACAAAAGCTTCTTTAGACTACAAATTTTATTGATCAAAACTCACAAGGAACAAACCCAAAGTCGTGCACCACGAGGTCTGGCCTCCCTTGCTTATATAACCAGCCCTTATGCCAACCCAAACCTAACTAGGACTCTAATCCTACTCAATTCACGAATCGAAACTTTCTATAAGTGCTCAAGACTCTTCTATACCTAGATAGAAGCAATCTTAAGACTTACAAACACCTTAGGAACATATCCCACATTCCTAAAACAACTCAAATTCGTGACCCACATGAAATCCTATCATAACCAACTCAAAACTTTCCATATTTGAGTCAAACACGACTCAGCCGCAGCCTGAGTACATAACCTAGTTGGTTGGACCTTTCCAACCAATTTTTTACGTCCACATCTCTTCATCACGCCTCGGGACCATGTAGAAAAATCATGCATTCCTTGCACACGTGCAAACATTTTCCATCGATGTCCACAATACTTCCATATGCATTGTTCTTTATTCAAACATGCTGCGCGACCTCCCGATCAACTCAACCACAATTCCTCCCGAACTTGGTTGTTGAACCTCATCTTCTCCCTAAGACTAGTTCAATGGATCCCGTGACCAGCCATGTCTTGAACCCAAGCAACGCCTGCACATGAATAAACAGCCAATACTTCTGAGCATAAGTCCTCAACTTGACTCTCGTTAGTTCCAAAACCACAACACCTTACGTGAGCACCTCATATAAGTATGTTGCAAACCTTAGCAAAAAGATATCAACCATAACCACCAAAACACACAAAAAACTTAGTAAAAGAAAACTAAGCAAACTTTCCATAATCCAAAAAACAAGTTCAAAACATTGCAAATTAAAAGCAGAACCATTGCGATCAAGCTCCGAACCTTGCCAAAGCTAACCGGAGCTTACCAAAACTAACAGGATCTAGCGCCGGAACTTACCAAAGCTAGCTGGACCTAGTGCCAGAGCTAACCAAAGCTAGTCGTACCTAGCACCAGAGCTTACCAAAGCTAGTCGGACCTAGAGCCGGAGCTAACCAAATCTAGTCAGACCAAGACAAAGAAAGTTAGACCTTACGTCGGACCTTGCCGGAGCTACCCAAAACAAGTCGAACCTATCGTCGGACCTTGATGATAAAGGTGTTTTGGTAGTATTCAAAACTTTTATCGCCATAGCCAATGTATTCAGCACCCATAGGTCTCACAATCTCCCCCTTGATGAAAGCTTTGGCAACACCACTTAAAATCCGAACATTGGCTTATTCACATGAAAAGTTTTGAAAATAATTTCTCCCCCTTTTTGAAAATCAAATGAGATAGAAATAAATTTCTCCCCCTATACTTATTTCTCCTCCTTGCATACTTCTCCCCCTTTGACAATGTATTTAGCAAGGTACAAAAGAGAAATTTTAATTTGTTATGAGCTCATTATAACATATACATATAGAACAAAGCTCATCCAAGTCATAATATCAAGTAACTTACACTATCACAATAATGAGATACATAAAGTAGTGTAACCCATGCTAGAGATCAAATATAATTTTCAATTTAAGAAAGTCATGATCTCACAAACTTAACTATTTCAAAACCTGAAGGCATGATACTTGTTGCTGCAATTTTCTTTTTTTTTAAGCACAAATTTTGATCATATGAAATTTGCAAGAGATTATATGCGCATTTGCCTTATTCTAACCAACCAAGACAAACCTATGTCATTTGACAATCAAAAGCTTAAGGCCATGGTGTTAGTCATACAGAACTTCTTCCAAGTTCATATCTAAGTGCAATGATAAGCCATCTCAAAAGAAGAAGTGTGATGCATGCATATTCTCTTGATCTTTTCTCATTTTTTTCATTTGAAGATAAAAGCTCAACATGTGGATAGTTGATTGATTATTTTTTCATTATTAAAAGCACCTGTGAGCATGCCACAAGTTCAAAACAGCAAGAAAGTTTGATCATGCCCAGATTTAGTATAAGTAATTATTCAAATTACTAGTCATGGAAAAAACTACAAAATGTATAACATGAGTAATGTAGTAAGAACTTTTAGCATGTAAAAGGAATCACCAAGTCATATATGTATGAAATACTATGCTCATATTATTTTAAATTCAAATTCACACATAAAGTTCCGAAGTTTCAAAACCGCCCCTCAATTTAAGTAATGAGGATGCATAACCCCTATTTCACTATGAATGTAACAAAAATGAGTGAAATCCAAAGGTTTTGTAAAAATGTCAACCAATTGTTGTTCGGTATCTACATGCGAACCACAATGTTTCATTTTTCAACATTATCATGGAGAAAGTAATACCTAATGTGAATGTGCTTAGTTGTAGAATGTTGCACAAGGTTTTTAGGAATGCAAATGACACTAGTGTTATCACAAAATATTGGAACACTATCTAGATCAACCCCATAGTCCTTTAGTGTTTGAACAATCCAAAGAATTTGTGAGTAAACACTAGCAGCAACTACATATTCAGATTCCGCTGTGGATTGTGCAACTGAACTTTGTTTCCTAGAGGACCAAGCAAAAAGTGAATTACCAAGAAAATGACAAGCACTGGAAGTACTTTTCCTATCAATCCTACAACTCCCGAAATCAGCATCCGAAAAAGCTTCCAAAGTAACGGTTGAGGAAGAAGGAAGAAAAATGTCAAATTCTTGACTTCCATGTATGTACCTGAGAATCCTTTTGACAGCTTGACGATGTGAAGCACGTGGGGAAGTTTGAAACCGTGCACAAAGACATACGCTGAATTGTATGTCCGGTCTTGATGCTGTGGGGTACAAAAGTGATCTGATCATGCTTCTATATTCTTTTTGATCCACGGGTTCACCATCTTCATCAAGTTCAAGTGTCGTTGCTATTCCCATTGGTGTCCGAAGAGGATTGCTTTTGTCCATGTTGAAGCGCTTAAGAACGTCTCTTGTATACTTCGTTTGATGCACAAAGTTTCCCTCCTTAGTTTCCTTGACTTGCAGCCCAAAAAAGTATGTGAGTTCTCACATCATACTCATCTCAAATTCTGAACTCATCATATCTGAAAACTTGGACACAAGATCATGAGAAGCACAACCAAAGATAATATCATCCACATACACTTGAACGAATAATGAGTCATTGCCATGCTTAAGCATAAAAAGAGTTTTATCAACCTTGCCCATGGTAGACCCCTTTTCAAGTATGAATGTCTTTAACCTATCATACCATGCTCTAGGGGGTTGTTTGAGACCATACAAGGTTTTGGACAGTTTGTAAACACGATTAGGAAAATCTGGATTTTCAAAGCCTGGTGGTTGCTTGACATAAACCTCCTCATCTATATAGCCATTAAGAAAAGCACTTTTAACATCCATTTGATATAACTTAAAACCTTTAGATGCAGCAAAAGCTAACAAAATTCTTATGGATTCTAATCTAGCAACAGGAGCAAAAGTTTCATCAAAATCTGGACCTTCAATTTGTGTGAATCCTTGAGCAACCAACCTAGCCTTATTCCTAACCACAACTCCATTCTCACTTTGTTTATTTTTAAACACCCATTTAGTTTCAATTAAAGTGTGACCTTGGGGTGGAGGTACAAGTTTCCAAACATTATTTGTTTCAAAATTTTCTAACTCTTCTTGCATGGCAATAATCTAAGATTCATTAGTGAGTGCGTGTGATATATCTTTGGGTTCAAAAGAAGCAACAAAAGCAGAATGGGCATGCGAATTGGGATCGGAAAACCTGGATCTTGTAACTCGTTCATGCAAGCTTCCAATTATCTGTTGCGGGGGATGATTCTTGTAAATCCGTAGGGGAACAGATGTCTCACAAGCTTCTTCTTCATCAGGTTCGTTGTAGATTGATGAGCTTGTGGCTTATGGACGATCAGGACCAGCGGAGATGGTAGTCAGAGCTTGTTCAAAGTTCAGAGCTGGACACGTGTCAGCTTCAGAACTATCAGGAAATATCACTGACTCTTCTTCTTCTTCTTCGAAAATACCCCCCCCCCCTGAGGATATGGATTTGGAACTGCAATGTTTGAGCTAGTACTTGGGCTAGCTTCATCAAAAGACACCTCAAAAGTCTCCACAATTTTATTAGTGTCAAGTAAAAGCACACGGTAGCCTCTAGTATGAGATGGATAACCAAAAAACATTCCATTAATGGATCTAGGTTCAAATTTATCAAGATTACCATGCTTCTTAATAAAGCATTTTCAACCAAAGATCCTAAAGTGTGTGGCACTAGGTCTATGTCCAAACTGGAGCACATATGGTGTTTTTCCTAGCTTAGCACGCAGGAAAACCCGATTTGAAACATAACAAGCGGTTGCAATTGCCTGAGCCCAAAATTTTCTAGGAGTTTGATATTCATCAAGCATAGTCCAAGCCATCTCAACTAAGGTTCTTTTCTTTCTTTATACAACACTGTTTTGTTGAGGTACATATTGTGAAGAAAATTGATGATCTATTCCATTTTCAGCGCAAAAGTGATCAAAAGATTGATTTTTAAATTCAGTTCTGTTATCACTTCTAATTTCTTTTAAAGATCCTGGGTGATCAATTGATAATCTAAGAAATAAAGTTCTAAAGTGACTAAAATCTTCATTCTTAGATGCCATAAAGTAAACCCAAGAGTATCTAGAATAATCATCAACAATCACAAGAACATACCATTTACCTCTGTAACACCCAATTTTTGGAAAGAAAAAATGTGTAAAATGAATTTTTACAAGAGATTTAAAATAATTTCTTTGGTATAAAATCCATATAAGGAAATTGCATCATATGATCTGATTGAGTGAAATTTTTGAAATTTAAATTCGCTAGAAAATTTCATTTTAAAAATTCAAATCATAAAATGAAAGAAAAACAAAAGAGAAAAGAAAAAGGAAAAAAAGGAAAAACGCACCTGGGCCGATTTCCCCTTTACTAGACCAACTCCCCTCTCCTCTCTGCGCTAGCCCGCTCCACGTTCGCGCCTCCTCTCTCCCACTCGCTGCCACCAGGCCCCACCCGTCAGTTTTGTCACCCTCGAACCGCCGCGCGGTAACACTCGCGCCGCGCCCGCCGCCCAATCACCCCCTTCAACGTCATCCGTTACACCTCAATCAAGCGCATAATCGTGCCCTATGATGGCATTGCATGTTACTCCACTGAACCCCTATAAAACCCTTTCGATTCACCTCGGATTTCGTCGCCCCCGACACTCAAACCCTAGCCGCCATCAAGCTCGGTATTGTCGACCCCGTTCCCGTCGTTTCATCCCTTTCCACACCCCAAAACCTTGTCCAACGTGTTTGATGTATGCTCAGGAGCGCGCCGGACATCACCGTCTGGGAGGAACGCCGTTGCGTTGCCGACTTCGTCGGGCGCCATCGAGTTCTGCACCATTCTCCGTCGCAGGCTATCCTCCGCCCATTTTCGGCCTCGCGACACCCCTCGGTGAGGTTGCCTCGCCAAAATCTTTCTTTTCTGCCCTAGAGTTGTGCCCTTTAGCTTGTTTAGCGCTTGTTTCGGCTGCCGCTGGCGAGATCGCTGCCGCGCGAGCTCTGCACCGCCGCGCACCGCCGCCCGAGCCGATGTGGCTCAATCCTGATTGTCGGATCTATCCCAACGGCCGAGATTATAACGTGCATACCCCTTCGCCATTTTAAATCTAAGCCATCCATTTAAATTTGAGGGCCCAAATACAAACACCCGTAACTGTTGTTAGTTTTACAGATAACCCCCTAGACATTTCAAAATACTTATAGATTGGTCCAAATATTTATAAAATCAACCCTGGACTTTCTGGAAATTAGGAAATAACTGTGAAATAGAGTAAAAATTGCCAGAAAGCCCCTAGAATTTTGGAAAATAGCAAATTAACTACTAGAAAATTATAAAATAACCCCTGGGCTTTATTAAAATGATTTTTAGCCTCTAGATTAATTCTATATTTACAGAAAAGCCCCTAAAAATATGAGAAATTAAATAAAAATTCCTAGTTTCCATAAAATATTATAAAAATAGTCTTGGAAATAATTTTAAATAATATCTAGTTCTAAATTATTTTTAATAATTTAATTGAATTGCTGAATTATGTATAAAATGCTTTATAAGTGTATTTAATCCATATAAATTAATTTACACATAGAAATAAATATCAAAAATGGTGTAAAAATTGTAAAATGCATATTTTATGTAGGGAATCTATTTTAAACACATTTTTGAAGGAGAAAAATTTCTAGAAAATAATAATAGGTTTCTAATAAACATTAAAATTGTATAAAATTGCTAAAAATACGTTTTGTCCCAACTATCTCATTTAACTTCAAATTCTCAAATACATAATTTATGCCTATGATTTAAATTAACCATAAAATCATAAATATGTAGGATTTTGTGTTTATTTTATTGTATTGTATGCATTTTGTGATTGTTCTTATTGTATGTTATTATTTTGTTGTGCATCATCGCATCTAGAGTTGGGGCCAGAACTGACATTCAATCTCCAATAGCACCAGTTTCCCGTCGACCACCAAGCTTACTCTGGAGGCAAGTTCCTTAACCATGTCGCACCCTTTTTGTTAAGTTTTAGATAGATGCATGCTAAATCAAAATATGAATCCTATGGCTATGTTTTCCCTAGATTTTCCGCAATATTCCTTGTCGCCATGATTTGGGTGGATTATTATTATTAGTTCACGCTTAGCCATGCTTAATGGAATATGAATCAATTTATCTACATCTTATATTTGATCTATTATGAAATATGAGCTGTTGGCAATAATGGTAGTAGTTGATAGGAATCTGATAGGAGGTGTTGATTGGTATGGTGCATGCGTGCACAAGACCTTGGTTTGGGGTTTACACCTATCGAATTCTAAGGACCGGGTTATAAAGGAAGTTGCTAAGCCATACAATATCGCCATAGGGTTGTATATGGGACAACTTGGTTTAGTAATTTGGTTTCTCCTACTGTAGCGTTGGTAATCGAACGAGCGGGGAATTGGTTCAGATTACTGCCTTAGGATCCGCATGGCTCAAGAGGGGGCTTCTCCTGGCGGAGGGAAAATAGACTCCAGGTGCCGGAGCGGTGAAACCTTAGAGTATCAATTGCAAGTTGGGAGAACCATTGAAAAGACCTCGTAGCGATCTCCTGGCCACACACCTTCGGAAGTTTGTAATGTGGTTAGCTACCACGGGCGACAGGGAGGTTTATCTAGTCCACCTGGCAACAGGGGATGAAATCACGAACTGTGGGTAAAGGATACACACTCTGCAGAGTTTTGTCAAACTGTCTAGACAATCGTGCTCACTGACACGAGCGGCTTGGGACCAAATGCATAATTAGCACAAATGGTTAAATGGTTGATGGTTTGGTTTTGGATATCATCTGGTTACTTTGGGATTTATGGATGGATTTCACCTAGATGTAGGTGATTAACAACATCAAGAGTAGGTTATAATTGCTATAGTGCTTTACCTATTATTTTCCTTTCTTGTTATGAACCACATGTCATAAACTTCCCAACTTGCGAGTACCGTTGGTACTCAAACTAGTTAGTTGCATATTTTTCCCACCAGTCTATGAGGACGAAGAAGTGGAGAACCTAGACTTCTAGGGAGATCCAGATGAGATGTTCTAGGCTGGTGTGTCCCCCATGCAATGCCTGTGCTTGGAGCCCTTTTATGTGTTTTTCCGCTGCTATGCACTTTTCTTTTAGACATGGAAGGTCATTTATGTAATAATTGATGTACTCGAACATGGCAATATTTAATGGTATTTCACTTTTGTCTACATATGTATGAGTTTAACTGATCTTGGCATACATGTGGAAAGCATCTGGTCGCCTTTTTAAGACCAGGTGTGACAAAGTGGTATCAGAGCCGTGTTGCCCGTAGGACGCAAGCCTAGATAGAAAAGGACGATTTAAAGATCTTATTTTCAAAAATAATTAATTGTGAAAAATTCTTTGTATTCTCCACCTTGTTACTTGTTTTACTTATTCCTTAATTTGTTTTGTTACTAACACTCTACTGTTACAAAATTGTAGATGGCCAACATCAGGAGAACCCCCCATATGTCCACTGGAGGATATGTTCCTTGCCGTAGAATTGCTGCCCACCGCTCCCCACTCAATGACACTTGTCGCGCCATGGTGATTTGCACTGATGGAAGGGCCGCAGGACGACTTCGACTTCGGCTTTGAGCTGTGCTCTGTGCTGCTGACTACAGGCACGAGGGGCTGTCACTCTCCTATCACTTGGTCGGGATGCAGAGCCCTTACAGGATGGAGTGGTCTTGCAAGCTGTTCATATACTATGAAGATGAGTTACTCAAGATACACTGCACACCTGCTTCGAGGAGCTATCGTCGATATGCTGAACAAGATGCTAGCTGGGAAGCAATCACTTTCTGGAGCCACTCCTATCGGTTCCAGCTGGAGAACACTATGCATGAAATCACACCTCAGTGTCCAAGTGGTACAGGCAACTTTGTCACCAGGTTTGTGGAGGGACCCCTGGACCTTCCACAATCTCATCAGGCGGTGGATGATGTGGAGCGTCTCAGTATCCGACTTCATAAGGCACAACAGGGGATACAAGATGTCACTACAGGAATACCGATCAATTACGTCGGCCAAGACCGACGTAATTAAGGTCTAAACCGATGTAACTTACTTAATTATGTTGGTTTTCCCTTAATTACGTCAGTTGCCGACCGACGAAGCAATTTGGATGTAATTAAGGTAACTTACGTCGGTCACTGATGTAAGTTACTTAATTATGTCGGTCTCTGGCAACCGACGTAAGTTATGTACCGAGATGGGCCGTGGGCTGGGCCTGAGTACTTACGTCGGCGGCAGCCGACCGACGTAAGTTAAGCAGCATAACTTACGTCATCTGTGCAAAACCGACGTATGTTAAGTGGTTCAACTTACGTCAGTATGGTCTCACTGACGTAAGTTAATCTGGGCTAACTTACGTCGGCTTGTCCATAGCCGACGTAAGTTAAGTTTTCATTTAAAAAAACAAAAACGAACTACCTCGCAGGATTGCAAGCTCCAGATAGATTACAAAACAATGCACAAACAATTTATAAAGTATAGAGATCACAAAATAGTCCACAAAACATTCAAAACATCCACAACAACACAAAACGGTTTCAAAACCATTCACTGGGCTACACGCTTGCCCTTCCACTACCTCCGGAGCCAAGATCTTCTCGGCGCGTTCCTCCGGGTGCCTGTGGATGTGGTGAAGGAGTTTGAGCCGCATTTCCCGAACTCTGCAAAAAACCATATATATTCCCTGTATTAGCCTTGTAAAGAATTGCACAACCATATTATACTTCAATCGATCCATTTAAAGCATGAACTATCACATACTATGAAATGAAACAAATTTTACCAAATTCCACTTACTGCATATGATGTTATGGTTATTTTGATATTAAGTGATGCATGCAAGCAACAAGTGATGGTAAAACTTTGTAAAGGTGTACACTCTAGAAGTAAAGTTCATTTCATAGCAATTGTTCGTCCCAAGGATATGATCTTGTCGACTTCTAGAATGTGAAAGAGTGGATAATTCATTTAAGAAGCTTAGCACAATATTAAAGAAAGAGTTTATCACCTGCTCTGGTGTCTGCTGTGGCGGAAGCGTAGGAATCTTGATATCCTGATCGTTGTGTTGAGCAAGAGCCTGTCATTGCAAAATATTAGAAGATATATGTTATTGAAATGCTATGAAATATAACTACGGTACTTTAAATTACTTACCGCCACTGCTACTTGCATCTGGGCCATCATTAAGGCCGTCCTCCGCTACTCCTCTCTCGACCTCTCTAGCTCTGTCTGGCACTGCGTCAATGTCTCCTTCAAAGCGAGGAGCTCGAGCTGGGTCTGCGAGAGATGACCAATGGTCATCTCAACAGACGAGGCCTGCGACGATGAAGCGCCTCTCAAAGGTCGCAAAGAATGAAAACACTAAGTAGAATAAGATAAATTGAAAAATAAATGAAACACATGAACAACTCACCGTCCATGGGCCTTCCTGCCTCCGCTTGCGTACGCAGCTTGGGGGTCGATCGGTACGCTCTCTGAATTGTAATCCGCACCGTGTATCTTCACGACCTCCTGCGCGTACTTTGACTACAAAACAAATAAATCTTGTAAGAATGTCAATAATAGTATTAGTTATAATGAAATTGATGAATTTCAAAAACTTACCAGTCGGTCAGCTGCGACCTGACTACACTGCCCTAGCTGAGAAGGGTCACTTCCCTTGTGACCTCTCTTCCAAACCTGGGTCGGGGTCGGCTCATGACCCATCTCTCGCTCCTGTATAGCCATGTTAGTGAGATAAATATATTAGGAACACATAAATAAATTGAAAAAATACTTACCATGCATTTAGCCAAACGCAAGTAGCGGTCGCCGCCATAGTTGTGCTTGCCGTCGGACCCCATGCGACACTGTCTAGCCTTTGTGGACTTATTAATGAAAGCGTCGCTAGCCCAGTACCGACAGAGAGCTAAGTATGCCTCGATGTTACCCTATAACCAGGAAATAGTAACCTGCACATATTTCATTTTTCATCAATGCAGTTAACATACACATATATTGTAAATACTTAACAATATTAAAAAATTACCTGTAACACCCTCATTTTCATGCATCATGCCCTACATGCACTCATATACATGTTTAACATTAGCCCACAACAAGAGGAACGAGTTTAAAATTGATTCGGAGCATTTAAAATTGATTTGGAGCAAAACCGCACTTAAAACGCAGGAAAGTGCGGACTAGTCCGATTTTACTGAGGACTAGTCCGATTTCTCTCTGAATAAAAACGGACTTGTCCGTTTTTGCTGCGGACTAGTCCGATTTTGGCTCTGGAAAAATTCGGACTTGTCCGATTTTGTGCGGACTAGTCCGATATTCTATGAATCCTTGGAAATTTGCTAAGTCCCTGGACTTTTCCGGACTAGTCCGGTGTTCCAGCGGACTTGTCCGTTTTTCCTCTCTGTTCAAATTCGGACTTGTCCGATTTTTGGCCAGACTTGTCCAATTTTCTCTCTGGACAACTTCGGACTAGTCCGGTCCTGTCCGGACTTGTCCGATATTTCGTGACTCCGAGATTGATATTTTGTTTTACGACTTGTTTCTTGGGTTTCACGTTAAGTGGGCCTAGGTATGTCGTGCCTAACTCTTTTGGAGCCCATGTGGGACTCTAAACCGGCCTCTACTCATCCCAAAACTCGAAATCCATCTAACCCTAGCCTCCACCTCTATATAAACAGCCCCACCCCTTGGTTTGACATCTATTTGCCACTTTTCCACCCACCCAAACCCTAGTCCGTGGAGAGCCACCATCAAGGAGGGAGGAGAAGATCCCAAGCAAGAGGAAGAAGAGGAGGAAACGAAGGAGGATCAAGATCTCCACCAAGTTTCGTCCTTCACCACCAATTCATCTCCAAGTTCATCACCAACCCTAGATCATCAAGATCCAAGTGTTACCTCCAAGTTTCTTGGTTCATTGGAGTTCTAAACACTTGGTATACCTTCTATTCTCTTTTCCTTACATGAAATCAACCCCTAATCTCCGAATTTACGTCGATCTAGAAAACCCTAATCTGCTGATCTCGTCAAGTGCGGACTTGTCCGATCCCTAGCGGACTAGTCCGATCTTTCTGGTTAAATTGTGTAGAATTGGTTCTAAAATTTGATCTAATCGAATCCAAACCTGTATAAACTTGTTAAAAGCTATTAGAACTAGTTAGTGATCTTTAAAAGCAATCTAGTAACAAGTTCTACCTTGCATTTGCATCAATCATGCATGTCATGACATATTGAGTAATATTTGTGCACTCTTTGATTGTGTTTCTTGTCTTGTTTGTTTATTGTGTGGATTAGACGGATTTGCGCTAGAGAGTGCCACGGAGGATCTACAACATCAAGAGGTTGAAGGCTTTGACCCTAATCAACAGCAAGAGCAAGGCAAGTGTCCTTGAAGCATATTGATCCTGTTTTAAAATAAATGTTTTGTTTGCAAAACTGCATGCTGTGTCAATTTGATGGGAATCCTATGGTAGGAAGTTTACTAGTTTTGTTCGACCACCCTTGTCACCTAGAATTTATGGTAGAGAGAGTCGGGAAGGCTTTTTACCTTTTTGCTTCGCTTAATCAACTGGGATGGAAACAACTATATCACTAAATTTAATTATGCATGGATGAGATTATGGTTAACATGAACTGGTTAAACATGGTATGGTAACGGATGATCTAAGAAAGCCTGGTATGTGGATGGGTTGGATGTTATGGTGGTTTGCTTGCTTTAGATCTAAGGACCGGTTCATGCGAGAATAAGCCAGGACTACAGTGCCACCACGAGGCCAAGTATGGGTGCGACGTAGCTGATTAATTAGGGCTTTGCTAGTGCTGTTTGGGCCATTGTGGATGCTCAGGGAAGGGGTAGTCGGATTGGGTTTGTTGATGATTGGTGGGACTACCCTGGGATCCGAATGGCTCAAGAGGGGGCCCTTGGTTGAAGATGTGCTCAGTTGAAGGCATCGCCACCGGTGAAACCTCAGTGGGGTCTAAATCGGCTAGTAATCCCTTTGTAAAGGCTATTTTGTGATCTCTTGGCCACACACCAACGAAAGTGTGTAATGTGACCGACGGGTCATGGGCATAAGGGAGGTTCTTAGTCGCCGAAGGGTGATGAAATCACGAACACGTGGGTAAAGAGGTACAAACTCTGCAGAGTGTTAATTAAAACTATCATGATAGCCGTGCTCCCGGTTATGAGCGCCTGGACAACTTCCATGATTAGAGGCAAATTGGAATTTGGTAATGGTTATGGTTTGGTAATGGTTATGGATTAATCTCTGGTATCGAATATGGTTATTGGCAATGGTGAGATCTGGACTTATTGATGATGGTAATGAATTTAGTTTGGTATTGTGGTATTACTTACGATTATGTTGGGATTACTTCACATACTTATACTATATTGCCTTTCAAATGTTTTAATATACTTTTCAGCACTTTACCATTATTATTGTCGTCATTTGAATCAGCCACATGTCATACTTTCCACACTTGCTGAGTACGACATGTAGTCACTCTTGCAATCCCCACCCCAACAGTTGCAGGTCAGGATTGGGAGTTTAATGGCGATAATGCGGAGTTCTAGGCCGTGTCTACCGTCAGCTTTGCCTGTGGTGTTGATTGGAGCTGCGCTATCCCTTTTGCTTAGTTGCTTAGTTGCTTAATTAGTTTATTTCCGCTGCATTAGTTGAACTTGTCATTAATATTCATTAGGGCTTGTATTCGAGGATAATATAGCTTGTGTAATAAAATCTGGATAATTAATCTTGTCTTGTGGTAATTTTCTGTATACTCTTTTGTGATTGCACTCGTATATGTGTGATGAACATCTTGGGCACACATATGCGTTAGCTTGGTTCATTTTCGGAACCGGGCGTCACAGATTGGTATCAGAGCCACAAGTTGACTGTAGGATGCAGCCTAGATAGAATGGACATTTTAGAGCACATAGGAGCACTCAGGAATCGATGTGTTCTTGCTTGGTGTGCTGTTTGCTATATATATTGGTTGCTTGTGTGCTTAATAGAGGATTTTGGGATGCTTTAGCATTGCCATGTCCACCTAGGTTAGTGTAGCTAGTTGTTTAGTTTCATATCCCTTGATGCATATAGTTGGGGACGTTTTCTAATTCTTACCTATTTCTTTTCTTCGGATGGTGAGGACTCGCAACCAGAGGGATGGCAATGATGAGGGGGAGAACAATGGAGTGCCTCAGAACAACAATGGGCAAGGACCTGCTCACGAAGCTATCAACATCGAGCAGCTTTTGGCCATGCAAAACCAGCTCATGCAGACCATGATACAGACTATGGGACAGCTGCAGGCTGGCAATATCAACAATCAGCCCCACATGCCTCCACCGCCACCCCCACCTCCTCATAACCGATTGGGAGAGTTTATGAGGACTAGGCCGCCAACCTTTGCTCAAGCCGCAAACCCTATGGATGCGGATGATTGGCTCAAGTCCGTGGAGAAGAAGCTAGCCATTGTCCAATGCAGTGACCGGGAGAAGGTGCTATTTGCTTCTCATCAACTCGTTGGAGCAGCTGCAGATTGGTGGGATTCTTATTGCAATGCTCATGAGAACCAAGAGAGAATTACCTGGGCGGAATTCAAGGAGAGTTTCCGTTCTCATTATGTGCCGGAAGGTGTTATGCTCTTGAAGAGGCAAGAATTTGAGAACTTGAGACAAGGAAGATCAAGCGTGAGTGAATACCTCAATAAATTCACTCAACTCTCAAGATATGCGCCTGAGGATGTTAGCCGGGACAGCCGGAAGCAATACTTGTTCATGAGGGGATTGAACAATACGATCCAAGTGCAATTGCTCAACTGTGATTATGTCAATTTTCAGAAGCTTGTGGACAAAGCAATTGTGGTCGAGAACAAGATCCGTGAGATGGAGCAAGAAATCAAGAGGAAGGCACCATATCAAGGACAACAACAAGGAAGTAATGTGCGCCCTCGCTTTGCGCCACCCAATGCGCCTCATTACAGCTCCTCTATTCCTGCTCAGCGCCCTGGATATGCACCGCGCCCAACTCAGTTTGTGCAGAAGCACCCTGTCATGCAAGCACCTAGGCCTCCGACGCCTTATGCACCTCGTGCTGATTTTCCTGGAGCCAATGCTCAAAACCAAGCTCGTCCCAATAATTCTGGTGGAGTTAAGAAGTGCTATACTTTTGGAGAAGCTGGACACTTTGCACATCAATGTCCTAAGTCGGGCCTTGGTCAAGGAAGCAATGCATCGAGGCAAAACCCAAGACCTAATGGAGGACAGCCACAAGGAAGCCGTGGACAGCAGAACTTTGCTCGTGGCAACGTGAACCATGTCTCTACGGAGGATGCTCAACAAGCGGATGACGTGGTCATTGGTATGTTTCTCGCCAACTCCAACCCCGCGACTATGTTATTTGATTCTGGAGCATCACATTCATTCATTGCATCGAAGTATGTTGCCAAGTATAGTTTGCCTATCTCTCATATGAAGTTTACTCTGTTGGTTAAGTCTCCTGGAGGAGAGATGAGGACAAATATAGTATGTCCAAAAGTAAGCCTTAGAATAAGGGGGGTAGACTTCTCCGCCAACCTCATTGTTTTAGATTCTCAAGGGTTGGATATTATATTTGGTATGGACTGGTTGAGGAAGCACAATGGAGTTATTGAATGTGCCACAAAGACGGTGAAGTTGACTAATGAAGAAGGGATCACCGTAGAATTTGAAGCAACCCAACATGCACCGAAGCAATTAGAGCTGAATCATATGGACGGTGTCGCAATTGAGGAGATTCCGGTGGTTTGTGAATTTTTGGATGTTTTTCCGGACGAGTTGCCAGGTATGCCACCTGATCGAGACATTGAGTTTGTTATTGATTTAATACCTGGAACTGCACCTATAGCTAAGAGGCCGTATAGGATGCCTCCTATGGAATTAGCGGAGCTCAAGAAACAAATTCAAGAGCAATTAGAGAAGGGTTTTATTCGCCCTAGCTCTTCACCTTGGGGAGCGCCCGTTCTATTCGTGGACAAGAAGGACGGATCCCAAAGGATGT
The DNA here is from genome assembly GCA_036927565.1 of Tuctoria greenei. NCBI lineage: Eukaryota > Viridiplantae > Streptophyta > Magnoliopsida > Poales > Poaceae > Tuctoria > Tuctoria greenei. The sequence continues at coordinate 242,309,144 of JAYESD010000002.1, forward strand.
GCGTGGATTACCGAGCTCTCAACGAGGTAACAATCAAGAACAAGTACACCTTGCCCCGTATAGAGGATTTGTTTGATCAGATGAAAGGTGCCTGTGTGTTTTCCAAGATTGATTTGAGGTCAGGTTACTTTCAAATGAAGATTAGACCATCGGACATACCCAAGACAGCTTTTAGGACACGGTATGGATCTTATGAGTACACTGTGATTTCTTTTGGATTGACAAATGCACCTGCCTACTTTATGTACCTCATGAATAAAGTCTTCATGGAGTACTTAGATAAGTTCGTTGTGGTGTTTATTGATGATATTATGATCTACTCGAAGGATGAGAAGGAACATGAGGAACACTTGAGGCTTATGCTGCAAAAATTGAGGGAGCATCAATTGTATGCCAAGTTCAACAAGTGCCAGTTTTGGTTGAAAGAGGTGCCATTTTTGGGTCATATAATCTCAGGAGGAGGAGTATCGGTTGACACCGGAAAAGTGAGGGACGTGTTGAAGTGGGAACCACCGCAAAACGTCAAGGAAATAAGGAGTTTTCTTGGGATGGCTGGATATTACCGTAGATTCATCAAGGATTTTTCCAAGATAGCCAAGCCTATGACGGAGTTGCTAATGAAGGGAAAGGCATTCCAATGGACTCAAGCTTGTCAAGAGAGTTTTGAGGAGTTGAAGAAGCGGTTGACAACAGCCCCAGTTTTGGTATTGCCGGATGTAAGGAAGAGTTTTGACATTTATTGCGATGCATCAAGACAAGGGCTTGGATGTGTATTGATGCAAGAAGGTCAAGTGGTCGCCTATGCGTCAAGACAATTGAAGAAACATGAGCAGAATTACCCCACGGATGATCTTGAACTAGCAGCCGTGGTACATGCATTGAAGATTTGGAGACACTATATTCTTGGACATAGGTGTGAAATTTACACGGATCATAAGAGTTTGAAGTATATTTTCACACAAACGGATCTGAACTTGAGGCAACAAAGATGGTTGGAACTCATCAAAGATTATGATTTGGGGATCAACTATCATCCGGGAAAAGCCAATGTAGTGGCCGATGCTTTGAGTAGAAAGGGAGTAAGCCATCAACTTACAGTTCGAGAGTTACCGTCCGAGTTATGCAAGGAGTTTGAGCGGTTGAACCTTGGGTTTGTAAATGAGATGGAGATGATGGAGTTAAACCCAACCTTGGAGCAAGAAATTCGAGAAGCACAAACCACGGATGAGGAGATCAAGGAAATCAAGGAAAGAATCAAAGAAGGAAGAGAATTCAGATTTGATGAAGACGAACATGGTACCTTATGGCTTAGAAAGAGAATCGTTGTGCCTAATGTAAAGCATATTCGGGAGACAATATTAAAGGAGGCACATGACTCGCCTTACTCGATTCACCCCGGTTGTACGAAGATGTACAAGGACTTGAAGGCTTGCTATTGGTGGGATAGCATGAAAAAGGACATAGTTGAATATGTAGCGTTATGTGATGTGTGTCAACGAGTCAAGGCGGAACATCAAAGGCCGGCCGGACTATTGCAACCGTTGAAGATTCCGGAATGGAAGTGGGAATAAATTGGTATGGACTTCATAGTTGGGTTACCACGTACTCAGTCCGGGTATGACTCAATTTGGGTAATTGTGGATCGCTTAACTAAGTCAGCTCATTTTGTCCCTGTGAAGACCAAGTATACAGTTGCACGATTGGCCGAAAAATACATGGAGCATATTGTGTGTCGACATGGAGTCCCTAAGAAGATAGTCTCGGATAGAGGTTCTCAATTTACCTCCAGATTTTGGCAAAAATTGCATGAAGCTTTGGGAACGAGGTTGAATTTTAGTTCAGCATATCATCCTCAAACGGATGGACAAACCGAGAGGACCAATCAGATTTTGGAGGACATGTTAAGAGCTTGTGCTTTAAAGCATGGGAAAAGTTGGGACAAAAGCTTGCCATACGCAGAATTTTCATACAACAATAGCTACCAAGCAAGCTTGAAAATGTCACCATATGAAGCGCTTTATGGGAGGAAGTGTAGGATGCCTTTATTCTGGAATGAGGCAGGAGAAACTCAAGTATTTGGTCCGGATGTGTTGCAAGAAGCCGAAAAGCAAGTCCAAATAATTCGTGGAAACTTGAGGGCTGCCCAATCAAGGCAAAAAGGCTATGCGGATAATAGGAGAAGGAAATTAGCCTTTGAAATAGGAGATTTTGTTTACCTCAAGGTGTCACCAATGAGAGGTCATAAGAGGTTTAACATAAGGGGCAAGCTCACACCTCGTTATATTGGACCATTCAAGATTTTGGACAAAAGAGGAGAAGTAGCCTATAAGTTGGAGATGCCAGCCCATCTTTCAGACGTACATGATGTGTTTCATGTTTCCCAGCTCAAGAAGTGTTTGAGAGTGCCGGAAGAACAAGTGCCAATGGAAGAATTGGAACTAGAGGAAGATTTGACGTATGCCGAGCAAACGGTCAAAATCTTGGAAACCAAGGAGAGAGTCACAAGGAACAAGGTGATTCGATGGTGTAAAGTCCAATGGAAGCACCATACCGAAAAAGAAGCAACTTGGGAGTTAGAGGATGATCTCAAGAAGGAATTTCCCTATCTCTTCTCTTCCGCGTCGAATCTCGAGGGCGAGATTCATTTTAAGGGGGGTAGGTTTGTAACACCCTCATTTTCATGCATCATGCCCTACATGCACTCATATACATGTTTAACATTAGCCCACAATAAGAGGAACGAGTTTAAAATTGATTCGGAGCATTTAAAATTGATTTGGAGCAAAACCGCACTTAAAATGCAGGAAAGTGCGGACTAGTCCGATTTTACTGAGGACTAGTCCGATTTCTCTCTGAATAAAAACGGACTTGTCCGTTTTTGCTGCGGACTAGTCCGATTTTGGCTCTGGAAAAATTCGGACTTGTCCGATTTTGTGCGGACTAGTCCGATATTCCATGAATCCTTGGAAATTTGCTAAGTCCCTGGACTTTTCCGGACTAGTCCGGTGTTCCAGCGGACTTGTCCGTTTTTCTTCTCTGTTCAAATTCGGACTTGTCCGATTTTTGGCCAGACTTGTCCGATTTTCTCTCTGGACGACTTCGGACTAGTCCGGTCCTGTCCGGACTTGTCCGATATTTCGTGACTCCGAGATTGATCTTTTGTTTTACGACTTGTTTCTTGGGTTTCACGTTAAGTGGGCCTAGGTACGTCGTGCCTAACTCTTTTGGAGCCCATGTGGGACTCTAAACCGGCCTCTACTCATCCCAAAACTCGAAATCCATCTAACCCTAGCCTCCACCTCTATATAAACAGCCCCACCCCTTGGTTTGACATCTATTTGCCACTTTTCCACCCACCCAAACCCTAGTTCGTGGGGAGCCCCATCAAGGAGGGAGGAGAAGATCCCAAGCAAGAGGAAGAAGAGGAGGAAACGAAGGAGGATCAAGATCTCCACCAAGTTTCGTCCTTCACCACCAATTCATCTCCAAGTTCATCACCAACCCTAGATCATCAAGATCCAAGTGTTACCTCCAAGTTTCTTGGTTCATTGGAGTTCTAAACACCTGGTATACCTTCTATTCTCTTTTCCTTACATGAAATCAACCCCTAATCTCTGAATTTACGTCGATCTAGAAAACCCTAATCTGCTGATCTCGTCAAGTGCGGACTTGTCCGGTCCCTAGCGGACTAGTCCGATCTTTCTGGTTAAATTGTGTAGAATTGGTTCTAAAATTTGATCTAATCGAATCCAAACCTGTATAAACTTGTTAAAAGCTATTAGAACTAGTTAGTGATCTTTAAAAGCAATCTAGTAACAAGTTCTACCTTGCATTTGCATCAATCATGCATGTCATGACATATTGAGTAATATTTGTGCACTCTTTGATTGTGTTTCTTGTCTTGTTTGTTTATTGTGTGGACTAGACGGATTTGCGCTAGAGAGTGCCACGGAGGATCTACAACATCAAGAGGTTGAAGGCTTTGACCCTAATCAACAGCAAGAGCAAGGCAAGTGTCCTTGAAGCATATTGATCCTGTTTTAAAATAAATGTTTTGTTTGCAAAACTGCATGCTGTGTCAATTTGATGGGAATCCTATGGTAGGAAGTTTACTAGTTTTGTTCGACCACCCTTGTCACCTGGAATTTATGGTAGAGAGAGTCGGGAAGGCTTTTTACCTTTTTGCTTCGCTTAATCAACTGGGATGGAAACAACTATATCACTCAATTTAATTATGCATGGATGAGATTATGGTTAACATGAACTGGTTAAACATGGTATGGTAACGGATGATCTAAGCAAGCCTGGTATGTGGATGGGTTGGATGTTATGGTGGTTTGCTTGCTTTAGATCTAAGGACCGGTTCATGCGAGAATAAGCCAGGACTACAGTGCCACCACGAGGCCAAGTATGGGTGCGGCGTAGCTGATTAATTAGGGCTTTGCTAGTGCTGTTTGGACCATTGTGGATGCTCGGGGAAGGGGTAGTCGGATTGGGTTTGTTGATGATTGGTGGGACTACCCTGGGATCCGAATGGCTCAAGAGGGGGCCCTTGGTTGAAGATGTGCTCAGTTGGAGGCATCGCCACCGGTGAAACCTCAGTGGGGTCTAAATAGGCTAGTAATGCCTTTGTAAAGGCTATTTTGTGATCTCTTGGCCACACACCAACGGAAGTGTGTAATGTGACCGACGGGTCATGGGCATAAGGGAGGTTCTTAGTCGCCGAAGGGTGATGAAATCACGAACACGTGGGTAAAGAGGTACAAACTCTGCAGAGTGTTAATTAAAACTATCATGATAGCCGTGCTCCCGGTTATGAGCGCCTGGACAACTTCCATGATTAGAGGCAAATTGGAATTTGGTAATGGTTATGGTTTGGTAATGGTTATGGATTAATCTCTGGTATCGAATATGGTTATTGGCAATGGTGAAATATGGACTTATTGATGATGGTAATGAATTCAGTTTGGTATTGTGGTATTACTTACGATTATGTTGGGATTACTTCACATACTTATACTATATTGCCTTTCAAATGTTTTAATGTACTTTTCAGCACTTTACCATTATTATTGTCGTCATTTGAATCAGCCACATGTCATACTTTCCACACTTGCTGAGTACGACATGTACTCACTCTTGCAATCCCCACCCCAACAGTTGCAGGTCAGGATTGGGAGTTTAATGGCGATAATGCGGAGTTCTAGGCCGTGTCTACCGTCAGCTTTGCCTGTGGTGTTGATTGGAGCTGCGCTATCCCTTTTGCTTAGTTGCTTAGTTGCTTAATTAGTTTATTTCCGCTGCATTAGTTGAACTTGTCATTAATATTCATTAGGGCTTGTATTCGAGGATAATATAGCTTGTGTAATAAAATTTGGATAATTAATCTTGTCTTGTGGTAATTTTCTGTATACTCTTTTGTGATTGCACTCGTATATGTGTGATGAACATCTTGGGCACACATATGCGTTAGCTTGGTTCATTTTTGGAACCGGGCGTCACATTACCTCCGCGTACTGCTCCTCTGTCAAGTACGCATCAGAGTCCTTCCTAAATGGACCCCTTTGCTGCTCCTGCTCTTGCTCCTGCTCCCGGGGGTGCCGCTTGTAGTACACATTGACGGCCTGAATCCGAGCGTTCGACAACGCCGCCGTCGTGAGCTTCCGAGCGTTGTAATGGAACACGCGTCTCGCGTGGTCCTCCATGCCCGGTTCCTCTGTTTGGTACCTCAGCTTTAATCAAACAAACATTTAAGTGATATGCATTAACAATTCAAATGAGTTGAAAGAAATGAAACAGTTAAACTTACCATAAAATCGTGCCACACAGCTCCCTGAGCCGTGCCGTGGACCTGGTGAGAGACACGAGCATAGTCGTCCCATGACAGGGCAGGGAAACCGTCAATGACACCAGCGTAATGCAACTTCACGATAGCACCCAGGACACCGTTAACCGTCCTGTGGTGTTTCTCGGCCCCCGTGAATGAAAAGTCGTACCAACATCTGCAAAATATATTAAATCATTAAGTAAAGGAAAACAACATCTAATATTCAACATACTATATTTAGTTTTTACCTGTCACCGACAGGACAGATCGTGGTCAGCTGAGAAGCAACCGGAGGAGGAGCCACAAAGTGGGTCCTCCTTGCCCGTCGCCTCTGCTGCGCCGCCGCCGCGTCCTGTGACCCTGAGGACTCTGCAGAACCACCGGAGTCCAAAGGAAGGCTAGCGGCAGCCGGCTGTAGAGGAAGGCTAGCGCCAGCCGGCTCTGAAGGGAGGCTAGCGCTAGAGGGCTCCTGTAGCGGCCCCACCTCTGACTTAGGCTCCTGTAGCGGCCCCCTAGCCTCTGACTCGGACTCAGAAGACTCTGAGTCAGACTGCACAAAAGAAAAAGATTGACAATAAATAATTATTAACAACTGCAATTTATAAAATAACTTTATTGTAAACTAAAATTTACCTCCCTGCTGAAAGCACACGTGAACTGAGGGTGGAGCGTGCACCAGAAAGAGGGAACGTCGGCTCAAAGGTAACGAGGTCCCTGAGCAAGGGTCTCGTGGAGGCTCAAACCCTCTCACTGGCTTCCCCTTCCCCTTCACCTTCCCCTTTGACGATGACATCCTGTTGCAATGAATAAATGATTAATATGCAAAGATAATATACAAAATTAATGTTAAGTCAGTGAATAAAACGTTACTTTAAAATTCATCAACATCACGGTCATGAACCCTACTCCTTAAACCAGCCCATCGATCTTCTTCTTCTGCATATCGTTTTTGTTTGCGCAAATCAGCAGGTTCCACTAAGTCATCGATATCTTCAGTTTCCCATTCTGATTCTGTTTCCGCTTCCGTGCCAGTCTCAATATCTTGAGCGTCTCCAACTAAGTCATCGAGTCCTACACCGGGCTCGACTGAGAAGGAGTCTGGCAACTCTTCCTCTTGGTAGACCACAACAGCCTCAACATCCTCATGATAATCATCATCTCCTGGAGCGTATAACCGCTCACGAGGATTCACCTTATGTACCATCCACCAAGCTTTGAATTTATTGCATGGATAAGGTAGATAGTACACTTGCTCTACTTGGTGTGCAAGAACTAATGAATCAAATCCTTTCAACCATTCCTAGTGTTTTACTTCGACCAAGCCAAATTCGTTTACTCGAATTCCATGAATGGATTCAAACCATTCGCAGTCAAAGAATACTGCTCGAATTGTCTTGTTTCTGACAAAAGTGAATTCAAGGATTCTTTTAATTATTTCATAGTACCGAGTTTCGTTTTCTTGCGAATCGATTGCCCTCATCACAACTCCGGTATTACATGTTGTCGTGAGAGGACGAAGAGATTAAAATTAAGTTGTACGGAATCAAAAGCCGTTGACGTCATATCGACCATAGCTTCTAACAATAACCACTCCACATGATAGTTGTCGCAAATCTTCATGGACGTTGGCATCTTTTTTGCACTGTTCAAGATATGAAGTTATTAGAAAACATAAGCATTCTTAAGTTATAAGAAAAAGTTGTTAACATTGATAAGTTAACGAGAAAACGTTACATGATCTCGAAACTAGGAAAGAAAATTAGATCCCCCGTTTATTCCTTCCCGTCGAATCTGTTCTATTTGCTTGCTCGTGGGTTGATGTCTATGTCTCCAATTTTTCTTTTCGAACATACTACACGAAAAGAGAACCATTTAGAATACATGTGTTGGAAAAGATGGTTGTCGGTACCCTCCGTATCAGATACCCCTTGGGATTGCAAAGATCACAAGGAAACTCCATATACCAGATTTGAAGACCTCCGAAGGCCCCACATGTCAGGCGTAGCCGGACCTGCTCCCCCGACATGGTTAGTCCCGGGGCCACCACGTGTATCACAAGACCGGAGCTATCACCCACACCTGGGAAGCTCCGGTCAGAATACCAATATGGCACCCCCGACCTAACCCTATACAAAGGGAACCTCCGGTACTGACATGTGTCCAACAGCGCTGGACCTACCCGTCTACGACGGTGAACTCCAGAGCTGCCACGTGGCAACCGCCGGACCTTCAACTTCAACTATCAGGCCGGAGGACCCCCAACAGCTCCGGACCTTCAAGAATCAATCAAAGACTTCAAGACCCGATTAAGTGTCATTAATGCCATATTAATGACACACGATCGGATGGCCCTTAATACTGGTAATGGCACTATCAAGGCCCGTTACCAGGCTATTAAGGATAATTAACCCCATTTATTGTGTATCAAGCGTGTGTAACCGCTGGGGCCACCTGTCAGGCTAGGCTGACATTGTAACGACCAAGTCCTTGTACTATAAAAGGACTAGTCGACGATACACAAAGGATGGTTCCAGACCACCGCTGAACACTCTTAGCTAGAAGAGCTTCTTCTTCTGGAGCTTCTTCTAGACTCTCGAGCTCAATACATCACCAACACACCCCGTGGAGTAGTGTATTACGCTCAGGCGGCCCGAACCACGTAAATCCCTGTGTACACGTGTCTTTCACCTTCTCGAATCTCTGCGCGCCCATTACCGAACTACAACTCCTCCATCTACCAAAAGTAGTGTCAGGAGATCTGCTGGTTCCAAACACCGACAGTTGGCGCGCCAGGTAGGGGGTGCCCGAGATTTCGAGTAAGGTGAACTCAGCTACTGGATCATCCAACGGCATCCCCGCCGTTCCACCCGTTGGAGGCAATCCCTCCAACATGCAGCAACCAGCAGCTGCTGTGACTCCAGCAGGAGTCATGCCTCCACCACCACCGCCTGCACCAGCACATCAAGCTGAGCAGCGTGATGGTGCATTGGAGTCGATCACTACATCGACAAACAACAACAACCCTGAACACGCGCTTCATGCAGCGCGTGCTCTCCTCCAACGTCCACCACCTCCTAGTGCATCCCAGGGTGCAATGGAGCAGTGGAGGGCTGATGTGGAACACCTGGTTGTAGCAGCAGCCGACCGCATCAGCAATCGTGATCCTCCTCCTTTGGGGCGGTCCCCATCGCAGTGCCGTACCGTGTCTGGCAAACTTGGTCCGCATGCTTCCCAGAATAGGAAGCGTGATGCATCACAGCAAGTTACGTCGCTACCCTCCGGGGCGCGACGTACTCATATGGTAACCAGGATGTCAACTCATGACCTCCGGGCGGAGCTTTACCGCCGTTACTGTCAATAGGATGGCCGTGTCCATATCAAGCACGCTCGCGAAAGGCGAGAAGCTCGAGATAGCCCTGCTCCTGAGGGAGTAGGAGGAGGCTTTTCTGCACTGGCCATGCACCTACGCATGGTCAGATGGCCACAAAAGTTTCGGCCAATCCTGCCGGAGAAGTTTGACAGGACTGTTAACCCCGCCGAGTTTATCCAAATTTAGACCACCGCAATCCTTGCGGCTGGAGGTAACGAGGCTGTAATGGCCAACTACATCCCAGTAGCCTTGACTGGGACCGCAAGGTCCTGGTTCATGAGCCTTCCTCACAACTCTATCAATAGTTGGGAGGAATTGTGCCAATAGTTCACTGCCAATTTCGGGAGTTCATACACCCGACCAGGCACCGAACTGGACCTTTTTGCAGTGGTGCAAAAGGGGGGAGAATCCATGTGCTCATTCATCTAGAGGTTCTCCCAGGTACGAAACACCATTCCTTCTATCTCTAGCGCTTCTATCATCGTGGCATTTAGACAGGGCATGCAAGATAAGAAGATGCTGGAGAAGCTGGCGGTCAAGGAGATCACCAGCGTCACGGAGCTCTTCAGCTTGGCAGACAAGTGTGCCAGAGCTGCGGAGGGCCGTGAGATGCACTCCAAACCACCACCGGAGGATGGCAAAAAATCCTCCAAAGGCGAAGCCACTACCCCCGGGAGTGGAAAAAAGAAGAAAATGTTCAACGGCAAAAAGAAGCCGTCAGCCGGCACATCCACCGCTGCATCTGCTGCAACTCCGGGTGGCCGGGGGCCATGCCCTGAGAAATGACCTCGGCCGTCCTCTGAAGACGGTGGCAACTCCAAAATGTGGTGTCCTATCCACAAGTCGAATGGCCACAACTTGGAGGACTGCCGGGAGGTACAAAACCTTGCTGAGCGCTATCACAAGCGCCGGAAGAAGTTCCTTTCCATGAGAGGGAAGGAAAGCAGAAAGTCGACGAAGCTCTAGATGAAGAGGAAGTTGGCTTACAGGACCCTAAAAAGGCCCTGAAGGCTGTGTACACCTCCGTCGACGACGACTCCGACGTCTGCGACAACGAGCGTCGGAAGACCATGAACACCATCTTTGGTGGTTCGTGGGACATCACCTCCCACCGTGTCCTCAAGACTATGTGGCGGGACATGGCCTCAGTAGCTCCTACATCCAGGGCGGAGCCTCATGGAAAGTGGATGGACACTACCATCACTTTTGATGCTTCGGACTGCCCTCAAAACATGATCGGAGCTAGTCAGCTACCTCTGATGGTATCACCTACCATCAACAACATTCAACTCCACCATGTAATGGTGGACAGAGGTTCGGGGCTGAACCTCATAAGCTTCAAAGCTTTCGTCAAGCTTTAGCTCCGACCTTCAGACCTTCTCCCTTCCCGACCTTTCTCCGGAGTAGGTCCGGGGGCCATAACACCGCTCGGTGCCATTACTCTCCCTGTGACTTTCAGGACTCGGGAGAATTATCGCACTGAGAAGTTGATCTTTGATGTCGCTCAGATCAACTTGCCCTTCAACGCCATTCTAGGCAGGCCTGCCTTGTACAAATTCATGGCTGCTACCCATTATGGCTACCTGGTGTTGAAGATGCCGACACCAGTTGGTGTTCTCCGGATCCGCGGAGACCGTACCGCCGGAGTGACTGCTCTGGAGGAACTCCATGCGCTTGCTACAGCACAGGAGGAAGAATCCAGGCACGGGCAAGCTCCAAAACCCCCGAGCATTCGTCAGCGGGGCTCAACCTCCGCACCTTGCATGCAACCAAGCGGCGACGCCGACATACTCGTCAAAGTCGTCCAAATCGGTTTCGATGCCGCTCAGACCACCCGTATATTGGGAGATCTGAATGACAAATAGGAACTTGTGCTCATCACTTTCCTCCGGGCTAACGTCGACGTGTTTGCCTGGCAACCGTCACAAATGCCTGGGATCCCTAGGGAAGTGATCGAGCATAATCTGAAGATCTATCCTGACGCTCGGCCCGTACATCAGAAGACTTGGAAGCAATCCGTAGAGCGACAGAACTTCATACGACAAGAAGTGAAGAAGTTGCTCGAAGCTGGATTCATTCGAGAAGTCTTCCATCCAAAATGGCTGGCAAACCCAGCCGTTGTACCCAAGGCCGGCGGGAAGCTTTGGATGTGTATCGACTACACAACACTAAATAAGGCATGCCCAAAAGATCCATTCCCACTACCTCGAATAGATCAGATAGTGGATTCCACCTCCGGGTGTGAATTGCTATTTTTCCTAGATGCATATTCTGGGTACCATCAAATTAGAATGTCTAGGGAAGATGAAGAACATACTTCTTTTATCACAGTAGATGGATTGTACTATTATACTGCCATGCCATTTGGTCTCAAGAATGCAGCTTCAACATTTGTACGAGCTATGTACAAAACCTTTGGAGAGCTCATCAGAGACGTAGTGGAAGTGTATGTAGATGACATCGTAGTCAAAATAAAGGACAAGGAGTCACTCCTTGACACCTTGCAAGCTGTCTTCGACAAGTTGCGGGTCACCCGCACGAAGCTGATTCCAGACAAGTGCGTCTTCGGGGTTAGCTCCGGTAAGCTTCTCGGTTTCCTGGTAAACCACCGGGGCATAGAGGCAAATCTGGCAAATATTAAATCCATTGAGGAGATGCGGCCACCAGCTCGCATCAAAGATGTCCAGAAACTGACTGGATGTCTAGCCGCCCTCAGCCGGTTCATCTCAAGACTGGCGGAACGGGCGCTACCCTTCTTCAATCTATTGAGGAAGTCCAGACCATTTCAATGGTCTGAAGAAGCAGAAAAGGCGTTCCAAGAGCTAAAGAAGCTCCCCACCACTCTGCCAACCCCGGTAGCTCCGAACCCTGGTGATCCCTTACTGCTTTACATTTCAGCAATCGACGAGGTTGTCAGCATGGTCCTGGTCGTGGAGAGACCAGAACCATCACAAGCTCAAGAATCCAGATCCCTCCGGGAGGGTTCGGAGGTTCCTGAAGGAGAATCTGGGTCCCAGCCCCCATACTTGGATCAACAGGGAGTTATCCCAGAAGACTTGGACCCTTCCAGGAGGATCCGGGTCACTCCAACAGAAGCTCCGGGTTCCTCTAGCAGGAATCTGGAAGTCCCCTAAGCAGGTTCGGACCCCTCTGGGAGGATCCAGGTCGACGTGGAGGAAGCTCTGGGCCCCTCTGGGAGGGTCCGGACAGTCCAATGCCCAGGGTACTTCATCAGTGAAGTACTACATGATGCCAAGACTAGATACCTAGAGGTACACAAGCTGCTCTATGCAGTTCTCATCGCCTCCAGGAAGCTTCGCCACTACTTCCAGGCTCACAAGATATTAGTGGTGACCTCTTACCCACTGCGTGCGATCTTGCATAGTCCCAACTCTACTGGGAACATTGCAAAGTGGGCAGCAGAATTGGCTGAATTCGATCTTGAATTCGTCCCAAGGCAAGCGATCAAGAGTCAAGAATTGGCAGATTTTGTGGTGGAATGGACCCCCTCTCCATCAAACCCTTGGGGCCCTAGTGAGCAGAAGTCGGAACTTAAGGCTCCGGTCTTCACCGAACCTCATTGGACCCTCTACATCGACGGCTCCATGCAAAAGCAGGGGGACAGAGCTGGAGTCCTTCTCCTCGCTCCAACCGGGGAGAAGGTAAAATACATGGTCCACCTTGACTTCAAGGCGACCAACAACGTGGCGGAGTATGAAGCACTCATTTATGGATTAAAGGTGGCACTATCATACGGTGTCAAGCAGCTGTTGGTCAAGGGAGATTTGCAGCTCATCATTAAATAGGGGAAGGGTGAATGCTCCTGTAACAATCCTCAATTAGCTGCTTATCTCCTTGAAGTCCAGAGGCTTCAGAAGGACTTCGAAGTCCTGGATCTCCACCATGTCCGGCGTGTCCATAACGCTAAAGCTGACGAACTCTCGACGAAAGCATCAGCCGGAGCTCCGGCTCCTGACGGAACCTTCGTCTGGAGGTTGTCAAAACCCACAGCTCATCCTGCCGAACTGAGCGAAGGGGGCGAGACCAGCATCCCGAAGCTGGCGGTCCCGATGGCCCTGTTACCATGGCAGCCATCAAGGGTCGTAGGTGCTGCAGGAAGCTCCGAGCAACCCAGCACGCAAGACTCAAATGCTCAAGCAAGCTCTGATGCATGGATCTCGGAGATCCGAAGCTACTTGAAAGACAATATCCTTCCTGACGATGATGTATCCGCTGACCGGATAGTCAGATTGGCTAAAAGATACATGTTGGTAGAAGGGGATCTCTACCGGCGCGGTGCCAACGGCGTCCTAATGCGGTGCATCACAAGGGAAGAAGGCTGCGAGCTCCTCGCAGAAATCCATGGAGGCGAGTGTGGAAACCACGCCTCTTCCCGCACACTGGTCGGTAAAGCCTTCCGGCATGGCTTCTACTGGCCTACAGCGCTCCAGGATGCAACTGAGCTGGTGAAGAAATGCAAAGCATGCCAGTTCCATGCAAAGAAAATTCATACACCAGCTCAGCCTCTACAAATGATACCTCCTACATGGCTCTTCGCCATGTGGGGGGTGGACATCTTGGGACCTTTCCCAAGAGCTGTCAGAGGTTACAAGTTCCTGTATGTCGCCATCAACAAGTTTACCAAATGGCCGGAAGCAACTCCAGTTGTGACAATAAACAAGCAATAAACTATCAATTTCTTGCAGTCCATAGTATGCAGATTTGGAGTCCTGAACAAAATCATAACAGATAATGGGACCCAATTCACAAGCTCTGCTTTTCAAGGATACTGCGAAGACCTCGGCATCCAAGTCAGCTACGCCTTTGTAGCCCACCCAGCAAGCAATGGCCAAACCGAGATGGAAAATGCAGAAATCCTGAAAGGACTCAAGACGCGCACATATGAGCGCCTGAAAAAGCATGGAGTCAACTGGATTGAAGAGCTTCCGCCCACTTTATGGGCCAACAAGACTACTCCAAACTGGTCAACTGGAGAGACACCCTTCTTCCTGGTGTACGGAGCTGAAGCAGTCCTTCCTCCGGAAATCACCTTCGGGTCGCTCCGGGTCTGAACCTCCGACGAAGCCACGCAGGACCAGCTCCGGCGTGAAGACCTTGACCTCCTTGAAGAGGGAAGGTGCCGAGCAGCTGTTCGGAATGCCCGATACCACCAAGCTCTTCGGCGCTATCACGAACAGCATGTTCACAGCCGACAGCTTGAGGAAGGCGATCTGTTGCTACGGAGAATACAATCCAGGGAAGGGTTAAACAAACTCTCCCCCAGCTGGGAGGGACCCTTCCGAGTGATCAATGTATCCCATCCCGGATGCGTTCGCTTGGCAACCGAGGATGGGACACCTCTCCCAAATCCTTGGAACACTGAGCACCTCCATAAGTTCTACGCTTAGTATCACAGAGGTGAGTCTGTCATTACATATGGTGTATGTTATAGAGTCATTGTACAGAGTCGGCTAGCTCCTCCGAGAGGGCAGCCGGACCTACACTGTTAGGTTCGCAATGCCCATGCAACACTTGTCACAGTCTTAGAACTAAAAGTGTAGCTAGCTACCTTGGGTCAAACGAGAAACGAAACACACTTAGCCTGGTTCCGTACCCTAAGGGTGTACTTGTTTCCCTTGTACCCCAGACCTATAATGAAATACATCATTGTGTGAAAACAGACTCCACGTGCATTTACTTTGTACAGGCTCAATATTTTTTATTTTTCTCTTTCTTGTCTATAAAAAAGTTGTGCAATTCTTAAGAAACTTTAGCTCGACTAGTTCATGTACTATTCGAGTTGCATTGTCTGTACTTCCAGGTTCAAGCATTGTTGATGGCCTACTTGTCTGAATGTCGCCAAGCCAATCTAGGACCGGAGTGTGCTATCGACTTAGCCTGGTCCTGCACCCTAAGTATGCCACTCTACCTACACCCCGGCAGGCCGAAGTAAGGCGAGTCTAGAAACAATCGGACCCGGAGGAAGCAAGACAGAGCTCTTGAGTGTACTTAGGATTGTGTTCAACCTAAAACTTTCTCGGGAACAGTAAGCCGCAATGAAGTTATAGATAGGAAATGAATTTTACTGTTTTCCTTAACTTTAGTGTGCAGGAAAAATAAATAAGCTACAACATCCTCTAGGCGGCTTGTGATCAATGTTCAGACATTGACATTGAACATATCCAGAGCTACTCAGTTCCGGTAAAGCTAGGAGGCAAGTCGTCAACGTGAAGATGGTGGAAAGACTCTAAAGTGGAGTCTAACGTTGACACAACACGTGTTGATGGAGGTCACTGCCAGAGCTACCAAAGATCCGACACCCCAGAGGATTAACCATCAATGCTCCGGCACTACTAAGCTCCACAGATGGTCAATGCCAGGAGCCACTAAGCTCCGACAACCTCAGGGGGCCTACACTATCGAGGACTTCGGACCTACATACTACAAGTTCGAAGCATGCAAGTCTTCAACAACTATTACATCCTCTTGGTACATGTTCACAATCAAATTGTGTACATCTACCAGGGGGCCAAGCGAGACAAAGGCGTTGAAGACAAAAAATGAAATTCGAATTCACAAAAATTTGGATTTCATTCATCTGGAGACAAGAGATTACCAAATTGGGGAGGAAGAAGAGAAAGTACAAGCGGGAGCTACAGGGAGACGATCTTAGACCCTATGGAAGAATTGGGCAACCTTCTGGGCCACCTCCGACACGTTGGCACAGGCGGCTTCACCCTCTCCTTCGATGGGACCTTCAAGCACCGGGTCCAAAGGGAATTGAGGGTCCCGACTGGTGTAGCACGTCAGCACATACTCTGTGATGATCTTCGCCAGGGCTTGACCCTCCGTTTCCAATTGTTCCGCGATAACATCGCCCACCTTGGAGAGCTTGTTGCCTGCTGAACCTAGTGCCTCCAATGCCTGGTCCAGCTCCGACTCCGGATCATCCGGACGCGACGGACTGAAGCCCATTGGTGTCAGCGTGTCGTTGGCCTTGCCCAGGAAGTCCCAAACTTGTTGGGACTCCACAACCCTTGCACCACGCATCTCCGCCAAGGATCTTTTGGCCGCCGCCAGCTCCGAGCTCTCCAGAGCAAGGCGCTCCACCTCTTTGGCATTTTGCTGAATCATTTCAGCAACTTGCCTTTTGAGCTTGCTGAGCTCTTCCTCCTGGAGGTGGATCTCATTCCGGTGATTGACCAAATCTCTCTCCTGGCCCCGCACTTTCTTCTCCTGGGCGGCGATGGCATTCTCCTTCTTGTAGAGTTCCTTCCCTCGCTCCCAGGCTTTCTTCTCCTCCTCCTTGCAACGCTCATCCAATTTCTTGGTGCGTTCTTCAAGGATCTTGTCAGCTAGAGCTGTCTTTTGGACAAGCTCCTCCTCCCTCTTCATGAGGTCGTCTCGCTGCTCCAGGAATTTCTGCTCTTCATCTTCGAGCCGTTTTTCTTGAGCCTCGAGAGCCTCCTGGTGCTTGATGAGACTATCGTGGATGGCAGAGAGCCTTTCCTAGAGTTCATCCGCCTCGCTATTCGTAGCCTTGGCCTGCTCATAGATGGCCTGGGACTGGTTGTCGAGGGTACGCATCATGCTTTCCCTCTCATCCAACAACTTTCCCCACTACTCCAGGCGGGCTTTCTCCCTTCGCACCCACTCCTTGTCGTCAGCCAGCCTCGACTGTGCCAACTTGGTCTCAAAATGGAGTCGGTTGCACCACCTCCTAAGGGTTTGACGCTCCTCCTCGAGGGCCTTGCTGTCGTGGTAGAAGGCCAGTTGAACCTGGCGAAGGCTGGAGCAGGCGTTGCCGATAGACAACGATAGAGGGATCGGGTCCGGACCTGCCAGAGTCATCTCCGCTGGCTCCAGCGGATCTTCAGCAAAAAAAATTGGGTCCCACTCTACGAGAGCAGTACCCTAAGCTTCCACAGCACTGGGGCAATCCTCTGGGATAGCCTCGGCCGCCGGCGAGGAAGTTCTTGCAGCAGAAGTACTGACCTCCGGAATTGGTTCCGAAGGCCCAGCCGCCGGGTCATCAACAATTGGTCCATCTGGCGGGGGGGGGGGGGGGGGGGGGCAACAGCTTCGTCCCCGCACTCTGGCTCGGCAACGGGCACCTCCGGGATCACTGCTTCCGGAACGGGCGTTGAAGGTTCGGCCGGAGCAGAAGCTACTTCTGGCTCCAGCATAGGCGCTTCTTCCGTCTCAGGTTCGGGTGCTGGCGCTTTAGCCATCATGGGCTCCAGCGCTGGCGCTTCGACCACCATAGACTCAGGCGCTGTCGCCTCCGCAGCAACTGGCTCGAACGCCGGAACCTCTTCACCAGCCAACTCCACAGCCAGAACTCCTGCAGCAACCGGCTCTGCCGCCAAAGCTTCCTCGATGACCGGCTCAAGCGCTGGAGCTTCATCAACACCCGACTCTACTGCCTGGACCTCCTCAACCACCGGCTCGACTGCCGGGGCTTCAACAACATCCGGCTCCAGGGCCGGAATCGCAGCTTCCTCCAGCTCTGCGGCCGGAGCGTCCAACATCACATTATCCAAGCCCGGAGCTTCAACCTCCGAGACTGGCGCTGCTGGTACATCTTCAGTCCCGTGGTCTGGCGCTAACACAGGAGCATCTGGGGATGAGTCGTCCAATTCCATGACAGCCGGCGTCGGGGCTGCCGCAGCCTTTGCCACCTCTTGGGGCGGTGCTGGAATTGGAGCCGGAGCTTCAACCTGCACAACCTCAACTGCTGCTGGAGGGGCCGGAGCTTCAGCCCTTTTCTTGGGCACGCTGTGAATGAAGGACGAAGAGACTCAAAATACAGTTAACAATAAAACAACTGACTGAAGTAAAAAATCAGAAATTACCTCGGAAGGCTTCCGCACCAGTTCCCACAGAACCTCTTCCCCGGACGCTCCAGACTGGCCCCAACCGACACTGGCATGGTAGTCCCGGAGGCCCCCCCCCCCCCCCCCGGAGTTTGCTGCTTCTGTCGGTGTTGCTCTGGTCGAGGCCCCCCTTGACCGGGAAGGACCTCCAGACCCGGAGCCCTCAGCTGGCCCTAGGACCGGAGTCACTTGGCCGGAGCTAGCACCCCGGGAAGGTGCCGCAATTGGAGTAGACGCCGCCGTTGAAGACCTTCCCCTCCGGGGAGAAGGGGACGCTATGGAAGAAGAATGTTTGGCCCTCCTGTTGGCATGCTTCCTCTTACGGCTTGTGGGCTCGGCCAATTCCTTGCCCTTGCCGATGACTTTGGTTCTTGGTTTAGGGTCGGGGACGGAGCCACCCTCCGTAGCTTCAGAGATTGCCAACCCGGTGGTCGAGCGCCTCTCAACAACACCAAGGTCGTCAAGCACTGGCATCGTCCGCCAGAGCTCCCTACTGAATGCAGCCTCCATGTCCAGTGGGAGGAAAGCTGGCGGAGGAGCCAAATCGTCGCCCACGACGTCGATGCCGTGCTGGAATTTCTTCAGATGGAATTCCAAAGTTGCACCCTCCATGTTGGACTTCAAACTGGTCACAATCCGGTCGTCGTCCAGCATATTGTTGAGGGCCCAAGCCAACTTCTCCCTCCTCTTCAATGGAGCCCACCTGTTGGTCAGGAAGTTGCAAAACACCGCATGGGGAGTCACCCCTCCTTCCACACACAAGCGGATCCTAGTCAGAGCAGGATCGAAGGCAATCGACAGCACCGGAGCTTCACTCCAAACTACAGTGTCGATGTTGGGGAGGTCTTCTGGCAGCTCCAGCTTCTCGTGCTCCTCCACCCTGATTACAATCCAGTCCTTCTTCCAGTCGTCCCACTTCCCAGAAGGGAATGACCGCAAGTACTTGTACGGGCACTTCTTGCGCTTCATGAAAATAATAGAAGCCAAGGTACTTGTCGCTCCGACCTGTGGTCTGGACAGTGAAGAAGGAGCGGAAGAGCTCAATGTAGGGGGGAATCCCCACCCACATCTCGCATAAGTGGACGAATATGGACACCAGCTGAATGGGGGGCCAAGGTGGTAAAGCTGCAGACCATAGAAATCTAGCAGCATCAAGAAGTAGGAGGAGAAAGGTGGGATCAGTCCCACCATGGCGTACGCGGAGAAGTACACCATGTCGCCGGCATGCTCCTTCTCGAACGGAAGCTTGCCGTCGTGGACCAGGTGGTTGAAGAAGTCAGGGGACCATCCCATGAGGGCCCGAATCTTCTTCAAATCGTCATCGGTCTTCGGTCGGCTTTGGCGGAGATCCAACTCCATCGCGGCATGGCGAGGCAAGAGAGGAAAGGCAAGCAAAAGTTTGGAAGGTTTGAGCGGAAGAATGATTGAAAGGCGTAAAGAACCCAAAATGGTGCGTGCTTTCCTTCTTAAGTAAGCCCCCGCAACGCCTGGATGGAAACCGCAGAGGAGCCGAAGATACCAGTCAACGATTTCACCCCGCCAATGACAAGGGGGCCCGGGACCACCCCGATGATCAAGTCGAGGTTCTTACCCCAGGTGAACGGTTGTCATCATGAAAGGCGGGAAACCCGAAGTCGGCGTCCTGACAGGGCGCGGAGAACCGATACGATTTTCGTATCGGGAACCGGCGACCTTCAATTGCGTGAGATCCGCACGCTAAGATCTCACCTGCCGCCTTCAAGATACGCCACGCGGCGGAAGTTTAACTATAAACTACCGCAAATGTCATAACCAAAGACCTTTGAAGACCCGGTTCAGAAACCGAAGAATGGACCCACCTCTAGCGAAATGACTTCATACAAAAGGTCTCTCCAAGAGTTGAGTCCAGGGGGCCACTGTCGGTACCCTCCGTACCAGATTCCCCTTGGGATTGCAAATATCACAAGGAAACTCCATATACCAGATTTGAAGACCTCCGAAGGCCCCATATGTCAGGCATAGCCGGACCTACTCCCCCGTCATGGTTAGTCCTGGGGCCTCCACATGTATCACAAGACCGGAGCTATCACCCACACCTGGGAAGCTCTGGTCAGAATACCAATATGGCACCCCGGACCTAACACCAGACAGAGGGAAGCTCCAGTACTGACACGTGTCCAACAGCGCCGGACCTACCCGTCCACGACGGTGAACTCCGGGGCTGCCACATGGCAACCGCCGGACCTTCAACTTCAACTATCAGGCCGGAGGGCACCCAACGGCTCCGGACCTTCAAGGATCAATCAAAGACTTCAAGACCCGATTAAGTGTCATTAATGCCATATTAATGACACACGATCGGATGGCCCTCAATACTGGTAACGACACTATTAAGGCTCGTTACCAGGCTATTAAGGGTAATTAACCCCATTTATTATGTATCAAGCGTGTGTAACCACTGGGGCCACCTGTCGGGCCAGGCTAAAATTGTAACGACTAGTCCTTGTACTATAAAAGGACTGGTCGATGATACACAAAGGACGGTTCCAGACCACTGCTGAACACTCTGAGCTAGACGAGCTTCTTCTTTTGGAGCTTCTTCTAGACTCTCGAGCTCAATACATCACCAACACACCCCGTGGAGTAGGGTATTACGCTCAGGCGGCCCGAACCACGTAAATCCCTGTGTACACGTGTCTTTCACCTTCTCGAATCTCTGCGCGCCCACTACCGAACTACAACTCCTCGATCTACCAAAAGTAGTGTCGGGAGATCTGCCGGTTCCAAACACCGACAATGGTGAAAATCATAAGTGTAGGAGAAACACTTACTTGAAATATTCATTCATTTCTTCCATATTAGCATGCATGTACAAGAAAGCAGCACACCTTTCTTTTTCGCAAACGTCATAGGAAGTGTAACTACCAATAGTAGTGCCTGTTGTTGCGAAAATGGAGAGATCGCTACAAGGAGGTTGCTCATCCATATTATACTGCATTACCGAAGTATTAACATTGTGTTG
The DNA here is from genome assembly GCA_036927565.1 of Tuctoria greenei. Classification (NCBI taxonomy): domain Eukaryota; kingdom Viridiplantae; phylum Streptophyta; class Magnoliopsida; order Poales; family Poaceae; genus Tuctoria; species Tuctoria greenei. Next base: position 242,330,218 of record JAYESD010000002.1, read on the forward strand.
CTCTGCAAAGTTAACACTTGAGAAGTATCCTACTTCCTTAAGAGTAAAAGCTTCAGCGATGCAACCTTCAACCCTTGCCCTATTACCAGCCATTGGTTTCAGATATCTGAGTGCTATTTCAATATGATACATCCACCTATATTGCACGGGACCGCCCATTTTCGCTTCATATGGAATCTGAATTAAGAGATGTTGCATTGGATTGAAAAATCCTGGAGGAATTTTTTTTTCATCTTACACAAAAGTACCAAAATTTCCTTCTCTAGCTGAGTCGTCATATCTGGCGTGATTTCTTTAGCACAGAGTTGCCTATAGAAGTGGCTAAGCTCAGCTAACACCTTCTACACCGCATCGTCAAAGTAGCCCCGAAACATAACAAGCAGAAGTCTTTTCATGATTATGTGATAATCATGACTCTTCAACCCAATGAGCTTTCCCGTTTTCACATTCACGACTCATCTCAGACTAGTTGCATAACCATCGCGGAATTTCAACCTTTGCAACCATTCAAGAACTTCTTTCTTTTCTTTAGGTCGAAGACAGAAAGGAGCGCCTGGTTTACCACCATTTTTAGAGAGCTCAAGAGTTTGACGGTTACAAAGCTCGGCGAGATCCTTTTGAGCCTTTAAATTGTCTTTTGTTTTGCCCGTCATGTCCATGCATGTGCTTATGATACATTCGGCCATGTTACGCTCTTGATGCATGACATCAATGTTGTGCCTTAGAATCAATGACTTCATATACGGTAGCTCCCAAAGTCCACATATGTGATTCCAATGGTGTTTGTCTCCGAAACCTTCAAAATATCTAGGACGACCTTCATCTGGCACCCATTTGTCCACCATATCAGATATTTCTGAGCCGTTAAGACGCTTCAATGGTCCTTTAGTGACAACAGTGTTCTTTCTAAATGTAAGGATCGAATGCCCAAGAGGGGGGGTGTGAATTGGGCTTCTTTTAAAAAATCTAAACAATAAAGCTTAATTCTTAAAAGCCCAATTCCCTACGCAAACTATCTATGCATTGAGGTAAATAGCAACTTCGCGGAATATAAAATGCATAAACGTAAGGGAGAGGAAGAGGATGCAAACCCCCGAGGAGACACGAGGATTTATCCCGTGGTTCGGCAAGATCGTCAAGATCTTCCTACATCCACGTTGTGGCACCCACCAAAGGGTTTAGCCACACCCAAGTCACCGAGACGAGGGACCTCCACTATTCTTCTCTGTTTGCCAACCTTGGCAAGGTGGAGCTCAAGCCTTGTACAACTTCGACCCTCCGAGCTTCCACAAATGCCTTGGCAAGCTCCAGAAGTCCTCTCACAGTTACAAACACCAAGGGGCACTCCCTTGAGGCTCTCACTATCCTAGAGATTCTACTCACCCAGAATGGAGGCACACAAGCTCTCTCTCTAGCTAGCTCTAGCCTATCTCTTGATGTGTAGGTGGTCAAAATGATGTAGAAGTGATGGATCTTGGTCTTGAACGCTTCTGGATGTGTTGAGAATGTTTTGTGATCAAGACTTGTCGAAATGACCGGTTTAGGGGGTATTTAAAGCCAGCCTCCACGAAATAGCCGTTAGAAAAGTAGGCTGACAGAACTTTTCTGCGAACATCGGATGATCCGATGTCTCCCCTTTAGTTATCATCGGTCAAGTTTACTTTAGATGATGTCATTGTGTCAGATATGACCGTTGTTAGACCGATGTTGCACATGTCTTCTCATCGGATGATCCGGTGGCTCTTCCTCCAGAATTGACTCAAACTTGATGCTTACTGGAGTGATTGACCGATGTGTATACTTTTGTACATCGGATGATACGGTGATACACTTGGTCCAAGGATATTGCAAACTGTGCTGATGGACCGATGTAGTTGAGCCCTTAACATCGGATGATCCGGTGAGTGCTTTGTTCTGAGGTCTTCTTGTTCTGCTGAACCAACTCGACCTCAAGTGAATAAGTGATCATAAGATAGGCACCAAATGACCTCAATCGATTAACAACTTAAGAGTACTCAATAAACACCAAATGAGTAGCAAAAGTATCGAATTACAAAAGATGATAATGTCGAATTACAGAAAATGATATAGGTAAACTCCCCCTAAGGCTAGGACACTCCCCCTGAGACTGAGCTATCCTCCCCCTGACTCCTCTAACTCTTCTCCCCCTTTGGCATCAAGACACCAAAAAGGGATCCGAGTGCCTAAGGACCCTGAGTACTAGGCGCGATGACGAACTGGTCACCGTCGCTGTCGTCGGAGCTGCTGCGTGGAGTATAGGTAGAAGGAGCTGTCGGAGCCGTAGGAGCCGTCGTCGGTGCCTGCTGGGTAGGAGCTGCTGGAACAGGAGCACTGACGACGGATGCCAGCGTCTTCTAGAACAGTGTCGTGGCCGGCAGTGGAGAGTGAATCGGTGCGCCGGGAGCCGGCAGTGGAGACATGCTGATCGAAGGGATCGGCGTAGTCGGCACCGGAGCGGCAGCTGGAGCAAGGACAGGTGGAGGTGGAGCAACTCCTGGCAGCTGCGACGGGAGGGCAATCCCGGTATAAGTGTAGAGGTTGGTGATCAACCCCAGGATGCCCATCATCGCCTGCTGCGTCTGCTGCTGCTGGTCGAGGGAGCGCTGGTGCATCTGGTCAATGAGCCCAATTAGCCGGTCAGTGTCCTCACGCCTCTCACGGGCGATCTGGCGCTGCATCTCCTGCTGCTGCTGCTGGAGCTCCAGGAGGCGTGCGGCCTGCTCCGCTCGGGCCTGCTCAGCTGCAAGCCGGTCCAAGCGCTACTGCTCAACCATCTGCTGTAGGAGGGATGTGAGCTCGGACGGCTGAGAAACCTGTGCCTCTGAGACGGGAGGTGGAGTAGGGGGTGGCACTGTAGAGCCTCCAGCCTCTGCGTCGTGCTGCCTGAGTGAGGGAGAAGGAGGGAAGTACTCCTCGACACTGTCATCCGTGTCGCTCTCGGACCATATGTGCTGCAAGTCCTCACCCTATGCCTCTGCCTCAGCCAGCCTCTCATCCTCCTTCTCCAGATCAGACCAGTCCTCCTCAGATAGCCGAGCCCTGACCTGACACTCGACTGGACGGCCAAGGCGGTCGTCTCCAGGAGCTGGGGCACGGTAGTGACCGAACCATGTGACACTCTCGTCAGTGAGATGGTCATGCACGGCGGACTCCTCAGGGACCATCATGGAGAGCAGGTAGCTGATCCAGTGTCCATACACGAGCTGCCTCATCATGCCCACTCCGCCAGTGATCACATCCTCCATCTCGCATATGAGGACGTCCACTATATCAAACTCCATCCCATTCATGATGTAGAACAGGAGGGTCTGCTACAGGCTGGTGAACCCCTCTAAGTAACCAGACCTTGGCAAGAGAGTGCGGCGCAAGGCAAGGTGCACTGTGCGCGCAGCAGGAGTCAATAATGCCGGTACCCTCGGTTGGTCTGGAGAGAAGGTCGGGCCAAACAAAGAGCAAATCTCCTCCAGTGGTGGTTCCACTCCTCCAGTGAGCGGCCTCCGCGGTGGGTCTGCCTGACCATACACCCTCTCATGCACGCAGTTGTTGTGCAGGTCCACTCCCAGCAGCTGTGCTAGTGTCTGCCTCGTCAAGTGATAGTGCTGGCCCATGAACATGAAGTCAATCGACCTGCGGCCCTCAGAGACGTATAGGGTAGCGTAGAACACGCGTACCCAATCCTCCACATAAGCACTCCTCTCATAAGACATCAGGTGCACCAACCCTCTGTACCTCTCAAAGTAGGGGCGTATCTCTGTCTCTGCAGCCAGGGCGAGCTGATCCCAGTCCAAAAAGTTGTGCTGGAATAACTTGTGGTCGCGGCGTCTGTAGGTCTCATAGAGTGACACCTGTGTCACGGTCCAGAAACGACTGTCCACCAGAGCCTCTCTGGGCTGCGGGTACCACTCCTCAAGCAAGATACTCCATCTGAGTCTTCGGAGCTGCTTGGCCTTCATCTTTCGGTAATCAGCCAAACAAACACCTTCACCGACACGGACGGTGGTGTCCATCTCGTAGATGGCTCTCTAGGCCTCCCTGTACTCACGACGATCGGTAGCCATCAGTCTCGGACGTGGTGCTGCCGAGGGATGTCCCCCATGGGTCCGGGCTGAGCGCCGGCGAACAAGAGGCACTTCTGTCTCTTCTTCGGCCTCGGACTCATTGATCACGGGAGGCTGCCTCGGACGAGCCTCACGGATCCTCAAAGATCCTCCTCGGCCACGCTCTCGCTCTTCGGTGGCGCGAGCGGCCATCAACACCTTCTTCTCCTCCTTCGAGAGCTTTTGCTTCTTTGCAGCCGGCTCCGCAATGGCCTTGCCCTTGTTCTTCTTGTCGCGAGCCATTGCGATCGGGCGCGTGAACGAAGTCAAAGACGTCGAATGCACGAAACGGTGACACGGAGATCAACGGGCCGGGAAACCCTAGCAACGTGGTGGTGGCCATAGAGGGAGGCACCACGGTGGTGGAGAGAGGGCGCGGCAGCGCTTCAGTGGAGCGGCGGCGACGGCTGGGTGGAGCAGCGGCGGCCGGAGGTGGGCGGCGGTGACCAGAGACGGCGGTCGCGCGACGGCGGTGGTGGAAGGTGAGGCGCGGGCGACGGGATCGGGGAGAGAGAAGAGCGGGAGGCGAGATGGCATTTAAATAGTGGGTCCCAAACCCTAGCCGTAAATTTAACACCGGATGGACCGATGTAGAGATGATAGAAGCATCGGTCGAATGGCACAGTAAGGGTATTCAAAAAGGTATCGTTGACATCGGATGGACTGACGTGCAAAGAGATAGCATCGGTCGAATGTCACATTAAGGGTATTCAAAAAGGTGCCGTTGACATCGGATGGTCCAACTTGGAAGGGGATACCATCGGTGGAATTTATCAAAGTTCCAGAATTGTACATATCGGATGGACCGATGTTTTTCAGAATGAACTCGTCGGATCATTGGAGATACTGACTGAACTGGCCCTTGGCTTTTGAACACCAACTAATCCGATGATGGTCTGACCTAAGCATCGGATAATCCGATGACTACTAAACAGCAACATCCCATATATGTCCTTTGACCAAACAAACAAATAATGAGAAACACATGTCTTAGGACTTTTTGGGCAACCCCTTACCCCTCAAAGACACTAATATGCCAATAACTTGGCTAGGCCTTAAAATGAATAGAACACAGAAGAAAAATAGGAGGAAATCATCCAAATAAAATGTAAGGCCCATGCTTTGTGAGGTAGAGTATGAAGACTTCTATCTCTTTAGAGCATGTTCCTCTAGGCATTAACGCACCTAACATTTTTTTCTTTCCACCTTATATGAGTTGAGATATTTCTCATGAGGTGGGTTCCCCTATGTGACAATCTACCGTATGCAATGCCAAACATTTTATAATGCAAGTAATTTCAAGTCTATATGGCTGGCATCATGCAAGGCATAAAATAAATCTATCTTGCCAAATTTGAACCTTCCAAAGGCTTCTTCAAGGAGGGCCACTCTCCAAACCTTGGGAAAACCCAAAAGAACCTCCATCCCAAGCTAACCCTTGCTCACCCCTATCCTTTGAGAGTTAGGCAAAACCTATATGAAGTGCATTCTTACATGACGTTCGTTGCATCTAGCACATTTAACTCACTTCTTAGCCTAGAAAAAGTTTTCTCATCTAGTGGTTTAGTGAAGATATCCGCCAATTGTTCTTCGGACCTAACACCTCACAATGAGATGTCTCCTTTAGCTTCATGGTCCCTCAAGAAATGATGGCGAATATCAATGTGCTTTGTGTGGGAGTGTTGAACGGGGTTTTTTGCTATCGTAACCGCACTTTCATTGTCACAAAGGAGAGGCACACAACCAAGTTTAATACCAAAGTCCAAAAGGGTTTGCTTCGTATAAAGAATTTGGGCACAACATGCACCAGCCGCTATATATTCCGCTTCCGCCTTGGACAAGGCAACATAATTTTGCTTCTTACTAGACCAAGATACTAGGGAACGCCCAAGCAAGTGGCACCCCCGAAGGTACTCTTGCGATCCACGCGGCATCCGGCAAAGTCCGAATCCGAGTATCCCAAGAGGTGGAATTTTGCACCTTTAGGGTACCACAAGCCCATACTAGGGGTATGCTTAAGATACCTAAGTATCCTAAAGACTGCCTTCCTATGCGATTCTTTAGGTGCCGCTTGAAAGCGAGCACACAAGCATACACTAAACATGATATCAGGCCTAGATGCGGTAAGATAAAGCAATGAACCAATCATAGAACGGTAGTTAGATTGGTCAATAGGTTTACCGTCCTTATCCGCGTCGAGATGACAATTTGTTGCCATTGGAGTGCATCTTGAGCTACAATCTCCCATCTCAAATTTCTTCAAGAGGTCCTTGGTGTACTTCTCTTGATAGACGAAGGTCCCCTCTTGATGTTGCTTGATTTGAAATCCAAGGAAGAAGTTGAGCTCTCCAATCATTGACATCTTGAATTCCCTAGACATCATTTTGCCAAACTCATGGCTAAGAGATTCGTTAGTTGAACCAAAAATAATATCATCAACATAAATTTGAAAAATGAACAAGTCTCCGTTGATGTCTTTGGTGAAGAGTGTGGTGTCCACCCTCCCGATCTTGAATCCTTGCATGATCAAGAAATCACGTAGTCGTTCATACCACGCCCTAGGTGCTTGCTTGAGCCCGTAGAGCGCCTTGTGCAACCTATACACATGATTAGGATTCCTCGGATCTTCAAACCCGGGAGGTTGTTCAACATAAACAAGCTCGTTAATGTAACCATTAAGAAAGGCACTTTTCACATCCATTTGATAAAGTCTAATATTATGATGTGAAGCAAAAGCAAGGAGTATACGGATGGCTTCTAGCCGGGCGACCGGGGCAAATGTCTCCCCAAAGTCTAGTCCTTCAACTTGCGAGAACCCTTTGGCCACAAGTCTTGCCTTGTTGCGGACCACAACGCCATTCTCTTCTTGTTTGTTGCGGTACACCCACTTTGTTCTGATGACGTTCTTGTCCTTGGGTCGCTCCTCCAACACCCAAACTTCATTGCAGATGAAGTTGTTGAGTTCTTCTTTAATGGTCATTATCCAATTTGGGTCTTGGAGTGCTTCCTCAATATGAGTGGGTTCTACACATGAAACAAACGAGTAGTGCTCACAAAATGAAGCGAAATGGCGAGAACGTGTACTTACACCCCTTGACGGACTTCCAATGATTTGGTCCATCGGATGCACCTTGGAGATGCATCCATGCCTCATAAGTGGTTGTGAAGCACTTGGCGAAGGTGATGCGTGTTGCTCCTCTTGTGGTTGGACTTGATCATGGACTTCTTCTTCTTCTTGATGTTGTTGTGCTTGTGAGTCTTGAGTTGGCAATGGATCATCCTTCTATTCTTCGTCAACTTGAGGCGCCATGGAGGTGTTGTTGTTGGAACTTGAAGCTCCCCCTTGATCATGGCTCTCCTCAACTTCAGGCTTGATGTCTCCAATGGTCATGTTCTTCATGGCTTCTCGTAGAGGCTCATCATCTATTTCATCATGACCAAAACTCTCCTCTTGGGAGCCATTAGATTCATCAAACTCAACATCACAACTTTCCTCAACTAAACCGGAGGTTTGGTTGAATACTCGATATGCTTTTGAGTTTGATGCATAACCAAGAAATATACCAACATCACATCTTCTTTCAGACTTACCGAGCCTTTTCTTGCGGTAGATGTAGCACTTGCATCCAAAGACTCGAAAGTAGAAGATGTTGGGCTTTCTCCCAATGAGAAGCTCGTACAGGGTCTTTTGAAGTAGTCGATGGAGATAGACTCTATTTGCGGCATGGCACACCGTGTTGATTGCTTCGGCCCAAAACCTCTCCGACGTGCCGTAGTCATCAAGCATTGCTCTCGCATGAGTGATGAGTGTTTTGTTCTTCCTTTCAATGACACCGTTTTGTTGAGGGGTGTATGTGGCCGAAAACTCATGCTTCACGCCTTCACAATCACACCACTCCCCAATGTTGTAGTTCTTGAATTCGGTGCCGTTGTCACTCCGGACCTTGATGATGGGAAGTTGAAATTCTCTTTGAGTGCGGTTGGCGAAGGTCTTGAACACTTCCGGAGTTTCACTCTTGTCACCTAGAAATAGAGTCCAAGCATAGCGAGAGTAGTCATCAACTATAACAAGACAATAGAGGTTACCGCCAAGGCTTTGATATGTGGACGGTCCGAAGAGGTCCATGTGGAGTAGCTCAAGTGGCTTGGAGGTTGACACCATTGTCTTCATTGGGTGGTGTGAAGCAACTTGCTTCCCGGCTTGACAAGCGCTACAAAGCTTGTTCCTCTCAAATGTGACATCCTTCACGCCGGTCACCATCCCAAGCTTGAATGACTTCTTGAGTTTGCTCATCCCTATGTGCGCTATGCGTCGGTGCCATAGCCAACCCAAGCTTGTCTTAGTGAAGAGACAAGTGGTCAAGCTAGCATTCTTGTTGGAGAAGTCTACTAGGTAGAGATGTCCATGCCAAAATCCTTTGAAGACTATGTCTTGGCTTGTTTCACTACTCACAACAACATCATTTTTGCTAAATGTGCATGTTAGTCCAAGATCACATAGTTGTGCAATGGAAAGTAAATTAAAACTAAGTGACTTGACATACAAAACATTGGAAATGTATAAATCATTTGAAATAGCAATTTTACCTAACCCAATTACCTTTCCCTTAGAGTTATCACCAAAGGTGACTTGTTCATGATTGCCGGAGTTTTCTATGGTGGTGAACATACCATCATTGACGGTCATATGTTGGGTGCACCCGCTATCGAGTACCCAATGCTTTCCTCCGGCTTTGTAGTTCACCTTGGTGTTACCTTTTGCCATGAGGCACATGGGCGGTGGATGAAGAGGTGAGTCATCATTGCTGGCAATGGCGAGGCCGGCCAAGCTTTCTTCTTCCGCTTCACTCTCTTCATCACTTGTTTCTTCGTCGGTGACCCATTCATTTGCCTCACACATGAACACCTTTTGTGGGCCATTTCTCTTCTTTGGGAAGAGTCTTGCTTTCTTTCCCTTGTCATGTTTCTTCTTCCCAAAGGCTCTTGGTTTGGGTTTGGCCTCTTCTTCATCATCATCACTTTCTTCAAGCTTGCGATGCTTGCTCTTGTGGTTCTCTCTTCTTTTGTCCGGTTTTGGACAATCATAGGAGATGTGGCCTTGATCACCACAATTTTAGCAAGTCTTGTGATCATCTCTCCTTGGTAGAAACGCTTTCTTCTTGGGATCAAAGGTGTATCCCTTCTTGGTAATCTTGGAGTTCAAGCGTGAGAACTTCCTCATCATCAATGCAAGCTCATCATCTTCACTTCACTTGATGCTTGCTCTTCTTCACTTGAGCTAGGCTCAACCACCTTCTTCTTCTTAAGGCTTGTTTTCTTGGTGGAGGCCTTTAGAGCAATTGTTTTTGAAGATGATTGCTCCATCATCCCAAGCACACTCATCTCATGAGCGTGAATTTCTCCAATGAGCTTTGAAACTTCAATGTGGTCAAGAGACTCTTTTTGGAGCATGGAGTTAATGATGTTGTACTTTGGCTTGGGAAGGAGCATTAGGATCTTGCGGTTGATGAGTTCCTTGCCAAGAGAAGCAATGTCAAGAGCATTAATTTCTTCAATAAGCACATTCAAGCGAGAGAACATTTCATTAACATTTTCATGAGGTAGCATCTTGAATTCATCATATTTTTCTTTAAGCATGTGATATTTAAGTTCTTTCACACAAGAGGAACCCTCATGAATTTCTATCAAGCAAGCCCAAATTTCACATGCCTTTTCTTTGCTAGCAATCCTAGAAAAAACATCTTGACTAATGCACTCATAGATTGCATTCCTAGCTTTAACATCCCATTTAATTTGATCACCAACATAGTTGTGTTCTCCAAACCCCGCATGGGTTGCTTCCCATACTTCGGGAGCAATAGCCTCTAGATAAGCGCGCATGCGTGATTTCCAATAGGCAAAGTTCTTGCCCTCGAAGATAGGAACTGAACCCCCAACCTTGGTTATTTTAGCTCTATAGCGGTGAGGATAGAATGATCCTATGAGCAACCTTGCTCTGATACCAATTGTAAGGATCGAATGCCCAAGAGGGGGGTGAATTGGGCTTCTTTTCAAAAATCTAAACAATAAAGCTTAATTCTTAAAAGACCAATTCCCTACGCAAACTATCTATGCATTGAGGTAAATAGAAACTTTGCGGATTATAAAATGCATAAACGTAAGGGAGAGGAAGAGGATGCAAACTCCCAAGGAGACACGGGGATTTATCCCGTGGTTCGGCAAGATCGTCAAGATCTTCCTACATCCATGTTGTGGCACCCACCAAAGGGTTTAGCCACACCCAAGTCACCGAGACGAGAGACCTCCACTATTCTTCTCCATTTGCCAACCTTGGCAAGGTGGAGCTCAAGCCTTGTACAACTTCGACCCTCCGGGCTTCCACAAACGCCTTGGCAAGCTCCGGAAGTCTTCTCACAGTTACAAACACCAAGGGGCACTCCCTTGAGGCTCTCACTATCCTAGAGATTCCACTCACCCAGAATGGAGGCACACAAGCTCTCTCTCTAGCTAGCTCTAGCCTATCTCTTGGTGTGTAGGTGGTCGAAATGATGTAGAAGTGATGGCTCTTGGTCTTGAATGCTTGTGGATGTGTTGAGAATGTTTTGTGATCAAGACTTGTGGAAATGACCGGTTTAGGGGGTATTTAAAGCCAACCTCCACGAAATAGCCGTTGGAAAAGTAGGCTGATAGAACTTTTCTGCGAACATCGGATGATCCGATGTCTCCCCTTTAGTTATCATCGGTCAAGTTTACTTTAGCTGACGTCATTGTGTCAGATATGACCGTTGTTAGACCGATGTTGCACATGTCTTCTCATCAGATGATCTGGTGGCTCTTCCTCCAGAATTGACTCAAACTTGATGCTTACTGGAGTGATTGACCGATGTGTATACTTTTGTACATCGGATGATCCGGTGATACACTTGGTCCAAGGATATTGCAAACTGTGCTGATGGACCGATGTAGTTGAGCCCTTAACATCGGATGATCCGGTGAGTGCTTTGTTCTGAGGTCTTCTTCTTCTGCTGAACCAACTCGACCGATGTGTTGTTCTCAGAAATCATCGGTTGATTCGGTGAGTTGATTTTGTTTGCTTTGAGTGTTTCTAAGTGATTCTGTTGTGTCTTGCTCGATTGACCTCTTAGAATTTGTTGGAAATATATTTCTGATGATTTTCAAGCATTAAGTGTAATCAATTGTGGTTGAATGACTTTGACATAAGAGCTTTCAATTCTTGTCTTCATATCATTGATTTGATCTCATAAAGTGATTGTATATGGGTCTCCAATGACATATAGATTTCATTTGATTGAGTGATTATGGGGACCTTGCATTCACAAATTCATTAGTAAAATCCAATGGTTGTCATTAATCACCGAAACCGTACTTCATGGGGGCCTAGATGCTTTCACTAAAGACATTTCTCTGTTGTCTAAACGAGTGATTTGGAGGCAGCCAACGTCTATGACAATCGAAGTAAGATATCTTGCCTCCATGGGTAAGTCAAAAGCAATCGATATCCGAGGCACATATCAGACACGTCAACCGACCATGAGTGCTTCATCCAGAAAACATGTCGTATGTCGGAAAATCATGGACGGACCATAAATAAGAAGCTCAAAGGTTGAATTTCTTCTTCTTGTAACAGTCGTACGCTTCGACTCCGGTCCACAACATTTTCAACTCTTCTATCAACAGTTTCAACATCACGTTGAGATGTGACCCAAGATGATCTGGCCTAGGTATAATGAGGCTAAGAAACATGAACTCATTCTTCATGCAAAAAATCGGTGGAAGATTGTACGGAATGGTGCAGCATTTGTGCTGAACGGTGTGAACCCATCTGTCGCCAACCCGATGCGAACATTTCTCGCTTCACGACCGAATTCTGGGTCGAACCGGTCCAGTGCCTTCCATGCCTCACCATCGGACGGGTGCATCATGACTCCATTGTTCTAACGCTCACCTTCTTTGTGCCATCTCATGTGTCGGCCGTTTTTTTTTGAATGGAACAGCCGCTTCAACCTCGGTATCACAGGCAAGTAACAAAGCTGCTTACGTGCGACTTCCATCGTCACAATATCACCATCGTTATTAACAACTTCGACAAACCTCGGTTGACCACATTTCAAACATTTGTTCTCATTGGCATGCTCTCTCCAGAAAAGCATACAGTTGTCCGGACACACATCAATCTTCTCGTACTTCATACCGAGACCGGAAAGAATTTTCTTCGACTTATACATATTTTTAGGCACTTTGTTGGGATGTGAAAGGGCATCATTGAACATATTGATGAGCTCGTTGTAACAATTATTAGAAAAGAAGAACTTTGACTTAATTGCCATAAGTCTAGTCACAAAATTGAGGATTGTCATTTTAGTGTGTCCATGCAGTGACTCTTATGAATCTTTGAGATTTTTGAAGAACTTTTTAACCTTTGCTGTTTGAGGATCCTCTATAAGCTCTGGTCGTATAGCTTCCAGCATCTCATCCATCATATCAACCTCCATGGCATCATCATTGTCCGCTTCCACTTCTTGTACAGCTTGAGAAGCTGTCTCGCTGTGGAAGTTCCACAACTCCAAATGTCACACATAAGCATTTCGACACAAGTGCATCGTAAATTCCACTTTGTCCAAAAATGTTTTGTTATGGCATTTTGTACATGGGCACCGCGCCTTATCGCTATTTGACAACGAAAAAGCTCGTTCCACAAAAGCTTCTGTCTTGGCGTACCACTTATTTGAGTGACCACTAGTTCTCCTCTTCCAACCAGTGTACATCCAACTACGATCTTCGCCCATGTTTGACTCTACAATTAATAGCCAGACAAATTACCGTTAGTTTCTCGTTAATTTATGCACGATAGAAAAAATAATGAGAGAGACAGTGAACTGGGTCCGGGCCAGCTCGAAGCCCGACACGGGCCATGCTCGGGCTTGACCTAAGACCCCACTCGACCATCCTCGGCTCTCTCCCTCGCTTCCAGCACCTCAGGCGAGCCCGACGAGCGACGACTCCTAGAATCTCGTCTAGAGGAGGCGAGGCAAGGACCCCGGTAGGTCTCGACGAGCCGATGAAACTATCTATATAAGCTAGGGTCACGATCGTGACCCACACTGCCTATATACGCTAGGGTTGGGCCCGATCGGCCGTATATACGCTACATATATACCACGGCTCGGCCAGGCTTCGGGCCAGCACGACACACTTGGCCCGCGAACAGACCCGACACGACCCGACAGGGGAAAATGGGATCCATCGTGCTTGGCCTTGGCTTATGGCCCGTCGTGCCAGCCCAGCCCGGCACATCAAATTTACGGGCCGTGTCGAGCCTAATGTTTTCATGCACGAGACCGGCTGGGCTCGGGCCAGGCCGGCCCGACACAGCTTATTGGCCATCTATAGCCACGACAAAACCTAAGTGCCCCAACAGCCGGCCGCCCCGGACGCCGCCCTCGACAAAAACAAATTAAGCATAATCTACACTACACTAATTAAGCATAATCCACACTAAGAAAATTAGGCACAATTAAGCAACTTAACCACTTAAGCATAACTAAATAAACATAATCTAAAGTAAGCAAATTAACTAATTAAGCATAATTAAATAAACAATTAAGCAATTTAAGCATAATTTAAACAATTCAATTCAATTTCAAATTTGAACAATTTAATTCAAATCAATTTTGAACAATGCAATTAAATTGAATTTCAAATTTGAAGGGGAGGGGTGGGGCGGGGGTGTTTGGGGGGGGGGGTGGGGGGTGGGGGGGTCTGTGGAGGGGAGGGGGGCCTCGGGGAGGGGGAGGGTGGGGGGGGACCTCTGCAGGGAGGGTGAGGGGGGGGGGGGGGGGGCGGCCCTCGGTCGGGGAGGGGAGGGGGGCTGGGGAGGGGAGGTGGAGGGAGGGCCTAGGAGGGGCCGAGGGGGAGCGGGGAGGGGAGGGGGGCTCGTAGAGGGGAGTGGAGGGGGGCGACGCTCAGGGAGGGCATGGGGAGGGCTGGGCTGGCGGCAGTCGGCCGGGGAGGGGGGCGGCACTCGGGAATGGGGCGTGGGGGGGGGGGGGGGCTGGCGGTCGGGGAGGGGAGCGGAGGGGAGGAGTTACCTGGCAGCGGTGGCGTCAGACGCCGGCGGGCACGGCGGCGGTGGCGGGCACGGTGGTGGCTGGGGAGGCTACGTCGGGCGAGGGAGCGAGGGACGAAGCAGCGCGCGGGTAAGGAGAAAGAGAGGCGCGCGCGGGTAGGTTAAATTCCGTAACTTGCGTCGGCTAATTAATATAATTACATCGGCCTTATTTACTTACGTCGGCCAGTAAAGCGGCCGACGTAAGTTTATGTTTTTCCTGTCAGCCAACTAACTTATGTCGGACGCCGACGAAAGTTATTTAAATTACGTCGGTTTGTTCTAGCCGACGTAAGTTACTAGACTTTCATCGGCTGGCCGATGTAAGTTAATCTGGTCGACATAAGTGCTCGCGTTTCCTGTAGTGATGTACGTGACATCGCTGCACACAACGAGAGGATGGTGAGGAGGTATCATTGGATCACCGACGAGGACCCAGATGGCTATGCATCTGACACATCGACGTGGATCCCGAACTCTCCGGACCGCCGTGTCGGTCGAGATGACACACATACACTGGACGAGACTTCAGATGAGGAGCCACCTTTGGAGGAGCCTTCTGTGCCACAGGTGCTCGCCAACTCTCCACCCCACGGCAACGAGTCCCTTGGAAGCAACCCTGGCAATGATGATGATGAGGAGGATCCCGATGAAGACCCTGAGGAGCTAGAGTAGTCCTCGATTTTACCATGCAACTCATGATTAGGCATTTACCCATCTTTTGTAATAAGAGTGAGTAGTGACGTATCTATGCATTCTTGAGTTGTATGACATTGCTTATGAGAACTTGTTTACCTATGTTTGAGTGTGCTTTAATGAAATATTTTCCAGTACTCATATTCCTTATTGATGCATATAGTGGGAAATCGTATAGAATAGTTTCTCTCTTGTCTTCTTATTCTAAAACAACACCCCAACCCCAGATGGCAGGAAAAGGAAGAGGACGTGGTCATGGTGCACCTATCAACAATCAAAATGATGAAGGCCCGCTACCTCAATGGAATGGAAGAGGTGCCCGTGGAGCACCAGCCGCAAATTAAATGCAACAAATTATGGCAATGCAACTACAAATGATGCAAAATATGATGCAGATTGTGAACAACATGCAGCAGGCTCAGCAAGCACCACCACCTCCCCCTCCACCACCACCACCACCACCTCCAAGATCTTGCTTGAGAGACTTTATGAATACTCAACCTCCACACTTTTCAAACGTAGTGGAGCTTATGGATACAAATGATTGGATCAAGACAATTGAGAACAAACTGAGGATTGTTCAATGTGAAGGCAGGGAAAGGGTATTACTAGCGTCACGCCAACTCAATGGACCCACTGCTGATTGGTGGACTGCTTTTGCAGCAGCCTATGCTAATCCAGAAAACATTACATGGGAGGAATTCAGGGATAATTTCTGCAATTATCATATACCAGAGAGTGAAATTCAAGCGAAGCGTCTGGAGTTCCTAGCACTGAAGCAAGGGAACATGAACATAAGGGGATATTTGAATAAGTTTACACAGTTGTCTCAATATGCCCTTGGAGATGTGGACACATATGCAAAGAAGCAATTCTGTTTCAAAGAAGGGTTGGACAAGGAGATACAATTGATGATGTCCTCTAGTGACTATGCTAGTTTTCAACATTTGGTGGATAAGGCTTTCACTGTGGAAAGAAAGAAGAAGGAGTGTGAAGGAGAAGATTGCAAGCGGATGATGATGATGGGACAATCCTCAAGCAACAACCGTCCCCGCTTTAACCCCCAGCAGTCGAGACACATGAGTCGTCCCATGGGAACTAACCAAGGACAGCGGTACTCCAACAACTCTTCATTCAGGCCTCAAGCACAGTATGCTCGCCAACAGTACCAGTGGATGCAACCACAACATCCACAAATGTATAAACAACACCCAATCTCTTCGACTCCTCGTCCAATTGGGCAGCCACAACAAAATCAACAAAGAAAAAAAGCACCAGATAACAACACTCGGGGAGCTTGCTACATCTGTGGTGATAAGGGTCACTATTCCAACCACTGTCCTAAGAAGCCACCGCAGCAGAATCCATCCAAGGGACGGGCCAACCATGTTGTTTTGGAGGAAGCTCAAGACGCATCTGACGTGGTGATTGGTATGTTCCCTGCTGATTCCCACCCTTCTACAGTATTGATTGACTCTGGTGCAACACATTCATTCATAGCCAAAGAATTCATAAGAAGACATGGTATGACCGTTACACAAATGACTCAAGTGTTAGTAGTTAACTCTTTCGGAGGAGATATGTTAACAAGGCAAGTATGCCCTAATGTGAGCATAAGCATTAGGGGGGAAGCTTTCTTAGCAAACCTTACAACGCTGGAGTCACAAGGAATAGACATTATTCTGGGAATGCATTGGTTGACCAAGTACAAAGGGGTGATCCACTGTGCTACTAGAACGGTGTGCTTAACTCATACAGATGGTACAAAGGTTGAGTTTCGCCCTGATCGAACACCAACTCAAAAGATACGACTCAATGAGGTGGAGGGAGAAGAGGAGATTAAAGTTGTTTCCAACATTTCGGATGTGTTTCCTGAAGAACTACCGGGAATGCCCCTGATCGAGAAATTGAGTTCATCATTGATTTAGTGCCTTGAACATCTCCAATATATAATCGACCATACATGATGGACACTAAACAGTTAGCAGAATTGAAGAATCATATCAATGAGTTGTTAGAAAAAGGATACATTCATCCTAGTTCATCACCCTGGGGAGCTCCAGTGATATTGTATCCAAGAAGGATGACACACAGAGGTTGTGCATGGATTATCGCGCTCTCAACGTAGTAACTATCAAGAACAAGTATCCTCTACCAAAGATTTAGGATTTGTTTGACCAATTGAGAGGCGATTGTGTGTTCTTAAAGATTGATCTGTGTTCGGGATATCACCAATTGAAGATACGACCCTCAGACATACCCAAGACGACATTTGTCTCAAGATACGGACTATATGAGTATACAGTCATGTCCTTCGGCTTAACCAATGCCCCTGCTTATTTCATATACCTTATGAATAAGGTGTTTATGGAATACTTGAACAAGTTTATAGTGGTGTTCATTGATGATATTTTGATATTCTCCAAAAATGAAGAGGAACATGAGGAACACCTAAGATTGGCTTTGCAGAAGCTTTGCGAATATCAATTGAATGCAAAGCTTAGTAAATGCAAGTTCTGGTTGAAAGAGGTGTCATTTCTGGGAAATGTTATATCGCAAGGTGCAATAGCAGTAGACCCGGGTAAAGTGAAGACTGTTCTAAATTGGAAAACTCCAGAAAATGTTGGGGAAATTAGAAGTTTCTTGGGAATGCCTGGCTATTATCATCGGTTTATTGAAGGATTCTCAAAAATATCTCATCCATTAACCAAGTTACTTGAGAAGGGAACTATATTCAAGTGGAAACCGGAATGTGAAGCTAGTTTCGTGGAATCAAAGAAAAGGTTGACCACTGCTCTTGTGTTGGTTATGCCAGATATGCAGAAAGAGTTTGCAGTTTATTGTGATGCATCCAGACAAGGGCTAGGATGTGTAATGATGTAAGAGGGACATGTAGTGGCTTATGTTACACGACAACTCAGAAAAGCATGAAAGAAATTATCCTACTCATGATTTGGAGTTAGCAGCCGTGGTTCATGCGTTGAAGCCATGGGTACATTATTTGATAGGGAAGAGAACTGAAATCTATACGGACCACAAGAGTCTGAAGTATATTTTCACTCAACCAGATTTAAACCTCAGATAGCGTAGATGGTTGGAGCTTATCAATGATTTTGATGTTGGAATCAATTATCACCCTTGAAAAGCTAATGTGGTCGTAGATGCTTTGAGTAAATCAGCACAATGCAACATCTTGACACTACAAGGTCAGCAACCGCAACTATGTGAGGAATTCACGAAACTAAACCTTAGTATTGTGACTAATACTGAGGTGGTGTCTATGGAAGTAGAGTCTACTTTGGAGAAGGATATTCAAGAAGGGAAAAAGCATGATTAGAAAATCCAAGAGATTAGGAATCAAATGAAAGAAAGAAAAGCTCTGGACTTTAAAGAAGATGAACAAGGAACACTATGGCTAGGGAAGAGAATATGTGTGCCTGAAATCGAAGAGATTCGAGAATTGATATTAAGAGAGGCCCATGACTCATCGTATTCTATCCATTTGGGAAGCACAAAGATGTATCAAGATCTTAAAGATCGGTATTGGTGGCATGGAATGAAACGTGATGTGGTGGAGTATGTAGCCTTGTGTGACACATGTTAGAAGGTAAAAGCAGAACATCAAAGACCAACAAGGTTACTTCAACCAATTAAAATTCCTAAATGGAAATGGTATGAAATAAGTATGGATTTTATTGTGGGGTTGCCAAGAACTCAGTCAGGATACGAGTCCATATGGGTTATAGTGGACCGCTTGACTAAAGTGGCTCACTTTATTCCAGTTAAAGAAAGTTATACTGGTTCGCGGTTTGTGGAGTTATACATGTCAAGGATTGCATGTTTGCATGGAGTTCCAAAGAAGATAATATCAGATAGAGGTACTCAGTTCACATCTCGATTCTGGCAGAAGGTGCGTGACTCAATAGATCCTCATCTTAATTTTAGTTCAACTTATCATCCACACACTGATGGCCAAACAGAACGTACTAATCAAATCCTTGAGGACATGTTGAGAGCATGTGCATTGAAAAACAACAGAAGTTGGGATAAGAATCTACCATATGTTGAGTTTTCCTATAACAACAGTTATCAAGCCAGTTTGAAGATGTCTCCGTTTGAAGCATTATATGGACGGAAGTGCAGAACACCGTTGTTCTAGAATCAAACTAGAGAGAGTCAAGTTTTTGGGCCCGAAGTATTGAGAGAAGTTGAGAGACAAGTGGAAGAAATCCGGAAGTATTTGAAGATGGCTTGTCGAAGGGTCAATGCAACACTTCCCCCAGATCTGCTAAGGAGCAGCCCGCGGAGGTTCTTGTTCGGCGGGCCTTAGGCCTCAAACTAGTGTTCTAGTGGAAGAGTATGAGACAGTTGTTTTTACGTGGTTCGTGCCGCAAGGAGCATAACACCCTACTCCACGGTGGATTGTATTTCTTGGTGAGTGTGTATGCGTATGTGGGTGTATCGGGTATTCTGAGTCTAGTCCTTGTATCGGTGGTCGTCCAAGCCTTTTATAGTCAAGGTCAGAAACCTTACAATTGGGGTCCTGGGGCCCAACAAGTGGTCTCGAGGCGATCTTATCCTAAAGATCTAAGGATTCTTCTTATGCTTGCTCTGACCGAGGACTTGAGGACTCGCCGTCTTGCAGCTCGGGTCGTCAGTATCCCACACGTCGTTGCTGACATTGGCAGGGAATGTCCCATCCAATTATCTCTAGCACCGTAAGCTACCCACTTGGCGGAGTTGGATAGGCCTGCGGCGCCATCACTGTGATGCAATTAGTCGCAGTGGTACCTGAAAATAGGCGTGCGCTGCATCATGCGTCTGGGGAATCCGCATATCCTCTTAACTTCCTCACTATCCGATCAGGGCAAGTGGACTGACCATGCGGCCGCTGGGGAGCTCTCTGCCATGGTGGAGGCCACGCCCGTCTCGCGGGCCACGTGGCAGCTCGAGAGCTCACCTCCGCGGGGGAAGCCAGATCTCCCCCGAGCTTGGGTGCTTGCCTCCGTGAGGGAGGTCGTGTCTTGACTTCATGTGCCACGTGGTAGCTTGGGATATCACCTCCGTGGAGGAGGTCGGGTCCCGTCCCGCTGGATACGTGGCTTCCTGGGAGCTTGTCGTTAGGGTGGAGTTGAGTGCCACCTTCAGAATGTCTTGTGGGCACCCCGAACCTCCCATCTGAGGCTGGCGGGTCCGAGTCTCTGGGACACGTGGCGCCCTTGGACCCTGTCCCTGCTAGGAGGCGAGGTACCTAGGTGGCTCTAGCCTGTGCACGAGGGTACTCGGTATGCCGGGTACCGACACAGCTCAATCAATGCAGAAGAGTTATGCACATACTAGACGTCGTGATCTATCATTCGAGATTGGTGATTTTGTATATCTCAAGGTGTCACCTGTGAGAGGATTGAGATGATTCAAGGTGAAGGGCAAATTATCACCCCGTTATATTGGTGCTTTCAAGGTGTTGGAGAAAATAGGAGAAGTAGCCTATCAGCTTGAGTTACCGTCCCACTTATCAGATGTACATGACGTGTTCCATGTATCGCAATTGAAGAAATGTTTAAGAGTGCTTGAGGAACAGTTACCATTGGAAGCAGTAGATGTGCAAGAGGACCTGACTTATGCAGAACAACCTGTTAAGATTCTCGAGACATCAGAACGAGTTACGAGAAATAAGGTTACTCGTATGTGTAAAGTCCAGTGGAAACATCACTCAGAAGAAGAGTCAACATGGGAAAGAGAAGAAGACCTCAAGGTGGAGTTTCCCAATCTTTTCTCTTAGGCCGTCCGAATCTCGAGGGCGAGTTTCCTTTTTAGGGGGGTAGAATTTTAACACCCAATTTTTGGAAAGAAAAAAATGTGTAAAATGAATTTTTACAAGAGATTTAAAATAATTTCCTTGGTATAAAATCCATATAAGGCAATTGCATCATATGATTTGATTGAGTGGAATTTTTGAAATTTAAATTCGCTAGAAAATTTAGTTTTAAAATTCAAATCATAAAATGAAAGAAAAACAAAAGAGAAAAGAAAAAGAAAAGAAAAAGGAAAAAGGAAAAACGCACCTGGGCCGATTTCCCCTTTCCTGGCCCAACTCCCCTCTCCTCTCTGCACCGATCCGCTCCACGCACGCTCCTCCTCTCTCCCACTCGCTGCCACAGGGCCCCACCCCTGAGTTTTGTCTCCCCTGAACCGTCGCGCGGTAACGCTCGCGTCGCGCCCGCCGCCCACTCACCCCCTTCAATGTTGTCCGTTACACCTCAATGAAGCGCCTAATCATGCCCTATGATGGCGCATCGCGCTACTCCACCGAACCCCTATAAAACCAGGCCGATTCCCCTCGGATTTCGTCGCCCCCAACACTCAAACCCTAGCCGCCGTCGAGCTCGATATTGTCGACCCCATTTTCGTTGTTTCATCGCATTCCACACCCTGAAACCTTGTCTAACGTGTTCGCTGTTTGCTCAGGAGCTCGCCAGACATCACTGTCGGGGAGGAACGCCGTTGCGTCGCCGACTTCGTCGGGCGCCGTCGAGTTCCGCCGCCGTTCTCCGTCGCCGGCTATCGTCTGCCCCGTTTTCGGCCTCGCGACACCCCTCGGTGAGTTTGCCTCGCCCAACTCTTTCTTTTCCACCCTAGAGTTGTGCCCTATAGCTTGTTTAGCGCGTGTTTCGGCCGTCACCAGCGAGATTGCTGTCGCGCGAGCTCCTCACCGCCGCGCACTACCGCCCAGCGCCACCCAAGCCGACGTGGCTCAATCCCGGCCGTCGGATCTATCCGAACGGCCGAGATTATAACGTGCATACCCCTTCATTATTTTAAATATGAGCCATCCATTTAAATCCAACGACCCAAATTGAAACACCCGTAATCGTTGGTAGTTTTACAAATAACCCCCTGGACATTTTAAATACTTACAGATTGGTCCATATATTTATAAAATCAACCCTAGACTTTCTGGAAATTAGGAAATAACTATGAAATAGAGTAAAAATTGCTAGAAAGCCCCTGGAATTTTGGAAAATAGCAAATTAACTATTGGAAAATTATAAAATAACCCCTGTACTTTATTAAGATGATTTTTAGCCTCTGGTTAATTCTGTATTTTTAGAAAAGCCCTAAAAATATGAGAAATTAAATAAAAATTCCTAATTTCCATAAAATATTATAAAAATAGCCCTAGAAATAGTTTTAATTAATATCTAGTTTTGAAATATTTTTAATAATTTAATTAAATTGCTGAATTATGTATAACATGCTTTATAAGTGTATTTAATCTGTATAAATTAATTTACAGATAGAAATAAATATTAAAAATGGTGCAAAAATTGCAAAATGCATATTTTATGTCGGGAATCTATTTCAAACATATTTTTTATGGAGAAAACTTTCTTAGATAATAATAATAGGTTTCTAATAAACATAAAAGTTGTATAAAATTGCTAAAAATATGTTTTATCTCAATTGTCTCATTTAACTTCAAATTCTCAAATACATAATTTGTGCCTATGATTTAAATTAACCATAAAATCATAAATGCGTAGGATTTTGTGTTTATTTTATCGTATTGTATGCATTTTGTGATTGTTCTTATTATATGTTATTATTTTTGTTGTGCATCATTGCATCTAGAGTCAGGGCCAGAACCGACATTCAATCTCTAAGAGCACCAGTTTCTCGTTGACCACCAAGCTTACTCTTGAGGCAAGTTCCTTGACCATCTTGCACCCTTTTTGTTAAGTTTTAGATAGATGCATGCTAAATTA
This sequence comes from Tuctoria greenei, assembly GCA_036927565.1. NCBI lineage: Eukaryota > Viridiplantae > Streptophyta > Magnoliopsida > Poales > Poaceae > Tuctoria > Tuctoria greenei. The sequence continues at coordinate 242,352,924 of JAYESD010000002.1, forward strand.
AAATATGAATCCTATGGTTATGTTTTCCCTATATTTTCCGCAATATTCCTTGTCGTCATGATTTGGGTGGATTAAATTATAAGTTCATGCTTAACCATGCTTAATGGAATATGAATCAATTTATCTACATGTTATATTTGATCTATTATGAAATATGAGCTGTTGGCTGTAATGGTAGTAGTTGATAGGAATCTGATAGGAGGTGTTGATTGGTATGGTGCATGCGTGCACAAGACCTTGGTTTAGGGTTTGACACCTATCAGATTCTAAGAACCGGGTTATGGAGGAAGTTGCTAAGTCATAAAGTATCGCCACAGGGTTGTATATGGGACAACTTAGTTTAGTAATTTGGTTTCTCCCGGTGTAGCGTTGGTAATCGAACAAACGGGGAATTGGTTCAGATTACTGCCTTGGGATCCGCATGGCTCAAGAGGGGGCTTCTCCTGGCAGAGGGAAAATAGACTACAGGTGCCGGAGCAGTGAAACCTTAGAGTATCAAATGAAAGTCGGGAGAACCATCAGAAAGACCTCGTAGTGATCTCCTGGCCACACACCTTCGGAAGTGTGTAATGTGGTTAGCTACCATGGGCGACAGGGAGGTTTATCTAGTCCACCTGGCAACAGGGGATGAAATCCCGATCTATGAGTAAAGGATACACACTTTGCAGAGTTTTGGGATGAAATCACGAGCGGCTTGGGACCAAGTTCATAATTAGCACACATGGTTAAATGGTTGATGGTTTGGTTTTGCATATCATCTAGTTACTTTGGGATTGATGGATGGATTTCACCTAGATGTAGGTGCTTAACAACATTAAGAGTAGGTTATAATTGCTATAGTGATTTACCTATTATTTGCCTTCCTTGTTATGAATCACATGTCATAAACTTCCCAACTTGCGAGTACAGTTGGTACTCAAACTTGTTAATTGCATATTTTTCCCACCAGTCTATGAGGATGAAGAAGTGGAGAACCAGGACTTCTACGGAGATCCATATGAGATGTTCTAGGCTGGCATGTCCCCCGTGCAATGCCTGTGCTTGGAGCCCTTTTATGTGTTTTTCCGCTGCTATGTACTTTTCTTTTAGACCAGGAGTGTCATTTATGTAATAATTTGATGTACTCGAACATGGCAATATTTAATGGTATTTCACTTTCGTCTACACATGTATGAGTTTAACTGATCCTGGCATACATGTGGAAAGCATTTGGTCACCTTTTTAATACCAGGTGTGACAACCTCCGAAGGATTTAACACGTTAAGGTCCTACAGTGTCAAAGTGCAAAAGTTGACCTGGTTCAGTTTTCATGGTCATTGTGAGAGGAGCATGTGAACCTGCAACCATCTTAGCATGTCTACAAGAAGAGCACTCAATTTCTTTGTCCCTTTTAAGCTTAGGTAACCCACGTATGCAATCAAGAGCACTAACACGCGTGAGATGATCAAAGCCTACGTGACCAAGTCTACGATGCCAAAAATATAAGTCATTTGAATCATTAGCAACTAGACACCTATGCTTAGAGGAAGACATATAAAAATCAGCTTTAAAAACTCTTCCAAACCGAGACATGTTAAAAATAGGCTCACAATTTGAATTTATAACTTTGCAGCAATTTTTAGTGAAAATAATTTCCAGATTTTCGTCTAGCAGTTGTGAAACAGAAAGCAAGTTGTATTTCAAATTTGTAACAAGTGCCACATCCTTCAAAGTGTAGTGATCATTTACTCTAACTGAACCCTTAGCAATTATAGGAGTTGAAGAATTATTGGCAAAAGTAACATTCTATACACGTGACAAAAAAGAGTGGGAGGAGAACAATTCTTTGTTACCGGTCATGTGGCATGAGCAACCTGAATTCACAATGCAAATGTTCTCCTTCCTCAAGCGTGTAACCTACATAGAAGAACAATACGTCGATGACTCAATACTGGGGTTAGTCAAAAGTTATTTAGGAATCCAGTACTGAGTCACAAGACGTGCAGTAGGAAAAACACATGAAAGCTGAGAAAAAACATCAGGTTTATGAGTCAAAGTTTGAGATTTTTCGTTCTTAACTACTAACCTATAAGGTGTTACCTGTGTAGCACAAAAATCAGTAGCTTCGGAGGCAAAAACAAAAGTTCCGCAGGTAACAACAGAAGGTTCGGAGGCAAAAACTGAAGCTCCAGAGGTAAACTTTGAATGTTTTTGACTCATAACAGCAGGTTGCATGTTCCTAACATTTGGTTTAGTATATGTAGCAAATTTTGCATGAGAGTTATAAGATCTAGCTTGCATTCTTTCTTTTTTATGTTGTTTAGCTAGTCTATAACAAAAATCTATGACATGACCATCTCTACCACAATAGGTACAATGAAATTTAACTTTCTGTTCATGTCTAGATGAGAATGTGCTGACGGCTATTATATACCAATTTCAACCATCAATATAACTCAATTATGTGAAGAATTGATCATTTCTTGCACACATCACCTTTCTACTTGTCCTATTTCCACTTGTACTTGGAGAAATATGTGTATGCAGATATTTATACAAGAATTGAGGAAAAGTATGGGGAGCAATACTATAAAATATCATCCCAGCCAATCAGGCGACGACACATGGCACCACATGGATCAAATGACCCACAAACAGAAGTATCCGAGGCCATCCAATGGTGTAGCACCAATATCAGTCAATGGGACCCACCTAGCAGTCACCTGGAGAAAGTACGGGCCGTTTGGAGCCCTGACTAGGTCGACCGAACCAGGGGTCAAATTCCACGTGTTGGCTCCTCCCAGCTCCCTGGACTCAATGACGACTGATTCGCGCGCTTTTGGTGGCGGGAACCGACATCAACACTAGTATAAATAGGACTCCATACCCCTCACTTCAACACACACCACTTGGGCATCATTCTATTGTATACACTATCTTCCATAGTCCTTAGAGGAGTTAGGATGTAGAGAGGAGAGCCTCTAGTCCCAAGTCCAAATTGGGAAAGGAGTAGAAGGAGTCTCTCTTCCCAGTTCCACATTGGGAAAGGTATATCTCATGTATTCCTTCTTGTATTTGTGACATTGTGCTCAATAAAGATATTATCTTTAGTCTTCTTTTATACGTATACTTGGACAAAGAGTTTCTTGTTTGATTGCGGAGTCCATGTAAGTGGAAGGTATAGTCTTTATGCTTGTACTCTCATGATCACATCTTATGGTCATAAACACTATAGACCCCCTCTATAGTCTATGTAGTTATGATATGATTATGTTAATATGAATAACTATGCTATGCAATCAACATTGGTTCAATGATGATTTAGTTCATTGCCTTAGGATGGCTTGTGCTGCAGCTCTTAAGGTATTTGCTTAGTATGCTAGCATGGTGCTAGGGTATTTAAGTAGCGTTGGATGTCTCGTAGACCCATGGATTGAAGAGGTAGGCAGTAGGTGGTGACAGCCCTATATGTCCTTTGTAATCCTCCACGTTCGGCTATGCCACAGGCTCTTGGCGGGAGTCGCCCTAGTATTGCTAGGGGTAAGCCCGTGCCCGATGTGTTGAATAGCATTGCATAGGAATTCATCATTGACATGACCATTAGTATCTACTTTAGGCTATGTATATGTATTAGGAGCATTGTAGGAGCAACTCTTTAACTCTTAATCCAATCTCCCTCTAGGACCCATTTACCCTTTAGAATAGATTGCCTAGGTGTGTGTCACACTACCCCTATTATCAACTTACCCCCTGTCCGGATAATTGATTAGTATCCCATAGCTTGACCATAAGAGTAGTATATACTTTACTCCATTGCCTTCCTTTGGGATAAATACGATACCCTTGGGAATACTCATGGGTGAAATTCTACAACGGTATCTTCCGTGCGCTTGCGGATCTCATCTCTTTATCGGAGATGATCTGTGGTGTTAAGAAATACCAACAAGCATTTCTGGCGCCGTTGCAGGGGATGATTTGTTAGTATATCTTAGGAGCCGTCAACAAGCATTTCTGGCGCTGTTGCCGGGGAAGGCAAAGGAAGTGAAGGATAGCTATCACTTTTGATTAAGCTATAGGTACTAATAGTTATTAGACATGATTAGCCTTGTTTGTTTTCTCTTTTGTGTGAAAACAGGGTAGTGTTGGCCAACCCATTGTATGGGATGGCCAACGAGGACGCAAGTGCTAAACTGCAAGATGATTCAAGGCGTACCTCAAAATATGTCCGCTAGGCAACACAATTGCCTTTTGTGGGAGAATTTTAGCTTTCAGTAGGAGCGAAAGTCATCCATACCCAAGCTTGGGGAAGGATCCAAGAAGTTCTTCTTGGTTTGCCTCCACCATGGGGTGGATAGTTGGCTCTTCATCCAACACTCGTGTCATGGGTTGGCTCCACCAATCCATGACCACATTCATGCTGGAGCTGAAGGAGTCCTATTCTCATTCATCATGGATAAGAAGAAGGTCTCCGCTCAAGAGGTGGATTGAAGAATACTCGAGTTCCCATAGCTTGTCATGCACACCACTTCACAAGTTGGATATGCTAGTTATGGAACTACACCTCCCATTGAAGTGTCATTAATATCCAAGTCGTTGGAGATTTGTTTGGATAATCCAAGTCGTGGATATTCACATGATTTGTGAAAATCCATGTCATCATGGGACGCGTGGGAATTATTTCCCTAAGACCCATGAGGACCTTTTTCAAACAACAACTCCAATGGCTACCATTCACAAGGAGGTCAAGGGTGGAATTAACATCAGCCTTGTATTCAAGGAGGCTATGGCTTTCCAAGGGATTTAAGTTCAACTAGCCTACCTTGAAGTATCTTGGCCAAGCAGATATCAAGACAACATTCACATGAATATCTTGGCCAAGGACAAGAACTTAGGGAGCATTCAAAGTCCAAGATATCCCACATCACTTGGTGGGATTCCCACACTTCGACCAAACCCATTCAACCTAGGGCAAGTGACATTGTGGATGAAGCGTTTCTTGTTTGATTGTGGAGTCCACATGTCATCATGCCCAAGGAAGCATTTGATCCAAGATCAAGGTATGGGTTGATTCAATGGAATATCAATATGGTCAGAGTAGCACCCCTAAGAAGGACAAAGCCTCACCATGCTCATGAAGGAATACATTCAAGAGGGAGAACTCGTCGATACAACAACATGTCCATATAAATACAACGGTGAGAGGCTAGGGCCACCATGTGGCCCACATGTCCAAATGACAGCAAAATGAGTTTGGCATGTCAAAACAGAAGAAATCGTCCACATCTTCAACTTCGGGATTGGATAACAAATCATCGCGCTGAACAGAACGGGGGTAAGTCCTACTCATCGGAATTAAAAAATTTGGGATATCTTGTTTGTCATGGTCTAAATGATAAAATTTGCTCTTGAAAGCTAAGATGGTTAGATACTTTAAAAGATGTAAGGGATCCATATAGTATATTTCTATCACATGCATTGCTATGTGTAGGAGCTTTAGAAAATATGCAACGTGAATTATCCATAAAGCTCCACTCTTATCAATGAATAACACATTGATCATGGATACACTTGACATTGGAACCAATGCATCTCTGATTTTGTTCCTCCCCGTATGTACAAATGAAAGTTCGGTTACCTGACCCGAACGTTCATTTGTACAAGTATCGGGAGCTAACCATCCCTCTCTATTCAAGAGAGAAAGTTTGCAGGAGTAATATTACTATGCAGGCATTCAAGAAGCTGATTGTTGGGATCCCTAGAGGATCACATTTCAACATCTCTTGGTCAGGGAGTAAATGAGGATGGTTGCTACCTATCGGAAATTATGCCCGAAGGTCAATCACGACTATACGAGGCTAGATATTTGAAATGGGAACCCTCCATGAGAAACCAATGGGCTGCCACGAATGGGTGAGAGCATTATGCTCTCAACTATTCTAAGCACTCATTGAAGCTCAAGGGATTTGCCACCATCATTGGGTGCAAGTTGTTCCTATGTGGCTAGAAGCCAAGGAATGACAAATCACACCCAAAACATGGAGACCCTGATGTGCGGACGATCAACATCGAAAACACTCTATTCAACCACTCATGGTGTCCATGGGAGGCAACACAACAATCAACACTCAGCCCTCCATTGTCAAAGCCACGCTGCAACAAGGATAGGTCAACTCATGGCCTACCTCCGTCGTTAGGGTTTCAACCCCTACCACGAACCTTGATCAAGAATAAGCTTGAGGGAGGACCCCCACTTGAGGTAACTTGTATCACACCCACTGCATTTTTATTTTAAATCACCCATTGCATATTTACTTTCCATTCATCCACCATCCACCATGCATCTAAAAAAACATAAAAATAGGAACTTAGATTTGCTTTGCTTATCAAATAAAGATGTGCGGTAAGAATGATCTAGAATTCACATAGATGAAATGATGAATAGTTGCTCTGTTTTATTTTTTCGAAGTCCCTAGTTTACAACTTGCTACTCTCCGAATATTACTTAAATTGGCTAAAATTAACTTTGCCTTGATTTAGAAATTGTGGGTAGCAAAAGCTTAATCTACTTCTAGGTTGATGGGAAATTTGAATTAGTAATAGGGCTGCTATTCCTATTTTGAAAGTGAAATTTAGATTTCCAGAGAAATTCTATCAAGATTTAAGTTTCCCTCATTTGATTGGAAATACCTACCAAAGCCATATGATATTCATACATAGACAACACCTTATGCATATGATATTTGCTTTCACATTGAGCCTAGTCAAACTAGTATAGACCTATGTGAGAAATCATTCAATTCTTTTTGAATTCAAGACTTCACTTGCACACGCTATACTTCTACACTAGAAGGAAGCAAAAATTCCATCATATCGACCATTCCACAATAAAAAGTGAAACCCCATGCTATTCATAGTTAGCACTCTCTTCAAGTTATTGCATAAAAAGGAGTAGAAGACATGGATACAATAAAAAGAAAAAGAAAATGCATGCTTATATCATAAGCATGAGAAAAAAATGTGCTTACTCCATAAGCATAAAAAAAAGGGGGTAGCCATGTTTCATCCTTGCAATAAAGAGAGTCCACATCAGAAGGAGTCATCTCAATGTTTCCACATCCACCTCCATTCCATCACACATGCACAAGTCTTGATTCAAAAGTTTGAATTGATTTCTCCTAAGGCTGCTCTTTTGACTTAGCAATATTATGTGTTGCAAATATGCCTACTTACTTTCCCTACCAAGCTCCACATACAAGCCATATTCAAAGAGTAGGAATAGTATAGGCATAATGCCTTGGTGAGGACATATTTCCACTATACACAAAGGAGTGATTGAGAGAATCAATTGAGGTACTTATAATCGAATTTGAATCTCTCCAAAATTTAAGTGGAACTTGATATCTAGGCTATGCTTGCTCCATTTGCTGTTCTATCTTTCAATTACCCATGAATAGAAGAAGGCATAACTCCCATAATGACTTAAGAAGGGTGAAGTACCATAGCCACTTTTTGCATACTAGGTAGAGTATTTTGTTGTGCACTCGGTACTTTCGAAAGGTAGAACATTGTAGCAACTCCTGATCATCAACATAAAGTCTTGACTTTGCTCGGGACGAGCAAAGGATAATCTTGGGGGAGTTTGTTGACGGCTGTTATATACCAATTTCAGCCATCAATATAACTCAATTATGTGAAGAATTGATCATTTCATGCACACATCACCTTTCTACTTGAACTATTTTCACTTGAACTTGGAGAAATATGTGTATGCAGATATTTATACAAGAATTGAGGAAAAGTATGGGGAGCAATCCTATAAAATATCATCCCAGCCAATCAGGCAACGACACGTGGCACCACATGGATCAAATGGCCCACAAACAGAAATATCCGAGGCCATCCAATGGTGTAGCACCAATATAAGTCAATGGGACCCACCTGGCAGCCACCTGGAGGAAGTACGGGCCATTTGGAGCCCTGACCGGGTTGGCCGAACCAGGGGGTCGACCGACCTGGTCCTGGCGCCAAAGGTGGTCAACTTCCACGTGTTGGCTCCTCCCGGCTCCCCGGAGTCAATGACGACTGATTCGGGCACTTTTGGTGGCGGGAATCGACCTCAACACTAGTATAAATAGGACCCCATTCCCCTCACATCAAGACACACCACTTGGGCATCATTCTATTGTATACACTATCTTCCATAGTCCTTAGAGGAGTTAGGATGTAGAGAGGAGAGCCTCTAGTCCCAAGTCCACATTGGGAAAAATGTAGGAGTCTCTCTTCCCAATTCCACATTGGGAAAGGTATGTCTCATGTATTCCTTCTTGTATTTGTGACTTTGTGCTCAATAAAGATATTATCTTTAGTCTTCTTTTATACATATACTTGGACAAAGTGTTTCTTGTTTGATTGTGGAGTCCATGTAAGTGGTAGGTATATTCTTTATGATTGTACTCTCATGATCACATCTTATGGTCATAAACACTATAGACCTCCACTATAGTCTATATAGTTATGATATGATTATGTTAATATGAATAACTATGCTATGCAATCACCATTGGTTCAACGATGATTTAGTTCATTGCCTTAGGATGGCTTGTGCTGCAACTCTTAAGGTATTTGCTTAGTATGCTAGCATGGTGCTAGGGTATTTAAGTAGCGTTGGATGTCTCGTAGACTCACGGATTGAAGAGGTAGGCACTAGGTGGTGACAGCCCTATCCATCCTTTGTAATCCTCCACGTTCGGCTGTTCCACAGGCTCTTGGCGGGAGTCGCCCTAGTATTGCTAGGGGTAGCTCGTGTCCGATGTGTTGAATAGCATTGCATAGGAATTCATCATTGACATGACCATTAGTATCTACCTTAGGCTATGTATATGTATTAGGAGCATTGTAGGAGAAACTCTCTAACTCTTAATCCAATCTCCCTCTAGGACCCATTTACCCTTTATAATAGATTGCCTAGGTGTGTGTCACACTACCCTTATTATCAACTTACCCCCTGTCCGGATAATTGATTAGTATCCCATAGCTTGACCATAAGAGTAGTCTATACTTTACTCCATTGCCTTCCTTTGGGATAAATACGATACCCTTGGGAATATTCATGGGTGAAATGCTACAACGGTATCTTCCGTGCACTTGCGGATCTTATCTCTTTACCGGAGATGATCTGTGGTGTTAAGAAATACTAACAAGCATTTCTGGCGCTGTTGTCAGGGATGATTTGTTAGTATATCTTAGGAGCCGTCAACAGCATGAAATATGTTTATTTGAACCCGAACTTGACAACACTCCTGCAGATTTAAAAACCACCTCATTTGGTTTAGGAACTGTTTTAATCAAACCACTTTGTAATGACTTTACAATTTGAAGTGGTTTAGCATGAGCATGGGAATCAAAACCTAAACCAGTTTTATCATTACAAGATTTGGATGAATTCAGCAGCAAGTTTAGATTTTTGTTCCCAATACAAAACTGCTCTAGTGTCCTATTAATATGAAGTTTTTCCTTTTAGTTTGCAATTAGAACAATATTTAACTTCATGAACGTAAAGCATTATTCAGTATTGAAATTTCATTCATAGCATTTTTTAGTTTCTTTTCAAGATCATAATAGGAAGAACAATGCAAATTAATTGTAGAACAAGAAGCATCTTTTAATTTTCTATCATTAAGTGCAACAAGCTTTTTGTTCTTTTCAATCTCTAACTCAAGTTTATCAAGAGTGGAGGAGTTTTCATATTTTAAGGAGGACAATTGTTCATATATTAAATCGCATGAGGAACAAGAATCATCACTAGGAATCAAGGTTTTCAAATGATTAATTTCAGATTCTAGTGACTTAATTTTAACAGCATTGTCCCTAAGCTTTTTGTCCTTTCTCTTAACAATAACAGTTGCACGGGAAATAGCATCACACATTTCATCACAAGTAGGACATACCTCTTCGTTGTAAATGTTGTGTTCTGCATCCTCCATACTTGATCTTGATTTGCCCGCCATGAAACACAAGTTTGCCAAATCATCTTCATCTTCGTCACTTCCAATGTCTACATCACTCGACCCAAGTTCTTGAAGTGTGGTGATGAAACTGTTTATTAGTTTGCATCCTGTAAAACCCTTCTTTTTCTTGTTGATGTTGCCAGAGGAGGACTTGACTTTATTCTGCTTTTCATCACGGGTAGAAGGACCTGAAAGGTTAGGGCAATCTGTACGAAAGTGTCCTGTCTTACCACATTCAAAGCATCGTTGAGGTCCAGAGCTTCCTCTCCTTCTAGTTCTCACATTTTACACTGCTTTTGAGAACCGAGTAGAGATGAGTGCTAGCTCCTCTTCTGGAAATTCTTCAATCTGTTCCATGGTCAGTGAAGACAACAAAGCAAGTGTATTGCAAGATGAAGATTGGCCAGAGCTAGGCATATCACGTTGAGAAACAAATGCAAGAGACTTGTTAGGGTTCTTATGTGAGATTATGTTAATTTCATGACTTTTCAATTTAGAATATAGCACATCTAATGTAAGTGTACCCATGACAGTAGATTCAAGAATATATGTGACTTTCATCTCCCAAATTTACATATCTAATGCAATTAACAATTGCCTAGCATTTTCAGCATCTGAAAAATTAACATTGACACTACGCAAGTTGCTGAGAATTTTATTAAAGCGAGCAAAAAGGTCATCAATGGACTCACCAGGTTGCATTTTGAAACACATGTATTCTTTCTTGAACATATCCTGCTTTACCTACTTGATCGTGTTGGATCCTTCGTGGTAGTCACAAAGTGCTCTCCACACATCGTACGCTGATCGGAGGTGTGCAACACGGTCGAAGTCACTCTGAGTTAGTCCTTGGATTATCAAGTTGTGGGCTTTGTTGTTGTTGTCGACATATCTTAAGTTCGTAGCCGTGACTTGATTGTTCGGCGGCACGTCGTAAGGACTGTACACCATTTTCCATATTGCAAAGCCTTGTGCCTGGATGAAAGCTTCCATATGTGCTTTCCAAACCTGAAAAATCAATACCACTAAAAACACAAGGTTTTGTGGAGTATTTCTCCATGATGATTAGTCAAAAACACGTGCAAATGACAAAAGTTAGAGCACCATGGCTCTGGTACCAATTGTAGGATCGAAGAGCACGTGTAAAGCTACCAGAGGGGGGGTGGTAGATTAAAACTTTTTAGCAGAAGCAACGAAAACACCCCTCGGCAGAAAACTGATCTGTTAAAGAAACTGTGTATGCAACTAATCTAAACGTGTTCAACTATGACAAAACTAGTAGAGATTGAAGAGAATCGAGTCACAAAGACGTCACAGCAAGAATCACAAAAATTCGTTGAGAGAAACTCAAGTTACGATTGGAAGATCGAACAAAGGTCAATCCGTCCTACCCGAGAAAAACAGTTCTGGAAAACTGCAAAGAAACACGTGTAGATCAGAAACCACAAATCCAATGACAGTGAAATTTTCACAGATGATAGAAAATCAAGTTGTGAAGACAACCCAAAAATAATCACATCAATTGGATCTATAAAACTCCATTATGATAAAACCACCGAAGCAAGGTAGTGCTGTGTAGAAACTCGACGAGAAAGACATGAACAAAATAAGTAGGACGAACAAGGCACAAAATCTCCTTTAGACTATGAATTTTATTGATCAAAACTCACAGGTAACAGCCCCAAAGTCGTGCATCACAAGTTGTGGCCTCCCTTGCTTATATAAGCATCCCTTAGGCCAATCCAAACCTAACTAGGACTCTAATCCTACTCAATTCACGAATCGAAACTTTCCATAACTGCTCAAGACTCTTCTATACACAGATAGAAGCAATCTTAAGACTGCCAAACACCTTAGGAACGTTCCCACATTCCTAAAACAACTCAAATTTGTGACTCACACAAAATCCTATCATAACCAACTCAAAACTTTCCATATTTGAGTCAAACACGACTCAGCATAGTCTGAGTCCATAACCTAGTCGGTTGGACCTTTCCCACCAATTTTTTATGTCCACATCTCTTCATCACGCCTCGGAACCATGTAGCCACGTCCATGCACTCCTTGCACACGTGCAAACATCTTCCAACGACATTCACGATACCTTCTTATGCATTGTTCTTTATTCAAACATGTTGTGCGACCTCCCGATCAACTCAACCACAATTCCTCCCGAACTTGATTGTACCTCATCTTCTCCCTAAGACTAGTTCAATGGATCCCGTCACCAGCCATGTCTTGAACTCAAGCAAAACTTGCACATAAATAAACAACCAATACTTCCGAGCACAAGTCCTCCACTTGACTCTCGTTAGTTCCAAAACCACAACACCTTACGTGAGCACCTCGCATAAGTATGTTGCAAACCTTAGCAAAAAGATATCAACCATAATAACCAAAAACTCAGTAAAAGAAAACTAAGAAAACATTCCATAATAAAAAAACAAGTTCAAAACATTGAAAATTAAAAGCAGAACCACTGCGATCAAGCTCTGAACCTCGCCAAAGCTAACCCGACCTTGAACTGGAGCTTACCAAAACTAACAGGATCTAGCGTCGGAACTTACCAAAGCTAGCAGGACCTAGCGCCGGAGCTAACCAAAGCTAGTCGTATCTAGCGCCGGAGCTTACAAAAGCTATTCGGACCTAGAGTCGGAGCTAACCAAAGCTACTCGGACCTAGACAAAGAAGTCGGTCCTTACGTCGGACCTTGCTGAAGCTACCCAAAACAAGCCGGACCTATCGTCGGACCTTGATGATAAAGGTGTTTTGGTAGTATTCAAAACTTTTATCGCCATAGCCAATGTATTCAGCACCCATAGGTCTCAAAGGCTATGCCACAGGCTCTTGGGGAGTCATCCTAGTATTGCTAGGGGTAAACCCATGCTCGATGTGTTAATCCACTTAGCATGAGAATTCATAATTGATATGATCATTAGTAACTAACTTAGGCGATGTATATGTACATTAGATGCATAGTAGGAGTATCTACCTAACTCTTAGCCTAGTCCCACTTTACCACATTTACCCCTTTAGGATAGAATGCTCTTGTGTGTGCCACACTACCTCCAATTATCCTTTATCCATCCTTGCTAGAACCCTACCTAGACCAACCCAGCCTCTCCATTTGATGATTGTTTTGCTTCCACCTAGCCTTCCTTTTGGAGAATATAAATGACACCCTTTGGGAATACTCTAAAAGGGGAAATGCTACATCGATATATTCCCTGCGCTTGCGGATTTACATCTATGATTTAAAAACTATCAACAAGCATTTCTGGCACCCTTGCTAGGAATGAATTGTCAGTAGTGCGTAGAAATATCAACAAGCATTTTTGGCGCCATTGCCGGGGAAGGCAGTCGAAGTTTTGCATGATTGAGTGAATAGGATAGGACCCTGGTAGGTTTTAGTAGGATAACCCTTCTTGTTTTTGCATTTAGTGTGAAAACAGGGTAGTGTATGTCTGGTTTCCACTTCCTGGAAAACTTTGTTGAAGATCCTGAATCTTTTTTGAGAGATCGACCTCACGCCGTTACTCCTCAAAAGCTTCGAGCGGCAAAGCAAGCTAGGGCAACTGCACCTACAACCAAAACACCAATGGCCCAGAAGACCCTTCATGAGTTTTCAGCTCCCTCTGCTAACAATGTGCCTGTTGGGCCCACTGTTAACACAAGAGACGTGAACTTCAAAATCATGACTGGTCTAATCACTATGGTGCAAGCCAACCCATTTTGTGAGAAGGCTAACAAGGATGCAAGTGCTCACCTGTAACAACTCCTTGAGATCTACAGCACTTTTAAGATCAAGGATGTATCTCCCGATGTTGTCCGTCTTAGGCTATTTTCGTTCTCTCTTCTTGGGAGAGCAAAACAGTGGTTCTACGCGAACCGAAGTGTTGTATACACTTGGGAGAAGTGTTCTACGACATTCCTCGCCAAGTTTTTTGTAAGACCTATGTGTGCTGAATACATTGGCTTGTAGTGAATACACTTGGCTTTGATGATAAAAGTTTTGAATATCACCAAAACACTTTTTTATCAAGGTCCGACTAGCTTTGGTCAGCTCCGGTGAAGTTCTGTCTTTAGCTCCGGCGTGCTTTTGCTAAGCTCTGAGTTGATTTTTCTTGCTCCGGCTTTTGGGTTTGCTAGTTATACTAGTTTTGGTAAGTTCCGGCGCTAGGTTCTACTAGCTTTTGTTAGCTTCGGCTCAAGGTCCGGGTTGCTCTGGCAAGGTCCAGAACTTGACCGCAATGCTTATGTTTTTCATTTGCAATGTTTCGTACTTGCTTTACATTGTTGGAAAGATTGCTTAGTATTCATTTGCTAAGTTTTTGATGCGTTTTGGTTGATATGGATAATATCATGTTACTGTGTTTTTGCAACATGCTTATGTGAGGTGCTCACATAAGGTGTTGTGTTCGGAACTAACTTGAGTCAAGTCGAGGACATGGGCTCGTATGGATTGGTTGTTTATTCATGTGCAGGTGTTGCTTGAGTTCAAGTCATGGCTGGTGACGGGATACATTGGACTAGTCTCAGGGAAGAGATGAGGCTCCAACAACCAAGTTCGGAAGGAACTGTGGTTGAGCTGATCAAGAGGTCGCGCAGGATGATTGAATCAAGTGCAGTGAATATGAAGGTTACTGGACGTTGAAGGAAGGTGTTTGCACATGTGCAAGGAGTGCATGGACGTGGCTACATGGTTCCGAGACGTGATGAATAGATGTGGACGTAAAGATTTGTTCGGAAAGATCCAACCGACTAGGTTATGGACTTAGGCTACGGCTGAGTCGGGTTTGACTCAAATATGGAAAGATTTGAGTTGGTTATGATAGGATTTCGTGTGGGTCACGAATTTGAGTTGTTTAGGAATATGGGATACGTTCCTAAGGTGTTTGGAAGTCTTAAGATTGCTTCTATTTGCGTATAGAAGAATCTTGAGCAGTTATGGAAAGTTACAATTCGTGATCTGAGTAGGATTGGAGTCCTAGTTGATATTGGGTTGGCCTAAGGGCTAGTTATATAAGCAAGGGAGCCTAGAGCTCATGCTGCACGACTTTGGGGCTGTTCCTGTTGTGTTCTATTGAGTAAAATTCATAGTTTGAAGGAACTTTTGTGCCTTGTTCGTCCCACTTGTTCTAGACAAGTTTTACAAGTCGAGTTTCTGGACAGCACTACCTTTTGTTGGTGGTTTTATCATAACTCGATTTTTACAGATCCAATTTACGTGATTCTTTTTGGGTTGTCTTCACAACTTGATTATCTATCATCTGTCAAAATTTCACGGTCATTTGATTTGTGGTCTATGATCTACACGAGTTTCTTTGCAGCATTCCAGAACTGTTTTTTTTCTCGGGTAGGACAAATTGACCTTTGTTCGATCTTTCGATCATAACTTGAGTTTCTCTCGACGGATTTGAGTGATTCTTCTTGTGCTTTCTTCGTGACTTGATTTTCTCTGATATATATCACTTTTGTCACGGTGAAACACGTTTAGATTAGTCACACACATGATTTCTTTAACAGATCGTTTTTCTGCCAAAGGGGTTGGGATTTAATTGTTTCCACTGCGTAAGATTTTTAAATCTACCATTCACCCCCCTCTGGTAGCTTTTCACGTGATCTTCGATCCTACAATTGGTATCAGAGCCACGGTGCTCTAATCATCATGGAGAAGTACTCTGCCAAACCTTGTGTGTTCGCTGGTATTGATTTTCAGGTTTGGAAGGCACACATGGAGGCTTTCATCTAGGCACAACGCTTTGCAATATGGGAGAAGGTATACAAGCCTTACGAAGTGTCATCAAACGATCAAGTTACAGCTACAAAGCTGAGAGATGTCGACAACAACAACAAGGCTCGGAACTTGATCATACAAGGATTAACACAAAGCGACTTCGACCGTGTTGCACACCTCCGATCTGCATACGATGTGTGGAAAGCACTTTGTGACTACCACGAAGGATTCAACACGATCAAAGAGGTAAGGCAAGACATGTTCAAGAAAGAATACATGCGCTTCGAGATGCAACCCGGTGAGTATATTGATGACCTTTTTGCTCGCTTTAATAAGATTCTCAGTAACTTGCGTAGTGTCAATGTTAATTTTTCAGATGCTGAAAAATGCTAGGCAATTGCTAAGTGCATTAGATATGTCAATTTGGGAAATGAAAGTCACATCTATTCGTGAATCTACTGTCATGAGTTCACTTACTTTAGATGTGCTATATTCCAAGTTAAAAACTCATGAAATTGACATAATATCACGTAAGAACCCCAACAAGTCTATTGCTTTTGTTTCTCAACGTGATATGCCTAGCTCCGGCCAATGTTCATCTTGTGGTACACTTGCTTTGTTGTCCTCTCTAACCCTTGAACAGATTGAGGAGTTTCGAGAGGAGGAGCTAGCACTTCTCTCTACAAGGTTCTCAAAAGCATTGCAAAATGTGAGAACTAAAAGGAGAGGAAGCTCCGGACCTCAACGATGCTTCGAATGTGGTAAGACAAGACACTTTCGTACAGATTGTCCTAACCTTTCAGGTCCTACCTCCCGGGAAGAAAAACAATCAAGGATAAAGCACTCCTCAACAAACGATAAGAAGAAAAAGAAGGGCTTTACAGGTCGCCAACTGGTGAACAGTTTTATCTCAGCACTCCAGGAACTTGGCTCAAGCGACGTGGACATTGGAAGTGATGAAGATGAAGATGATTTGGCAAACTTGTGTTTCATGGCGGGCAAGTCAAGATTAAGTATGGAGGAGGCAGAACACAACAGCGATAATGAAGAGGTATGTCCTACTTGCGAAGAAATGTGTGATGCTATTTCTCGTGCCACTGTTATTGTTAAGAAAAGGGAAAAAAGCTTAGGGACAATGCTGTTAAAATTGAGTCACTAGAATCTGAAATTAATCGTTTGAAATCCTTGATTCCTAGTGATGATTCTTGTTCCTCATGTGACTTAATATATGAACAATTGTCCTCCCTAAGAAGTGCACATACCTCCACACTTGATAAACTTGAACTTGAAATTGAAAAGAACAAAAAGCTTGCTGCACTTAATATTGGAAACTTAAAAGATGCTTCTTGTTCTACAATTGATTTGCATTGTTCTAGTTATGATGATCTTGATATGAAACTGCAAGATGCTATGAATGAAATCTCTATATTGAACAATGTTTTACGTTGTCATGAAATTAAATTTTGTTCCAATTGCAAACTAAAAGGAAAAACTTCATGTGAAAATTGCCTTGATCTGTCCAATAAACTTGATGACATGCATAGGACATTAGATCGATTTTGTAATGGGAATAAGAACCTAAACTTGCTGCTGAATTCTTTCAAGTCTTGCAATGATAAAACTGGTTTAGGTTTTGATTCTCATGCTTATGCTAAGGCACATCCACCTAAAATTATAAAGTCATTAGGAAGTGGTTTGATTCAAACAGTTTCTAAACAAAAAGAAGTGGTTTTCAAATCTGCAGGAGTATTGTCTCATTCGGTTTCAAATAAAAATGTTGTTTGCTCATTTAGACATGAACACAAAGTTAAATTGCATTGTACCTACTGTGGTAGAGATGGTCATGTCATAGATTTTTGTTATAGACTAGCTAAACAACAGAAAAGGGAAACAATGGTTGCTAGATCTCATAACTTTCATGCAAAATTTGCTGCAATATTGAACCGAATGTACAACCTGCTATTTTGAGTCAAAAACATTCAAAGTTTACCTCCGGACCTTCTGTTTTTGCCTCCGGAGCTACTGATTTTTGTGCTACACAAGTAACACCTTATAGGTCAGTATTTAAGAATACAAAATCTCAAACTTTGACTCATAAACCTGCTGTTTTGTCTCAGCTTTCGCGTGTTTTTCCTGCTGCACGTCGCGTGACTCGGTACTGGATTCCTAAATGCCTTTTGACTAACCCCAGTATTGAGTCATCGACGTATTGTGCTTCTATGTAGGTTACACGTTTGAGGAAGGAGAACATTTGGATTGTAGATTCAGGTTGCTCACGCCACATGACCGGTAACAAAGATTGGTTCTCCTCCCTCTCTTTTGTGTCACGTGTAGAGAATGTTACTTTTGCCGATAATTCTTCAACTCCTATAATTGCTAAGGGTTCGGTTAGATTAAATGATCACTACACTTTGAAGGATGTGGAACTTGTCAAAAATTTTAAATACAACTTGCTTTCTGTTTCACAATTGCTAGATGAAAATCTG
Source organism: Tuctoria greenei (assembly GCA_036927565.1). Lineage (NCBI taxonomy): Eukaryota > Viridiplantae > Streptophyta > Magnoliopsida > Poales > Poaceae > Tuctoria > Tuctoria greenei. The sequence goes on from JAYESD010000002.1 coordinate 242,371,133, forward strand.
GAAATTATTTTCAATAAAAACTGCTGCAAAGTTGTAAGTTCAAATAGTGAGCTTATTTTTAACAAGTCTCAGTTTAGAAGAGTTTTTAAAGCTGATTTGATATGTCTTCCTCTAAGCATAGGTGTCTAGTTGCTAATGATTCAAAGGACTATATTTTTGGCATCGTAGACTTGGTCACGTAGGCTTTGATCACCTAACAGGTGTTAGTGCTCTTGATTGCATACGTGGGCTTCCTAAGCTTAAATGGGACAAAGAAATTGTGTGCTCTTCTTGTAGACATGCTAAGATGGTTGCAGGTTCACATACTCCTCTCACAATGATCATGACAACTGAACCATGTCAACTTTTGCATCCTGACACCGTAGGACCTTCACGTGTTCAATCCTTCGGAGGTAAATGGTATGTACTTGTGATTGTTGATGATTATTCTAGATACTCTTGGGTTTACTTTATTGCGTCTAAGAATGAAGTTTTTAGTCACTTTAGAACTTTATTTCTTAGATTATCAATTGATTACCCAAGATCTTTAAAAGCAATTAGAAGTAATAATGGAACTGAATTTAAAAATCAATCTTTTGATCACTTTTGTGCTGAAAATAGAATAGATCATCAATTTTCTTCACCATATGTACCTCAACAAAACGGTGTTGTAGAAAGAAAGAACAAAACCTTAGTTGAGATGGCTAGGACTATGCTTGATGAATATCAAACACCTAGGAAATTTTGGGCTGATGCGTTAGCAACCGCTTGTTATGTCTCAAATCGTGTTTTCTTGCGTGCTAAGCTAGGTAAAACACCATATGAGCTCCAGTTTGAACATAGGCCTAGTGTTACACACTTTTGGATCTTTGGTTGCAAATGCTTTGTTAAGAAACATGGTAATCTTGATAAATTTGAACCTAGATCCATTGATGGCATGTTTCTTGGTTATCCATCTCATACTAGAGGCTACCGTGTGCTTTTACTTGACACTAACAAAATTTTGGAGACTTGTGAAGTGTCTTTTGATGAAACTAGCCCAGGTACTAGCTCAAACAATGCAGGTCCAGATCCATATTCGCAGGAGGGGAGCATTTTCGTTGAAGATGAGGAAGAATTGGAGCTGCTGACCGAAAATTCAGCAGCTAAAGACTTTGGTTCAGCTCTAGATGTTAATTCTCAACCAGCACCGACAACCGTCAATGCTGATACAAATCATCCTCAAGTCACAAGATCATCGATTTGTGATGAACGTGAAGAAGAAGAAGCTTGTGAGACATATGTTCCCCTATGGTTTTACAAAGATCATCCCCCACAACAGATGATTGGAAGCTTGCACGAACGAGTCATACGGTCCAGGTTTTGTGATCCAAACTCTTATGCTCATTCTGCTTTTGTTGCTTCTTTTGAACCCAAACATATATCACACGCACTCACTAATGAATCTTGGATTATTGCCATGCAAGAAGAGTTAGAAAATTTTGAAAGAAATAATGTTTGGAAACTTGTACCTCCACCTCAAGGTCACACTTTAATTGGAACTAAATGGGTATTTAAAAATAAACATAGTGAGGATGGGGTTGTGCTTAGGAATAAGGCTAGGTTGGTTGCTCAAGGTTTCACTAAAGTTGAAGGTCTAGATTTTGATGAAACTTTTGCTCCTGTTGCTAGATTAGAAGCCATAAGAATTTTGTTAGATTTTGCTGCATCTAAAGGTTTTAAGCTATATCAAATGGATGTTAAATGTGCTTTTCTTAATGGCTACATAGATGAGGAGGTTTATGTGAAACAACCACCGGGTTTGAAAATCCAGATTTTCCTAATCATGTTTACAAACTGTCCAAAGCCTTGTACCGTCTCAAACAAGCCCCTAGAGCATGGTATGATAGTTTAAAAACATTCTTACTTGAAAAAGGGTTTACCATGGGCAAGGTTGATAAAACTCTTTTTGTGCTTAAGCATGGCAATGACTCATTATTCGTTCAAGTGTATGTGGATGATATTATCTTTGGTTGTACTTCTCATGATCTTGTGTCCAAGTTTTCAGATATGATGAGTTCAGAATTTGAGATGAGTATGATGGGAGAACTCACGTACTTTTTGGGGCTGCAAATCAAGCAAACCAAGGACGGTACCTTTGTGCATCAAACGAAGTTTACAAAAGACCTCCTAAGGCGCTTCAACATGGACAAAAGCAAGCCTCTTCGGACACCAATGGGAACAGCAACAACACTTGAACTTGATGAAGATGGTGAACCAGTGGATCAAAAAGAATATAGAAGCATGATCGGATCACTTTTATACCTCACGGCATCAAGACCAGACATACAATTCAGCGTATGTCTTTGTGCACGGTTTCAAGCCTCCCCACGTGCTTCACATCGTCAAGCCGTCAAAAGGATTCTCAGGTACCTACATGGAACTCAAGAATTTGGAATTTTTCTTCCTTCTTCCTCAACCGTTACTTTGAAAGCTTTTTCGGATGCTGTTTTTGGGGGTTGTAGGATTGATAGGAAAAGTACTTCCGGTGCTTGTCATTTTCTTGGTAATTCCCTTGTTGCTTGGTCCTCTAGAAAACAAAATTCAGTTGCACAATCCACAACCGAATATGAATATGTAGCTGCTGCTAGTGCTTGCTCACAAATTCTTTGGATTGTTCAAACACTAAAGGACTATGAGGTTGATCTACATAGTGTTCCACTGTTCTGTGATAACACTAGTGCCATTTGCATTGCTAAAAACCCCGTGCAACATTCTAGAACTAAGCACAGTGATATTAGGTATCACTTTCTCCGAGATAATGTTGAAAAAGGAAACATTGTGCTTCACCATGTAGATACCGAACAACAATTGGCTGACATTTTTACAAAACCTTTGGATTTCACTCGTTTTTGTTACATTCGTAGTGAAATAGGGGTTATGCATCCCCATGGCTTAAATTGAGGGGGAGTTTTGAAACTTGGGAAGTCTATGTGTGAATCTGAAATTAAAATAATATGAGCATAGTATTTCATACATATATGACTTTGTGATTCCTTTTACATGCTGAAAGTTCTTACTACATAACTCGTGTTATACATTTTGTAGTTTTTGCCATGTCTAGTAATTGGAATAATTACTTACACTAAAACCAATCATAGTCGAACTTTCTTGCTGTTTTGAACTTGTTACATGTTCACAAGTGCTTTTAATCATTAAGAATTAATCAAGTAATCAACTCACATGTTGAGTTTTTATGAACAAATATAAATGGAGAAAAGATCAAGAGAATATGTATGCATCACACTTCTTCTTTTGACATGGCTTATCATTGCACTTATATATGAACTTGGAGGAAGTTGTGTATGACTAAAACCATGTCCTTAAGCTTCTGATTGTCAAATGACATCAGCTTGGCTTGGTTGGTTAGAATAAGGCAGATGCGCATATAATCTCTTGCAAATATCATATGATCTAAATTTGTGCTTTGAAAAATAATAAAATGCAGCAACAAGTGTCATGCTTTCAGGTATTGAAATAGTTAAGTTTGTGAGATCATGACCTGCTTAAATTGAAAATTACATTTGATCTCTAGCATGGCTTACACTACTTTATGTATTTCATTGATGTGATAATGTAAGGTACTTGATAGTATGACTTGGACGAGCTTTGTTTATATGTATATGTTATAATATGCTCATAACAACTAAAGGGGGGGGAGATAATTTGTTTATATGCTCATGACTTGCTGAATACATTGTCAAAGGGTGAGAAATAAGCATGAAGAGAAAGAGAATATGTGCATAAGGAGAGATAATAAAGGGGGAGAGATAATATGGGATAATTTTTGGATTTTCTTCTCATTTTACTTTTGATTTACAAAAGGGGAAAAATTGCCTTCAAAACTTTTATGTAAATAAGCAAATGTTCGGATTTTAAATGGTGTTGCCAATGCATTCATCAAGGTGGAGATTGTAAGACCTATATGTGTTGAATACATTGGCTTGTAGTGAATACACTTGGCTTTGATGATAAAAGTTTTGAATATCACCAAAACACTTTTTTATCAAGGTCCGACTAGCTTTGGTCAGCTCCAGTGAAGTTCTGTCTTTAGCTCCGGCGTGCTTTTGCTAAGCTCCGAGTTGATTTTTCTAGCTCCGGCTTTTGGGTTTGCTAGTTATACTAGTTTTGGTAAGTTCCGGCGCTAGGTTCTACTGGCTTTTGTTAGCTTCGGCTCAAGGTCCGGGTTGCTCTGGCAAGGTCTGAAACTTGACCGTAATGCTTCTGTTTTTCATTTGCAATGTTTCGTACTTGCTTTACATTGTTGGAAAGATTGCTTAGTATTTATTTGCTAAGTTTTTGGTGCGTTTTGGTTGATATGGATAATATCGTGTTACTGTGTTTTTGCAACATGCTTATGTGAGGTGCTCACATAAGGTGTTGTGTACGGAACTAACTTGAGTCAAGTCGAGGACATGGGCTCGTATGGATTGGTTGTTTATTCATGTGCAGGTGTTGCTTGAGTTCAAGTCATGGCTGGTGACGGGATCCATTGGACTAGTCTCAGGGAAGAGATGAGGTTCCAACAACCAAGTTCGGAAGGAACTGTGGTTGAGCTGATCAAGAGGTCGCGCAGGATGATTGAATCAAGGGCAGTGCATATGAAGGTTACTGGATGTCGAAGGAAGGTGTTTGCACGTGTGCAAGGAGTGCATGGACGTGGCTACATGGTTCCGAGACGTGATGAAGAGATGTGGACATAAAGAGTTGGTCGGAAAGGTCCAACCGACTAGGTTATGGACTTAGGCTACGGCTGAGTCGGGTTTGACTCAAATATGGAAAGATTTGAGTTGGTTATGATAGGATTTCGTGTGGGTCACGAATTTGAGTTGTTTAGGAATATGGGATAAATTCCTAAGGTGTTTGGAAGTCTTAAGATTGCTTCTATCTGCGTATAGAAGAATCTTGAGCAGTTATGGAAAGTTACGATTCGTGATCTGAGTGGGATTGGAGTCCTAATTGATATTGGGTTGGCCTAAGGGCTGGTTATATAAGCAAGGGAGCCTAGAGATCGTGGTGCACGACTTTGGGGCTGTTCCTCTTATGTTATATTGAATAAAATTCATAGTTTGAAGGAACTTTTGTGCCTTGTTCGTCCCACTTGTTCTAGACAAGTTTTACTCGTCGAGTTTTTGGACAGCACTACCTTTCTTCGGTGGTTTTATCATAACTCGATTTTTACAGATCCAATTTACGTGATTCTTTTTGGGTTGTCTTCACAACTTGATTATCTATCATCTGTCAAAATTTCACGGTCATTGGATTTGTGGTTTATGATCTACACGAATTTCTTTGCAGCATTCCAGAACTGTTTTTTTTCTCGAGTAGGACAAATTGACCTTTGTTCGATCTTTCGATCATAACTTGAGTTTCTCTCAACGGATTTGAGTGATTCTTATTGTGCTTTCTTCGTGACTTTATTCTCTCTGATATATATCACTTTTGTCATGGTGAAACACGTTTAGGTTAGTCACACACATGATTTCTTTAACAGATCGTTTTTCTGCCAAAGGGGTTGGGATTTAATTGTTTCCGCTGCGTTAGATTTTTAAATCTACCATTCACCCCCCCCCCTCTGGTAGCTTTTCACGTGATCTTCGATCCTACATTTTTCCCGTTGGGTAAGACCAATGCCCTACGTGGAAGAATTTCTAGCTTCCAACAAGATGCCAAGAAGTCTATTCCCGAGGCTTGGGAAAGGCTTCAGGAGTATATCCTAGCCTACCCCCACCATGGGATGGACGACTGGCTCATTATCCAAAACTTCTACAACGGGTTGATCCCTTCTATTGTGACCATGTTGATGTTGCTGCTGCAGGTGCCTTCTTCTCATTGACGGTGCCCAAAGCTAAAGATTTGATTGAGAAGATGGTGTCAAACACGGGTTGGAGTAACGAGCGTCTCCATACCCGACTGCAAGGAATGCACACCTTGAAGGAGGTGGACATGATCGCTGCCAAATTGGACCTACTTATGAAGAAGATTGATGGACAAGGCAACGGTGAGGTATGTGGCAATGCCTTTGCCTTGGACTCTCACATCACTTGTGATGCCTGTGGCAACATGGTCCATTTAGGCAATGACTACCCATAAACCCATGAGGATGCCCTATACGTAGCCAACAATGGAAACAACAATGGCTATCCTCCAGGAGGTCAAGGGTTGGGGCAACCACGCCCATTCTTTCAAGGAGGGTACAACAACAATGGAAATAATGGAAATTATCCCAACTTGAGAGAGCTTGCCATTAGCTAGTTGAAGATCAATGATGCTCTATCCAAGAAACTGTCGGCTACTGACAAGACCCTAGAGAGCATCAATACCAAGATTGAAGGACTATCCTTAGCCTTCAACAATCAATTAAGTTTCAACAACATGTTGGAAACTTAGTTGGCTCAACTGCCAACTGTTGTTCCTCCAATGGAGAATGGCAAGATGCCAAGACAACCCGAATCTCCCGTGGAAAATGTCAACATGATTTTTTTGATGTCTTTCGATATCATGCTCAATTGGGGCTCACCACTTTGGCAAGGCCCTTTGTGACCTTGGAGCAAGGGTTACTATGATGCCCAAGATGGTTTTCGACCAACTAAACTTCACGGAGCTTACTCCAACATCAATGCAACTCCAACTGGCTAATTCTTTAGTCTGTTATCCGTTGGGTATCGCTGAAGATGTTTCGGTGAAAATCCAGAATTGTTTCATACCCGTGGATTTCGTGGTGCTCGACATGGAGGTCGAGAAGGATACGTCGCTCATTCTTGGGTGACCATTCCTTAGCACCGCGAAGGCTCGCATAGATGTGGGAGCTGGAGAAATCCACTTCCATATCAATGGCAAGGAGGAGATGTTTAACTTTCGCCCAAAATTGGAGCAATGCTCCATGATCCGTATCAAGTATGGGCTGAATGTTAAGCACATTCAAGAGGTCAAAATCACACCTCCAAAGGTGGACTCTCTAATTGCATTCATGAGGAAATTGATCTATAGGGAGAACCCGTCTTATCGTCCACGTTGACACCCCAAGAAGACGGAGAAGTTCGGGCCTCCCCAAAATCCCAAGTCCACCAAACCGCCAAAGAAGGAATGACGGAAGAAGCAAGACAAGCTGTCAGAGCCCGTCCCTCCAGACTGGATGAAAGTGCATCTAGGTATGCCTTGTGGGTTTTGGTTGATTTATGACAAACAAATGAGATCCTAACCAAATTGTCGAGATGACTGCAGGTTTTAATGAAATTATGAAGAAAGCACAAAATGAAAGGAGAGTGAGAAACCAAGTTGGAAAGAGCTCAAGAGATGAATAGAATACTCTTGGTATATGGAGTGTGTTGGAGAAACACACCCCAAGAGCTCAAGCAAAAGAAAACACTCTCACTGCACAAGTTTACACAGGTCCGGACTAGTTCGATATTCCCCATACTAGTCTGATAATCTCTCTGTCCAGAATCGGACAAGTCCTCCCAGTGCGGACTTGTCTACACCAGACTAATCCAGTAAAGTCCGGACTAGTCCGATAATACTTCTAATCAATATCGGACAAGTCCGATATTCCACGGACTAGTCTGAAATCCCCACTGACCAACATCGGACATGTCCCCCCAATTTCAGAGTTGTCCTTAGTCCCTCAAAATTTCATGACACCAGACTAGTCCGATATTATCCTGACTAGTCCGATAACCTCTCTGACTAAAATCGGACAAGTCCTCCAAGTGCGGACTTATCCTCAATTCACTAAGGGATTCACCACGCCGAACTAGTCCAAAATGTGCCAGACTTGTCCGAACATCTCCAGAGACAAAATCGGACTAGTTCAACATTTGCCGGACAAGTCCGATAATTCAGGACACTTAGGATTTCCCACACGCCGCACACCGGACTAGTCCGGAGTCCACCACGGACTAGTCCGTACTTTGTAAACCCTAACGGTTACCCTTGGAAACCCTAGTATAAATATAGGTGTATGGCCCCTAATCAAACACACTCAACTTCTTGCGCCGTCACTCCTTCCAAGAGCCTAGAAACTACGTCTCTCCACACAATCCAACGCCCGAAAGATCAAATCCTTGAGGATTAACCTTAGATCAAAGGAGAGACACGTTCTTCACGTCTTGAGCTCTTGGGTTTGATTCTCTCACACACTCTCGCTGTTTCATTGCATACTTTTCAAGTGTGTTTGGTGATTTTCGAATTGTAAATCTTGGGGAGCCCTCAACTTGTGAGAAGGCCCTTTGAACACAGTTATTTGCCCCCTTTGTGATTAGTGGAAGAGAATCGGCCTCCGTGGCGATTCGACGAGGGTAGGGTTGGTGAATACCCGGTCCTTCGTGGGCTCCTCAACATTGATGTAGATTGTCTCTGTGGAATCAAACCACGGGATAAAATCGTTGTGTTCTTTGCTTTTGTTCTTACTATTCATTGTAATCTAGGGTTTGTTCAATATTGTTCAACTTACGTTAAAACTTTGAAACTAAAGTTAACTTTTGCCACATCTAGTTTCATTGAAGAAATACACTCTATTTGTAACTCAATTTTTACTGGATAGAGTACTTTGATCGAAATCAATGATCAAACTTGATCAATCTAGTCCGCATACACCGGACTAGTCTGCACCCTACTGGACTAGTCTGATTTCTCTGTGTTTTATCAGGTTGCTAAGTTTTTCAGGTTCTGACAAAAAATTCAAAAAGCCTATTCACCCCCCCCCCCCTCTAGGCTACATTCAATTGGTATCAGAGCAGGACTCTTCAAAAAGAGACTAATTACTCGAAGAGAAGATGTCGGACATGAAGGATGTGTACAAGAACTTCAACCAAGAGAAAGTTGAAGATGAAAAGACTCAGAAGTTGGAGAAGCTCCTCGATGCCATCCAAGACTTCGAGGATGATGATGAGGAGACGCTTGAACTCAAGGCGCTCCTAAGGAAGAAGGCACTCTCCAAAGGGAAGATATAGATCGATGATGAGAAGAAGAAGAAGGGGAGTAGTAACACCGGCTACTCCTGATATCCTTTTAACTATGATCGTTTAAATTCAAACAATAATCATTATTTATCAATTCCTCTAGGAAAAGCCTCATACTTTGATGGCAATGATTATTCAATGTGGAGAAAAATATGAAGATGCATTTAATATCACTTAACCCCAGCTTGTGGAATATAGTGTGTACATGGATAGATATCCCGAATGACGATGAAGAGCTCACACAAAGTCAAGAGCAAGCTATTCATCGGAACGCTCAAGTTGCGGCTGTCATAACTTCATCATTGAGCCGAGACGAGTTCAGCAAGGTGGAAGGACTCAAAATTGCAAAGGAAATATGGGAAACATTACAAACTGCACGTGAAGGCGATCGCCATGTGCGAGAGGCCAAGATTGAAATGGTCGAGGGCGAGTTGGGAAGATTCGCCATAGAAGAAGATGAGTCACCGCAAGACATGTAAAATCGGTTGAAGACTCTCATCAATAAAGTTCAAGCCTTTGGAAGCAAAAAGTGGAATGATCACGAGGTGGTGAAGCTAATTCTTAGAGCCTTCATGCCTCGCAACGTAACCCTATGTTTGATGATTAGAGAAAGCCCCATGTACAATAAAATGACCCCGGACTAATTGCTTGGAAAGATTATCAATTTTGAGATGATGGAAAAGCAAGGAAAACATGTCAAAGAGATTGCCGATCTCACCTCGACAAAGAAGAAAGGAGTCGCTTTGAAGTCCACTTGCAAGCCCATGTCAAAAGAAGCTCAAGAAGCTCAACAAGAAGAGGACAGTGATGACGAAAGCAGCGATATAGATGAAGAAGATATGATCCTCTTTATGAAGAAATTCAAGAAGATGATGAAAAGAAGACAAGGTGGTAGATCAAATGAAGGAATATGCAAAGACAAATCAAGGCCTAAGTTGAGCCGCGCTTGTTATAACTTTGGTGAATACGATCACTTTATAGTTGATTGTCCCTATGAAGAAAACAAGAAGAAGACCAAGGATACAAAGCTTCAACCCAAGAAGATGTTCAAGAAGAAAAAGCAAATTGGACAGGTGCACCTAGGAAAGGAGTGGGACTCCAATGATGAGTCCTCATCCGAAGAGGAAGAGGAGATGGATAGCATAGCCATCAAGAAGACAACCAAGAAATCCACCCTCTTCCCAACTATTGGTGCAAGGAAGGACAACGACACATGTCTAACGGCGAAGGAAGGTAAAATAAAGGTAACAACTAAATCTTCCTCTTCACATTCTTTCTCTAGCGACAGTGATGCTTATAGTGATGATGAAGATATGCTTGTTGGCTTGGATAAGAAAACTACTGCAAAAATGAAATTCTTGATGGATAAGCTTGTTGATAAGGAGGAGCTTGTTAATCGCCAAGAAGATATGATCATCCTTCAAAAGGAGGAATATATTAAGATCAAAAAGCTCCTTGAACTTGAAAAGGAGCGAAGCAAGTCACTAGAACTTGAGTTAGCTTCAAGCAAGGAAGCTTGCTTGAAGTTAAGCGACTCAAGTGTAATCATCAAGGATGAACTTGCTAACTTAACCAAAGTTAACAATATCCTTGAGGTACAAGTTGAGTCACTCAAACAAAGTGACCCTTCATCCTTTTCAAGCTCACCTTCTCAACACTTAAAATCTGAAACTACTATTACTTGTGCATGTGCTAAAATTGACACTAACTTGAAGGATAAGTCGAACTAGACAAAGTACAAGCATCCTTCCCGTAGTGGCATATTTGACAAGGAGAAGGTCAATGCACGCAGTGCATACTTGGCCACAAGACCTCCTAATGTAAAATATGGCATTGGGTATTCTTATGGTGAAAAGCAAAATGCTAGAAGCCACAAGAATAACAAGGAACACATTGCTTTTGTCAAGGGAAACTCCTCTCAAGCTAGAAAGCCTAATAATGTTGGTAAGTCCAAAAATGTTAACACATATGAACAACAACTATTGTTTGGAACCTTTGATGTATCATATGTTCTCATGAAAAGTAATTTTGGTAGACTTTATGCTAAACATGTTGGGCCACGCCATGGGAACACCAAGTATCATGTGTGGGCGCCCAAATCACTTGTAACTAACCTCAAAAGACCCAAGCAAGCTTGGGTACCTAAAACCAAGGTGTAATTTGTTTTGCAGTCCTATTCCTCCGGTGAATCGAAATGGGTGCTAGATAGTGGATGCACCAACCACATGACCAGAGAAAGAAGGATGTTCGTTGAATATGAGGAAAATGAAGATCCAAGTGAAGGCATCTATTTTGGAGACAACAGTCAAGGGAGGGTGCTCGGTACGGGTAAAATTGCAATATCGTCTGAACACACTCTTTCTCATGTCTTACATGTCGATTCCTTGGATTGTAACCTTATGTCCATATCTCAATTATGTGACAAGGGTTATAATTGATTCTTCACTAATGAGGGTGTGATCGTCTCTAGAAGCAGTGATGACTCAGTTGCATTCAAGGGTGTGTTAAAGGGAAAGCTTTATCTTGTTGACTTCAACAAAGATAAAGCCGAACTTGACATATGCTTGATTGCAAAGACCAACATGGGTTGGTTGTGGCATAGACGGCTAACACGTGTTGGTATGAGGAATATTCAAAAACTCCTTAAGGGCGATCACCTCCAAGGTTTGAAGGATGTTGTTTTTGAGAAAGACAGGCCTTGTAGCGCGTGCCAAGCCGGGAAGCAAGTAGGAGCACCCCACCCCACGAAGAACGTCATGACAACAACAAGACCGCTCGACCTACTTCACATGGATCTATTTGGTCCAATTGCTTACATAAGCATCGGCGGTAACAAATACAATTTAGTAATTGTCGATCGTTTTTCGCGCTTCACGTGGGTTTTCTTTTTGCATGATAAGACAGAAACTCAAGGAGCCCTCAAGAAATTTCTCAATCGTGCCCAAAATGAATTTTCATTGAAGATCAAGAACATATGAAGTGACATTGGCACAGGGTTCAAGAACACACAAGTTGAGGAGTACCTAGACGAGGAAGGCATGAAACATGAATTTTCAGCACGGTACTCCCCTCAACAAAATGGAGTAGCCGAAAGGAAGAACTGAACCCTCATAGAGATGGCGAGGACAATGCTTGATGAGTACAAGACTTCGTATCAATTTTGGGTTGAAGCGGTCAACACCGCTTGTCACACCATAAATCGACTCTATCTTCATCGCCTACTCAAGAAAACATCATATAAACTACTCACCGGTAACAAGCCTAATATTTTCTATTTTCGAGTTTCGATTCTAAATGTTATATCTTGAACAAGAAGCTTAGGACTTCAAAGTTCGCTTCGAAGTCCGATGAAGGTTTCTTGCTTTGCTAGGATTCAAACTCTTACGCCTATCGTGTCTTCAACAAGGTCTCCGAACTTGTTGAAGTAGCACGTGACGTAGTGTTCGATGAAACTAACGACTCTCAAGAAGAGCAAGTTGATCAATGTGTGTTAGATAGAGAAGAAGCTCCATGTCAAGCGTTGAGAAGAATGGTGTTGGGCGATGTTCGACCACAAGTGCCACCTCCAAATGCAAATGAAGCAGATGAACCACAAATGGAGGTAATCAATCAAGGGGGAGCTTCTACACAAGATCAACCTCATGAAGATCAAGGTGACCAACAAATCAATGTGGGAAACCATCTAGGGGGAGAATAAGATGATCATGAAGATTCAAGACCACAAGTGCCACATCCAAGAGTACACCAATGCGTCCAAAGAGATCACCACGTCGACAACATAATCGGTGACATCCAAAAGGGAGTAACAACGAGATCTCGAATTGCTAATTTTTGTGAACATTACTCGTTTGTATCCTCTTTGGAACCACACAGGGTTGAAGATGCATTGAAAGATCCGGATTGGGTGGTGGCAATGCAAGAAGAATTGAACAACTTTAAATGGAACGAGGTGTGGGAACTTGTTGAACGGCTCAAGTTCAACGTCGTCATCACTAAATGGGTCTTCCGCAACAAGCAAGACAAAGACGGGGTGGTGAAAAGAAACAAGGCACGACTTGTGGCCAAAGGGTATTCACAAGTCAAAGGTTTGGATTTTGACGAAACTTTTGCTCCCGTAGCTAGGCTTCAATCCATTAGAATATTACTTGCATATGCTAGTCACCATGATTTCAAGCTCTATCAAATGGATGTGAAAAGCGCCTTCCTCAACGGACCAATCAAGGAGGAGGTGTACATGGAGCAACCCCCCGGATTCGAAGATCAAGAGTTCTCCAACCATGTGGTCAAACTGTGTAAGGCTCTCTACGGCCTCAAACAAGCTCCTAGAGCTTGGTATGAGTGTCTTAGAGATCTTTTAATTGAAAATGGATTTAAGATTGGTAAAGTTGATTAGACGTTGTTTACTAAACATTTTGACAATGATCTATTTGTCTGTCAAATTTATGTTGATGATATTATATTTGGCTCAACTGACCAATAATTTTGTGGAGAATTTAGTAAGATTATGACAGATAGATTTGAGATGTCTATGATGGGAGAATTGAGATATTTCTTGGGATTCCAAGTGAAGCAACAAATGGAAGGGATGTTCATAAGCCAAACCAAGTATACCGAAGACATACTCAAGAAGTTTGGAGTGGACAAGGCAAAGCCTATAAAGACTCCCATGGCAACAAATGGACACTTGGATCTCAATGAAGACGTACCAAACGTGGATCAAAAGGTATATTGCTCCATGATTGGATCCTTACTTTACTTATGTGCATCGAGGCCTGATATTATGTCGAGTGTATGTTTGTGTGCAAGATTTCAAGCCAATCCTAAGGAGTGTCATTTGACAGCCGTAAAAAGAATCCTGCGATATTTAGTTCATACACCCAACCTAGGCCTTTGGTATCCTGAAGGTTTCAAGTTCAATCTCATTGGATACTCCGATGCAAATTATGTCGGATGCAAAGTAGATAGAAAAAGTACCTCCGGTACATGCCAATTCCTAGGTAGATCCCTAGTTTCTTGGTCCTCCAAGAAACAAAACTCCATTGCCTTATCCACGGCTGAAGTGGAGTATGTTGCAGCCGGGAGTTGTTGCGCACAACTCCTTTGGATGCGACAAAGTCTAAGGGATTACAGTTACAATATGAGCCGTATTCTACTCCTTTGTGATAATAAGAGTGCTATTAAAATTGCGCATAACCCCGTTGAGCACTCTAGGACCAAACACATAGACATCCGACATCACTTTTTGAGAGACCACTCAATAAAAGGAGACATAGCCATTTCCCATGCCAACACCGAAAAACAACTAGCTGACATATTTACCAAGCCACTTGATGCAAACATTTTTGCGAGCTCCGAAATGAACTAAATATCCTTGATGCTTGGAACGTGGCTTGAAAACTTGCATACTTGTATGCCATATTCAAAATATATTGATTGTGTTATGAAAATCATCTCTGTTTATTTTCTCCGAAAAACTATTTCAATTACTTGATCTTGGTGAATTATGGTCATAGCTTGATTGTTGGATGTTTAATAATCATATTCATCAAGATTATTTGTGTGTTTTGCCCCCTCTTTTCCTTGTAAGCACCTTCGAATATATATGAATGGGCTAAATGCTTCTGTTCTGGTGACCACGGACTAGTCCTTGGTTACCGGACTAGTCCGCACACTGCAGACTAGTCCACAGAGATTTAGTAGTCCGGACTAGTCCGATTGACCACATACTAGTCTAATTTTTTGACTCCTTAACCCTAGGGCCGCCAAACCCTAATCTCCATCCTCAGAACGTTCCTCACCTTCTCTCTCCTCACTCAAGCGCCCCCAAGGTGATTTGGCGTTTCCTCCTCCAAATATCTTCAACTTTCTGTGGAAAACGATCTTCATCGTAAGGGGATCGAGGTCCACGGACTAGTCCGCAACAACAACTCCTCCAACCTCAAGAATCGAAGGATTTTGGTAAAATTTCTTCAAAACCCTAGAATCTTCGATTTCTTGTGCTTTGGACCAAATAGCTTAGCTCCACTAGTTAATACATGTCTCCTTGTTGTATTACATCTACCTTGAGCTATTTTTGCATTGAGAAACTCCATTGATTTGCTAGTTAGGGTTTGAGCAATTGAACATCGGACTAGTATGGTCTTTGTACGGACAAGTCTGGTACTCCAGACTAGTCCGCACTTGAGCACCGGACAAGTCCAATTTTTGACTGAACTCAACCCTAAATTCCATCTACTCAATGCATTGCCTTGCCATCAATCCTCATCCATGTATTGTATAGTCCTCTTGTCAGGACCATGTCAAGCTCCAATGATGAGATCTTCGACTATGAGGCCGAGATGGACCAAGAGTCATTGCTTCGGTCCTCGACGGGCCAAAGCAAGAAGCGGAAAAACCGTACCGCTGACACGTCGCCCACTCCACCTCATGTGCGGTGAAAGATCGTGGCCAAGAAGCCCGCATCCAAAGGAAAGGATGCAGCTGGCCCTAGCTTGGTAGCTTCTCGCCAAGGTAAGGGCAAAGGGAAAGGGATCACCACCGATCTGATTGGCCCTCTCCAAATGAGTGCTCCAAGACAGAGGAACAGAGACCCCTCTGAAGAAAGATTCAATGGCAAAGGAAGCGATGTGGCTTCAAAGCTCAGGAGCATTGAGTGTTACAGGCAGTTCTAGGAAGGCAGCTAATGTAAGATTCTAGAGCAACTTCCATGCGGACTACTACAGTTCCGTGTATCTCACGATGAAGACTCTGGTGGTCCGAAGTCAATGTATCGATTGGACCCACTTTGAGAGAAATAGTTGCCCAACCTTTGATGATGTTATTGCAGCTGTGGCAAGGCATGGTCTGAAGGATCTCTTTGCCTTTAGATACAACTAGAATGATGAAATCATTGCTCAGTTTTATGCTACCTGCTATTTTGCTAGTGATGAAGAGGAGAGGGTGACATGGATGACTCACGGATCCAAGTACACCATGACTTATGATGAGTTTGTGAGATTGCTTCACCTGGAAGACACTGGCAACAATGAGCTCATCATCCAAAACATTGGCGTCCTGGAGAAGGACAACTTAGAGTTCCTATATGACACCCGCCTAAAGTACAACCCTCCATCAACCAAGAACATGAATCCCTTCTTCATGGTTCTCAACAGGGTGCTGAGGAAGACAATAGCTCCAAAAGATGGAGATGTAGGAAGTGTTCAAGGTTACCTAAGGACACTGATGAAGGTGATAAGCAAGAATAGGAAGTTTGATGTCTTCGACTACATCTGGAACGACATGGTGAACATCTCTTGCACCCCTAACCGTTCATGTGGCTATGCGGCCTATATCACATTTATGATAGAAAAGGTCACAAAAATTGAGTTCGTAAAGGATGTAGAGGATACTCCTCTAAGGCCCCAGAAGCCTTCCCAAGCCACTCTCCCAGCTGCTCCATCTCCTGTGTCAAGTGAAGAAGCTCCGAGGAGAGCTCAAGGAGATGCAAGGACTGCTCCCACTACTAGGGCCCCTCCTCAAAAAGGGTCTCCTAGTGACATCTTGAAGTACTTGGCTCCCATCTTTGTCTCCTGCAAGAAGGCTGAGGTGAAGGTCCACAAGTTGAACAAGGCAAGGAAAGAGGATATGAGATACATAAAGCAAAATGTAAAATCCATATGCCAGAAGCTAGAGATTGAGCCTATTGGGTCTCCTGTCATCTCCGAGGACTCTCCTTCCGACTTCTCAGAGCTTCCACCCCTTTCACCTTCTGAACTTGCCTATTTTGGCATTGGGGGTGCTGCAAGTGGTTCTCAGCCTCCTCCTCCTCAAGCTGATGACATTGAAGATGGCGAGAGGACCGACAGCAAGGAGTGAGTCGACAACGATTGCTAGATCCCTCCTCTCCTTCTTTTTGGTGCCTTGATGCCAAAGGGGGATAGATTGAGGGGGGGGGGTCACTAGGTCTAGCAGTAGTTTAAGAGATGAGAGCTCAAATTGTGTTTCTTTTGAGATTCTACTTCTTTTGGGTTGTAAAACTGCCATTATGCTTTCATTATGTTTCTAGTCATGGTTATGAAGTGTGTGATTGTGCTTTGATATAACCTATGTTTGTGCTTTGAAATTGACATATATGCTTGATGTTGATTTGATTATGTCAATTATCTTATTTTCATCATGATTATTGCTTACACACACTTAGTTTTGCACCCGACCACAAAGAGTGCACATATGTCTTATGTATTAATTGCTTAACTTGTTCCAAGCTCATATGTGCACACTTTATGAAAATCAGGATTGTTAATCATATTTGTGAAATCTCAATTGGTTGTCATAAATCACCAAAAAGGGGGAGATTGAAAGTACATCTAGGCATCCCATGTGGGTTTTGGTTGATTTATGACAAAAAATGAGATCCTAATGAAATTGTCGAGATGAGCGCAGGTTTTAATGAAATTATGAAGAAAGCGCAAAAAGAAAGGATAGTGAGAAATCAAGTTGGAAAGAGCTCAAGACATGAATAGAATACTCTTTGTATATGGAGTGTGTTGGAGAAACACGCCCCAAGATCTCAAGCAAAAGAAAACACTCCCACTACACAAGTTTACACAGGTCCGGACTAGTCCGATATTCCCCGGACTAGTAGATAATCTCTCTGTCCAGAATCGGACAAGTCCTCCCAGTGCGGACTTGTTCGCACCGGACTAGTTCGATAAAGTCTGGACTAGTATGATAATCCTTTTGATCAATATCGGACAAGTCCGATATTCCACAGACTAGTTTCATTGAAGCAATACACTCTATTTGTAACTCAATTTCCGCTGCATAGAGTACTTTGATTGAAATAATTGATCAAGCTTGATCAATCTAGTCCGCACCCTACCGGACTAGTCTGTAACACCCTTATTTTCATGCATCATGCCCTACATACATTCATATACATGTTTAACATTAATCCACATAAAGAGGAATGAGTTTAAAATTTATTTGGAACAAAACCGCACTTAAAATGCTGAAAAGTGCAGACTAGTCCGATTTTTGTGAGGACTACTCCGATTTCTCTCTCACCTTGATCAGACTTGTCCGTATTTGCTGCGGACTAGTCCGATTTTGCCTCTGGGCACTTTCGGACTTATCCGATTTTATGCGGACTAGTTCAGTGTTCTAAGAATCCTTGAAAATTTGCTAAGTCCCTGGACTTGTCCGGACTAGTCCGTTGTTCCAGCGGACTTGTCCGTTTTCCTCTCTGACTAAAGTCGAACTTGTCCGACTTTTTGCCAGACTTGTCCGATTTCTTTCTGACTAACTTCAGACTAGTCTGGTCCTTTTTGGACTTGTCCGATATTTCGCGACTCCGAATTAGTCCTTTGTTTTATGACTTGTTTCTTGGGTTTCAAGTTAAATGGGCCTAGGGATGTCATTCCTAACTCTTTTAGAGCCCATGTGGGACTCTAAACCAGCCTCTACTCATCTCAAACTCGAAATCCATCTAACCCTAGCCTCCACCTCTATATAAACAACCCCACCCCTTGGCTTGACATATATTTGCCACTTTTCCACCCCACCCAAACCCTAGTTCGTGGAGAGCCACCATCAAGGAGGGAGGAGGAGATCCCAAGCAAGAAGAAGAAGAGGAGGAAACGAAAGAGGATCAAGATCTCCATCAAGTTTCGTTCTTCATCACCAATTCACCATCAAGTTCATCACCAACCCTAGATCATCAAGATCCATGTTTTGCCTCCAAGTTTCTTGATTCATTGGAGTCCTAAACACCTGGTATACCTTCTATTTCCTTTTCCTTACATGAATTCAACCCCAAATATCCAAATTTACGTCAATCTAGAAAACCCTAGTTTGCTAGTTCTGCGAAGTGCGGACTAGTCCGACCTTCTACAGACTAGTCCGATTTTCCTAGTTAAATTGTGTTGAATTGATTCTAAAAGTAGATCTAATCAAATCCAAACCGGTATAAACTTGTTAAAATCTATTAGAACTGGTTAGTGATCACTTAAAAGCAATCTATTAACAAGTTCTACCTTGCATTTGTATCAATCATGCATGTCACACCATATTGAGTAATATTTGTGCACACTTTGATTGTGTTTCTTGTGTTGTATGTTTGTTTTGCGGATTAGATGGATTTGCGCTAGAGAGTGCCGTGGAGGATCTCCAGCACCAAGAGATTGAAGGCTTTGATCCTAATCAACCGCAAGAGCAAGGTAAGTGTCCTTGAAGCATATTGATCCTGTTTTGAAATAAATGTTTTGTTTGCAAAACTGCATGCTTGTGTCAATGTGATGGGAAATCCTATGGTAGGAAGTTTACTAGTTTTGTTGACCATCCTTGTCACCTGGAATATATGGTAGAGAGTCAGGAAGGGCTTTTTACCTTTTTGCTATGCTTAATTACTTGGGATGGGAAAACAACTATACTATTTAATTATGCATTACTGAGATTATGGTTGACATGAACTGGTTAAATATGATATGGTAATGGGTGATCTAAGCAAGCCTGATATGAGGATGGGTTGGATGTATGGTGGTTTGCTTGCTTTAGATCTAAGGACCGGTTCATGGAGCGACCATCTAGGATTTACAGTGCCACCACGAGGTCAAGTATGGGTGTGGCGTAGATGATTAATTAGGGTTTTGCCAATGCAATTTGGACAATTAAGGATGCTCAGAGAAGGGGTAGTCGGATTGGGTTTGTTGATGATTGGTGGGACTACTCTGGGATCCCAATGGCTCAAGAGGGGGCCCTTGGTTGAAGATGTGCTCAATTGGAGATATCGCCACCGGTGAAACCTCAGTGGGGTCTAAATAGGCTAGTAATCCCTTTGTAAAGGCTACTTTGTGATCTCTTGGCCACACACCGACGAAAGTGTGAGATGGCATAATAGAGGTTCTAGTCATCGAAAGGTGATGAAATCACAAACACGTGGGTAAAGCGGTACAACCTCTGCAGAGTGTGTCCAAAACTATCATGATAGCCGTGCTCCCGGTTATGAGCAACCTGTACCCTCACATGATTAGAGGAAACTTGGTTTTGGAATGGTTTTGGGGATGGTTATGGTTTGTTAATGGTTATGGCTCTTTATGGATCAAATTCTGGTCTTGGATATGATTATTGGCAATGGTAAAATCTGGAAATATGGATGATGGACATGGAATATGGACTGGTACTATGATTTTAATTATGGTTTATGATGGGTCTATTCACATACATGTAATATATTGCTTTCCAAATGTTTTACTGTACTTTTCATCAATTCGCCATTATTATACTCGTCATTTGAATCAGCCACATGTCATACTTTCCACACTTGCTGAGTACGACATGTACTCACTCTTGCAATCCCCCCCAATAGTTGCAGGTCACGATTTGGAGTTTAATGGCGATAATGCAGAGTTCTAGGCCGTGTCTACCGTCAGCATGCCTGTGGTGTTTTGGAGCTGCACTATCCCTTTTGCTTAGTTGCTTATTAGAGTATTTCCGCTGCAACAGTTGAACTTGTCATTAATATTCATTAGAACTTGTATTCGAGGATAATATGGTTTGTGTAATAAAATTTGGTTAATTAATCTTGTTCTATGGTAATTGTCTGTATATCCTTTTGTGAATGCACTCGTGTATGTGTGTTGAACATCCTGGGCAAACATATGCGTCCACTTGGTTCATTTTCAGAACCAGGTGTCACAGATTGGTATCAGAGCCACAGGTTGACTGTAGGACGCAACCTAGATAGAAGGGACACTTTAGAGCACATAGGAGCACTCAGGAATCGATGTGTTTTTGTTTGGTGTGTTGTTTGCTATATATATTGTTTGCTTGTGTGATTAATAGAGGATATTGGGATGCTTTAGCATTACCATATCCACGTAGGTTAGAGTAGCTAGTTGTTTAGTTTCATATCCCTTGATGCATATAGTTGGGGACGTTTTCTAATTCTTATCTCTTGCTTTTCTTCAGATGGTGAGAACTCGCAACCAGAGGGATGTCAATGATGAGGAGGAGAACCATGGAGTACCCCAGAACAACAATGGACAAGGACCTGCTAATGGAGCTATCAATATTGAGCACCTTTTGGCTATGCAGAACCAGCTCATGCAGAGTTGCAGGCTGGCAATAACTACAATCAGCCCCACATGCCTCCACCACCACCCCCGCCCCCTCATAACCGGTTGGGAGGGTTTATGAGGACTAGGCAGCCAACCTTTGTTCAAGCTGCTCTGACCCTATGGATGCAGATGATTGGCTCAAGTCCTTGGAGAAGAAGCTTGATATTGTCCAATGCAGTGACTAGGAGAAGGTCTTATTTGCTTCTCATCAACTAGTTGGTGCAGCTGCGGATTGGTGGGATTCTTATTGCAATGCTCATGAGAACCAAGAGAGAATTACTTGGGCCGAATTCAAGGAGAGTTTCCATTCTCATTGTGCTGGAAGGTGTTATGATTCTGAAGAGGCAAGAATTTGAGAACTTGAGGCAAGGAAAATCAAGTGTGCGTGAATACCTCAACAAATTCACTCAAGTCTCAAGATATGCGCCTGAGGATGTTAGTCGGGACAGCCAGAAACAATACTTATTCATGAGGGGCTTGAACAATGAGATCCAAGTGCAATTGCTCAATTGTTACTATGCGAAATTCCAGAAGCTTGTGGACAAAGCAATTGTGGTGGAGAACAAGGTCCGTGAGATGGAACAAGACAACAAGAGGAAGGTGCCATATCAAGGACAGCAACAAGGAAGTAATGTGCGCCCTCTCTTCGCCTCCTAATGCACCATATTATAGCTCCTCTACTCCTATACAACGCCCTGGTTATGCACGGCGCCCAACTCAGTTCGTGCAGCAGCGCCCTGCCATGCAAGCACCTAGGCCTCTAATGCCTTTTGCACCTCGTGCTAACTTTCTTGGTGCAAGCATTCAAAACCAAGCTCGTCCCAATAATTCTGGTGGAGTTAAGAAGTGCTATACTTGTGGAGAAGTTGGACACTTCGCACATCAATGTCCTAAGTCAGGACTTGGTCAAGGAAGCAATGTGCCGAGGCAAAACCCAAGACCCAATGGAGGACACCTACAAGAGCACCGCAGACATCAGAATTTTGCTCGTGGCAACGTGAACCATGTCTCTACGGAGGATTCTCAACAAGTGTATGACGTGGTCATTGGTATGTTTCTCGCAAACTCCAACCCCGCGACTATGTTGTTTGATTCTAGAGCATCGCATTCATTCATTGCATCGAAGTATGTTGCCAAGTATAGTTTGCCTATCTCTCATATGAAGTTTACTTTATTGGTTAAGTCTCCTGGAGGAGAGAAGAGGACAAATATAGTATGTCCAAAAGTAAGCCTTAGAATAAGGGGGGTAGACTTCTCCGCCAACCTCATTGTTTTGGACTCTCAAGGATTGGACATTATACTTGGTATGAACTAGTTGAGGAAGCACAATGGAGATATTGAGTGTGCCACGAAAACGGTAAAGTTGACCAATGAGGAAGGGATCACCTTAGAATTTGAAGCATCTCAAACCGCATCGAAGTAATTGGAGCTGAATCATATGGACCGTGCCGCAATTGATGAGATTCCGGTGGTGTGTGAATTTTTGGACGTATTTCCAGATGAGTTGTCAGGTATGCCACCTGACCGAGACATTGAGTTCATTATTGATTTAATACCTGGAACTGCACTTAGCTAAGAGGCCCTATAGGATGACTCCTATGGAATTAGCGGAGCTCAAGAATGAAATTCAAGAGCAAATAGAGAAAGGTTTTATTCGCCCTAGTTCTTCACTTGGGGAGCGCCCGTGCTGTTTGTGGACAAGAAGGATGGAACCCAAAGGATGTGTGTGGATTACCGAGCTCTCAGCGAGGTGACAATCAAGAACAAGTACACCTTGCCATGCATAGAAGACTTGTTTGATCAGATGAAGGGTGCTTGTGTCTTCCCTAAGATTGATTTGAGGTTGGGATACTTTCAAATGAAGATTAGACCATCGGACATACCCAAGACAGCTTTTAGGACACGGTATGGATCTTATGAGTACACCGTGATGTCTTTTGGATTGACAAATGCGCCTGCCTACTTTATGTACCTCATGAATAAGGTCTTCATGTAGTACTTGGATAGGTACGTTGTGGTGTTTATTGATGACATTATGATCTACTCGAAGGATGAGAAGGAACATGAGGAACACTTGAGGCTTATGCTGCAGAAATTGAGAGAGCATAAATTGTATGAAAAGTTCAACAAGTGTCAGTTTTGGTTGAAAGAGGTGTTGTTTTTGGGTCATATCATCTCAGGAGGAGTATTGGTTGACCCCGGAAAAGTGAGAGACGTGTTGAAGTGGGAACCGCCGCAAAATGTCAAGGAAATAAGGAGTTTCCTTGGGATGGCAGGATATTATCGTCGATTCATCAAGGATTTTTCCAAGATAGCCAAGCCAATGACGGAATTGCTAATGAAGGGAAAGGCATTCCAATGGACTCAAGCTTGTCAAAACAGTTTTGAGGAGTTGAAGGAGATATTAACTACAACCTCAGTTTTGGTATTGCTGGATGTAAGCAAGAGTTTTGATATTTATTATGACGCATTTGAGATAAGGACATGGATGTGTATTGATGCAAGAAGGTCAAGTGGTCGCCTATGCATCAAGACAATTGAAGAAACATGAGTAGAATTACCCAACCCATGATTTGGAGTGAATGTAGGCCTAGAGGGGGGGGTGAATAGGCCTTCTTGAAATTTCTCGGTTCCTGTAGCACTTCAACAACAAGGTCAAAACCAGATATATCAGACTAGTCCGGTAAAGTGCGGACTAGTCCGGATTTCACGGGCTAGGTTGATCAAGTTAGGTCAATTTGATTGTTTCGTTGACGTTTGCAGCGGAAATATAAACTTTAATAACAGTTCAATAGTTGTATGTCAAGTTCTATTGCAAGTATGATTCTTGTTCAACTATTTAACTTGAATTCAACAAAATGAATCAAACCCTAGATAATGTTGATCAACTAGAATGATGAACACAAACGAACAAGACACAAGATTTATCCCGTGGTTCGGTTACCACGAAGGCAACCTACGTCCACGTTGAGGAGCCCACAAAAGGACCGGGTCTTCACCAACCCTTCCCTCGTCGGATCGCCACGAAGGCCAATCCTCTTCAACTAATCACACAGGGGTAAATCACCAAGTTGAAGGGGCGATCTCACAAGTTGAGAGCTCCCTTGATTACAAGTTTCAAGGCCACCAATAACACACTTCGAAATATACAAATTGAGATACAAGAGTGTGTTAGAGATTCAAACCAAGAGCTCAATCGTGTGCCAAGTGCCCTCTCCAATGATCTACAAGTGATCTTCAATGGATTGATCAATTTTTCACTTAGTTTCGTGGAGAGAGGTAGTTTTTGAGTCTCTTGGGAGGTGTGACGGCGCTAGGGTTCGAGAGAGGGTGAAAGTGGGCCGTGCACCTCTATTTATATGGGGTTTCTAGAAGTTACCGTTAGGGTTCAGAAAGATCGGACTAGTCCGTGGTGGTCACCGGACTAGTCCGGTGTGCTGTGTGTAGCAAACCCTAAGTGTCCAGGAATATCGGACTAGTCCGGTTGAAAACGGGCTTGTTCGATTTCGCTACTGGAAAGCTTCGGACTAGTCCGATTGCCATCGGACTTGTCCGGACATATGAAACCCTAAGTGTTTGGGATGACAAGTCCGCACTTGGAGGACTTGTCCGATTTAGATCAGTGTGTATATCGAACTAGTCCGTGTAATCACTGGACTTGTTCGAAGTGGATCAGAAAGAATATCGGACTAGTCCGGGTCACAACGGACTTGTCCGATTTTGTGTGACTTGTGCATTGTGTTAAGGTCTAGTCCGCATGGGAGAGGACTAGTCCGAAGTGGATCAGAAAGATATCGGACTAGTCCGGTAGAGACCGGACTTGTCCGATCTAGTGCAGAAAGTGATATCGGACTAGTCCGGCTGATATCGGACTAGTCCGGTCCTGTATAACTTTGTGCATTGTATGTGTGTGCTTGAAAGTGATTGAGCTCTTGGGTGTGTTTCCTTAACACACTCTATACATGATAATCTACTATTTTCTTCTTCTTGAGCTCAAATTCACTTTGCTTCTCATTTCCCTTCTTTTTGGCATTTTTCTCATTTTTCATCATTTGCCTGCATTCATCTCAACAAAAGGATTAGGATCCCAATTGCTTGTCATAAATCATCCAAAACCCACAAGGGAGTCCTAGATGCACTTTCAATCTCCCCCTTTTTGGTGATTGATGACAACCAATTGAGATTTCACAAAATGAGGTATAAAATGAGATTTTCATAAAGTATGCACATATGACTCAAAAATACATCAAGCAACAAGATAATTATTCATGTGTGCATTCTTTATGGTGGGATGCATACTAAGAGCATGAATGCATTAAGAATGATAGAATTTGCATTGATCAACTAATATCAAGTGAATATGGCATTTCAGGAGCAAAAATTCAGATTTCATCACACACTTGCAAATTAATTGAGCAATTTAACACAGGACCAAACATGATATGAAAATAGTGTTAAACAAATACCATCACAATTAGAAATACATAGAGAGCTCTCTCCTCGCATCCTATTCAGCTAAAGCTAAGACTAGAGACTCCCCCTCAATCTCTCCCCCTTTGGCATCAAGACACCAAAAAGAGAGAGAGGAAGGTCCTAGGGTTCACTCTTCGCTGTCAGTCCTCTCGTCGTCTTCATTGTCTTCATCGCTTTCCGCTTGACGAGGTTGAGAGGGAGGAGGAGGAGCGGAGCTGCTCGAGCCCCCAATGCCAAAATAGGCAAGCTCGGAGGGAGTCAAGGGGCTGAGCTAGGTGATGTCCAGATCAGAATCTTCAGAAAGTACTGGAGATCCAATTGGGTTGATCTCCAGCTTCTCACTCAGCTACTTCACATTGGCTTTTATGTACCTCATGTTCTCCTTCCTCTTCTGATTTAGCTTGTGAAGCTTCACTTCAGTTTTCTTGCATGAGGAGAAAATTGCAGCCAAGTACTTGAGGATCCCACTGGCGGATCCTTTCTGAGGGGCTTCCCTGGAGGGAGGAGGAGCCCTAGCAGCTTCTTCTTGCCTTGCCGGTGCCTCGGGGCTTGAGGCCGGCGATGGAGCAGCCTGGACACTCACTGGCTGAGGCTTCTGAGGCCTTAGTGGAGTGTGCTCCACATCCTTCACAAACTCGATCCCTGTGACCTTCTCAATCATAAACATCAAGTAAGGGGCATAGCCACAGGATCGGTTAGGGGTACTTGAGATATTGACCATATCATTCCAAATATAGTCTGCAACATCAAACTATCTCTTCTTGCTTATGACCCTCATTAGAGTCCGGAGGTAACCCTGTACACTCCCTGCATCCCCATCCTTGGGGGCAATGGTCTTTCGGAGAACTCTGTTCAGGACCACAAAGAAGGGCTTCATGTTCTTTGTGGAGGGAGGAACATACTTAGAGTTGGGCTCATACATGAACTTCATTCCGTCCCTCTCAATGACCCCTATGTTGTGGATGATTAGGTGGTCATTTCCAGCAGAGTCTAAGTGGAGCAGGTTTGCAAAATCCTCCTGAGTGATGGAGTACTTGGATCCATGGGTCATCCAAGTCACACTTTCTTCATCTTCACTCGAGAAGTGGCACGTTGCATAGAATTGTGCTATCACTTCATCATTCCAGTTGTGTCTGAAGGCAAAGAGATCCTTCAGACCATGTCTCTCTGCAGCTGCTATCACTTCATCAAAAGCTGCACATTTCTTCTTCTCAAGGTGGGCCCAGTCAATCCATTGACTGCGCACCACCGGGGTATTCATCGGCAAGTAGACCAGCTTGTAGAAATCAGCATGGAAATTTGACCAAAATCTGCCATCAGCTGCTTGCTTGGGCCTTGCATAGCAATCAACACTTCTCAACTTCGCAGCCACATCGCTGCCCTTGCCAGTGAATCTTTCCTCATTGGGATCCCGGACCCCTTCTATGGGAGTATGCAGCTTCAGGGGCCCAACAGGCCCTGTGGCAACCCCCTTGCCCTTCCCTTTAGCTTGTCGAAGGCCACTTGAAGAAGTAGCGGCCTTCGAAGCAGCTTTCTTGACGCACACCTTCCTTCGAACTTGGGGAGGTGAGGGAGCAGGCTCGGAGGGTCTCTCTTGGCGTTTCTTGCCAAGACCCGCCGAGGACCGAGGTGCCACCTCGTGGTCCAACTCGGCCTCGAAATCGGAGATTTCGTTGTCGGAGCTCGACATGATCTGAGAATGAGTGATCAAGAGAAAGGACAAGTTATACAAGGTATTGGTGAGGTAAGATGGCAATGGAAGGCATTAGGGAATTAAAGAATTAGGTTTTGGTTCAGAAACAACGGACTTGTCCGGTGCACAGGCACGGACTAGTCCGGGGGACCGGACTTGTCCGTACCTGGACCGGACTAGTCCGGTGTTCATCTGCAAAAACCTAACAGACTGAACAAAAATTGATCCCTAAGGTAAAACTAGTCTAGCATACACATAGTACATCAACTAGACATGTAACTAGTGAAGAATGCTAGGCCAAACGATAAGCAATAGAGAAATTTGTGATTTCTTAGGGTTTTGAAGAAAATTTACCAAGAAATCAAAGGAAGCTTGAGATTTTGGGGGTTGGAGGTCGGACTTGTCCGCTAACTTCAATCCCCGAGTCTTCAAGCTTGATCTCCGCCCAAGATTGAGGATTTTCGACGGAGGAATCAAGGATTCGCCTTGGGAGCTCGAGCGCAAGAGAGAGAAAGCTTGGGGGCGAGTGTGGGGTGAAGGGATTAGGGTTTGGTGGCGGCTAGGGTTATGGACACGAAAAATCGGACAAGTCCGGACATGACCGGACTAGTCCGAAGTCATCCAGAGACCTATATCGGACTAGTCCGTGGTCTGTCGGACTAGTCCAGCCTAACCGGCACTCTGCGGACTAATCTGCAATGGCGGACTAGTCCGAGTAACCACGGACTTGTCTGTGGTCACCAGGAAAGAATTGCATAGCCCATTCATATATATTTGAAGGTCCAATAATTGAGAGTAGAGAGGCAAAACAATTCAAATAATCTTGATGAATTTGACCAGTAAGCAAACAACAATCATACTATGATCAAAAATTCATCAAGATCTAATAATTGACATAGTTTTTCGAGAGAAAAATGAAGAGGGATGATTTTCACAATTCAATCAATATTTTGAAGCAATCATACAGGTATGCAATTTTTCAAGCCACACTCCGAGAATCAAGAATGTTTAGCTCATTTCGGAGTTCGCAAAAACGTTTTTCATCAAGTGGCTTGGTGAATATGTCGGCCAATTGTTTTTGGGTGTTGACATGAGAGATGGATATGTCTCCTTTCATGGAATGGTCTCTCAAGAAATGGTGTCTTATGTCAATGTGTTTAGTCCTAGAGTGCTCAACTGGATTGTGGGCTATTTTAATGGCACTCTCATTATCACAAAGGAGAGGAATACGGTTCATATTGTAACCATAATCCCTTAGAGTTTGTCGCATCCAAAGGAGTTGTGCACAAAAACTCCCGGCTGCAACATACTCCGCTTCGGCTGTGGATAATGCAATGGAATTCTGTTTCTTGGATGACCAAGAAACTAAGGATCTTCCTAGGAATTGGCAAGTGCCGAAAGTGCTTTTTCTATCAACTTTGCACCCGGCATAATCTGCATCGGAATACCCAATGAGATTGAATTTTGAGCCTTTTGGGTACCAAATACCAAGGTTGGGTGTATGAACTAAATATCTTAGGATTCTCTTTACGGCTGTCAAATGACATTCCTTAGGGTTGGCTTGAAATCTTGCACACAAACATACACTCAACATAATATCTGGCCTAGATGCACATAAATATAGTAAGGATCCAATCATGGAGCGATATACCTTTTGGTCGACGCTCGGTCCATCTTCATTGAGGTCCAAGTGGCCATTCGTTGCCATGGGAGTCTTTATGGGCTTTGCCTTGTCCATGCCAAACTTCTTGAGGATGTCCTGTGTGTACCTGGTTTGGCTTATGAAGTTCCTTCCCTTTGTTGCCGCACTTGGAATCCCAAGAAGTACTTCAATTCTCCCATCATTGACATTTCAAATCTGTCTGTCATAATTTTACTAAACTCTTCACAGAAAGATTGGTTAGTTGATCCAAAAATTATATCATCAACATAGATTTGGCAAATAAAAAGATCATTATCCAGATTTTTTGTGAATAATGTATAGTCTACTTTGCCAATTTGAAAACCATTATCAATTAAAAAATCTCTAAGACACTCATACCAAGCTCTAGGAGCTTGTTTGAGGCCATAGAGAGCCTTACGCAGTTTATACATGTGGTCGGGGAACTCTTCGTCTTCAAATCCGGGTGGTTGCTCCACGTACACCTCTTCCTTGATCGGTCCGTTGAGGAAGGCGCTTTTCACGTCCATTTGGTACAGCTTGAAATCATGGTGAGTAGCATATGCAAGTAATATTCTAATTGATTCAAGCCTAGCTACTGGAGCAAAAGTCTCATCGAAATCCAAACCTTCGACTTGTGAGTAACCTTTGGCCACAAGTCGTGCCTTGTATCTTGTCACCACCCCGTGTTCATCTTGTTTGTTGCGGAAGACCCACTTGGTGCCCACTATGTTTGCATTGGGTCTTTCCACAAGTTCCCAAACTTCGTTTCTCTTGAAATTGTTCAACTCTTCTTGCATTGCCACCACCCAGTCCGGATCCTTCAATGCATCCTCAGTCCTGCGGGGTTCCAAAAAGGAGACAAACGAGTAATGTTCACAGAAATTTGCTATACGAGATCTAGTGGTTACTCCCTTTTGGATGTCGCCGATGACGTTGTCGATTGGATGATCCCTTTGAATGCATTGGTGTACTCTTGGGTGTGGCACTTGGGGAGTTGAGTGTTGGTGATCATTTTCTTCTCCCCCTGAGTGGTTGCCCTCGTTGATTTGTTGATCATCTTCATATTCTTGTGATTGATCTTGTATCGAGACTCCCCCTTGATTGTTGATCTCCTCTTGTGGTTCACTTTCCTCTTGTATTTGTGACGATGACTCTTGTGGTCGTACTTCGCCTAGAGCCATCCTCTTCAATGCTTGATAGGGGGCTTCCTCTTTACCTAATTCACATTGCTCAACTTGCTCCTTTTGGGAGCCATTAGTTTCATCGAACACTACGTCACGTGCCACTTCAACAAGTCCGGAGGCCTTGTTGAAAACACGATAGGCGTAAGTGTTCGAATCATAACCAAGCAAGAAACCTTCATCGGACTTCGAAGCAAACTTTGAAGTCCTGGGCTTCTTGTTCAAAATATAGCAAGGAGAACCGAAAACTCGAAAATATGAAATGTTCGGTTTGTTACCGGTGAGTAGCTCATAGGGGGTCTTCTTTAGTAGTCGATGAAGGTAGAGTCGATTTGTGGCATGGCAAGCAGTGTTGATTGCTTCCGCCCAAAATCGATCCGAAGTCTGGTATTCATCGAGCATTGTTCTTGCCATCTCTATGAGCGTTCGGTTCTTCCTCTCGGCGACTCCATTTTGTTGCGGAGAGTATGGTACTGAAAATTCGTGCTTGATTCCTTCCTCATCAAGATACTCCTCCACTTGTATGTTCTTGAACTCCGTGCCGTTGTCGCTCCGAATACTCTTGATCGATAGTGAGAACTCGTTTTGAGCTCGCTTGAAGAATTTCTTGAGCGTTCCTTGTGTTTCTGACTTGTCATGTAAAAAGAACACCCAAGTGAAGCGGGAAAAATCATCAATAATGACTAAACCATATTTATTACCGCCGATGCTTATGTAAGCAATTGGACCAAACAAGTCCATATGAAGTAGTTCGAGCGATCTTGTCGTGGTCATGATGTTCTTCACGGGATGTTGTGCTCCAACTTGCTTCCCTGCTTGGCACGCGCTACAAGGCCTGTCTTTCTCAAACACAACATCTTTCAAACCTCGGATGTGATCGCCCTTGAGGAGTTTTTGAAGGTTCCTCATACCAACATGTGCCAGCCGTCTATGCCACAGCCAACCCATGTTGGTCTTTGCAATCAAGCATGTGTCGAGTTCGGCTTTATCCTTGTTGAAGTCAACAAGGTAAAGCTTTCCCTTCAACATACCCTTGAATGCAACAGAACCATCTCTTCTCCTTGAGACGGTCACACCCTTGTTAGTGAACAGGCAATTATAACCTTTGTCACATAATTGAGATATGGACAGCAGGTTATAATCTAAAGATTCAACGTGTAAAACATGCGAAAGAGTATGTTCAGAGGATATTGCTATTTTACCGGTACCGAGCACCCTTCCTTGACTGTTATCCCCAAAGTAGATGCCTTCGTTTGGGTCCTTGTTCACTTCATACTCCACAAACATCCTCCTTTCTCTGGTCATGTGGTTGGTGCATCCACTGTCTAGCACCCATTTGGATCCACCGGAGGAGTAGGCCTGCAAAAACAAATTACGCCTTGGTTTTAGGTACCCAAGCTTGCTTGGGTCCTTGGAGGTTAGTAACAATACATTTGGGCACCCACACATGGGATTTTGTGTTCCCATGGCATGGCCCAGCATAATAAGCATACACTTTACCAACATTATTTTTCATTAATACATAAGAAGCATCAAAGGTTTTAAACAAGAGTTGCTGTTGATTATGGGTCGGACTAGTCTGTGTGACCGGACTTGTCCGGACCACAACCGGACTAGTCCGGTTTTCATGAGAGTTCAGGTTTTTAGTTTTCAAGTTACCAGGTTGTGAGGGTCCTCCCTTCACAAAGGTAATCCTTCCCTTGTTATTCTTATGATTTCCAGCTCTTTGCTTTCCATCATAAGAGTAACCAATGCCATACTTGACATTTGGAGGTCTTTGGACCAAATATGCACTACGTGCATAGTTGATCCTCTGCTTGTCAAATATTACACATTGGGTAGGATTTTTGTCCTTTGTGGAGGTAGAATTTTCCTTCAACCTGGTGTTAATTTTATCACATTTGCAAATATGAGCGATATTAGTTGAAGTGGGTTGAGAAGGTAGGCTTGAAGAGGAGGAAGGTTCACTAAGCTTGAGTGACTCAACCTGCACTTCAAGGATCTTGTTGACCTTGATTAGGTCATCAAGTTGATCCTTGATTGCAACGTTTGAGTTGGTTAACTCCAAGCAAGTTTTCTTGCTTGAAGCTAGCTCAAGCTCTAGTGAGTGGTTTCTCTCCTTTTCAAGAACTAGAAGATTGTCAAGTTCGACATGCTTCTCCTTTTGGGAGATAATCATGTATTCTTGACGATCAATTAGCTCTTCCTTCTCAACAAGTTGGTTAAGCAAGAATTTCATTTTAGCAGCAGTTTTTCTATCTAAACCAATTAGCATATCTTCATCATCACTATCTAGATCATCATCACTTGAGTAAGAATGCAAGGAAGAAGTTTTGATGTTTACCTTGCGTTTACCTTCCTTAGCCATGAGGCAAGTTCCATTTGCCTTCTTTGCACCGAGCGTGGGGAAGAGTGTGGGTTTCTTGGACATGCTTTCAATGGCTATGCTAGCCATTTCTTCTTCATCGGACGATGAGGACTCATCGTTTGAGTCCCACTCCTTTCCGATGTGTGCTTGTTCAGCTTGTTTCTTCTTCTTGAAGAATTTCTTCGGTTGAGGCTTGGACTCTTTACTCCTCTTCTTGTTGTCCTCGTACGGGCAATCAACTATAAAGTGATTGTACTCACCACAATTATAGCATGCCCGCCTCATCTTCGGCTTTGTCTTCTCCTTGTATTTTCCTTCAATCGATTTTGTTCCTTGTCTTTTCTTCATAATTCTTTTGAACTTCTTCATGAACAAAATCATATCTTCTTCGTCCAGCTCGCTGCTTTCATCATCGCTGTCCTCCTCAAGTTGTGCTTCTCTTGCTTCTTTGGATAGAGGCTTGAGTGAGGACTTTAGGGCAACTCCCTTCTTCTTGGCTGATGTGAGGTCGGCTATTTCTTTTACGTGCTTGGCTTGCTTCTCCATCATCTCAAAGTTGATGATTTTGCCAAGCAGTTCATCCGGAGTCATTTTCTTGTACCTGGGACTTTCTCGGATCATAGAGCAAAGTGTGACGTTGCGAGGCATAAAGGCTCTAAGGATGAGCTTCACAACCTCGTGGTCATTCCACTTTTTGCTCCCATATGATCGAACCTTGTTCACAAGAGTCTTCAGTCTGTTGTACATGTCCTGGGGAGACTCATCTTCCTCAATCGCGAACCTTCCTAGTTCGCCTTCAATCATTTCAATCTTTGCCTCCCGCACATGCCGGTCACCTTCATGTGCTGTCTGTAGTGTGTCCCAGATTTCTTTGGCAATTTCCAATCCGTCCACCTTTGTGAATTCATCTCGACTTAGAGATGAGGTGATAACGGCTGCGGCTTGGGAATTCCTGTGGATGGCTTGCTCTTGACTTGGCGTGAGCTCTTCATCGTCATCAGGGATGTTTATTCCTGTGCACACAATATGCCATAAACTTGGGTTAAGGGAAATCAAGTGCATCTTCATATTTTTCCTCCACATGGAGTAATCACTCCCATCGAAGTGTGGGGCTTTTCCGAGAGGAATAGATAGATAATGACTGCTGTTAGAATTTAAACGGTCATAATTAAAAGGATATCGGGAGTAGTCGGTATGACTACTCCCCTTCTTCTTTTCTTCGACTTTAGATTTCCCTTTGGAAAGCGCTTTATTTCTAAGGAGTGCTTTCAGCTCCAATGTCTCCTCATCATCATCATCGAAGTCTTGAATGGCTTCGAGATACTTTTCAAGCTTTTGGTGCTTGTCATTGTTCATTTCTTCCTGGTTGTAGATTTTCTGGACTTCCTTCATGTCCGACATGATCTCTTCGAGTGGTTGAACTCTTTCTTGAAGAACCTGCTTTGATACCAATTGAATGTAGGCCTAGAGGGGGGGGGGGGTGAATAGGCCTTCTTGATATTTCTCGGTTCCTGTAGCACTTCAACAACAAGGTCAAAACCAGATATATCGGACTAGTCCGGATTTCACGGGCTAGGTTGATCAAGTTAGGTCAATTTGATTGTTTCGTTGACGTTTGCAGCGGAAATATAAACTTTAATAACAGTTCAATAGTTGTATGTCAAGTTCTATTGCAAGTATGATTCTTGTTCAACTATTTAACTTGAATTCAACAAAATGAATCAAACCCTAGATAATGTTGATCAACTAGAATGATGAACACAAACGAACAAGACACAAGATTTATCCCGTGGTTCAGTTACCACGAAGGCAACCTACGTCCATGTTGAGGAGCCCACAAAAGGACCGGGTCTTCACCAACCCTTCCCTCGTCGTATCGCCATGAAGGCCAATCCTCTTCAACTAATCACACAGGGGTAAATCACCAAGTTGAAGGGGCGATCTCACAAGTTGAGAGCTCCCTTGATTACAAGTTTCAAGACCACCAATAACACACTTTGAAATATACAAATTGAGATACAAGAGTGTGT
Organism: Tuctoria greenei; assembly: GCA_036927565.1. Taxonomy (NCBI): domain Eukaryota; kingdom Viridiplantae; phylum Streptophyta; class Magnoliopsida; order Poales; family Poaceae; genus Tuctoria; species Tuctoria greenei. Next base: position 242,405,614 of record JAYESD010000002.1, read on the forward strand.
TAGAGATTCAAACCAAGAGCTCAATTGTGTGCCAAGTGCCCTCTCCAATGATCTACAAGTGATCTTCAATGGATTGATCAATTTTTCACTTAGTTTCGTGGAGAGAGGTAGTTTTTGAGTCTCTTGGGAGGTGTGACGGCGCTAGGGTTCGAGAGAGGGTGAAAGTGGGCCGTGCACCTCTATTTATATGGGGTTTCTAGAAGTTACCGTTAGGGTTCAGAAAGATCGGACTAGTCCATGGTGGTCACCGGACTAGTCCGGTGTGCTGTGTGTTGCAAACCCTAAGTGTCCAGGAACATCGGACTAGTCCGGTTGAAAACGGACTTGTCCAATTTTGCTACTGGAAAGCTTCGGACTAGTCCGATTGCCATCGGACTTGTCCGGACATATGAAACCCTAAGTGTTTGGGATGACAAGTCCGCACTTGGAGGACTTGTCCGATTTAGATCAGTGTGTATATCGAACTAGTCCGTGTAATCACCGGACTTGTCCGAAGTGGATCAGAAAGAATATCGGACTAGTCCGGGTCACAACGGACTTGTCCGATTCTGTGTGACTTGTGCATTGTGTTAAGGACTAGTCCGCATGGGAGAGGACTAGTCCGAAGTGGATCAGAAAGATATCGGACTAGTCCGGTAGAGACCGGACTTGTCCGATCTAGTGCAGAAAGTGATATCGGACTAGTCCGGCTGATGTCGGACTAGTCCGGTCCTGTATAACTTTGTGCATTGTATGTGTGTGCTTGAAAGTGATTGAGCTCTTGGGTGTGTTTCCTTAACACACTCTATACATGATAATCTACTATTTTCTTCTTCTTGAGCTCAAATTCACTTTGCTTCTCATTTCCCTTCTTTTTGGCATTTTGCTTATTTTTCATCATTTGCCTGCATTCATCTCAACAAAAGGATTAGGATCCCAATTGCTTGTCATAAATAATCCAAAACCCACAAGGGAGTCCTAGATGCACTTTCAACTTGCAGTCGTAGTACACATGTTGAAGATTTGGAGACACTATATTCTTGGACATAGGTGTGAAATTTATACGGATCATAAGAGTTTGAAGTATATTTTCACACAAACGGATCTAAACTTGAGGCAACGAAGATGGTTGGAGCTCATCAAGGATTATGAATTGGGAATCAATTATCATCAAGGTAAGGCTAATGTTGTGGCTGATGGATTGAGTAGGAAAGGAGTAAGTCATCAACTCACGGTTCGAGAGTTGCCATCCGAGTTATGCAAGGAGTTTGAACGGTTGAATCTCGGATTCATAAATGAGATGGGGATGATGGAGTTAAAACCGACCCTGGAGCAAGAAATTCGGGAAGATCAAACAAAGGATGAGGAAATCCAGGAAATCAAGGAAAGGACCCAAGAGGGAAGAGAATTCAGGTTTGATGAGGATGAACATGGCACCCTATGGCTTGGAAAAAGGATTGTCGTGCCTAATGTGAAGCGTATTCGGGAGACAATAATAAAAGAGGCACATAACTCACCATACTCAATTCACCCCGGTTGTACCAAAATGTACAAAGACTTGAAGACATGCTATTGGTGGGCTAGCATGAAGAAGGACATAGCTGAATACGTAGCATTGTGTGATGTGTGCCAACGAGTGAAGGCGGAACATCAAAAACCAGCTGGACTATTGCAACCATTAAAGATTTCGGAATGGAAGTGGCAAGAGATCGGTATGGACTTCATAGTTGGTTTACCACGTACTCAGTCCGGTTACGACTCAATTTGGGTAATTGTGGATCGGTTAACTAAGTCAGCCCACTTTATTCCCGTCAAGACCACATATAATGGAGAGAAATTGGCAGAACTGTATATGGGAATAATAGTATGTTTCATGGAGTTCAGAAGAAGATAGTCCCGGATAGAGGTTCACAATTCACTTCTAGGTTTTTGCAAAAATTGCATGAAGCTTTGGGAACGAGGTTGAATTTTAGTTCAGCATATCACCCTCAAACGGATGGACAAACCGAGAGGACCAATCAGATTTTAGAGGACATGTTAAGAGCTTGTGCTTTAAAGCATGGTAAAAGTTGGGACAAGAGCTTGCCATATGCAGAATTTTCATACAACAATAGTTACCAAGCAAGCTTCAAAATGTCACCATATGAAGTGCTTTATGGAAGGAAGTGTAGGACACCTTTATTTTGGAATGAGGCGGGATAAACTCAAGTATTTGGTCCAAATGTGTTGCAAGAAGCCGAAAGGCAAGTCCAAATAATTTGTGAAAACTTGAGGGCTGCCCAATCAAGACAAAAAGGCTATGCGGACAATAGGAGAAGGAAATTAGCCTTCGAAGTGGGAGATTTTGTTTACCTCAAAGTGTCACCAATGAGAGGTCATAAGAGGTTTAACATAAGAGGCAAGCTAGCACCTCGCTACATTGGACCATTCAAGATTTTTGACAAAAGAGGAGAAGTAGCGTATAAGTTGGAGATGCCAGCTCATCTATCGTATGTCCATGATGTCTTTCATGTTTCCCAGCTCAAGAAGTGCTTGAGAGTACCGGAAGAACAAGTGCCAATGAAAGGATTGGAATTAGAGGCAGATTTGACTTTTGTCGAGCGACCGGTCAAAATTTTGGAAACCAAGGAGAGAGTCACAAGGAACAAGGTTATTAGATAGTGTAAAGTTCAATCGAAGCACCACACAGAAAAAGAAGCAACGTGGGAATTGGAGGATGATCTCAAGAAGGAATTTCCCTATCTCTTCTCTTCCACGTTGAATCTTGAGGGCGAGATTTATTTTAAGGGGGGTAGGTTTGTAACACCCTCATTTTCATGCATCATGCCCTACATACATTCATATACATGTTTAACATTAATCCACATAAAGAGTAATGAGTTTAAAATTTATTTGGAACAAAACCGCACTTAAAATGCTGAAAAGTGCGGACTAGTCCGACTTTGGTGAGGACTCGTCCGATTTCTCTCTGACCTTGATCAGAATTGTCTGTATTTGCTGCGGACTAGTCCGATTTTTCCTCTGGACACTTTCGGACTTGTCCAATTTTATGCGGACTAGTCCGGTGTTCCAAGAATCCTTGAAAATTTGTCCAGTCTAGTCCTGTGTTCCAGCGGACTTGTCCGTTTTCCTCTCTCAGTAAAGTCGGACTTGTTCGATTTTTGGCCAGACTTGTCCGATTTCTTTCTGACTAACTTCGGACTAGTCCGGTCCTTTTTGGACTTGTCTAATATTTCGCGACTCCGAATTAATCCTTTGTTTTATGACTTGTTTCTTGGGTTTCACGTTAAGTGGGCCTAGGGACGTCGTGTCTAACTCTTTTAGAGCCCATGTGGGACTCTAAACCAGCTTCTACTCATCTCAAACTCGAAATCCATCTAACCCTAGCCTCCACCTCTATATAAACAACCCCACCCCTTGGCTTGACATCTATTTGCCACTTTTCCACCCCACCCAAACCCTAGTTCGTGGAGAGCCACCATGAAGGAGGGAGGAGGAGATCCCAAGCAAGAAGAAGAAGAGGAGGAAACGAAAGAGGATCAAGATCTCATCAAGTTTTTTTCTTCATCACCAATTCACCATCAAGTTCATCACCAACCCTAGATCATCAAGATCCCAGTGTTGCCTCCAAGTTTCTTGATTCATTGGAGTCCTAAACACCTGGTATACCTTCTATTTCCTTTTCCTTACATGAATTCGACCCCAAATCTCCATGTTTACGTCGATCTAGAAAATCCTAGTTCGCTAGTTCTGTGAAGTGCGGACTAGTCCGTCCTTCTGCAGACTAGTCTGATTTTCCTAGTTAAATTGTGTTGGATTGATTCTAAAAGTAGATCTAATCAAATCCAAACCTGTATAAACTTGTTAAAATCTATTAGAACTAGTTATTGATCACTTAAAAGCAATCTATTAACAAGTTCTACCTTGCATTTGCTTCAATCATGCATGTCATGCCATATTGAGTAATATTTGTACACTCTTTGGTTGTGTTTCTTATGTTGTATGTTTGTTGTGCGGACTAGACAGATTTGCGCTAGAGAGTGTCGCGGAGGATCTCCAGCACAAAGAGTTTGAAGGCTTTGACCCTGTTTTGAAATAAGTGTTTTGTTTGCAAAACTGCATGTTTGTGTCAATTTGATGGGAAATCCTATGGTAGGAAGTTTACTAGTTTTGTTGACCACCCTTGTCACCTGGAATATATGGTAGAGAGTCAGGAAGGGTTTTTTACCTTTTTGCTACTCTTAATTACATGGGATGGGAAAACAACTATACTATTTAATTATGCATTAATGAGATTATGGTTGACATGAACTGGTTAAATATGATATGGTAATGGGTGATCTAAGCAAGCCTGGTATGAGGATGGGTTGGATGTATGGTGGTTTGCTTGCTTTAGATCTAAGGACCGGTTCGTGGAGCGACCATCCAGGATTTACAGTGCCACCACGAGGCCAAGTATGGGTGCGGCATAACTGATTAATTAGGGCTTTGCCAGTGCTATTCTGACCATTAAGGATGCTCGGGGAAGGGGTAGTCGGATTGGGTTTGTTTATGATTGGTGGGACTACCCTGGGATCCGAATGGCTCAAGAGGGGGGCCCTTGGTTGAAGATGTGCTCAGTTGGAGACATCGCCACCGGTGAAACCTCAGTGGGGTCTAAATAGGCTAGTAATCCCTTTGTAAAGGCTACTTTGTGATCTCTTGGCCACACACCGATGGAAGTGTGAGACGACATAATAGAGGTTCTAGTCATCGAAAGGTGATGAAATCACAAACATGTGGGTAAAGCGGTACAACCTTCGCAGAGTGTGTCTAAAACTATTATGATAGCCATGCTCCCGGTTATGAGCAACTTGGACCCTCACATGATTAGAGGAAACTTGGTTTTGGAATGGTTTTTGGGATGGTTATGGTTTGGTAATGGTTATGCTCTTTATGGATTAATTTCTGGTATTGGATATGATTATTGGCAATGGTGAAATCTGGAAATATGGATGATGGACATGGAATATGGACTGGTACTATGATTTTAATTATGGTTTATGATGGGTCTATTCACATACATGTAATATATTGATTTCCAAATGTTTTAATGTACTTTTCATCGATTAGCCATTATTATACTCGTCATTTGAATCAGCCACATGTCATACTTTCCACACTTGTTGAGTACGACATGTAATCACTCTTGCAATCCACCCCAACAGTTGCAGGTAAGGATTGGGAGTTTAATGGCGATAATGCGGAGTCTAGGCTATGTCTACCGTCAGCTTGCTTGTGGTGTTTTGGAGCTGCGCTATCCCTTTTGCTTAGTTGCTTATTAGAGTATTTCCGCTGCAATAGTTGAACTTGTCATTAATATTCATTAGAACTTGTATTCGAGGAAAATATGGTTTGTGTAATAAAATTTGGTTAATTAATCTTGTTCTGTGGTAATTGTCTGTATATCCTTTTGTGAATGCACTCGTGTATGTGTGTTGAACATCCTCGGCACACATATGCGTCCACTTGGTTCATTTTCGGAACTGGGTGTCACAGTCCGATTTCTCTGTGTTTGATCAGGTTGCTAAGTGTTTCTGGTTCTGACAAAAAAAAATCAAAAAGCCTATTCACCCCCCCACCCCTCTAGGCTACATTCACCGGATGTCAAGAAATGAGGAAAGAGGAATGTTAATCTCATCGGACGGTGGTGAGACCTAGCAAATAGGTTAAATTGGTAGTTATCCTTTTATTTTCATTTGGTTTTCCTCGTTTAGTTTGAATTTCCCCACTGCATATTTGTTTTTCCTTAGCAAATTGAGAATCTTCTATTCTCAATTATCATTTTTACTTCTTTATAAAAAGAAAATTGTTGGGTTTTGAAAAAAAGAGTTTTTATTCAGAAATAAATTTTTCTGAGCTGCAAAAGTGGTAATTCACCAATGTGCTAATTTCATAGTCGTTGGGGAGCCACATGCCAAAAGGGATAACAGTGGGGCCCACTTGCCAGTTTGGTTGACCCCCCTGTTCGGCCGACATGGGGAAAAAGGGTCATTTTGGCTCTCTCTCCTCCAATGGCTACATTTGGTTCCCTGGTGACCTTTGGGGAGTGCACACTATAAATGGTGGCTGTGAGAGGCATTTCTCTTGACACTTCATCTCATTTCACACCTCCCCAAAGTCACTCTTGCTCACATTGTTTTTCTTGCCCTGCATTGAAGTACTCTTGCTCAATTTCCAACTCAAAAAGATTTGCTTTTGTTTGCATTTGCAATTTGCTCTCATGCTCTTCAAGGGAAAATTCATCGGGGGCTTTGCTTTTGCTAACATAACCTCTTTTGAGTTTTCCTTGTTGTGTTCTTGCTTGTTGTGGCCATGAAAGGAATGAAGAGGTTGTTTGGGAAAAGGAAGGAGGCTGTAAGATCAAGCCATGGTGGAGATTCAAGTGCACGTCCCTCATCTGTTGCTACACCAAGTTCACGGAGGAGGAGTGTAGGTGAGGACACTCCCATGGGTGAGAGGATCAACCCGCACCAACTTCTTCATGACAACAACCTCGACATACAAAGTGAAGTTGAAAATCAAGCACGCAAGCTCCTCAAAGATCGTGAGTTCTCTCACATGAAAGCTTATTATCCGGATTTGATCTCCAAATAGGTATGGATTCCAAATTCTTTTCCATCTGGCGTGCTCTAGGATGGAACAATTTTGCTCACATATAGGAGAGAGGTTCACGCCTTCTCTCCATGCAATTCCTTTGCACACTGAAAATAGGATTTGATGGTATTTCTTTTAAATTATTTCAAAAAGAATACAACATCCTATGGAAAGAATTAAGTGATCCTAGGCTTCCATAAACGTTGTTTGCTAGATTTAGACGCTTTGCCTAAGTTTAACAAACAAAGTTTTTGGCAAGATTTAACTAGTGAGATCAGATGTAGTGCACCTAGGAATAGTCACTTACACAACCCTACTTTACGCTTCATGCATAGATGGGTGGCTATAACTATGTTCCCTAGAGGAGATGTAAGGGTAGTTATGATTATGCTATACCATTCTCATTATATCATCATAAACACTACAAACCCCCACTATAATCTAATTAGCTATGACATGATTATCTTAATATGAATGACTTATGCTATGAATTAACATTTGTTCAACGATGATTTAGTTCATTGCCTTAGGATGGCTTGTAATTAGGCTCTTAAGGTAATTACTTAATATGCTAGCATGGTGCTAGGATAGATGAGTAGCGTTGAATGTCTCGTAGACCCACGGATTGAAGAGGTAGGCAGTAGGTGGTGAGCCCGTGCCCGATGTGTTAATCCACTTAGCATGAGAATTCGTAATTGATATGATCATTAGTGACTAACTTAGTCTATGTATATGTACATTAGAATCATAAAAGGAGTATCTAGCTAACTCTTAGCCTAGTCCCTCTTTACCTCATTTACCCCTTTAGCATATAATGCTCTTGTGTGTGTCACACTACCTCCAATTATCCTTTATCCATCCTTGCTAGAACCCTACCTAGACCAACCTAGCCTCTCCATTTGGTGATTGTTTTGCTTCCACCTAGCTTTCCTTTGGGAGGATATAAATGACACCCTTTGGGAATACTCTGAAAGGGGAAATGCTACATTGATTGATTTCGTGCGCTTGCGGATTTACATCTGTGATTTAAAAACTATCAACAAGCATTTTGGGCACCCTTGGTAGGAATGAGTTGTTAGTAGTGCGTAAGAAATATAAACAATATAGCAATTAGGTTCTTCGAGAAACACAATGTTAAAGACGATTATGAGTATGATCAAGTTTAACCCTAGATGGAGATAATTGCAAAAAGTAAAGATCAAGAACACGCAAGACAAAGGATTGAAAGTGCATCTAGGCAATCCCTAGTGGGTTTTTGACGATTGATGACAAACGAATGAGATCCTAATGAACTTATTGAGATGAATGCAGGTCAACTCAAATGAGATAGTTTGGTGCACTCAAAAAGTGAAAAATGAAGTGATGAAGAAAGAGAAAAGACCAACTGATGAATGAAGCGCAAAGTAGACTTAATTGTATAGGATGTGTGTGAGAGACACATCCCAAGAGCTAAAATCCTTGCGTAGGGTAAGGGATTAAAATCAATCTTAAAATTCAATGAGCACGGTACTAGTCGGTTCATAGACTCGACTAGTCAGTTCAACTCTCTGTTGTCACACTTCACAGTGTACCAGACTAGTCCGTTCATGGACCAGACTAGTCCGATCAACTTTTTGGAACCTCACTTCACAGTGCACCAGACTAGTCCATTTATGGACCAAGCTAGTCCGTTCAACTTTCTGTAAACTCAATACATTGTGCACTGGACAAGTCCGTTCAAAAACCAGACTAGTCCGTTGAACTCTTTGATGTTTCATAACACATTGCACCGGACAAGTCCGCTTATAGACCGGACTAGTCCGAGAAACTTTCTGATGTTCCAATCCATAGGGCACCGGACAAGTCTAGACACCTACCGGACTAGTCCGGTATACCTCACACAATTTAGGGTTTCTAGTGTGCTGCACATTTCACGCCGATTTTTTACAGCACACCGGACAAGTTCGGTCCCCAGTACGGACTAGTCCAGTCTTCGGGATCCCTAATGGTAATATTTTTGGAAACACTATAAATAGGAGATCCACGACCCCCCAATTACAACTCTTGCATTCTACTGTTCAAAATTGAAACCCTAGCGCCGCCACCTGTCCCAAGAGCACAAAAACACATCTTACCACGCATCTAAGATCCTCAAAAGTGAAATTCTTTGAGTATTCAGATTTTGGGATTGGGAGTTCGTTGTCTATGTGTTATTGAGCTCTTAGGGTTTGATCTCTATACACTCTTGCATTACTTATTATCTTTTCGAGTGTATTCGATCATCTTTTCAGCTATAACTCTTGTGGGAGCCCTCAACATGTGAGGTTGCCCCACCAACTCAGTGATTACCCGTGATAGTGGAATCAAGTCGGTCTTGTGTGGTGACTTGACGATGGAAATGGTTTGAAGAGGCCCTACTCTGTGTGGACTTCCTCAACAAGGAGTAGATCTCTTTGGTGAGATTGGACCTTGGTAAAAATTTGTGTCTCGTGTGTTACATTGTTTTACTTTTGCAAGTTTCATCAACTAGGGCATTAGAATTGACCAATCAAATATTTGTGATCCACGTGAACATTAAGTAATCTTATCTCTTGTTCAAGTTGAAAGAATAGAAATTACATTTCACTGCAATTTCATTTGAAGTTCCTGCATAATCGCTTAATAGTTTTGTTGAACAGAACAATCGGACTAGTCCGTACCACCAATTGGACAAGTTCGGTCCCTTTGGTATTTGACGATTTAATTAAGTGTGCAGGAAAAATTTCAAAGCCTATCCACCCCCTCTAGGCCACATTCAATTGGTATGAGAGCAGGTTCTCCATCTACGAGACTCACTGCTTGGAGAGATCAATGGCCTCGAACAAGAACAACGAGATCCCGAAGGTGCCCAACACCAAAGAAGAACAAGACTCAAAGGCATTCGATGCACTCAAGGAAAATCAACACAATGATGAAGAAGTGCGTCAACTCAAGGCACTTTTGAGGAAGAAACTTCTAAGCAAAAGGGGAAAGGAGGAAGACGAGAAGACAACGGGGAATGGTCATCTTGACTACTTGTTGACGACTGTTATATACCAATTTCACCCGTCAATATAACTCAATTATGTGAAGGAAATATCATTTATTGCGCACATCACCTTTCTATTTAACCTATTTCCACTTGTCTTTGGAGAAAGTAGTGCATGTAGGCATTCTATGAAGAATTGAAGTGAAACAAGGGGATGGATCCTATAAAATATGAGTCCAACTAATCAGGCGACACCACGTGGCACCACATGGATCAAATGACCAACAAACTGAAGTATCTGAGGCCATCCAACGGTGTAGCACCCATATTAGTCAATGGAACCCATCTAGATATCACCCCGAGGAAGCACACGAGAAATGGTCAACATTTCTGTTCGGTCGACTTGGGGTTCGGCCGAAACCTTCCTGGTGCCAAACTCGGTCAACTTCCATGTGTCGACTCCCTGTGGTGCCCTGGTCATAATGAAGACTGATTTGCACGCTTTTGGTGGCGGGAACCGACCCTTCCCCAAGCTATAAATAGGACCCCTCACCCCTCACTTCAACACACACCACTTGATTATTCATCCATTGTATCCAATACTCTCCATAGGTTTAGAGGAGTATAGGCTGTAGAGAGGAGAGCCTCTAGTCCATAGTCCAAGTAGGAGGGTAGTAGAAGGAGTCTCTTCCTAATTTCCAATTGGGAAAGATATGGCTCTTATATTCCTATTTGTATTTGTGACTTTGTTCTTAATTAAGATGTTATCTTTAGTCTTCCATTGTTCATATACTTGGATGAAGCGTTTCTTGTTTGATTGTGGATTCCATGTATGTGGTAGGAGTAGTATTTATGATTATTCTATAACATTCTCAATATATCATCATAAACACTATAAACCACCACTATAGTCTAATTAGCTATGACATGATTATGTCAATATGAATCACTTATGCTATGAATTAACATTGGTTCAACGATTAGGATGGCTTATGCCTAAGCTCTTAAGGTAACTACTTAATATGCTAGCATGGTGCTAGGATAGAGAGTAGCGTTGAATGTCTCGTATGCCCACGGATTGAAGAGGTAGGCAGTAGGTGGTCACAGCCCTATCTAACCTTTGTAATCCTCCACGTTCGGCTATGCCATAGGCTCTTGGCGAGAGTCGCCCTAGTATTGCTAGGGGTAAACCCGTGACCGATGTGTTAATCTACTTAGCATGAGAATTCATAATTGACATGATCATTAGTAACTAACCTAGGCTATTTATTTGTACATTAGAAGCATTGTAGGATTCTCTACCTAGTTCTTAGCCTGGTCCATCTTTACCCCATATTATCCCCTTAGGATAGAATGCTCTTGTGTGTGTCACACTACCTCAATTACCCTTTATCCATCCTTGCTAGAACCCTACCTAGGCCAACCTAGCCTCTCCACTTGATGATTGTTTTACTTCCATCTAGCCTTCCTTTGGGAGGATATAAATGACACCCTTTAGGAATATTCTTAGAGGGCAAATGCTACATCGATAGTCTTCGTGCGCTTGCGGATTTACATGTATAATCTAAAATCTATGAACAAACATTTCTGGCACCACTGCTAGAGATGAATTGTTCGTAGTGCGTAGGAATCGTCAACAAGCATTTCTGGCACTTTTGCCGGGGAAGGCAGCCGAAGTATTACATGATTGAGTGAATAGTATATGACCCTGGTAGGTTTTAGTAGGATGACCCTTCTTTGTTTTCGCATTTTATGTGAAATAAGGGTAGTGTATGTCTGGTTTCCGCTTGCTAGAAAACTTTATTGAAGATCCTGATTCCCTTCTGAGAGATCGACCTCGTGTTGTTACTCCTCATAAGCTTTGAGTGGCAAAGCAAGCCAGCACAACTACACCAACAACCAAAACACCAATGGCCTAGAAGACCCTTCGTGAGTTTTCAGCTCCCTCTGCTAACAATGTGCCTGTTGGGCCCACTGTTAACACGGGAGACATAAACTTTTAAATCAAGACTGGCCTTATCACTATGGTGCAAGCCAACCCATTTTGTGGGAAGGCTAACAAGGATGCAAGTGCTCACCTGCAATAGTTCCTTGAGATCTGCAACACTTTTAAGATCAAGGACGTATCTCCCGATGTTTTTCGTCTTAGGTTGTTTTCGTTCTCTCTTCTTGGGAGAGCGAAACAGTGGTTATATACGAAATGAAGTGCTATAGATACTTGGGAGAAGTGTTCTACAACATTCCTTTCCAAGTTTTTCCCGTTGCGCAAGACCAATGCCCTACGTGGAAGAATTTACAGCTTCTAGCAAGATGCCAAGGAGTCTATTCCCGAGGCTTGGAAAAGGCTGCAAGAGTATATCCTAGCCTGTCCCCACCATGGGATGGATGACTCACTCATTATCCAAAACTTCTACAATGGGCTGATCCCTTCCGCCTATGACCATATTGATCCTGCTGCTAGAGGTGCATTCTTCTCATTGACGGTGCCCAAAGCCAGAGTTTTGATTGAGAATATGGTGTCAAACATGGGTTGGAGCGACGAGTATCTCCATACCCGCCAGTGAGGAATGCACACCTTGAAGGAGATGGACAAGATCGCTGCCAAATTGGACCTCCTTATGAAGAATATTGATGTACAAGGCAATGGTGAGGTATGTGGCAACGCCTATGACTTAGACTCTCACATCACTTGTGAAGTCTGTGGCAACACGGGCCATTTGGGAAATGACTGCCCAGAAACCCGTGAGGATGCCCTATACGTAGACAACAATGGATATCGTCCAGGAGGTCAAGGGTGGGGCCAAACCCGCCCATTCTTTCAAGGAGGGTACAACGATTATGGCAACAATGGAAATCAATTCAACATGAGAGAACTTGCCATTGGCAAGCTGAAGTTCAATGAAGCTATATCCAAGAAGATGTTGGCCAATGACAAGACCCTAGAAAGCATAAATGCCAAGATTGAAGGACTATCCTCACCCTTCAAGAATCAATTGAGTTTCAACAAGATGTTGGAAACTCAGTGGGCTCAACTGGCAGCTGCTGTTCCTCCAGTGGAGAATGGAAAAATGCTAGGACCCTGTGGAAAATGTCAACATGATTTCTCTACAAGGAGGCAACTGGCTGAAGGACCCTGGATTCCTACAATCTCTTGCTCAATTGGGGCACACCACTTTGATAAGGCCCTTTGTGACCTTGGAGCAAGTGTGAGTGTGATGCCCAAGGTGGTTTTCGACCAGCTGAACTTCACGGAACTTCCTCCAACACCAATGCAACTCCAACTGGCTGATTCCTCAGTCTCTTATCCGGCGAGTATCGATGAAGATGTTCCAGTGAAAACCCGGAACTGCTTCATACCCATGGATTTCATGGTGCTCAACATGGAGATTAAGAAGGATCTGCCGATCATTCTTGGGCGCCCGTTCCTAAGCACCGCGAAGGATCGCATAGATGTGGGAGTTGGAGAAATCCACTTCCATATCAATGGCGAGGAGAAGTTTAACTTCCGCCCAAAGTTGGAGCAATGCTCCATGATCTGTATCAAGTATAGGCCGAATGTTCAACACATTCCTGAGGTCAAAATCACACCTCCCAAGGTGGACCCGCTCATTGCATTCATGAGGAATTTGATCTATGCAGAAAACCCGTCTTATTGTCCACGCCGACATCCCAAGAAGACGGAGAAGCCCGGGGCTCCCAAAGACCCAAGTCCACCAAGCCGTCCGAAAAGGTATGGCGGAAGAAGCAAGACAAGACGTCTGAGCCCATCCCTTCGGGTACGGATGTCTGGAAATGAAGGAGGAATGTCCATCTCATTGGACAGTGGTGAGACCTAGCCAATAGGTTAAATTGGCAGTTATCCTTTTCTTTTATTTTTTCTTTTCTCTTTATTTGATTTTTCCCATTTAGTTTTATTTTTCCCACTGCATATTTGTTTTTCCTAGTGAGTTGAAAATATTATGTTCTCAACTATCATCTTTATTCCTTTATTTATTTTCACAAAAAGAAAATTGTTGGGTTTTGAAAAAGGATTTTTTTATTTGGGAAACAATTTTCTGAGCTGCAAAAGTGGTATTTCACCAACGTGCTAATTTCATAGCCGTTGGGGAGCTACCTGCCAAAAGGGGGAACACAGGGGCCACCTGTTAGGTCGGCCGACCCCCTACTCGGCCGACTAGGAGGAAGAGCCATTTTGGCTCTCTCCTCTAACGGCTACATTTGGTTCCCTAGTGTTCGTTGAAGATTGCACACTATAAATGGTGACCGTGAGGAGGTCTTCTACTCACACTTAACCTAATTTCATACCTCCCCAAAGTCACTCTTTCTCACATTGTTTTCTTGCTCTTTATTGAAATACTCTTGATCAATTCCCAACTAAAAAAGATTTGCTTTCATTTGCATTTGCAATTTGCTCTCAAGTTCTTCAAGGGAAAATTCGTCAGGGGTTTTACTTTCACTAACATCACCCCTTTCGAGTTTTTTCCTTGTTGTGTTCTTGTTTGTTGTGGCCATGAAAGGAATGAAGAGGTTGTTTGAAAACAGGAAGGAGGCTGCAAGCTCAGGCCATGGTAGAGACTCAAGTGCTCGCCCCTCTTCCGTTGCTACACCAAGGTCACCAAGAGGAGGAGTATAGGAGAGGACACTCCCATGGGTGAGAGGAGCAACCCACACCAACTTCTTCACGACGATGACCTCGACGTACAAAGTGAAGTTGAATATCAAGCATGCAAGCTCCTCCAAGATCATGAGTTTTCTCATATGAAAGCTTATGATCCGGATTTGATCTCCAAAATGGGTATGGATTCCGAATTCTTTTGAAATTGGTGGGCATTAGGATGGGAAATTTTTGCTCACATAGAGGAGAAAGGTTCATGCCTTGTCTCCATACAATTCATTTGCACACTCAAAATAGGATTTGATGGTATTACTTTTAGATTATTTCAAAAAGAATACAACATCGTATAGAAAGAATTAATTGAAATCCTAGGCTTCCATAAACGTTGTTTGCTAGATTTGAACACTTTGTCCAAATTTAACAAACAAAGTTTTTGGCAAGATTTAACTGGAGAGGTCAGATGTAGTGCACCTAGGAATTGCCACTTACACAACACTACTTTGCGCTTCATGCATAGATGGGTGGCTATGACTATATTCCCTAGAGGAGATGTAAGGGTAGTGTGTGATGATGAGCTAAAAAATTTATTTGCGATAATTAAAAAGATAAAAGTTTCTCCAGTTATTGCCATGATGACACAATGGTTAGATTACATTCTAAGGGCAGGGCCAATTGATTGTACTTAATTGATTACCTGTATTGCTACAAGGGTAGGAGCACTATAATATTCTTCATTTAAGTATATTGAAAATGAAAGAGAATTAATTGATGAAGATTATTTAGTGCAAGGACATACCCTTAATCATGATCAAGATGGCTCTTTGATATTTTATTATCCCAGCTTTGTCAGTGAAATTTGGTTGCCTAACCCGGATTATCATTTGTACAAATGCCAGAGGCTAACCATTGACCTCCTTCCCATTGAGGAAGCAGGAAGAAGTAATGTCTCTGGCAGGGTAACTATAAGTCGTACAAGGAGAGCGGCTATGCCTCCGACAACCTCCACAGTCCATGAGTACGAAGAGGAAGAGCACCCAATTGGTGACGCACCCGGATGGACTCAACCACCATCGTATGAGACCGAAGGTCCGACTTGTCATGGATGGATAGGTGCCACATGGGAGCCACCCCTATCCACTTCAAGCTCTAGCTGCTTGCCTCCATCGTCCATGAGAAGATGTCGTTCCTCTTCAGCTAGAAGTCATCATGACTGTGAGACCTATGTGTGCTGAATACATTGGCTATGGCGATAAAAGTTTTGAATACTACCAAAACACCTTTATCATCAAGGTCCGACTCTAGGTCTGAGCTCCAGCAAGGTCCAACGATAAGTCCGGCTTGTTTTGGGTAGCTCTGGCAAGGTCCGATGTAAGGTCCGACTTGCTTTGGCTAGGTCCGACTTCTTTGTCTAGGTCCGACTAGTTTTTGTTAGCTCCGGCTCTAGGTTCGACTAGCTTTGGTTAGCTCCAGCGCTAGGTCCTGCTAGCTTTGGTAAGTTTCGGCGCTAGGTCCTGCTAGCTTTGGTAAGTTCCAGTGCTAGATCCTGTTAGTTTTGGTAAGCTCCAGCTCAAGGTCCGGTTAGTTTTGGCAAGGTCCGGAGCTAGATTGCAATGGTCCTGCTTTTACTTTGAAGTATTTCAAACTTGTTTTACATCTATGGAAAGTTTTCATAGTATACTTTTACTAAGTTTTTTGTGTGTGTTGGTGGTTATGGTTGACATCGTTTTGCTATGGTTTGCAACATGCTTATGTGAGGTGCTCACGTAAGGTATTGTATTTTCAGAACTAACGTGAGTCAAGTCGAGGACTTGTGCTCGGAAGTATTGGTTGTTTATTCATGTGCAGGTGTTGCTTGAGTTCAATACATGGCTGGTGATGGGGTCTATTGAACTAGTATTAGAAAGAAGATGAGGTTAAACAACCAAGTTCAGAAGGAATCGTGGTTGAGTTGATCGGGAGGTCGCGCAACATGTTTGGATCAAGAACATTGCACATGAAGGTATTGTGGACGTCGTTGGAAGATGTGTGCATGTGTGCAAGAAGTGCAAGGACATGGCTACATGGTTCCGAGGCATGATGAAGAGAAGTGGACATAAAGATTTGGTTGGAAAGGTCCAACCGACTAGGTTATGGACTCAGGCTGCTGCTGGGTCGTGTTTAACTCAAATATGGAATGTTTTGAGTTAGTTATGATAGGATTTCGTGTGGGCCATGAATTTGAGTTGTTTTAGGAATGTGGGATATGTTCCTAAGGTGTTTGGATGTCTTAAGATTGCTTCTATCTACATATAGAAGAGTCTTGAGCAGTTATGGAAACTTTGAATTCGTGAATTGAGTAGGATTAGAGTCCTGATTTGAGTTGAGTTGGCTTTCGAGCTGGTTATGTAAGCAAGGGAGGTCAGAGCTCATGGTAGACGACTTTGGGCTGTTTATCTTGTATTTTTATCAATAAAATTTGTAGTTTGAAGGAACTTTTGTGCCTTGTTCGTCCCACTTGTTTTCGTCAAGTCTTTCTCATCGAGTTTCTGCACAGCACTACCTTTCTTTGGTGGTTTTATCATAACTCGAGTTTTACAGATCCGATTGACGTGATTCTATTTGGGTTGTCTTCCCAACTTGATTTTCTATCATATTTGAAAATTTCACGGCCATTGGATTTGTGGTTTCTGATCTACACGAGTTTCTTTGCAGTGTTCCAGAACTGTTTTTCTCGAGTAGGACAGATTGACCTTTGTTTGATCTTTCGATCGTAACTTGAGTCTTTCTCGACAGATGTTCATCATTATTGCTGTGACGTCTTCGTGAATTGATTCTCTACAATCTATACTAGTTTTGTCACAGTTGAACACATTTAGATTAGTCGCACACACGGTTTCTTTAACAGATCAGTTTTTCTGCCAAGGGATGTTTCACTGCTTCTGCTGAAAAGTTTTAATCTACCATTCACCCCACCCCTCTGGTAGCTTTACACGTGCTCTTCGATCCTACAATTGGTATCAGAGCCACAGTGCTCTAATATTTATGATTTGCACGTGTTTTTGACTAATCATCATGGAGAAATACTCCACAAAACCTTGTGTTTTTAGTGGTATTGATTTTTAGGTTTGGAAAGCACGTATGGAAGATTTCATCCAGGCACAAGGCTTCGTAATATGGGAAAAGGTTTACAAGCCTAACGACGTGCCGCCGAACTATAAAGTCACGGCTACAAACTTAAGAGATGTCGACAACAACAACAAAGCCCGCGACTTGATAATCCAAGGACTAACTCAGAGCGACTTCGGCCGTGTTGCACACCTCTGATCGGCGTATGATGTGTGGAGAGCACTTTGTGACTACCACGAAGGATCCAACACGATCAAGGAGGTAAGACAGGATATGTTCAAGAAAGAATACATGCTCTTTGAGATGCAACCCGATTGAAGAATTTCCAGAAGAGGAGCTAGCACTTATCTCTACTCGGTTCTCAAAAGCATTGCAAAATGTGAGAACTAGAAGGAGAGGAAGCTTTGGACCTCAATGATGCTTTGAATGTGGTAAGACGGGACACTATCGTACAGATTGCCCTAACCTTTCAAGTCCTTCTACCCGTGATGAAAAGCATAATAAAGTCAAGTCCTCTTCTGGCAACATGAATAAGAAAAAGAAAGGTTTTACAGGACGCAAAATGATATAAAGTTTCATCACCGCTCTTCAAGAACTTGGCTCAAGTGATGTAGACATTGGAAGTGACCAGGATGAAGATGATCTGGCAAACTTGTATTTCATGGCGGGCAAATCAAGATCAAGTTAGAAGGATGCAGAACACAACACTGATGATGATGAGGTATGTTCTACCTATAATGAAATATGTGATGCAATTTCTCGTGCAACTATTATTGTCAAGAAAAAGGACAAAAAACTTAGGGATAATGCTGCTAAAATTGAATCACTAGAATCTAAAATCAACCGTTTAAAAACTTTGATTCCTAGTGATGATGCATGTCCCTCATGTGACTTAATCTATGAACAATTGTCCACATTAAGAAGTGCACACTCCTGCACTCTAGATAGACTTGATGAAGAAATTGAAAAGAACAAAAAGTTGTCTGGTTTTAATATTAAAAACTTAAAAGATGCTTCTTGTTCTACAAATTATTTGCGTTGTTCTACATTTGACAATCTTGACAAGAAACTAAAAGATGCAATAAATGAAATCTCCATTCTGAACAATGCTTTACATTCTCATGAAGTTAAATATTGTTCCAATTGCAAACTAAAAGGAAAAACTACATGTCAAAACTGCCTAGATTTATCTAAAGAACTTGACAATAAAATAAGATACTAGAGTGGTTTTACAATGGGAACAAGAATCTAAACTTGTTGTTAAATTACTCTAAACCTTGCAATGATAAAACTTGTTTAGGTTTTGATTCTCATGCTCATGCTTAAGCACATCCATCTAAAATTGTAAAGTCATTAGGAAGTGGTTTGATTAAAACAATTACTAAACCAAAAGAGGTGGTTTTTAAATCTACAGGAGTGTTGTCGCGTTCGGGTTCAAATAAACATATTGCATGCTCCTCTAGACATGAACACAAAGTTAAATTTCATTGTACCTATTGTGGTAGAGATGGTCATGTCATATATTTATGTTATAGACTAGCTAAACAACATAAAAAGGAAACAATGCAAGCTAGATCTTAAAACTCTCATGCAAAATTTGCTGCACATACTAAATTGAATGTCAGGAACATGCAACCTGCTGTTATGAGTAAAAACATTCAAATTTTACCTCCAGAGCTTCAGTTTTTACCTCCGGACCTTCTGTTTTTGCCTCCGGAGCTACTGATTTTTGTGCTACACAAGTAAAACCTTATAGTTCAATAGTTAAGAACGGAAAACCTCAACCCTTGACTCATAAATCTGTTGTTTTCTAACAGCCTTCGCTTGTTGTTCCTACTGGACATCGCATGGCTCAGTACAAGATTCCCCAATCTTATTGACTAACCCCAGTATTGAGTCATTGCTGTATTGTTCTTCTATGTAGGTTACACACTTTAGGAAGGAGAACATTTGGATTGTGGATTCAGGTTGCTCACACCACATAACCGGTAATAAAGAATGGTTCTCCTTCCTCTCTTTTGTGTCACGTGTAGAGAATGTTACTTTTGACTATAATTCTTCAACTCCTATAATTGCTAAGGGTTCAGTTAGAGTAAATGATCACTACACTTTGAAGGATGTGGTGCTTGTTAAAAATTTGAAATACAACTTGCTTTCTGTTTTGCAACTGCTAGATGAAAATTTGGAAATTATTTTCACTAAAAATTGCTACAAAGATGTAAATTCAAATAGTGAGCTTATTTTTAACATGTCTCGGTTTGGAAGAGTTTTTAAAGCTGATTTTGATATGTCTTTCTCTAAGCATAGGTGTCTAGTTGCTAATGGTTCAAAGGACTTATATTTTTGGCATTGTAGACTTGGTCACGTAGGCTTTGATCATCTAACACGTGTTAGTGCTCTTGATCGCATATGTGGGCTACCTAAGCTTAAAGGGGATAAAGAAAGTGTGTGCTCTTCTTATAGACATGCTAAGATGGTTGAATGTTCACATACTCCTCTTACAATGATCATGACAACTGAACCGGGTCAACTTTTGCACCTTGACACCGTAGGACCTTCACGTGTTCAATCCTTCGGAGGTAAATGGTATGTTCTTGTGATTGTTGATGATTATTCTAGATACTCTTGGGTTTACTTTATGGCATCTAAGAATGAAGCTTTTAGTCACTTTAGAATTTTATTTCTTAGATTATCAATTGATCACCTAGGTTCTTTAAAAGCAATTAGAAGCGATAACGGAACCAAATTTAAAAATCAATCTTTTGATCACTTTTCTGATGAAAATGGAATAGATCATCAATTTTCTTCACCATATGTACCTCAACAAAATGGTGTTGTAGAAAGAAAGAACAGAACCTTAGTTGAGAGGGCTAGGACTATGCTTGATGAATATCAAACTCCTATGAAATTTTGGGATGATGCTATAGCAACCGCTTGTTATGTCTCAAATCGTGTTTTCTTGCGTGCTAAGCTAGGTAAAACACCATATGAGCTCCGGTTTGGACATAGGCCTAGTGTTACACACTTTTGGGTCTTTGGTTGCAAATGCTTTGTTTAGAAACATGGTAATCTTGATAAATTTGAACCTAGATCCATTGATGGCATATTTCTTGGTTATCCAACTCATACTAGAGGCTACCTTGTGATTTTACTTGACACTAACAAAATCATGGAGACTTGTGAGGTGTCTTTTGATGAAGCTAGCCCAGGTACTAGCTCAAAAATTGCAGGTCCGGATCCATATCCTCTGGGGGAGGGTATTTTCGAGGAAGAAGAAGAGTCGGTGATATTGCCTGATAGTTTTGAAGCTTACACGTGTCCAGCTCTGAACTTTGAACAAGCTTCGACTACCATCTATGCTGGTCCTGATGAAGAAGAAGCTTGTGAGACATCTGTTCCCCTACAGATTTACAAGAATCATCCCTCGCAATAGATAATTGGAACCTTGCATGAACGAGTTACAAGATCCAGGTTTTCTGACCCCAATTCTCATGCTCATTTTTCTTTTGTTGCTTCTTTCGAACCCAAAGATATATCACATGCACTCACTAATGAATCTTGGATTATTGCCATGCAAGAAGAGTTAGGAAATTTTGAAGAAATAATGTTTCGAAACTTGTACCTCCACCTCAAGATCACACTTTAATTGGAACTAAATGGGTGCTTAAAAATAAACAAAGTAAGGATGGGGTTGTGATTAGGAATAAGGCTAGATTGGTTGCTCAAGGTTTCACACAATTGAAGGTCTATATTTTTGATGAAAATTTTGCTCTTGTTGCTAGATTAGGAGCCAAAAGAATTTTGTTAGCTTTTGTTGCATCTAAAGGTTTCAAGTTATATCAAATGGATATAAAAAGTGCTTTTCTCAACGGCTACATAGATGAGGAGGTTTATGTTAAGCAACCACCTGGTTTTGAAAATCCAGACCTTACTAATCATGTTTCCAAACTGACTAAAGCACTGTATGGTCTAAAACAAGCTCCTAGTGCATGGTATGATAGGTTAAAACATTATTACTTGAAAAGGGGTTTACCATGGGAAAGGTTGATAAAACTCTTTTTGTGCTTAAGCATGGCAATGACTCATTATTCGTTCAAGTGTACGTGGATGATATTATCTTTGGTTGTGCTTCTCATGATCTTGTGTCCAAGTTTTCAGCAATTATGAGTTCAGAATTTGAAATGAGTATGATGGATGAACTCACTTACTTTTGGGGCTGCAAATAAAGCAAACCAAGGAAGGTACCTTTGTGCATAAAATGAAGTATACAAGGGACCTTCTCAAGCGCTTCAACATGGAAAAAAGCAAGCCTCTTCGGACACCAATGGGAACAAAATCAACACTTGAACTTGATGAAGATGGTGAACCCGTGGATCAAAAACAATATAGAAGCATGATCGAATCACTTTTGTACCTCACGGCATCAAGACCAGACATACAATTCAGCGTATGTCTTTGTGAACGGTTTCAAGCTTCCCCAGGTGCTTCACATTGTCAAACCCTTAAAAGGATTCTTAGGTACTTACATGGAACTCAAGAATTTGACATTTTTCTTCATTATTCCTCAACTGTTTCTTTGAAAGCTTTTCCAGATGCTGATTTTGGGGGTTGTAGGATTGATAGGAAAAGTACTTTCAGTTCTTGTCATTTTCTTGTAATTCACTTGTTGCTTGGTCCTCTAGAAAATAGAACTCAGTTGCACAATCCACAGCCAAATATGAATATGTAGCTGCTGCTAGTGCTTGCTCATAAATTCTTTGGATTGTTCAAACACTTAAGGACAATGGGATTGATCTAGATGGTGTTCCATTATTTTGTGATAATACTAGTGCCACTTGCATTGCTAAAAACCCCGTGCAACACTCAAGAACAAATCACATTCACATTAGGTATCACTTTCTCTGTGATAATGTTGAAAAAGGAAACATTGTGCTTCACCATGTAGATACCGAACAACAATTGGCTGACATTTTCACAAAACCTTTGGATTTCACTCGTTTTTGTTACATTCGTAGTGAAATAGGAGTTATGCATCCTCATGGCCTAAATTGAGGGGGAGCTTTCAAATTGGGATCTGAATTTAAAAGTAATATGGGCATAATATTTCATACATATATGACTTTGTAATTCCGTTTACATGCTGAAAGTTCTTACTACATCACTCGTGTTATACATTTTGTAGTTTTTGCCATGACTAGTAATTGGAATAATTACTTACACTAAATCTGGTCATGATCAATCTTTCTTGCTGTTTTGAACCTGTTGCATGCTCACAAGTGCTTTTAAAAGAATTAATCAAGTAAGCAACTAACATGTTGAGTTTTTATGTTCAAATGAAGAAATGAGAAAAGATCAAGAGAATGTGCATGCATCGCACTTCTTCTTTTGAGATGGCTTATCATTGCATTTAGATATGAACTTGGAAGAAGTTGTGTATGACTAAAACCATGTCCTTAAGCTTCTGATTGTCAAATGACATAGGTTTGGCTTGGTTGGTTAGAATAAGGCAGATGCACATATAATCTCTTGCAAATTTCATATGATCAAAATTTTTGCATAAAAAAAAACGGAAAACTGCAGCAACAAGTATCATGCCTTCAGGTTTTGAAATAGTTAAGTTTGTGAAATCATAACTTGCTTAAATCAAAAATTACATTTGATATCTAGCATGGCTTACACTACTTTATGTATCTCATTGTTGTGATAGTGTAAGTTACTTGATAGTATGACTTGGATGAGCTTTGTCTTATATGTATATGTTATAATGTTCTCATAACAAATTAAAATTTCTCTTTTGTACCTTGTTGAATACATTGTCAAAGGGGGAGAAGTATGCAAGGGGGAGAAATTTATTTCTATCTCATTTAATTTTCAAAAAGGGGGAGAAATTGTTTTCAAAACTTTTCTTGTGAATAAGCCAATGTTCGGATTTTAAGTAGTGTTGCCAATGCATTCATCAAGGGGCAGATTGTGAGACCTACGTGTGCTGAATACATTGGATATGGCGATAAAAGTTTTGAATACTACCAAAACACCTTTATCATCAAGGTCCGACTCTGGGTCCGAGCTCCAGCAAGGTCCGACGATAGGTCCAGCTTGTTTTGGGTAGCTCCGGCAAGGTCTGACATAAGGTCCGACTTGCTTTGGCTAGGTCCGACTTCTTTGTCTAGGTCCGACTAGTTTTGGTTAGCTCCGCCTCTAGGTTCGACTAGCTTTGGTTAGCTCCAGCGCTAGGTATTGCTAGCTTTGGGAAGTTCCGACGCTAGGTCTTGCTAGCTTTGGTATGTTCTGGCGCTAGATCCTATTAGTTTTGGTAAGCTCCGGCTCAAGGTCCGGTTAGTTTTGGCAAGGTCCGGAGCTAGATTGCAATAGTTCTGCTTTTACTTTGAAGTATTTTGAACTTGTTTTACATCTATGGAAAGTTTTCTTGGTAAACTTTTACTAAGTTTTTGGTGTGTGTTGGTGGTTATGGTCGATATTGTTTTGCTATGGTTTGCAACATGCTTATGTGAGGTGCTCATGTAAGGTGTTGTAGTTTCAAAACTAAAGTGAGTCAAGTCGAGGACTTGTGCTCAGAAGTATTGGTTGTTTATTCATGTGCAGTTGTTGCTTGAGTTCAAGACATGGCTGGTCACAGGATCCATTAAACTAGTCTTGGGGAGAAGATGAGGTTCAACAACCAAGTTCGGGAGGAATTGTGGTTAAGTTGATCGGGAGGTTGCGCGGCATGTTTGGATCAAGAACAGTGCATATGAAGGTATCATGGATGTCGTTAGAAGATGTTTGCACGTGTGAAAGGAGTGCATGGACGTGGCTACATGGTTCCGAGGCGTGATGAAGATAAGTGGACATAAAGAATTGG
The DNA here is from genome assembly GCA_036927565.1 of Tuctoria greenei. Classification (NCBI taxonomy): domain Eukaryota; kingdom Viridiplantae; phylum Streptophyta; class Magnoliopsida; order Poales; family Poaceae; genus Tuctoria; species Tuctoria greenei. The sequence continues at coordinate 242,429,797 of JAYESD010000002.1, forward strand.
TTGGAAAGATCCAACCGACTAGGTTATGGACTCAGGTTGCGGTTGAGTCGTGTTTCACTCAAATATAGAAAGTTTTGAGTTGGTTATGATAGGATTTCATATGGGTCGCGAATTTGAGTTGTATTAGGAATGTGGGATACGTTCCTAAGGTGTTTGAAAGTCTTAAGATTGCTTCTATCTGCGTATAGAAGAGTCTTAAGCAGTTATGGAAACTTTTGATTCTTGAATTGAGTAGGATTAGAGTCCTGATTTGAGTTGAGTTGGCTTTCGAGCTGTTTATATAAGCAAGGAAGGCCAGAGCTCGTGGTAGAAAACTTTGGGGCTGTTTCTCTTGTGTTTTGATCAATAAAATTTGTAGTTTGAAGGAACTTTTGTACCTTGTTCGTCTGACTTGTTTTTGTCAAGTCTTTCTCGTCGAGTTTCTGCACAGCACTACCTTTCTTCGGTGGTTTTATCATAACTCGAGTTTTACAGGTCTGATCGACGTGATTCTTTTTAGGTTGTCTTACAACTTGATTTTTTATCATCTGTGAAAATTTTACGGTCATTGGATTTTTGGTTTCTGATCTACACTAGTTTCTTTGCAGTGTTCTAGAACTGTTTTTCTCGGGTAGGACAGATTGACCTTTGTTCGATCTTTCGATCGTAACTTGAGTTTCTCAAGACGGATTTTCGTGATTCTTGTTGTGACGTCATCGCTACTTGATTCTCTACAATCTATACTAGTTTTTTCACAGTTTAACATATTTAGATTAGTTGCACACATGGTTTCTTTAACAGATCGGTTTCTACCAATGGGTGTTTTGTTGCTTCTGCTGAAAAGTTTTAATCTACCATTCACCCCCCTCTGGTAGCTTTAAACGTGCTCTTTTATCCTGCAATGACTATAGCCAAGGAATGACAGATCTCAATTGATGTATAAATGAGCTTGAATTAAGAACGGATGACATCTACAACACTCTCCAAGGGCATGTCCAAGGTACCCAAGACTAGCAACAACATATGGACACTCAATTCATGAACCTCGACTCTACGCTACAACAACAACATGCCGATCTCGAGGCATACTTCCATCATCAAGGGTTCAACCCTCGACATGGTGGTGAGTGAAGAACAAGCTTGGGGGAGGACCCCCACTTGAGGTAAATTGTATCAACCCCTTTACATATTTATTTTCCATTATACCATCGTTCACCTTGCATGTAAAATATATATATATATATAATAAATTTTAGGATAGATTTGATTTCAAATAAAATAAATGATATGCGGTAAGAATGTTTTGGAATTCACATAGATGAAATAATGAATAGTTGCTCTGTTTTAATTTTCCTAAGTCTCTAGTTTACAACTTACTACTCTCCAACATATTGCTCTCATTGGCTAGGATTGCTTTTGCCTTGATTTAGAAATTGTGGGTAGCAAAAGCTTAATCCATTCTAAGTTTTTGTGACATATGATATAGTGATAGGGCTGTTATTCCTAGTTTGAAAGTGAACTTTAGATTTCCGGAGAAATTCTAACAAGATTTAAGCTATTCTCATTTGATTGGAAATACCTACCAAAGCCATATCATATATCACATTGATAGACCTTATGCATATGCTATTTGTATTCACATTGAGCTTTGTCAAACTAGTATAGACCTATGTGAGATTTCATTCATTACTTTTTGAATTCAAGACTTCACTTGCACATGTTATACTTCTACACTAGAAGTAAGCAAAATTCCACCATACCACCATTCCACAATAAAAATAGAAACTCCATATCATTCATGCTTAGTACTCTCTCCAGAATTTCTTGCATAAAAAGGGAGTAGAAGACATGGCTACAAGAAAAAGAAAAAAAAATAGCCATGTTTCATCCCTACAAAATAAGAGAGTCCACTCAAAAAGGAGTCATCTCAAGATCCACATCCACTCCATTCCATGACACATGCACAAGTCTTGAATCAAATTGTTTTGAATTGATTTCTCCTAAGGCTTACTCTTTAACTTAGCAATATTATGTGTTACAAATATGCCTACTATATTGCCTACCAAGCTCCACATACAAGCCTTATGTAGAGGTAGGATGAATTTAGGCAAAATGCCTTGGTGAGCATATATTTTCACTACACACAAAGGAGAGACTTGCGAGAATCAAATTGAGATACTTAAAATCTAAATTGAACTCTCCGTAACATGAGTGGAACTTGATTTCTAGGGTATGTGTGCTCCATTTGCTGTTCTATCTTTCAACCACCCATGAATAGGATATGGCATAAGCCCCATAATGACTTAATATGGATGAAGTATCGTGCCAATTTTTGCAATACTAGGTAGAGTATTTTGTTGTGCACATGGTACTTTTGAAAAGTAGAACATTGTAGAAACTCATCATCAACCTAATGTCTTGACTTTGCTCGGGATGAGCAAAGGATAAGCTTGGGGGAGTTTGTTGACGGTTGTTATATACCAATTTCACCCATCAATATAACTCAATTATGTGAAAGAAATATCATTTCTTGCACACATCACCTTTCAATTTAACATATTTCCACTTGTATTTTGAGAAAGTGGTGCATGTCGGTATTCTATGCAGAATTGAAGTGAAACAAGGGATGGATCCTATAAAATATCATTCCAGCCAATCAAGCGATGCCACGTGGCACCACATGGATCAATTGGCCCGCAAACAAAAGTATCTAAGGCCATCCAACGGTGTAGCACCCATATTAGTCAATGGGACCCACCTGGAAGTCACCCTGAGGAAGCACACCAGAAATGGTCAACATTTCTGTTCGGCCGACTAGAGGGTTCAGCCGAACCCTTCCCGGCGCCAAACTCGGTCAACTTCCACGTGTCTACTCCCTATGCTGCCCTGGTCACGATGAAGACTGATTTGCGTGCTTTTGGTAGCGGGAACGGACCCTTCTCCAAGCTATAAATAGGACCCCTCACCCCTCACTTCAACACACACGACTTGAGTATTCATCCGTTGTATCCACTACTCTCCATAGGTTTATACGAGTATAGGCTATAGAGAGAAGAGATTCTAGTCCATAATCCAAGTAGGAGAGGAGTAGAAGGAGTATCTTCCCAATTTCCTATTGGGAAAGGTATGGATCTTATATTCCTATTTGTATTTGTGACTTTGTTTTTTAATAAAGATGTTAACTTTAGTCTTCAATTGTTCATATACTTGGATGGAGTGTTTCTTGTTTGATTGTGGATTCCATGTATGTGGTAGGAGTAGTATTTATGATTATGCTATACCATTCTCAATGTATCATCATAAACATTATAAACCTCCACTATAGTCTAATTAGCTATGACATGATTATGTCAACATGAATCACTTATGCTATGAATTAACATTGGTTCAACGATGATTTAGTTCATTGCCTTAGGATGGCTTGTGCCTAGGCTCTTAAGGTAATTACTTAATATGCTAGCATGGTGATTGGATAGAGAATAGAGTTGAATGTCTCGTATGCCCATGGATTGAAGAGGTAGGCAGTAGGTGGTGACAGCCCTATCTGTCCTTTCTAATCCTCCATGTTTGGATATGCCACAGGCTCTTGGCGGGAGTCGTCCTAGTATTGCTAGGGGTAAACCCATGCCCGATGTGTTAATCCACTTAGCATGAGAATTCATAATTTACATGATCATTAGTAACTAACCTAGGCTATGTATATGTACATTCGAAGCATTGTAGTAGTCTATACCTAGTTCTTAGCCTGGTCCCTCTTTACCCCATATTATCCCCTTAGGATAGAATGCTCTTGTGTGTGTCACACTACCTCAATTACCCTTTATCCATCCTTGCTAGAACCCTACCTAGGCCAACCTAGCCTCTCCACTTGATGATTGTTTTACTTCCATCTAGCCTTCTTTTGGGAGAATATAAATGACACCCTTTGGGAATACTCTTAGAGGGGAAATGCTACATCGATAGTTTTCATGCGCTTGCGGATTTACATGTATAATCTAAAATCTATTAACAAACATTTCTGGCACCACTGCTAGAGATGAATTGTTATTAGTGCGTAGGAACCATCAACACTACTCCCAATATCCTTACAATTACAATCATCTAAATTCCAACAATCGTTATCTTTCAATTCCCAAGGGAAAACCTCCGCGGTTCAACGGAAATGATTATACCATGTGGAAGTACAATATGAAAATGCATCTAATCTCCTTGAATTCCAGGCTTTGGCATATTGTGTGTACAGGTGTAGATATCCCAGATACAGACGATGAACTCACTTCGTAACAAGAACAAGAAATTCACCATAACACACAAGCTGTTGCAGGGATCACTTCATCTCTAAGCTGAGAAGAGTTCACCAAGATTGATGGACTAGAAAGCGCCAAGGAAATCTGGGATACACTCAAGACCGCACATGAAGGAAATCACTCAGTTTGTGAGGCGAAAATTGAAATGCTCGAAGGAGAATTGGGGAGGTTTGGCATTGAGTAGGGCGAATCACCTCAAGACATGTACAACTGAATGAAGACACTTATCAACAAGATACGTGCCTATGGACGCAAAAAGTAGACTGACCATGAGGTGGTCAAAAGGATGATAAGAGCATTTATGCCAAGAAATGTCAACTTGTGCTCCATGATCCGTGAAATCCCGAGGTTTCACAAAATGACTCCAGATGTACTATTGGGCAAGATTATCAACCATGAGATGATGGAGAAGGAGACCCAATATGTCAAAGACTTGGCTGAACTTACTTCCTCCAAAAAGAAGGACGTTGCTCTCAAAGCAACTTGCAAGCCTAAAGGAAAGGAAGCTCGTGAAGCACAAGATGAGGATGGCACAAGTGATGTGAGCACCGATTTGGATGATGAAGAGATGGCACTCTTCATTAAGAAACTTAAGCGCATGATGAGAAGAAGGAAGGGCAACAACTCTAGTGATGGGAAGAGAAAAGAGAAATGAAAATCCAAGGATTGACGTACCTGCTACAACTGTGGTGAGTACGGTCACTTTATGGTTGACTGCACATATGAAGAAAATAAAAATAATAAGGAAGTGAAGCCTCAAGAGAATAAAACCTTCAAGAAAAGGAGGCAAGCTCACCAAGTGCACATTGTCAATGAGTGGGACTCAAACAAAGAGTCCTCCCCCGATGAAGAAGAAGAGATGCAACCATTGCCATCAGGAAGCCTACCAAGAAGTCTATGCTCTTCCCGAACATGGGAGGACGGGAGACTCATAATCATACTTGCCTCATGGCTAAGGAAGGAAAGAAAAAGGTTTGACTTACACTTCCCTCGATTAATTCCTCCATTGATGATTTTGATAGCTCTAGTGAAAATGAGGAAATGTTTAAAGGGTTGAGTAAAATTTCTTTAAAGAAAATGAAAATGTTGTCGAATAAAATTTTTTAGAAGGAGGAGCTTGTCAACCAACAAGAAGATATGCTCATCCGCGAAAGAAAGAGATATCAAGAGGTTGAGAAACTCCTTGAGCTTGAGAGAGAGAAGAGCAACTCACTTGAGCATGAGCTAGCCTTGAGTAAGGAAACTTACTCAAAACTAGAAGACTCACACTTTGCAATCAAGGATGAACTTGTTAACTTGTCAAAATTTAACAAGATCCTTGAGGTGCAAATTTAATCACTTAAGCAAAGTGACTCCTACTCCTCCAAGAGCTCACCTTCTAAAGGTGTAAATTCGACAACAACTGTAACTTGCAAATGCTCTAGTAAGAAAAATATTGTTAAACATGACTCTTCTGTTTCACATGTTAAACATCCATCCAAAAGTGTCATCTTTGACAACGAAAAGATTAAATATGCACGTATTGCATATATGATCACTAGACCTCCTAACGTCAAAGATGGTCTAGGGTTCACTAAAGATAAACACATGTCCACTAATGTTCAAGTTAAGAAGCAAATTACTTTTGTTAAGGAAACATCACATGAATCTGAATTGCAAATACTGTTTTGTACTTTTAATGCTTCATATGTACTCATGAAAAATAAATATGGACATGTTTTTGCTAAATATGTAGGGCCACGCCTTTGAGACCTATGTGTGCTGAATACATTGGCTTTGACAATAAAAGTTTTGAATGCTACCATAACATCTTTTTGGCAAGGTCTGACTCTAGCTCCGAGCTTCTGCAAGGTCCGACAATAGGTCCAACTTTCTTTGTCTAGATCCGACATGTTTTTGGGTAGCTCCGGTGAGTTTTGTCTTTAGCTCTGCCATGTCTTTGATAGCTCCGGCATGTCTTTGTTAAGCTCCGGCACTAGGTTATACTAGCTTTGGTAAGCCCTGGCGCTAGGTTATACTAGCTTTGGTAAGCTCCGGCTCAAGCTTCGGTTAGCTTTGGCAAGGTCCGGTGCTTGATCGGAATGTTCCAACTTTTAATGTGAAATGTTTCAAACTTGCTTTACATTGTTGGAAAGTTTTCATAGTATTCTTTTACTAAGTTTTTGTTGTGTTTTGGTTGATATGGCTGATATCGTTTTGCTATGCTTTGCAACATGCTTATGTGAGGTGCTCACGTAAGGTGTTGTGTTTGGAACTGACTTGAGTCAAGTCGCGGACTTGGGCTTGAACGGATTGGTTGTTTGTTCATGTGCAGGTGTTGCTTGAGTTCAAGTCATAGCTGATGATAGGATTCTTTGGACTAGTCTCAGGGAGGAGATGAGGTTCCAACAACCAAATTCAGGAGGAATTGTGGTTGAGCAGGTCAGGAGGTCGCGCAGGATGATTGAATCAAGGGCAGTGCATATGAAGGTTACTAGACATCGAAGGAAGGTGTTTGCACGTATGCATGTGATGCATGACGTGGCAACATGGTTCTGAAGATGGTTTATGGATGGGAAGATCTGGTTGGAAGGATCGGATCGTATCGGTTGATGACTTTGGCTGCGACGGAGTCGGTTATGGCTCGGTATGGAAGGTATCAAGTTTGTTATGATAGGATTTCGTGTGGGTCACGAATTTGAGTTGTTTTAGGAATGTAGGATACATTTATAAGGTTATTGGAAGTCTTAATATTGCTTCTATCTGCGTATAGAAGAGTCTTAAGAAGTTATGGAAAGTTTCGATTTGTGAACGGAGTAGGATTTGGGTCCTGATTTGAGTTGAGTTGGCTTTCAAGCTGGTTATATAAGCAAGGGAGGCCAGAGCTCGTGGGGCACGACTTTAGGGATGTTCCTCTTGTGTTCTATTGAATAAAATTCGTAGTTCGAAGGAACTTTTGTGCCTTGTTCGTCCGACTTGTTCCAGACAAGTTTTACTCGTCGAGTTTCCTGATAGCACTACCTTTCGTCGGTGGTTTTATCATAACTCGAGTTTTACAGATCAAATTGACGTGATTCTTTTTGGTTTGTCTTCACAACTTGAGTATCTATCATCTATCAAAATTTCACGGTCATTTTATTTGTGGTTTCTAATCTACACGAGTTTCTTTGCAGCGTTCCAAAACTGTTTTTCTCGGGTAGGACAGATTGACCTTTGTTCGATCTTTCGATCATAACTTGAGTTTCTCTCAACGGATTTGAGTGATTCTTCTTGTTTTTTTTTCGTGACTTGATTCTCTCTGATATATATCACTTTTGTCACGGTGAACACGTTCATATTAGTTTCACACACGATTTCTCTAACAGATCGTTTTTCTGCCGAAAGGGGTTGGGATTTAATTGTTTCCGCTGCGTAAGATTTTTAAATCTACCATTCACCCCCTCTGGTAGCTTTTCACGTGCTATTCGATCCTACAATTGGTATCAGAGCCACAGTGCTCTAATCGTTGTGATTTGCATGTTTTTTTGACTAATCATCATGGAGAAATACCTTGTGTGTTTGCTGGTATTGATTTTCAGGTTGGGAAGGCACGCATGGAGGCTTTCATCCAGGCGCAAGGCTTTGCAATATGGGAGAAGGTGTACAAGCCTTATGAACTGCCGTCAAATGATCAAGTTACAGCTACAAATCTGAGAGATGTCAACAACAACAACAAGGCTCAAAACTTGATCATACAAGGATTGACTTAAAGCGACTTCGACCGTGTTGCACACCTCCGATCTGCATACGATGTGTGGAAAGCACTTTGTGACTACCACGAAGAATCCAACACGATCATGGAGGTAAGGCAATACATGTTTAAGAAAGAATACATGCGCTTTGAGATGAAACCCGGTGAGTCAATTGATGATCTCTTTGCTCGCTTTAATAAAATTCTCAGCAACTTGCGTAGTGTCAATGTTAATTTTTCTAATGCTGAAAATGCTAGGCAACTTCTTAGTGCATTAGACATGTCAATCTGGGAGATGAAAGTTACATCTACTCGTGAATCTACTGTCATGAGTACACTTACTTTAGATGTGCTTTACTCTAAACTCAAAACTCATGAAATTGACATCTTATCACGTAAGAACCCAAATAAGTCTATTGCATTTGTCTCACAACGTGATATGCCTAGCTTCGACCAATCATCATCTTGCAATACTCTTGCTTTGTAGTCCTCACTAATCCTGGAGCAGATGAGGAATTTCCAGAGGAGGAGCTAGCACTTCTCTCTACTAGGTTCTCAAAAGCATTGCAAAATGTGAGAACTAGGAGAGGAAGCTTCAGACCTCAACGATGCTTCGAATGTGGTAAGACAGGACACTTTCGTACAGAATGCCCTAACCTTTCAAGTTCTACTTCCCGAGAAGAAAAACAATCAAGGACGAAGCACTCCTCAACAATCAAGGAAGAAGAAGATTTTATCTCCGCACTCCAGGAACTTGGCTCAAGCGACGTGGACATTGGAAGGGACGAAGATGAAGATGATTTAGCCAACTTATGCTTCATGGCGGGCAAAACAAGATCAAGATCAGATGAAGATGATTTAGCCAACTTATGCTTCATGGCGGGCAAAACAAGATCAAGATCAAGTCAGGAGGATGCAGAACACAACAGTGACGACGATGAGGTATGTTCTACCTGTAATGAAATGTGTGATGCAATTTCTCGTGCAACTATTATTGTTAAGAAAAAGGACAAAAAGATTAGGGATAATGCTGCTAAAATTGAATCACTAGAATCTGAAATCAACCATTTGAAATCCTTGATTCCTAGTGATGATTCTTGTCCCTCTTGTGATTTAATCTATGAACAATTGTCCACATTAAGAACTGCATATTCCTCTACTCTAGATAGACTTGAACTTGAAATTGAAAAGAACAAAAAGCTTGCTGCACTTCACATTGGAAACTTAAAAGATGCGTCTTGTTCTACAATTGATTTGCATTGTTCTAGTTGTGATGATCTTGAAAAGAAACTAAAAGATGCCATGAATGAAATTTCAATATTGAATAATGTTGTACATTCTCATGAAGTTAAATATTGTTCCAATTGCAAATTAAAACGAAAAACTTCATGTGAAAATTGCCTTGATTTGTCCAATAAACTTGATAACATGCATAGGACATTAGATCGGTTTTGTAATGGGAATAAGAACCTAAACTTGCTGCTGAATTCTTCCAAGTCTTGCAATGATAAAACTGGTTTAGGTTTTGATTCTCATGCTCATGCGAAGGCACATCCACCTAAAATTGTAAAGTCATTAGGAAGTGGTTTGATTCAAACAGTTCCTAAACAAAAAGAAGTGGTTTTCAAATCTGCAGGAGTGTTGTCTCATTCGGTTTCAAATAAAAATATTGTCTGCTCATCTAGACATGAACACAAAGTTAAAATTCATTTTACCTACTGTGGTAGAGATGGTCATGTCATAGATTTTTGTTATAGACTAGCTAAAAAACAGAAAAGGGAAAGAATGATTGCTAGATCTCATAACTTTCATGCAAAATTTGCTGCACATATTAAATCGAATGTCAGGAACATGCAACATGCTGTTATGAGTCAAAAACATTCAAAGTTTACCTCCGGACCTTCTGTTTTTGCCTTCAGAGCTACTGATTTTTGTGCTACACAAGTAACACCTTATAGGTCAGTAGTTAAGAATAAAAAACCTCAAACTTTGACTCATAGACCTGCTGCAGCTTTCGCTAGTTTTTCTGCTGCACATTGTGTGACTCAGTACTGGATAGCTAAATGCCTTTTGACTAACCCCAATATTGAGTCATCGATGTATTGTACTTCTATGTAGGTTACATGCTTGAGGAAGGAGAACATTTGGATTGTGGATTCATGTTGCTCACACCACATGACCGGTAACAAAGAATGGTTCTCCTCCCTCTCTTTTGTGTCAGGTGTAGAGAATGTTACTTTTGCCGATAATTCTTCAACTCCTATAATTGCTAAGGGTTTGGTTAGGGTAAATGATCACTACACTTTGAAGGATGTGGCACTTGTCAAAAATTTGAAATACAACTTGCTTTCTGTTTCAAGATTGCTAGATGAAAATCTGGAAATTATTTTCAATAAAAACTGATGCAAAGTTGTAGGTTCAAATAGTGAGTTTATTTTTAACATGTCTCGGTTTGGAAGAGTTTTTAAAGCTGATTTTGATATGTCTTCTATAAGCATAGGTGTCTAGTTGCTAATGATTCAAAGGACTTATATTTTTGCATTGTAGACTTGGTCACGTAGGCTTTGATCACCTAAAGCGTGTTAGTGCTCTTGATCGCATATGTGGGCTGCCTAAGCTTAAAGAGGACAAAGAAATTGTGTGCTCTTCTTATAGACATGCTAAGATGGTTGCAGGTTCACATACTCCTCTCACAATGATCATGACAACTGAACTGGGTCAACATTTGCACCTTGACACCATAGGACCTTCACGTGTTCAATCCTTCGGAGGTAAATGGTATGTTCTTGTGATTGTTGATGATTATTCTAGATACTCTTGGGTTTACTTTATGGCATCTAAGAATGAAGCTTTGAGTCACTTTAGAACTTTATTTCTTAGATTATCAATTGATCACCCAGGATCTTTAAAACAATTAGAAGTGATAACGCAACTGAATTTAAAAATCAATCTTTTGATCACCTTTGTGCTGAAAATGGAATAGATCATCAATTTTCTTCACTATATGTACCTCAACAAAACGGTGTTGTAGAAAGAAAGAACAGAACCTTAGTTGAGGTGGCTAGGACTATGCTTGATGAATATCAAACTCCTAGGAAATTTTAGGCTGATGCGATTGCAACCGCTTGTTATGTCTCAAATCGTGTTTTCTTGCGCACTAAGCTAGGTAAAACACCATATGAGCTCCGATTTGGACATAGGCCTAGTGTTACGCACTTTCGGGTCTTTGGTTGCAAATGCTTTGTTAAGAAACATGGTAATCTTGATAAATTTGAACCTAGATCCATTGATGGCATGTTTCTTGGTTATCCATCTCATACTAGAGCCTATCGTGTGCTTTTACTTGACACTAACAAAATTGTGGAGACTTGTTAAGTGTATTTTGATAAAGCTAGCCCGGGTACTAGCTCAAACATTGCAGGTCCAGATCCATATCCGCAGGGGGAGAGCATTTTCGTTGAAGATGAGGAAGAGTCAGCACCGACGACCACCATTGTTGGTCCAGATCCTCCTCAAGTCACAAGCTCATTGATTTGTGATCAACATGAAGAAGAAGAAGCTTGTGAAGTATCCACTCCCCTCCGGGTTCTCAGAATTCATCCTCCACAACAGATTATTGGTAGCTTGCACGAAAGAGTTACACGGTCCAGGTTTTGTGATCCAAACTCTCATGCTCATTCTGCTTTTGTTGCTTCTTTTGAACCCAAAGCACGCACTCACTAATGAATCTTGGATTATTGCCATTCAAGAAGAGTTAGAAAATTTTGAAAGAAATAATGTTTGGAAACTTGTACGTCCACCTCAAGGTCACACATTAATTGGAACTAAATGGTCGTTTAAAAATAAACAAAGTGAGGATGGGGTTGTGGTTAGGAATAAGGCTAGGTTGGTTGCACAAGGTTTCACTCAAGTTGAAGGTCTAGATTTTGATGAAACTTTTGCTCCTGTTGCTAGATTAGAAGCCATAAGAATTTTGTTAGCTTTTGTTGCATCTGAAGATTTTAAGCTATATCAAATGGATGTCAAAAGTCCTTTTCTCAATGGCTACATAGATGAGGAGGTTTATGTCAAACAACCACCAGGTTTTGAAAATTCAGATTTTCCTAATCATGTTTACAAACTGTCCAAAGCCTTGTACGGTCTCAAACAAGCCCCTAGAGCATGGTATGATAGGTTAAAAACATTCTTACTTGAAAAGGGGTTTACCATGGGCAAAGTTGATAAAACTCTTTTTGTGCTTAAGCATGGCAATGACTCATTATTCGTTCAAGTGTATGTGGATGATATTATCTTTGGTTGTGCTTCTCATGATCTTGTGTCCAAGTTTTCAGCTATGATAAGTTCCTAATTTGAGATGAGTATGATGGGAGAACTCACGTACTTTTTGGGGCTGCAAATCAAGCAAACCAAGGAGGGTACCTTTGTGCATCAAATGAAGTATACAAAAGACCTCCTAAGGCGCTTCAACATGGACAAAAGCAAGCCTCTTCGGACACCAATGGGAACAGCAACAACACTTGAACTTGATGAAGATGGTGAACCTGTGGATCAAAAATAATATAGAAGCATGATCGGATCACTTTTGTACCTCACGGCATCAAGACCGGACATACAATTCAGTGTATGTCTTTGCGCATGGTTTCAAGCCTCCCCGTGTGCTTCACATCGTCAAGCCGTCAAAAGGATTCTCAGGTACTTACATGGAACTCGAGAATTTGGTATTTTTCTTCCTTCTTCCTCAATCGTTACTTTGAAAGCTTTTTTTGATGCTGATTTTGGAGGTTGTAGGATTGATAGGAAAAGTACTTCCGGTGCTTGTCATTTTCTTGGTAATTCACTTGTTGCTTGGTCCTCTAGAAAACAAAATTCAGTTGCACAATCCACAGCCGAATCTGAATATGTAGCTGCTGCTAGTGCTTGCTCACAAATTCTTTGGATTTTTTGGACTATGGGGTTGATCTAGATAGTGTTCCACTGTTTTGTGATAACACTAGTGTCATTTGCATTGCTAAAAACCATGTGCAACATTCTATAACTAAGCACATTGATATTAGGTATCACTTTCTCCGTGATAATGTTGAAAAAGGAAACATTGTGCTTCACTATGTAGATACCGAACAACAATTGGCTGACATTTTTACAAAACCTTTGGATTTCACTTATTTTTGTTTCATTCGTAGTGAAATAGGGGTTATGCATCCTTATGGCTTACATTGAGGGGGAGTTATCAAACCCTAGAAGTCTATGTGTGAATCTGAAATTAAAATAATATGAGCATAGTATTTCATACATATATGACTTTGTGATTCCTTTTACATGCTGAAAGTTCTTACTACATTACTCGTGTTATACGTTTTGTAGTTTTTGCCATGTCTAGTAATTGGAATAATTACTTACACTAAATCTGGTCATGGTGGAACTTTCTTGCTGTTTTGGACTTGTTGCATGCTCACAAGTGCTTTTAATCATAAATAATTAATCATGTAATCAACTCACTTGTTGAGTTTTTTTATGAAAAAATATAAGTTGAGAAAAGATCAAGAGAATATGCATGCATCGCACTTCTTCTTTTGAGATGGCTTATCATTGCACATAGATATGAACTTGGAAGAAGTTGTGTATGACTAAAACCATGTCCGTAAGCTTCTGATTATCAAATGACATAGGCTTGGCTTCGTTGGTTAGAATAAGGCAGATGCACATATAATCTCTTGCAAATATCATATGATCTAAATTTGTGCCTTGAAAAATAATAAAATGCAGCAACAAGTGTCATGCTTTCAGGTATTGAAATAGTTATGTTTGTGAGATCATGACTTGCTAAAACTGAAAATTACATTTGATCTCTAGCATGGCTTACACTACTTTATGTATCTCATTGTTGTGATAGTGTAAGTTACTTGATAGTATGACTTGGATGAGCTTTGTTTTATATGTTATAATATGCTCATAACAATTAAAATTTCTCTTTTGAACCTTACTGAATACATTGTCAAAGGGGGAGAGATAATATGGTGAATTATTCAAGGGGGAGAAATATGTATAGGGGGAGAAATTTATTTCTAGATAAATATGTATAGGGGGAGAAATTTATTTCTATCTCATTTGATTTTCAAAAAGGGTGAAATCTGTTCTCAAAACTTTTCATGCCAATGTTCGGATTTTAAATGGTGTTGCCAATGCATTCATCAAGGGGGAGATTGTGAGACCTATGTGTGCTGAATACATTGGCTTTGACAATAAAAGTTTTGAATGTTGCCATAACATCTTTTTGGCAAGGTCCGACTCTAGCTCTAAGCTTCTGCAAGGTCCGACAATAGGTCCGACTTTCTTTGTCTAGATCCAACATGTTTTTGGGTAGCTCCGGTGAGTTTTTTCTTTAGCTCCGGCATGTCTTTGATAGCTCCGGCATGTCTTTGTTAAGCTCCGGCGCTAGGTTATACTAGCTTTGGTAAGCTCAAGCTTCGGTTAGCTTTGGCAAGGTCCGGTGCTTGATCGCAATGTTCCGGCTTTTAATGTGAAATGTTTCGAACTTGCTTTACATTGTTGGAAAGTTTGCTTAGTATTCTTTTACTAAGTTTTTGGTGCGTTTTGGTTGATATGGCTGATATCGTTTTGCTATGCTTTGCAACATCCTTATGTGAGGTGCTCACGTAAGGTGTTGTGTTTGGATCTGACTTGAGTCAAGTCGCGGGCTTGCGCTCGTACGGATTGGTTGTTTGTTCATGTGATGGTGTTGCTTGAGTTCAAGTCATAGCTGGTGACAGGATCCTTTGGACTAGTATCAGGGAGGAGATGAGGTTCCAACAACCAAATTCAGGAGGAATTGTGGTTGAGCGGGTCAGGAGGTCGCGCAGGATGATTGAATCAAGGGCAGTGCATATGAAGGTTACTGGACGTCAAAGGAAGGTGTTTGCACATATGCATGCGGTGCATGATGTGGCAACATGGTTCTGAAGATGGTTTATGGATGGGAAGATCTGGTTGGAAGGATCGGATCGGATCGGTTGATGACTTTGGCTGCGGCGGAGTCGGTTATGGCTCAGTATGGAAAGTATCGAGTTGGTTATGATAGGATTTCGTGTGGGTCACGAATTTGAGTTGTTTTAGGAATGTAGGATACATTTTTAAGGTGTTTTGAAGTCTTAAGATTGCTTCTATCTGCGTATAGAAGAGTCTTAAGAAGTTATGGAAAGTTTCGATTCGTGAACGGAGTAGGATTAGGGTCCTGATTTGAGTTGAGTTGGATTTCGAGCTGGTTATATAAGCAAGGGAGGCCAGTGCTCGTGGGGCACGACTTTGGGGCTGTTCCTCTTGTGTTCTATTGAATAAAATTCATAGTTTGAAGGGACTTTTGTGCCTTGTTCGTCTGACTTGTTCCAGTCAAGTTTTAATCGTCGAGTTTGTGGACAGCACTACCTTTCGTCGGTGGTTTTATCATACCTCGAGTTTTACAGATCCAATTTACGTAATTCTTTTCAGGTTGTCTTCACAACTTGATTATCTATCATCTATCAAAATTTCACGGTCATTGGATTGGTGGTTTCTGATCTACACAAGTTTCTTTGCGGCGTTCCAGAACTGTTTTTCTCGGGTAGGACAGATTGACCTTTGTTCGATCTTTTGATCATAACTTGAGTTTCTCTCAACGGATTTGAGTGATTCTTCTTGTGTTGTCTTCGTGACTTGATTATCTATGATATATATCACTTTTGTCATGGTGAACATGTTTAGATTAGTTTCATAGATGATTTCTCTAACAGATCATTTTTCTGCCGAAGGGGTTGAGATTTAATTGTTTCCGCTGCGTAAGATTTTTAAATCTACCATTCACCCCCCTATGGTAGCTTTTCACGTGCTCTTCGATCCTACAACGCCACAAGAACTTAAAAACTTGTGTGTGGGTGTCCAAGACTCTTGTGACTAACCTGAGTGGACCCAAGCAAGCTTGGGTACCTAAAACCAATGATTAAGTCTTTTTGCAGGCCTACTCCTCTGGTGGATCGAAATGGGTGCTAGACAATGGATGCACTAATAACATGACTGGAGAGAGAAGTATATTCGTAGAGTATGAGCGCAACGTCGATCCAAGTGAAGGAATATACTTTGGAGACAACAACCTAGGAAAAGTCCTTGGTAGTGGTAAAATTGAAATTTCTTCTCAACATACTCTTTCAAATGTTCTACATGTCGATTCTCTAGATTATAATCTTTTGTCCATATCTCAGCTGTGCAACAAAGGTTATAATTGTTTATTCACTAATGAGGGTGTGACTGTTTTTAGAAGAAGCAATGGCTTGATTGCATTCAAGAGAATGTCAAAGTAAAAGCTTTATCTTGTTGACTTCAACAATGATAAAGTTGAACTCAACATCTGCTTGGTTGCTAAAACTAACATGGGATGGTTGTGGCATAGATGGCTAGCCCATGTTGGGATGAGAAATCTGCAGAAACTTCTAAAAGGTGGTCACATTCGAGGTTTAAAAGATGTTGTCTTTGAGAAAGACATGCCGTGCAGTGCATGCAAGGCGGGAAAACAAGTTGGAGCACCACACCCCGCTAAGAATGTGATGACTACCTCAAGACCACTGGAACTTCTTCACATGGACCTCTTCGGTCCAATTTCTTATATAAGCATCACCGGTAACAAATATTGATTGGTTCTTGTTGATGATTTTTCTAGATTTACCTGAGTGTTTTTCTTGTATGATAAATCAGAAACTCAAGGAATCCTCAAGAAATTTCTGAAAAGGGCGCAAATGAATTATCCCCAACCATGAAGAACATTAGAGGTGATAATGGAACGTAGTTCAAGAATACATAAGTTGAGGAATACCTATATGAACAAGGAATAAAGCATGAATTTTCGGCAACTTACTCCCCACAACAAAATGGAGTGGCCGAAAGGAAAAACAGGACATTAATTGAAATGGCGAGGACGATGCCAGAAGAATACAAGACTTCGGACCGGT
This sequence comes from Tuctoria greenei, assembly GCA_036927565.1. Taxonomy (NCBI): domain Eukaryota; kingdom Viridiplantae; phylum Streptophyta; class Magnoliopsida; order Poales; family Poaceae; genus Tuctoria; species Tuctoria greenei. The sequence continues at coordinate 242,446,764 of JAYESD010000002.1, forward strand.
TTTGGGCTGAAGCGGTGAACACCGCTTGTCACACCACAAACCGGCTATATCTTCATCGACTTTTGAAGAAAATACCATATGAGCTTCTCACTGGTAACATACCAAATGTTTCATACTTCAAAGTATTTGGATGCAAATGTTTTATTTTGAACAAGAAACCTAGGACAAGTTTGCTTCAAAATCTGATGAAGGGTTCATGCTTGGATATGATTCAGACGCCTATGCCTATCGTGTCTTCAACAAAGTCTCTGGCCTTGTTGAAGTAGCACGTGACATAGTGTTCGAGGAAACTAATGACTCCCAAGTGGAGCAAGTTGATAAGTGTGTGCTAGATCAAGAAGAGGCCCCATGCCAAGCGTTGAGGAGGATGACACTTGGTGATATTCGATCTCAAGAGCAACCACAAAACTCAAGTGCTCAAGATGAACCTCAACACCAAAGCAACGATCAAGGGGGAGCTCATGCACAAGATCAAGATCAGGAAGATCAATATAATCATGAAATCAATGATCTAGGGGGAGACATTGACAATGAAGAAAATGAAGTGGAAGCAACTTCACAAGTCCCTCACCCAAGAGTACATCAGAGTATACAAAGAGATCATCTCGTCAACAACATCATTGGAGACATTGCCAAGGAAGTAACCACTAAATCTTGAATAGCTAAATTCTATGAACTTACTCTTTTGTCTCTTTTCTGGAACCATACAGGGTAGAGGAAGCACTAAAGGATCCAAATTGGGTGATTGCAATGGAAGAGGAGTTGAACAACATCAAGAGAAATGAAGTATGGGAGCTTCTAGAAATACCAATGGTGAACATCGTAGGAACCAAATGGATCTTTCGGAACAAGAAAGATGAACATGGAGTGGTAACCAGAAATAAGGCGTGACTTGTGGCAAAAGGATACTCATAAGTCGAAGGTTTGGACTTCGACGAAACTTCCGCTCCCGTAGCTAGACTTGAGTCCATTCGTATTTTATTGGCATATGCTACTCACCATAATTTTAAGCTGTATCAAATGGATGTCAAAAGTGCCTTCCTCAACGACCCCATTAAGGAGGAAGTATACGTGGAGCAGCCACCGGGAGTTGAAGATCAAGAGTACCCCAACCATGTGTATAAACTGCGTAAGGCTGTCTATGGACTTAAACAAGCTCCTCGAGCTTGGTATGAGTGACTTAGAGATTTTCTAACTAAAACTGGTTTTAAAATTGGAAAAATTGATTATACTTTGTTTACAAAACACTTTGATGATCATCTATTTGTGTGTCAAATGTATGTTGATGATATCATTTTTTGTTCTACTAATAAATCTTTTTGTGAACAGTTTACAAGATTATGATAGACAAATTTGAGATGTCGATGATGGGTGAATTAACGTTCTTCTTGTGATTCCAAGTGAAGCAATTAAGAGAAGGTGATGAGTTGGTTTAGGCCCGATCTTCCGAAAGGTATGTCGATTGGGGTGGAGAACTCGACGTTGATGATCTGCGGCACTCGAGCGGTTCGAGTACCCCTGCAATCACTACACCACAGCTCCGTTGGTTATCAACTGTGCTGCACACGCTTGACCTCGCCAAGAAGGCTAATCCCTGCACGTGCAACCGAGAACACGAGCAAGAACGTAGAAGACACGATCGGAATTCGAGAAGTTGGGGTCTCACAAACCGAACCGTAGAACGGCGATTTTATTGATCTAAGCAAAACCCACCGAATATGACCAGCGGCTGCAGTATTTATAGGCTAGGGTTCGACCAAAACACGATTAGACGCGTCCCTAATGGACTCTTACGGGATACAAGGCCCAAAGGCCCGATTCGGTGGCGCAGCACGGACAGAAATCTGGACTCGAGTTGTTTCGACGATTACCAATGACTCCGGAGGAATTATGAGGTGGGACGAGAACCATTGGAAAGTTTATCTTCTCCTCTTTCCGTACATATGTAGAACGTCGAAAACGGAGTTTGTATGCCTCCTGGGCGTCTGTTTTAAGGTGGACTGCTCCTGGACTCCGAGTTGAACTCGAGTCCGAGTTGTAAACTGTTTCCATCAACTTGTGGACGTCCCAGGTGGTTCTCCACGCTCCCAAGGCCTCCTTCCTTCACTTGTTGATCTTCTAAATTATTCCTAATAACAATTAAATCATCACATAGCAATCTATTCTCAAACTCACATGCAAAAAAAGTTAAGAACGAATTCACCTGCTGATTTAATAACCGTGCCCGTGCTCTTGTGATTGGTCCTTGCAGTTCAATGCGCGTCTCCGCTACTGTGATGTCCTCATCATCCTCCCCCTCTTGAATTGGAGTCTTCCTCGACTCAAGTTCATCTTCTTCTACCAAGTACGGTCGCAAATCTGAAATGTTAAATGTAGGACTAACCCCAAAATCGGGAGGCAATTCAAGCTTATATGCATTATCATTAATCTTTTCAACGATCTTAAAAGGACCAGCAGCTCGTGGCATAAGTTTAGATTTTCCCAAGTCGGGAAATCGCTCTTTTCTCAAATGTAACCACACTAAATCGCCCGGTTCAAGTTTTACTTCTTTTCTACCTTTACTACCTGCAATCCTATACTTCTCATTCATCATTTCAATATTTTTCTTTGTAGTTTCATGCATCTTAAGAATGAATTCAGATCGTTGTGTAGCATCCAAATTTATAGTTTCAGAAGGAGGCAAAGGTAGTAAATCAATAGGAGCACGGGGATTGAAACCATACACTACCTGGAATGGACTTACCTTTGTCGTGGAGTGAATGGATCTGTTGTAAGCAAATTCTATATGTGGTAAACACTCCTCCCACAACTTCAAATTTGTTTTCAAGACAGCCCACAACATAGTGGATAAAGTACGATTAACTACCTCGGTCTGTCCATTCGTTTGTGGGTGACATGTAGTTGAAAGCAGCAACTTGGTTCCTAATTTATACCACAAAGTTCTCCAAAAATGACTTAAAAATTTTGCATCACGATCAGAAACAATGGTATTTGGCACACCATGTAAACGAACAATTTCCTTCATAAATAAATCAGCAATGTGTGAGGCATTATCATTCTTATGACAAGGTATAAAGTGTGCCATTTTGAAAAAACGATCAACAACTACAAAAATACTATCCCTCCCCCTCTTAGTCCTAGGCAATCCCAAAACAAAGTCCATAGAAATATCCTCCCAAGGTACACTAGGAACAGGAAGAGGCATATAAAGACCATGTGGGTTAAGGCGAGACTTAGCTTTTTTGCAAGTAGTGCATCGTGACACGTAGCGCTCGACATAACGCCTCCTCTTTGGCCAAAAGAAGTGTGTGGACAGAACGTCTTCAGTTTTCTTCACTCCAAAATGTCCCATCAAACCTCCTCCAGTGCTTCCTGCAAAAGCAATAGACGAACGGAGCTAACTAGAACACATAACTTGTTAGCACGATAGAGGAGACCCTCTCGCATCACATATTTATTCCAAGTTCTTCCTTCTCTACAATTTTCAAAAGCATCCTTGAAGTCCAAATCAGTAGGATATAATGCTTTAATTGTTTCCAAACCAAAAATTTTATGATCAAGTTGGGACAACATGGTATAACGCCTAGATAATGCATCGGCAATGATATTTTCCTTCCCTTTCTTATGCTTAATAATGTATGGAAACGACTCTATAAACTCAATCCATTTAGCATGTCGTTTATTCAGTTTGGTTTGACATTTAAGATACTTCAATGATTCATGATCGGAATGTATGACAAACTCCTTAGACCAAAGATAATGTTGCCAAGTTTGTAATACACGTACTAAGGTATACAATTCCTTATCATAAGTGGAATAATTCAGAGAAGGACCATGAAGTTTTTCACTAAAGAAAGCAACGGGTTTACCTCCTTGTATGAGAACGCATCCAATACCAATGCCGCTTGCATCACATTCTAGCTCAAAGGTCTTGTCAAAATCAGGAAGTTGTAGTAATGGTGCTTGTGTAAGCTTCGATTTGAGAGCATCAAAAGCTTGTTGCTGCTGTTCGCCCCATCGAAATGGAACTCCCTTCTTTGTTAGCTCATGTAGAGGTGCTGCAATGGTGCTGAAATTCCGCACAAAGTGCCGATAAAAACCTGCAAGACCAAGAAAACTACGAACATGTGTGACGGTTGTTGGGGCTGGCCACCTGGTGATTGCTTCAATTTTTGCCTCATCCATCTCAATTCCCTGCGAGGAAACGACATAGCCAAGAAACGAGACTCGATTGGTGCAAAAGACGCACTTTTCGAGGTTACCAAACAAACGTGCATCTCTCAAAACAGTAAAAACAGCACGTAAATGATCAAGATGTTCATCATATGACTTGCTGTAAATGAGGATATCATCGAAGTAAACCACCACAAATTGTCCAATGAAAGCACGTAAAACCTCGTTCATTAATCGCATAAAGGTGCTGGGTGCATTAGTTAAACCAAAAGGCATGACTAACCACTCATAAAGTCCAAACTTGGTTTTAAATGCAGTTTTCCATTCATCTCCTAGTGCCATTCTAATTTGGTGGTAACCACTACGCAAGTCAATTTTTGTGAAGATGATAGCACCATTCAATTCATCAAGCATGTCATGTAATCCAGGAATAGGATAACGATATCGAATGGTGATGTTATTAATCACTCGACAATCAACACACATGCACCAACTACCATCTTTCTTAGGAACCAAAAGAACAGGAACGGAACAAGGGCTACGGCTTTCACGAATGTACCCGCGGTCTAAAAGATCTTGGACTTGTCGCTGAATTTCCTTAGATTCTTGTGGATTCGCCCTGTATGCTGAACGATTTGGCAAACTTGCTCCTGGAATCAAATCGATCTTGTGTTCAATGCCTCTCATCGGTGGTAAACCAGGGGGTATCTCGGAGGGAAACACATCCTCAAACTCTTGCAAAAGGTTAGCAACAGCAGGGGGCAATGCAATAGACAATTCATGAAGTGAAAACATGGCTTCTTTGCAAACTAAAGCATAGAACATCCCCTTAGCATCGAATAAATCAGCAAGTTCAGATTTAGTTGCGAGCAATGATGGTGATTTTAACTTAATAACTTGCTGTTTTTCAGATTCTAATTTTGTTGCTTTGCCCTCACGAATTTTACTCATCTCAAAATGCACAATTTCAGCAGGAGTCATGGGAAGCAAAGTGATTTTCTTTCCCTTATGCATGAGAGTATATTTATTGGTTCTACCATGATGAATAGCATTTGTATCAAATTCCCAAGGACGACCCAATAAAAGAGAACAAGCATCCATAGGAACAACATCAAAATCAGCAAAATCATGGTATGAACCAATTGAAAAATGGATTCTCACTGTTTGTGTTACCCGAACCTTACCGCTGTTGTTGAACCATTGAATATGGTACGGATGAGGGTGTGCTCTTGTTGTCAAACCGAGTTTCTTGACGACGTCCGTGTTTACCAAGTTATTGCAGCTACCTCCATCAATTATGTTGTTTACACGGCAGTCCTTGACGACGAGAAACATGTGGAAGAGGTTGTGTCGTTGTAGCTTGTCGTCGGTCTCCACTTTGGAGCTCAAGGCACGCTGCACAATGATGCTCCTATAGTTCTCCGTCGCCGCTGTACCAAGTACCTCTTCTTCGGTGTGTTCGTCATTTGGATGTGTAAAGTTAGTAGCAAGAGAATATTCATCTTCAACATCCGAAGTACTATCATACCCGCCATCGTCGCGTGCTATGTATGCTCGTTTGCTCGGGCAATCTCTCATCATATGACCAAGTCCCTGGCAGCGGTGACACTTAATGACGGAAGTACGACCCGTAGAAGGAGTGGACGATGAAGGCTTGAATGATGCCGCCTTGCTGCCTTCCGGCACGCGAGAAGGTGGAGCAATAGGTATAGTTCGTTGGCCACCATTGGGTGGTGTAGTCGCTGCACGGGGGGCCGAAGATGGTGCTGTTTTGGATGGTGTAGTTGCTGCACGCGGCGTGAAGTTGCTCCTCGTGCGTTGTTGCTATTGTTGTCGGCCCTGCAATTCTTTTTCTGCCAACATAGCAAGCTGAAACAATCTGTTAACAGTATCATATTCATTGTAATCAACAATGTCCTGAATTTCACGCCTCAACCCCCCATAAAAACGAGCTATTTTATCATCCATGTCCTCTACTACCCCACAACGCAGCATACCCTTTTGTAACTCTTGATAATACTCCTCTACGGACATGCTACCTTGGTCTAAACGCTGCAATTTTTTGCGAAGGTCCCGCTGAAAAGATGGAGGAACAAATTGAACACGCATAGCTTCCTTTAATCTATCCCATGTTGGAGGATCAGTTCTAGTTTTAACAAGTTCATTCCACCATATGATAGCAAAGTCCTTAAACTCACTAGTGGCTTGACGAACTCTATGTTGTTCAGGAACAAGATGGGAATTAAATTTTTGCTCTACTGTTATCTCCCAATCAAGATAAGTCTTAGCATCATAAGCACCAGAAAAAGAGGGTATAGTAAATTTCACTTTAGCAAAAGGATCATCAGGAGGGCGATTATAATTGTTATGATTATTACCTCCCATACCTCGATGATAAAGTGGCAGTCTTGGCTAATTATTGTGATCTTCCAGTTCATCATAAGCATTGTCTTCTTGTCTTCCAGCGAGAGGCAACCGAGCCTCAAAAGTATTCATCCGAATAGCAAGGTCATCCAGTTGGCGAGTCAAGTTTGCCAATGACTCCTCCGTTGTTGCGTTGTATTTGGCGAACATATCCGTCATGGCCTTCATCATATCACGTAACTCAACATGTTGAACACATTCGTCATTATTGTCTTCTCCTGCCATTGCTAGTAGGAAACAAAAGACAACAAAAAAATGTTATCCCTATCAACTACAGTGACAATGTGGAAGGTGGAAGAAAACAATCTCTCTCGCTCAAGCGTCTTACCACGCTCTTACAAGTGTTCTTACTGACACAGCAGGTGGTGTGGACAGTGAGATGAACCAATGAAGCGTGGGGTGATTGCAAAGGTACCTGTTATGCTCAAGAGAAAGGTGGAGCTTGGATGGCACAATATGGTGGCTAATAAGCAGAAAATTGTTAACAGCTAAAAAAAGTTGAATAAGTATTCAATGTAGGAAACTGTTGCTGGTCAACCGAGTGCCGTAGAGCCTAGCACAACACAAGGAAGTATCAAGGCAAAAGAAAGACAGAATGATATAACCAACAAAACAGCACCAAGTGGTGTAGGCCAATTGCTTTAATATGCGTGCTCTTCACTATTTTTTTCTTTTTTGTAATATTTTTTTGATATTTTTTCTTTACTCAGGAGCACAAATATAGGAAGCACACAAATTTGCAGCTCAATTGGATGTAATATGCGGCCTATAGAAAATCAAGAAGATTCTTTAAAATTCGTGTTGAAACTTCGGAGGCCGGATAGCCTATCTTCCGAGGGGAATTTGGGAAATCTAATTTCACCGAACGCGGCTACGCGGCAGAAAATCAGATGCGAAATTTTGCGTAGATGAATTTGAAAAAAAATTTGTCCGATTTCGAGTTCGTATGCGAAAGTTATGGCCGTTTTAAGGTAGGCTATCCGAGTTACGATTTTTTTAGATGTTGATTCCAACTCGGTTTGAGAACAGAACTCGCAATCGGATACGAAAACGATCGGAAATTTGCACAGCAACTAATGGGGTGGTGTGTGATTATTCAAGGATGAATGGCACAAAGATTTGTCACCTAATCTAGGGCTGGCGATGCGGGAGTTCACGCAAGGCGGCTAGCTAGGGCAAATCGATGAACGTGGCGGATCGGTTTGTTATTTAGGGATCGTGGAATAGGTGTCGAATAGCAAGAAAACAAGGACAAAACACGATAACTAGGACCCAAAAACACAAAGCTAAACCAGCAACAAGACTCAACCACACGAATGCAAACTCAACAATGCAAACTGAAAAACGAAACTGCACGCACTATAGTCTGGGAAGCGGTAAAAACGATCTAATTTTTTTTGTGGCTTTTCTGTGGACTCTAGGTACGAAACAAAATCGATCTAATGGAAGGAAGGAAAACAAAGATACCTCACGGGCAACCTGGAAATCTGATACCAATTGATGAGTTGGTTTAGGCCCGATCTTCCGAAAGGTATGTCGATTGGGGTGGAGAACTCGACGTTGATGATCCGCGGCACTCGAGCGGTTCGAGTACCCCTGCAATCACTACACCACGGCTCCGTTGGTTATCAACCGTGCTGCACACGCTTGACCTCGCCAAGAAGGCTAATCCCTGCAAGTGCAACCGAGAACACGAGCAAGAACGTAGAAGACACGATCGGAAATCGCAAAGTTGGGGTCTCACAAACCGTAGAACGGCGATTTTATTGATCTAAGCAAAACCCACCGAATATGACCGGATGCTGCAGTATTATAGTCTAAGGTTCGACCAAAACACGATTATACGCGTCCCTAATGGACTTTTACGGGATACAAGGCCCAAAGGCCCGATTCGGTGGCGCAGCACTGGACAGAAATCTGGACTCGACTTGTTTCGACGATTTCCAATTACTCCGGTGGAATTTTGAGGTGGGACCAGAACCATTGGAAATTTTATCTTCTCGTCTTTCCGTGCATATGTAGAACATCAAAAACGGAGTCCGTATGCCTCCTGGGCGTCTGTTTTAAGGTGGACTGCTCCTGGACTCCGAGTTGAACTCGAGTCCGAGTTGTAAACTGTTTCCATCAACTTGTGGACGTCCCAGGTGCTTCTCCACGCTCCCGAGGCCTCCTTCCTTCACTTTTTGATCTTCTCCATTATTCCTAATAACAATTAAATCATCACATAGCAATCTATTCTCAAACTCACATGCAAAAGAAGTTAAGAACGAATTCACCTGCTGATTTAATAACCGTGCCCGTGCTCTTGTGATTGGTCCTTGCAGTTCAATGCGTGTCTCCGCTGTTGTGATGTCCTCATTAGAAGACACCTTCATAAGCCAAACCAAGCCCATCAAGACACCTATGGCAACCAATGTACATATCGATCTCAACAAAGATGGTCCATATGTGGATCAAAAGGTATATCGGTCTATGATTGGCTCATTACTTTATTTATGTGCATCTAGGCCAGATATCATGCTTAGTGTTTGTATGTGTGCAAGGTTTCAAGCCGCACCTAAAGAGTGTTATTTAATAGCTATAAAAAGAATTTTAAGATACCTTGTGCACACACCCAACTTGGGACTTTGGTATCCCAAAGGATCCCAAAGGATCCAAGTTTAACATAATAGGGTATTCTGATGCCGATTATGCAGGATGCAAAGTCAATAGAAAGAGCACGTCAGGGACTTGCCAATTTCTTGGCAGATCCCTAGTTTCATAGTCATCTAAAAAGCAAAACTCCATTGCTCTTTCCACAGCTGAAGCAGAGTATGTTGCAGTCGGTAGTTGTTGCGCACAACTACTTTGGATGCTACAAACTCTAAGGGATTATGGTTACAATCTGAATCATATTCCACTCCTATGTAATAATGAGAGTGCTATAAAAATTGTACACAACACGGTAAAGCACTCAAGAACTAAGCACATAGATATTCGTCATCATTTCTTAAGAGATCATTCATTAAAAGGTAACATTGTAATCTCACATGTTAGGACTGAAAAACAACTTGCAGACATTTTCACCAAGCCATTAGATGAAAAGAGATTTCAAGAGTTAAGAAATGAACTAAATATACTTGACTCTCGAAATGTGGCTTGAAACACTCCATAGCTGGTTGTGATTTCAAATATTACTCATTTCTGCGAAAATTTGCCCCCTTATCTTGATTTTCTCTTGAAAACTATTTAGATTAGTGAATCTTGGTGAATTATGGCCATTGTATGATTGTTGATTGCTTGCTGGTCATGTTCATCAAGATTATTTGTCAAATGATGTCCTTTAGATCACTATTAGTTCAAACTCCCAAAATCAATTTGTTCCATTCTGTTCTGTCAAGCTGACCCGGACTAGTCCGGCGCCAGCACCGGACTGGTCCGTTGTCTCAGACTAGTCTGACCCTGGTCCAGCATCCCGAACATGTCCAATCATCACCGGACTAGTACGTATCTTTCGGGCATAACCATAGCTCGCCGCCAGAACTTCATCTCCCTCCTATCATAATCGCTTTTGCTCTCCCTCTCTCTTTCTCTCTTCAACCTTGGGCTCCCAAGGCAATTTTTGCGCCTAGCCATCAAAATCGAAGATTTCTCCAAGGGAAATCCTCTCCTCGGCGCGAAGCTTCCCCACTCCGGACTAATCCAGACCCTGCTCCGCTCCTCCAACTCCAATCTTCAAATTTTTTGGTAAAATCTCACTTAACCCTAGTTCTCACCTTTTCTCCAATCTTGCTTATTTTTCTTGATTCCTAGGACACACATTATCTTTATAGATGTATTCCTACTGTATTCCTACCCGTTGTGCATCATTTGAGCTAGATTTGTTGAAAATAGGAAGTTAGGATTCATAGGTCAGTCCGGACCAGTCCGGTGTTCAAGTGCAGACAAGTCCGGTACTCCGTACAAGTCCGCACTCTGAAAATGGACAAGTCCAATATCCTGACAATTTGAACCTCTAAATTCTTATTTGCACAAATTCCAAAATCAATTCTTATCAATCCATTAATTCCCCTTTTAGGCACGATGTCGTCAGCTTTCGAGGATAGCTCATTTGATTATGACGAAGAGTGTGACCGTGCAAGAGTGCAAAGAGCCAAAGAGAGAGTCATGAAGAAGAGGCATGACCACAATGTTCACTCCTCTCCTCCCGACGATGTTCTTCCTAAGAAGAGGAGAGTTGTAGTGAAGAAGCCTCTGAGCAAGGAAGGTGATGGAAGCTCGTCGGCACCTAAGAGAAGCCTCAACAAGGGCAAAGGACTGGCTAGTGGTCCAATTGGCCCTTTGAAGATGAAGGCTCCTATTCACCGCAACAGGCAGCCATCAAGTGATGATTTACTAGAAAAGGGAATGAAATGGCTGACAAATATAAGAAGATTGAGGTCTATGAGCAGCCTAAACAGTCAGCTGACCCAAGGTTCTAGAGCAACTTTCATGCTGACTATTATGAGCATGTTTACATGAAGATGAGAAACCCAGTGATTGAAAGTTAGTGGGTCAATATCACCTACCTCCAATCCAAGAAGTTCCAAGCCTATCAAAGAGGTCCTAGAGGCATTGGAGGGACACGGGTTGAAGGATCTCATATCCTTCCAGTGGGACTAGAACAATGAGGTTATAACTCAGTTTTACTCGACTCTCTACTTCGCCCGTGATGATGGTGACAAGATGATATTGATGACACATGGATCCAAGTACAGTGTCACCTATGAGGAATTTGCTAGGATACTTCATCTTGAAGGTACCTTGGAAAATTATCTCATTATTCATAACTTAAAGCCTCTACAGAAAGATGAGATAGATTTCCTCTATGATACAAGAATGCCTTACAAGTCTCCGACTACCAAATATTTGAAGCCATTCTTTGTAGTCTTGAATAGAATTCTGAGAAAGACCATAGCTCCCAAGGAAGGAGATGCAGGAACCATCCAAGGGACTCTAAGGACCTTTGATGAAGGTGATAAGCAAGAGAAGGACCTTCATTGTCTTTGAATACATCAACAATGACATTGTGAACATATCCATTACTCCAAACAGGTCCTGTGGCTATGCACCCTATATCATGTACATGATTGAGAAGGTGATAGGACTAGAGTTTGTCAGAGATGTTCCTCACACAGGCCTTAAGCCCAAGAAGCCTATAGTATACACTATTCCCTCTGCTCCTACCTCACCTGTAGCGGAACAAAGATCTAAGAGGGCTCATGAAGGCTCAAGGACCTAGGCCGCTACTCCTGCTCCTCCACACTCTAGAGAGTCTTCCAGTGGTGTGCTGAAAATGCTTTCCTCCATCTTTGCATCCTGCCGCAAGGTGGAAATTAAGCGGCACAAGGGAAGTCGGCTAGGAAGATACATCAAAGATATGTGAAGACCAACATCAAAGCTATCTTTCAGAAGCTAAACAGTGAGTCAGTGGGGTCACCTCAGATTTTAGATGATTCTGAAGAGGATTTCACTGAAATGGCACCCCTCTTGGAGCAGGAGTTGGCATCATTTGGTCTAGCTAGTGTCTTCGCTCCTCCTCCTTAGCAAGCACCTGAAGATGGAGAATAGGATGAAGATAGGACTGGGAATGAGGCAGGCAGTGGCGATGAGTGGTTCCACTCAATTTTTCCCTTTTTGGTGCCTTGATGCCAAAGGGGGAGAGATTGAGACTAGTAGCTTATTCTGTAGCCTTAAGGACTTGTGATCGAGGACATGTATCTCAATTTCAAATAATTGTAATCTCTTGTCGATGTGCTTACTTTATTTAATGTGTGATGCTTAGTTTAATGTTAATGTGATGATTGTTGCTATAAGTTCTTATCTTTTGCTCATCACATAATTTGATCACACACTCTATAGGCACCCCACCATAAAGAGTGTATATATGTGAGAAGTTTTTGTTACTCATTTATGATTCTCATATATGCACACTTTATGAAAATCAATTTTTACTCTTAATTGTGAAATCTCAATTGGTTGTCATCAATCACCAAAAAGGGGGAGATTGAAAGTTCATCTAGGAAATCCCTTGTTGGTTTTGGATGATTGATGACAAACGAATGAGATCCTAGTGAACTTGTTGAGATGCATGCAGTTCAACTCAAATGAGATAGTTTGGTGCACTCAAAAAGTGAAAATGAAGTGATTAAGAAAGAGAAACGCCCAACTGATGAATGAAGCGCAAAGTAGACTTAATTGTATAGGATGTGTGTGAGAGACACATTCCAACAGCTCAAATCATTGCGTAGCGGTAAGGGCGTAAAATCAATCTTAAAATTCACTGAGCACCGGACTAGTCGGTTCATAGACAAGACTAGTCCGTTCAACTCTTTGTTGTCTCACCTCACAGTGCACCGGACTAGTCCGTTCATGGACCGGACTAGTCCGATCAACTTTCTAGAATGTCACTTCACAGTGCACCGGACTAGTCCGTTTATGGACCGAACTAGTCCGTTCAACTTTTTGTAAACTCAATACACTGTGCACCGGACAAGTCTGTTCAAAAACCGGACTAGTCCATTGAACTCTCTGATGTTTCATAACACATTGCACCGGACAAGTCCATTTATGGATCGGACTAGTCCGAGAAACTTTCTGATGTTCCAATTCACAAGGCACCGGACAAGTCTGGACTCCCACCGAACTAGTCTGGTATACCTCACACAATTTAGGATTCCTAGTGTGCTGCACATTTCATGCTAATTTTTCACAGCACACCGGACAAGTCCAGTCCCCAGTACGGACTAGTTCGGTCTTCAGGATCCCTAACGGTAATATTTTTGGAAACACTATAAATAGGAGATCCACGACCCCACAACTACAACTCTTGCATTCTACTATTCAGAATTGAAACCCTAGTGCCAACACCTGTCCCAAGAGCACAAAAACACATCTCCCCACACATCTAAGATCCTCAAAAGTGAAATTCTTTGAGTATTCAGATTTGGGATTAGAAGATCGTTGTCTACGCGTTATTGAGCTCTTGGGGTTTGATCTCTATACACTCTTGCATTACTTGTAATATTTTCGAGTGTGGGAGCCCTCAATGTGTGAGGTTGCCACACCAACCTAATGATTACCCGTGATAGTGGAATCAAGTCAGCCTTGTGTGGTGACTTGATGAGGAAAGGGTTTGAAGAGACCCGGCTCTGTGTGGGCTTCCTCAACGAGAAGTAGATCTCTTTGGTGAGATCGAACCTCGGTGAAAATATGTGTCTCATGTGTTCCATTGTTTTACTTTTACAAGTTTCATCATATAGGGCATTAGAATTGATCAATCAAATAATTTGTGATCCATGTGAATATTAAGTAATATTATCTTTTGTTCAAGTTGAAAGAATAGTAATTACATTCCGCTGCAATTTCATTTGAAGATCCTGCACAATCGCTTAATAGTTTCATTGAACTGAACAACTGGATTAGTTCGTAGCACCAACCGGACAAGTTCAGTCCCTCTGGTATTTAACGATTTAATTAAGTGTGCGGGAAAACTTTCAAAGACTATTCACCCCCCTCTAGGCCACATTCAAGGATTTTTACCAAGGTTCAATCTCACGAAAGAGATCTACGTCATCGTTGAGGAGCCCACACAGAGCCGGGTCTCAACCAACCCTTTACCTCGTCAAGTCAACACGAAGGCCGACTTGAGTTCCACTATGACACAGTAATCACTGAGTTGATGGGGCAACCTCACAAGCTGAGAGCTCCCACAAGTTTACAGCAAGAAAACAGATCGAATAGTCTCTAAAGATTTACATGAAATGTGATACTGTATGAGAGATCAAACCTCAAGAGCTCAACGATGTGTAGACATCACTCTCCCTTTCCCAAATCTTGATTCCATAAAGATTGAACCTTTTGGGCTTTAGATGTGTGGAGAGGAGTGTGTTTGTGCTATAGGTGGCCAATGGGCCATACTGAGCCAGCCTAGCACGAGCACGATTTTAAAACGGGATGTGTCGTGTTGGTCCGATAGCCATTTTATTAGGTCCACACATGGCATGCGGCCCGATTAAACAGGCTGATCCAGGCCTGACCCAAGTTGGGCCGAACGTGCCGAGCAAACCTGGGCACGGCGACGGACCTGCGGCTTCGCGGTGATGGTGGGCAAAGGGAGGAGCATCTGCGCGATGGTGAGTGAAGAGCGACGGATTTGCGGGATGGCGGCTGTTAGCCCAAGGGCGGGCGATGGCCGAAGGGCAATGGATCTATGTGCCACAGCGTGGAGGCGGAGGCACAGACGCGCGGTCCGCGCATAGGGAGGAGGCGAGACAGGGCCGAGTTGGAGGCACAGTCACTGGGTCGAGATCCGTCGGTGACGCTGTTCGTCAGAGGGGTTGGGGGCGCAACCACGCTGGCCACTGCGAGGGCGGGCAGCGACATCATTGCTGGAGGCCGAAGGGAGCACAAGGGAGGAAGGAGGAATCGAAGGAGGCCAGTAGGAGGTGGACGAGTTGGTGGAGGCGGAGGAGCGGTGTCGCAGCGAGAGGCATACTAGCGACAGTGGGCGACAGGGAGCAGGATGGCGGCGCCGTGGCCGCCAACCGCCAGGGGAACAAGAAACGTGGATGGCAGCGGCCGGGTGGAACCCAATTTAGGGTTTGGAAGTGGAGCACTCGGCTTTTATATTTAACCTATCAGGTCAGGCTTTCTTGGGCCGTGCCAGGCTGTGCTACATCCTATCAGGCTAGCCGTGCTGCACATCGGGCCTACCAGTCCGCCTCTTATTCGGCCCGCGCCCAGTTGGCCCAACAGGCTTGCAGCTGAGCCCAGGCACGACCCCGGTCAGGCTTCAGGCTGGCCCGGGCCCGGTCCCTCCCGTGTCGGGCCGTGTTCGAGTCGATCCGAAAAGGTCGGGCTTCATGCTAGCCCATTCGACAAGCCTGAACCTGCCCCGGTCCCTCCCGTGTTGGGCCGTGTTCGGGTCGTGCCGAAAATGTCGAGCTTCATACCAGCCCATTCGGCAAGGCCCATCTGGCCACCTCTTGTTTGTGATCTTGGGACGTGTGATGGCGCTAGGATTCTTGGTTTATCGTTATGGCATCATGGATCACCTATTTATAGACATTTAGCAAATTTACCATTAGGGATCGCGACGGTCGGACTAGTCCGCTCATAGGACCAGACTAATCTGGTGTGTTGTGTGATATGTGCATGAAACATGCAGCACACCTGAAACCCTAATTACTGTGAGTGAACCAGACTAGTCCGTATTGGACTAGACTAGTCCATTATGATTCCAATAACCAAATTGGACTAGTTCGTATGAGACGGGCTTATCCGGTGCAAGGTGTGGTTTGTGTGATGTTGACGGACTAGTACGCATTTTGGGACTTGTTCGTGCTAACAATAGAGAGTTAACCGGACTTGTCCGTATGGGAACAAAATGGAAATCAGACTGGTCCATGTAGGATCGAAGAGCACGTGAAAAGCTACCAGAGGGGGTGAATGGTAGATTTAAAAATATTACGCAGCGGAAGCAATTAAACCCCAAACCCTTTCGGCAGAAAAATGATCTATTAAAGAAATCGTGTGTGAGACTAAAGTGATAGGTATCAGATATAATCAAGTAACGAAGACAACACAAAAATAATCACTCAAATCGGACGAGAAAAAGTCAAGTTATGATCGAAAGATCAAACAATGGTCAATCTGTCCTACCCGAGAAAAAACAGTTCTGGAACGCTGCAAAGAAACTCGTGTAGATCATAGACCACAAATCCAATGACCGTAAAATTTTGATAGATGATAGATAATCAAGTTGTGAAGACAACCTAAAAAGAATAACGTCAATTGGATCTGTAAAACTCGAGTTATGATAAAAACCACCAACAAAAGGTAGTGCTGTCCAGAAACTCGACGAGTAAAACTTGTCTGGAACAAGTCGGACGAACAAGGCACAAAAGTTCCTTCAAACTACGAATTTTATTCTATAGAACACAAGAGGAACAGCCCAAAAGTCGTCTACCACGAGCTCTGGGCTCCCTTGCTTATATAACCAGCCCGTAGGCCCACCCAATATCAACTAGGACTCCAATCCTACTCAGATCACGAATCGTAACTTTCCATAACTGCTCAAGATTCTTCTATACGCAGATAGAAGCAATCTTAAGACTTCCAAACACCTTAGGAACGTATCCCACATTCCTAAACAACTCAAATTCGTGACCCACACGAAATCCTATCATAACCAACTCAAATCTTTCCATATTTGAGTCAAACCCGACCCAGCCGCAGCATGAGTCCATAACCTAGTCGGTTGGACCTTTCCGACCAATTCTTTACGTTCACATCTCTTCATCACGTCTCGGAACCATGTAGCCACATCCATGCACTCCTTGCACACGTGCAAACATCTTCCAATGACGTCCATGATACCTTCATATGCATTGTTCTTGATCCAAACATGTTGCGCAACCTCCTGATCAGCTCAACCACAATTCCTCCCGAACTTGGTTGTTGGAACCTCATCTCCTCCCTGAGACTAGTCCAATGGATCCCATCACCAGACATGTCTTGAACTCAAGCAACACCTACACATGAATAAACAACCAATCCATACAAGCCCAAGTCCTCGACTTGACTCAAGTTAGTTCTGAACACAACACCCGACATGAGAACCTCACATAAGCATGTTGCAAAAACACAGAAACACAATATCATCCATATCAACCAAAACGCACCAAAAACTTAGCAAATGAATACTAAGCAATCTTTCCAACAATGTAAAGCAAGTCCGAAACATTGCAAATGAAAAGCAGAAGCACTACGGTCAAGTTCTGCCAGAGCAACCCGGACCTTGAGCCGGAGCTAACAAAAGCTAGTAGAACCTAGTGCCGAAGCTTACCAAAATTAGTACAACCAAGCTCCCGCTGGAGCTTACAAAACTAGCAGGATCTAGCGCCGGAGCTAACCAGAACTAGTCGGAACTAGTAAACCCAAAAACCAGAGCTAGAAAAATCAACTCGGAGCTTAGCAAAAAACATGTCGGAGCTATCAAAAACATGTCGGAGCTATCAAAGACGTGTCGGAGCTATCAAAGGCGTGCCGGAGCTAAAGACAAAACTTCACCGGAGCTGACCAAAGCTAGTCGGACCTAGCATCGAACGTAACCGGAGCTACCCAAACCAAGCCGTACCTACCGTCGGACCTTGCTGTAGCTTAGAGCTAGAGTCGGACCTTGATAAAAAGGTGTTTTGGTGATATTTAAAACTTTTATCATCAAAGTCAAGTGTATTCACTACAAGCCAATGTATTCAGCACATATAGGTCTTACAATCTCCCCCTTGATGAACGCATTGGCAACACCATTTAAAATCCGAACATTGGCTTATTCTCATTAAAAGTTTTGAAGGCAATTTTCTCCCCTTTTGTAAATCAAAAGTAAAATGAGAAGAAAATCTCTCCCCCTTTATTATCTCTTTTTATGCACATATTTTCTTTCTCTTCATGCTTATCTCTCCCCCTTTGACAATGTATTCAGCAAGTCATGAGCATATAAACAAATTATCTCTCCCTTTTTAGTTGTTATGAGCATATTATAACATATACATATAAACAAAGCTCATCCAAGTCATACTATCAAGTACTTTACATTATCACATCAATGAAATACATAAAGTAGTGTAAGCCATGCTAGAGATCATATGTAATTTTCAATTTAAGCAATTCATGATCTCACAAACTTAACTCTTTCAAAACCTGAAAGCATGACACTAGTTGCTGCATTTTATTATTCTTCAAAGCATAAATTTAGATCATATGATATTTGCAAGAGATTATATGCGCATCTGCCTTATTCTAACCAACCAAGCCAAGCCTATGTCATTTGACAATCAGAAGCTTAAGGACATGGTTTTAGTCATACACAACTTCTTCCAAGTTCGTATCTAAGTGCAATGACAAGCCATCTCAAAAGAAGAAGTGTGATGCATGCATATTCTCTTGATCTTTTCTCAATTTATATTTGTTCATAAAAACTCAACATGTGAGTTGATTACTTGATTAATTCTTTATGATTAAAAGCACTTGTGAACGTGTAACAAGTTCAAAACAGCAAGAAAGTTCGACCATGACCAGTTTTAGTGTAAGTAATTATTCCAATTACTAGACATGGCAAAAAACTACAAAATGTATAACACGAGTAATGTAGTAAGAACTTTCAGCATGTAAAAGGAATCACAAAGTCATATATGTATGAAATACTATGCTCATATTATTTTAATTTCAGATTCACACATAGACTTCCCAAGTTTCAAAACTCCCCCTCAATTTAAGCCATGAGGATATATAACCCCTATTTCACTACGAATGTAACAAAAACGAGTGAAATCCAAAGGTTTTGTAAAAATGTCAGCCAATTGTTGTTCGGTATCTACATGGTGAAGCACAATGTTTCCTTTTTCAACATTATCTCGGAGAAAGTGATACCTAATATCAATGTGCTTAGTTCTAGAATGTTGCACGGGGTTTTTGGCAATGCAAATAGCACTAGTGTTATCACAAAACAGTGGAACACTATCTAGATCAACCCCATAGTCCTTAAGTGTTTGAACAATCCAAAGATTTGTGAGCAAGCACTAGCAGCAGCTACATATTCAGATTCGGCTGTGGATTATGCAACAGAATTTTGTTTTCTAGAGGACCAAGCAACAAGAGAATTACCAAGAAAATGACAAGCACCGGAAGTACTTTTCCTATCAATCCTACAACCCCCAAAATCAGCATCCGAAAAAGCTTTCAAAGTAACGGTTGAGGAAGAAGGAAGAAAAATACCAAATTCTTGAGTTCCATGTAAGTACCTGAGAATCCTTTTGACGGATTGACGATGTGAAACACGTGGGGAAGCTTGAAACCGTGCACAAAGACATACGCTGAATTGTATGTCCGATCTTGATGCCGTGAGGTACAAAAGTGATCCGATCATGCTTCTATATTCTTTTTGATCTACGGGTTCACCATCTTCATCAAGTTCAAGTGTTGTTGCTGTTCCCATTGGTGTCCGAAGAGGCTTGCTTTTGTCCATGTTGAAGCGCCTTAGAAGGTCTTTGGTATACTTCGTTTGATGCACAAAGGTACCCTCCTTGGTTTGCTTGATTTGCAGCCCCAAAAGTAAGTGAGTTCACCCATCATACTTATTTCAAATTCGGAACTCATCATTGCTGAAAACTTGGACACAAGATCATGAGAAGGAAAACCAAGGATAATATCATCCACATACACTTGAACGAATAATGAGTCATTGCCATGTTTAAGCACAAAAAGAGTTCTATCAACCTTGCCCATGGTAAACCCCTTTTCAAGTAAGAATGTTTTTAACCTATCATACCATGCTCTAGGGGCTTGTTTGAGACCGTATAAGGCTTTGGACAGTTTGTAAACATGATTAGGAAAATCTGGATTTTCAAAACCCGGTGGTTGTTTCACATAAACCTCCTCATCTATGTAGCCATTAATAAAAGCACTTTTAACATCCATTTGATATAGCTTAAAACCTTTAGATGCTGCAAAAGCTAACAAAATTCTTATGGCTTCTAATCTAGCGACAGGAGCAAAAGTTTCATCAAAATCTAGACCTTCAACTTGAGTGAAACCTTGAGCAACCAACCTAGCCTTATTCCTAACCACAACCCCATCCTCACTTTGTTTATTTTTATATACCCATTTAGTTCCAATTAAAGTGTGACCTTGAGGTGGAGGTACAAGTTTCCAAACATTATTTCTTTCAAAATTTTCTAACTCTTCTTGCATGGCAATAATCCAAGATTCATTAGTGAGTGCGTGTGATATATCTTTGGGTTCAAAAGAAGCAACAAAAGCAGAATGAGCATGAGAGTTTGGATCGCAAAACCTGGACCGTGTGACTCGTTCGTGCAAGCTTCCAATCATCTGTTGTGGGCGATGATCTTTGTAAAACCGTAGGGGAACAGATGTCTCACAAGCTTCTTCTTCATTAGGTTCATCGTAGATTGATGAGCTTGTGACTTGTGGACAATCAGGACCAGCATAAGTGATAGCCGGAGCTTGTTCAATGTCCGGAGCTGGACACGTGTCAACTTCGGAACTACAAGGCAGTATCACCGGCCCTTCTTCATCTTCGAAAATACCCTCCCCCTGAGGATACAGATCTGGTCCTGCAACAACGGACCTAGTACCTGGGCTAGCTTCATCAAAAGACACTTCACAAGTCTCCACAATTTTGTTCGTGTCAAGTAAAAGCACACGGTAGCCTCTAGTATGAGATGGATAACCAAGAAACATGCCATCAATGGATCGAGGTTCAAACTTATCAAGATTACCATGTTTCTTAACAAAACATTTGCAACCAAAGACCCGAAAGTGTGTAACACTAGTCCTATGTCCAAACCAAAGCTCATATGGTGTTTTACCTAGCTTAGCACGCAAGAAAACACGATTTGAGACATAACAAGCGGTTGCTAACGCATCAGCCCAAAATTTCCTAGGAGTTTGATATTCATCAAGCATAGTCCTAGCCATCTCAACTAAGGTTCTGTTCTTTCTTTCTATAACACCTTTTTGTTGAGGTACATATGGTGAAGAGAATTGATGATTTATTCTATTTTTAGCACAAAAGTGATCAAAAGATTGATTTTTAAATTCAGTTCCATTATCACTTTTAATTGCTTTTAAAGATCCTGGGTAATCAATTCATAATCTAAGAAATAAAGTTCTAAAGTGACTAAAAACTTCATTCTTAGATGCCATAAAGTAAACCCAAGAGTATCTAGAATAATCATCAACGATAACAAGAACATACCATTTACCTCCGAAGGATTGAACACGTGAGGGTCCTACGGTGTCAAGATGCAAAAGTTGACATGGTTCAGTTGTCATGATCATTGTGAGAGGAGTATGTGAACCTGCAACCATCTTAGCATGTCTACAAGATGAGCACACAATTTCTTTGTCCCCTTTAAGCTTAGTCAGCCCACGTATGCGATCAAGAGCAGTAACACGCGTTAGGTGATCAAAGCCTACGTGACCAAGTCTACGATGCCAAAAATATAAGTCCTTTGAATCATTAGCAACTAGACACCTATGCTTAGAGGAAGACATATCAAAATCAGCCTTAAAATCTCTTCCAAACCGAGACATGTTAAAAATAAGCTCACTATTTGAACCTACAACTTTGCAGCAGTTTTTATTGAAAATAATTTCTAGATTTTCATCTAGCAATTGTGAAACAGAAAGCAAGTTGTATTTCAAATTTTTGACAAGTGCCACATCCTTCAAAGTGTAGTGATCATTTACTCTAACCGAACCCTTAGCAATTATAGGAGTTGAAGAATTGTCGGCAAAAGTAACATTTTCTACACGTGACACAAAAGAGAGGGAGGAGAACCAATCTTTGTTACCAGTCATGTGGCGTGAGCAACCTGAATCCACAATCCAAATGTTCTCCTTCCTCAAACGTGTAACCTACATAGAAGCACAATACGTCGATGACTCAATACTGGGGTTAGTTAAAAGGCATTTAGGAATCCAGTACTGAGTCACGCGACGTGCAGTAGGAAAAACACACGAAAGCTGAGACAAAACAGTAGGTTTATGAGTCAAAGTTTGAGATTTTTTATTCTTAACTACTGACCTATAAGGTGTTACTTGTGTAGCACAAAAATCAGTAGCTCCGGAGGCAAAAACAGAAGGTCCGAAGGTAAACTTTGAATGTTTTTTACTCAAAACAGCAGGTTGTACATTCGGTTCAATGTGTGCAGCAAATTTTGCATGAAAGTTATGAGATCTAGCAATCATTCTTTCCCTTTTCTGTTGTTTAGCTAGTCTATAACAAAAATCTATGACATGACCATCTCTACCACAGAAGGTACAATGAAATTTAACTTTGTGTTCATGTCTAGATGAGCAAGCAATATTTTTATTTGAAACCGAATGAGGCAACACTCCTGCAGATTTGAAAACCACTCCTTTTTGTTTAGGAACTGTTTGAATCAAACCACTTCCTAATGACTTTACAATTTTAGGTAGATGTGCCTTAGCATGAGCATGAGAATCAAAACCTAAACCAGTTTTATTATTGCAAGACTTGGAAGAATTCAGCAGCAAGTTTAGGTTCTTATTCCCATTACAAAACCGATCTAATGTCCTATGCATGTGATCAAGTTTATTGGACAGATCAAGGCAATTTTCACATGAAGTTTTTCCTTTTAGTTTGCAATTTGAACAGAATTTAACTTCATGAGAACGTAAAGCATTGCTCAATATAGAAATTTCATTCATAGCATCCTGTAGTTTCTTATCAAGATCCTCACAAGTAGAACAATGCAAATCAATTGTAGAACAACTAGCATCTTTTAAGTTTTTATCATAAAGTGCAGCAAGCTCTTTGTTCTTTTCAACTTCTTCAACAAGTCTATCTAGAGTGGAGGAGTGTGCACTTCTTAATGTGGACAATTGTTCATATATTAAATCACATGAGGAACATGCATCATCACTAGGAATCAAAGTTTTTAAACGGTTGATTTCAGATTCTAGTGATTCAATTTTAGCAGCACTATCCCTAAGCTTTTTGTCTTTTTTCTTAACAATAACAGTGGCACGAGAAATAGCATCACACATTTCTTCGCAAGTAGGGCATACCTCTTCATTGTCGCTGTTGTGTTCTGCCTCCTCCATACTTGATCTTGACTTGCCCGCCATAAAGCACAAGTTTGCCAAATCATCTTCATCTTCATCACTTCCAATGTCCACGTCACTTGAACTGAACTCTTGAAGCGCGGTGATGAAACTGTTGATCATCTTGCATCCTATGGTACCTTTCTTCTTCTTGTTGGAATTTCCAGAGGAGGTCCGAACCTTGCTTTGTTTTTCTTCCCAGGTGGTCGGACCTGAAAGTTTAGGGTATTCTGTACGAAAGTGTCCTGTTTTACCACATTCAAAACAGCGTTGAGGTCCGGAGCTTCCTCTCCTTCTAGTTCTCACATTCTGCAATGCTTTTGAGAATCTAGTAGAGATGAGTGCCAACTCCTCTTCTGGAAATTCTTCGATCTGCTCCAGGGTTAGTGAGGACAACAAAGCAAGAGTATTGCAAGATGATGATTGGCCGGAGCTAGACATATCACGTTGTGAAACAAATGCAATAGACTTATTTGGGTTCTTACGTGCTAGGATGTCAATTTCATGAGTTTTTAGTTTAGAATAGAGTACATCTAATGTAAGAGAACTCATGACAGTAGATTCACGAATAGATGTGACTTTCATCTCCCAAATTGACATGTCTAATGCACTAAGAAGTTGCCTAGCATTCTCAGCATCAGAAAACATTGACACTACGTAAGTTGTTGAGAATTTTATTGAAACGAGCAAAGAGGTCATCGATAGACTCACCTGGTTGCATCTCAAAGCGCATATATTCCTTTTTGAACATATCTTGTCTTACCTCTTTGATCGTGTTGGATCCTTCGTGGTAGTCACAAAGTACTTTCCACACATCGTATGCAGATCGGAGGTGTGCAACATGGTCGAAGTCGCTTTGTGTTAATCCTTGTATGATCAAGTTCCGAGCCTTGTTGTTGTTGTTGACATCTCTCAGATTTGTAGCTGTAACTTGATCGTTTGATGGCACTTCATAAGGCTTGTATACCTTCTCCCATATTGCAAAGCCTTGTGCCTGGATGAAAGCCTCCATGCGTACCTTCCAAACCTGAAAATCAATACTAGCAAACATACAAGGTTTGGCGGAGTACTTCTCCATGATGATTAGTCAAAAAACACGTGCAAATCACAAAGATTAGAGCACCGTGGCTCTGATACCAATTGTAGGATCGAAGAGCACGTGAAAAGCTACCAGAGGGGGGTGAATGGTAGATTTAAAAATCTTACGCAGCGGAAACAATTAAACCCCAAACCCTTTCGGCAGAAAAACAATCTGTTAAAGAAATCGTGTGTGAGACTAATCTAAACGTGTTTCACCGTGAAAAAAGTGATAGATATCAGAGATAATCAAGTAACGAATACAACACAAAAACAATCACTCAAATCCGACGAGAAAAACTCAAGTTATGATCGAAAGATCAAACAATGGTCAATCTGTCCTACCCGAGAAAAAACAGTTCTGGAACACTGCAAAGAAACTCGTGTAGATCATAGACCACAAATCCAATGACCGTAAAATTTTGACAGATGATAGATAATCAAGTTGTGAAGACAACCTAAAAAGAATCACGTCAATTGGATCTGTAAAACTCGAGTTATGATAAAACCACCAACGAAAGGTAGTGCTGTCCAGAAACTCGACGAGTAAAACTTGTCTGGAACAAGTCGGACGAACAAGGCACAAAAGTTCCTTCAAACTACGAATTTTATTCAATAGAACACAAGAGGAACAGCCCCAAAGTCATCTACCACGAGCTCTGGGCTCCCTTGCTTATATAATCAGCCCGTAGACCAACCCAATATCAACTAGGACTCCAATCCTACTCAGATCACAAATCGTAACTTTCCATAACTGCTCAAGATTCTTCTATACGTAGATAGAAGCAATATTAAGACTTCCAAACACCTTAGGAATGTATCCCACATTCCTAAACAACTCAAATCCGTGACCCACACGAAATCCTATCATAACCAACTCAAATCTTTCCATATGTGAGTCAAACCCGACTCAGCCACAACCTGAGTCCATAACCTAGTCGGTTGGACCTTTCCGACCAATTCTTTAAGTCCACATCTCTTCATCACGTCTCGGAACCATGTAGCCACGTCCATGCACTCCTTGAACACGTGCAAACATCTTCCAATGACGTCCACGATACCTTCATATGCATTGTTCTTGATCCAAACATGCTGCGCAACCTCCTGATCAGCTCAACCACAATTCCTCCCGAACTTGGTTGTTGAAACCTTATCTACTCCCTGAGACTAGTCCAATGGATCCCGTCACTAGCCATGTATTGAAATCAAGCAACACCTGCACATGAATAAACAACCAATCCATACGAGCCCAAGTCCTTGACTTGACTCAAGTTAGTTCCAAACACAACACCCGACATGAGAACCTCACATAAGCATGTTGCAAAAACACAGTAACACAATATCATCCATATCAACCAAAACACACCAAAAACTTAGCAAATGAATACTAAGCAATCTTTCCAACAATGTAAAGCAAGTCCGAAACATTGCAAATGAAAAGCAGAAGCACTACGGTCAAGTTTCGGACCTTGCCAGAACAACCCGAACCTTGAGCCGGAGCTAACAAAAGCTAGTAGAACCTAGCGCCGGAGCTTACCAAAACTAGTACAACCAAGCTCCCGCCGGAGCTTACAAAACTAGCAGGACCTAGCGCCGGAGCTAACCAGAACTAGTCGGAACTAGTAAACCCAAAAACCGGAGCTAGAAAAATCAACTCGGAGCTTAGCAAAAAAACATGTCGGAGCTATCAAAAACATGTCGGAGCTATCAAAGACGTGTCGGAGCTATCAAAGGCGTGCCGGAGCTTAAGACAAAACTTCATCGGAGCTGACCAAAGCTAGTCGGACCTAGCATCGAACGTAATCGGAGCTACCCAAACCAAGCCGGACCTACCGTCGGACGTTGATGTAGCTCAGAGCTAGAGTCGGACCTTGATAAAAAGGTGTTTTGGTGATATTTAAAACTTTTATCATCAAAGCCAAGTGTATTCACTACAAGCCAATGTATTCAGCACACATAGGTCTTACAATCTCCCCCTTGATGAACGCATTGGCAACACCATTTAAAATCCGAACATTGGCTTATTCTCATTAAAAGTTTTGAAGGCAATTTTCTCCCCTTTTGTAAATCAAAAGTAAAATGAGAAGAAAATCTCTCCCCCTTTATTATCTCTCCTTATGCACATATTTTCTTTCTCTTCATGCTTATCTCTCCCCCTTTGACAATGTATTCAGCAAGTCATGAGCATATAAACAAATTATCTCTCCCTCTTTAGTTGTTATGAGCATATTATAACATATACATATAAACAAAGCTCATCCAAGTCATACTATCAAGTACTTTACATTATCACATCAATGAAATACATAAAGTAGTGTAAGCCATGCTAGAGATCATATGTAATTTTCAATTTAAGCAAGTCATGATCTCACAAACTTAACTCTTTCAAAACCTGAAAGCATGACACTAGTTGCTGCATTTTATTATTTTTCAATGCATAAATTTAGATCATATGATATTTGCAAGAGATTATATGCGCATCTTCCTTATTCTAACCAACCAAGCCAAGCCTATGTCATTTGACAATCAAAAGCTTAAGGACATGGTTTTAGTCATACACAACTTCTTCCAAGTTCATATCTAAGTGCAATGACAAGCCATCTCAAAAGAAGAAGTGCGATGCATGCATATTCTCTTGATCTTTTCTCAATTTATATTTGTTCATAAAAACTCAACATGTGAGTTGATTACTTGATTAATTCTTTATGATTAAAAGCACTTGTGAACATGTAACAAGTTCAAAACAGCAAGAAAGTTCGACCATGACCAGTTTTAGTGTAAGTAATTATTCCAATTACTAGACATGGCAAAAACTACAAAATGTATAACATGAGTAATGTAGTAAGAACTTTCAGCATGTAAAAGGAATCACAAAGTCATATATGTATGAAATACTATGCTCATATTATTTTAATTTCAGATTCACACATAGACTTCCCAAGTTTCAAAACTCCCCCTCAATTTAAGCCATGAGGATGTATAACCCCTATTTCACTATGAATGTAACAAAAACGAGTGAAATCCAAAGGTTTTGTAAAAATGTCAGCCAATTGTTGTTCGGTATCTACATGGTGAAGCACAATGTTTCCTTTTTCAATGTTATCTCGGAGAAAGTGATACCTAATATCAATGTGCTTAGTTCTAGAATGTTGCACTGGGTCTTTGGCAATGCAAATAGCACTAGTGTTATCACAAAATAGTGGAACACTATCTAGATCAACCCCATAGTCCTTAAGTGTTAGAACAATCCAAAGAGTTTGTGAGCAAGCACTAGTAGCAGCTACATATTCAGATTCGGCTCTGGATTGTGCAACAGAATTTTGTTTTCTGGAGGACCAAGCAACAAGAGAATTACCAAGAAAATGACAAG
This sequence comes from Tuctoria greenei, assembly GCA_036927565.1. Taxonomy (NCBI): domain Eukaryota; kingdom Viridiplantae; phylum Streptophyta; class Magnoliopsida; order Poales; family Poaceae; genus Tuctoria; species Tuctoria greenei. The sequence goes on from JAYESD010000002.1 coordinate 242,474,479, forward strand.
CACCGGAAGTACTTTTCCTATCAATCCTACAACCCCCAAAATCAGCATCCGAAAAAGCTTTCAAAGTAACGGTTGAGGAAGAAGGAAGAAAAATGCCAAAATCTTGAGTTCCATGTAAGTACCTGAGAATCCTTTTGACGGCTTGACGATGTGAAACACGTGGGGAAGCTTGAAACCGTGCACAAAGACATACGCTGAATTGTATGTCCGGTCTTGATGCCGTGAGGTACAAAAGTGATCCGATCATGCTTCTATATTCTTTTTGATCCACGGGTTCACCATCTTCATCAAGTTCAAGTGTTGTTGCTGTTCCCATTGGTGTCCGAAGAGGCTTGCTTTTGTCCATGTTGAAGCGTCTTAGAAGGTCTTTGGTATACTTCGTTTGATGCACAAAGGTACCCTCCTTGGTTTGCTACAAGCCAATGTATTCAGCACACATAGGTCATACAGTCTGCTAGTGTACCGTCTTGTCTAGTGCTTCAATGAATTGCTTAACTTGTTGATTTTAGCTCTTACTCTCTACGCAAAGTGATTAGCTCTTGGGATGTGTCTTACACACACATCGTATACATTAACAACTACTTTGTGCTTCAAGTCTTCACTTCATCTCTTCCCTTCTCATTCCTCATTTTACTTCTTTTTGTGCACTTATTATTTTTATTCTCTATGGAACTACTTTCAGCTCAACAAATCTCATTAGAATCTCGTTTGTTTGTCATCAATTGTCCAAAACCGACAAGGGTATGCCTAGATGAACTTTCAGAAAGGCAGCCTCCAATGGAGACGGTTGAGCCGATCCCCTCTCTAACGCCATCGTTGTGCCACACTCTAGCCTCCGCCAAGCGCAAGCTACACTCGACCACGAGTGGGGGAAACTGCATGCAGAAGACGAACGCCTCCAGGGCTGGGCAGAGGTACTAGTGTTCAAGACTCGGGAGGCCTAAAAGAAGGCAAAGAGGCATCAGGACAACCTCAAAGAGGAGGAGAAGATGATAGCCAAGGAGTAGGGATTAATAGAGTAGCTCGATGCCCAATCCCAAAAACTTTTGAAGGAGGCCCAGGAGGCCAACGCTGCTGCCAACGCCCGCCTTACAGCCTGCAAGGAGATGTGGCTGGGACTATCCTACCACAAGGTTGCTGTCGCAGAGCAAGAGAGGGAGCTGAAATAGAAAGAGGAAGAGGGCTCCTGCAAACTCCAGCTGGACCTGGACGAGTTGAGGTCCCGCACTAAAGATCTCGACCGCCAGGAGGCCGAGCTGACGCGGGAGCGAGGGCGCCTTGTGGAGGAGTGCCGAGTCTTCCTGCAACAAGAGGTCAACATCGAGCTCTTGAAGGCTGCCCTGGATCACCATGCCCGGGAGCTCGACGACGGGGAGAAGGCACTGGTCGCCAAGAAGAAGGAGTTCTCCAACGGTGGCCCAAAGGTGTTCGCGATAGCGCAACAGGAGATTAACGACCTACAAGCCCCTCGCGCAGCTGAGGCATAGAAGGTCTGGGATTTCCTGGGCCACGCCGAGGTGGTATTGAAACCCTTTGGCCTCAGACCCGTGCGTAGGGGAGAGCTGGTGCGGGAGGTGAGTCAGGTGTTCTCCGCACTTGACTCCACCATCTCGAAGATGCAGGCAGTGAGCGCAGTCATTGATGATTGGCTGGAGAGCGAGGGGAAGACCCTGGCGAAGGAGGTGACCACCCATGTGATGGTGTGCCTCCGAAGCTGATACCCTTACATCACGCTGGAGTCAGTAGTACAGGTCCCTGTCGGGGAGAGGGAACAAGCGGCGAGGTCCGGAGTTGAGGAGATCAATGCACTTGTTCCATCGTGAAGCCAACGATCCCTAGGCGCAGTTCCCTTGTATCTTCTTTCTGCAAATAAATTTGATGAACTCGAATTCATGTGTTTTTCTTGACTTTGTCTTGTGCTTTTCAACATGTTTACTCGGTTCCTTAGCAGTGTAAGGGCCCGAAAACTTCGCTGAACTCATTATCTTAGGCACGACCACTTTTTTCAGGGCCTTGACTGTGCAAGGCACTAAAAGAATTTCTCCAACAATAGCGCAATGTATCAGTGTGTTCCACCGTTCTTTGTGTGTTGAGGCAACTTCGATGTCCTACCTATGGAACCCGTAGCGGCCCCATGGTAGGTGTGTCCAATAGGTTGGGCACACCTACCATTTAGTTGCAGGACATCAACAGTGGGCCCCCGATGAGGCATAGGAGCTTGAGTATAGACATCAGCGGGCCCCTTGAGGGGCGTCAGAGCTTGAGAGTTGATGTCGACGGGCCCCTTGGGTAGTGTTGGGCTTGAGAGTTGATGCTGGTGGGCCCCTTGGGGAGAGTCGGGCTTTAGAGTTGATGATGGTGGGCTCCCAGGGGAGCGTCGAGCTTGGGAGTTAAGATTGGTGGGGCCCCTGGGGAGCGCCAGGCTTGAGAGTTGACACCAGCGGGCCCCCGAGGGGCGCCAGGCTTGAGAGTAATGATGTCGGTGGGCCCCCTAGGGTGTCAGGCTGGTCTTTGAGCCCATGAGAGCCTTTCTTCAATGTACAGACATCGACGGCAGGGCCCCCTTGGGGTGCCGGAGCTGGAGGTCCAGCACCACCCACTATAGATATGTAGAACGTCGATGGCAAGTTCCCTGGAAATTTGGAGACTGAAGAAACCTTATTAACAACAATAGCAGAACGAGAGAGTATACTAACTCGATGCTCATTGTCATCGCGTCGAACATCGGCGGTAGGCCCCCTGGGGTGTGCTGGAGCTCGAGGTCCAGCGGCCCCCAATATCAACACGCAGAACACCATCGGCAAGCCCCCTGGGAGGCATGAGAGCTGCCAGACTGCTACATGATGGCTCTAGAACCAAACTCCCCTGTATGTTTTGCACACATGATAGAGAAGGAGTAATTTTTCTCGCTGGTCATCGCTTCCTTGTTCTTTAATTTCATTATGGATTATGATCCTTAACTAGGGTACAGGGCATGGGCAATTCGGTGCGACAGCATCTAGGTTATGATCGCTGCCTTACTCAGGGCATGAGCCATCCGGCCCCCTGTACTCAGTTGTTAGCACTAGGAGGCAAGATGCGTAGGCTTAAGGTACGAAACCAGGCAAAGAAAGCTGCACACCCTGGACCTCAAGAGGCAAAGTGCACATGCTTAGGGTATGAGACCAAGCCAAGCACTTGGACCTCCAGCTCAGCGTTAGCCTTTCAGGGCGAGAACCATTCGGCGCCACGGACCCCGAGCAAGAAAACGACCACATGACCCCAAAAGCATTGTGGGTACCTCATGCGGGCCCGTCATAGCAGGATAGCATAACTCCGTCTAGGACGAGACAGGGGAAGAGTGACCTCGCATGTGCCAGGCGATATGCGAAAAGGAGGATAATTTCATGAACATAAAATGAATGCGTAATTAAATGAACATGAAGGTGCACAGGGTAAGACAGAGATCTTTTAAGATCATGGAATTTCATAGGAGGAGGTCGGCTTTACCAGAAGGCAACGACCCGCTCCGGAGGACAAAGGAGGCAGCATGTACATGCTTAGGGTACACCGTAGTTGTTTCACGCGCTGCTCCTAGACGCTATGGCACCGGTTACAGAAAAGAAAAAATTGTCCTACCACTGCACTAAGGGTAGAACTTTCGGAGGTGCTCTATATTCCAAGTGAATGTGTCCTAGAGTGGGGGTGAATAGGCGTTGAAAACTTTTCCTGCAACACTTAACCAAAATCGTCAAATATAGGAGAGTCGGACTAGTCCGGTGTGCCTGGTGTATCTACGAAAGAAATAATTGTTTTTATGAATCTTTCTCAAAAGTTATTACAGCGGAATGTAGTAAACTATCCTAACAACTTGATGAAGTAATTAGGATGAGCAATTAGCACGTGGAACACAAAAATTAATACAAGTTGCAAGATTGATCAACCCTACACCCTAGATGATAAGGATCGCAAAAGTAAAGAACTAGAACACAAAAGACAAGGATTTTTACCAAGGTTCGATCTCACCAAAGAGATCTACTCCTCGTTGAGGGTCCACATAGAGCCGGGTCTGAATCAACCCTTTACCTCTTCAAGTCACCACAGGAGCCGACTTGAGTTCCACTATCAAGGGTAATCACTAAGTTAATGGGCAACCTCACACGCTAAGGGCTCCCACAAAATTACAGCGAGAAAAACGAAGCAAATACACTCAAAAGATGTACAATAGATGTGAGAGTGTATAAGAGATTCAATCCCCAAGAGCTCAACAACGCGAAGAAGACGATCTCCCTTTCCCAAATCTTGATTCCCAAAAGATTTAACTTTTAGGGCTTTAGATGTGTGGGGAGAAGTGTTTCTATGTTCTTTGGACGTATGACAACACTAGGGTTCCTAGTTGTTTTTGTGGAGTCGTGGATGACCTATTTATAGACTTTCTAAAAAAGTCACCGTTAGGGATCCCGACGGTCGGACTAGTCCGGTGTGCTGTGAAAAACTTGTGTGAATAGTGTGCACACCTGAAACCCTATTTTGTATGAGGTTATCTGAACTTGTCCACATTGGAACAGAAAGTTAACCAGACTAGTCCGTGATGGCTCCAGAAACACAATCGGACTAGTTTGCAATTGGACGGACTTGTCCAGTGCAAGGTTATATGTGTTGTGCTGGCAAAACATCAAAAAGTTGAACAGACTTGTTCGGCACATGCCGGACTTGTTTGGGTGGGAACAGTGAGTTGATCGGACTAGTCCGGTTCTGTTTCGAGCTTGTCCGTGTGAGAACAGAAAGTGTGTCAGACTAGTCCGCTCGTGAACGGATATGTCTGGTGCTTCAGTGAATTGCTTAATTGTTTACTTTAGCCCTTACCCTTTATGCAAACTTATGAGCTCTTCCATTGATCACTTGGTCTTTTCTTTTCTCATTCCTCACTTTTTACCTTTTTTGTGCACCATAAGTTCTATTCTTCATATATCTGCTTTCATCTCAAAAAAATTTATTAGGATCTCATTTGTTTGTCATCAATCGTCTAAAACCCACAAGGGAAAGCCTAGATACACTTTCAATCTCTCCCTTTTTGGTGATTGATGACAACCAATTGAGATTTCGCAATTAAGAGTAAAAATTGATTTTCATAAAGTTTGCATATATGAGAATGACATATGAGAAGAATAAACTTCTCACATATATGCACTCTTTATGGTGTGGTGACTATAAAGTGTGTGTTAGCAGATATTGTGATGAGCATAATTGAAAATACAGCAATTATAATAAACAACCATCACAAGAATATCATAATGAGCATCACACATTCATATCAAACAAAATAGGCACCATCTAAATAGAGATTACAATAGTTTGAAACTTAAAACATAAAAGAGATACATGTCAATTATCACTAGTCCTTAAGGATCATAAATAGACTACTAGTCTCAATCTCTCCCCCTTTAGCATCAAGGCACCAAAAAGCGAAAAATTGAGGGAAGTTACTCTCTGTCACTCCCTCTCTCTCTCTCTCAGTCCTGTACCCGTATTCATCTTCATATTCATGATCGTGCTGAGGAGGAAGAACGAAGACACCAGCAAGTCCAAAAGAGGCCAATTTCTATTCTGTGAGAGGTGCCATCTCTGTGTAGTTCTCTTTGGAGTCTTCGGAGATTTGAGATGATCCCACTAGCTCAATATCTAATTTGTCACATACAGCTTTGATGTTTGCCTTCATGGTGCCTCCTCTTTGCCAAGCTTTCTTTGTGTTGCTTAACTTCCACTTTGCGGCACGATCCAAAGATGGAAAAAAGATTCTTTAGAACTTCACTGGAGGACTCTCTGGAAAGTGGAGGAGTAGAGGTAGCAGCTGGAGCCCTTGTGCCTTCATTTGCTTGCTTTGATCTTTGTTCCCTTGTCAGTGAGGCAGGTGCATTGGGAACAGTGTAGGCTGTGGATTTCTAAGGCTTGAGACCGGCATGCTCCACAACTTGACAAACTCAAGGCCAGTTACCTTCTCAATCATGAACATGATGTATGGCGCATAGCCACACGACCTATTGGGAGTGATTGAGATGTTCACTATGTCATTGTAAATATACTCAAAGACATTGAAGGTCCTTTTCTTGCTAATCACTTTTATCAAGGTCCTTATAGTTCCTTGAATTGTCCCTGCATTTCCTTCCTTTGGAGCAATAGTCTTCCTCAGAATTATGTTAATCACCACAAAGAATGGCTTCAAGTATTTTTTTTTTTGGTAGGTGGCTTGTACGGCATTCTTGTGTCATAGAGAAAAGCAAGCTCATCCTTCTCCAAAGGCTTCAAGTTGTGAATCACAAGCTCATTTTCCAAAGTGTCTTTGAGATGGAGTATCCTGGCAAACTTCTCATAGGTGACATTGTACTTGGATCCATGTGTCATCCAAGTGAGTCCTTCCTCGTCATCACCCGAGAAGTAGAGAGTGGAATAGAATTGGGTGATGACCTCATTGTTCCAGTTGTACTAGAAAGAGAGATCTTTCAGTCCATGTCTCTCCAAAGCCTCTAAGACTTCATGACTGGCTTGGAAGTTCTTTGATTGCAAATATGTCACATCCACCCACTAACTCGCAACCACTGGATTTCACATCTTCCTGTACAAATGCTCATAATAGTCTACATGGATGTGACTCTAGAACCTTGGGTCAGCTGCTTGCTTTGGTTGCTCATAAACTTTGACCTTCCTGAGCTTGTCAGCCAAATCATTGCCTTTTCCCGGGAAATCATCTTCAGAGGGATGCCTTTTACGCTGCAAATGTGCCTTCATCTTTAGTGGATCAATGGGTCCACTTGCAAGTCACTTGCCCTTGCTAGTGCTTCTCCTTGGTGTTGTTGAGCTGGCACCGGCACCATCCTTGCTTGATGGCTTCTTCACTGTCACCTTCCTCTTTCTTGGGAGCATAGAGTCAAGAGGATAATCATTTGCATCATGGTCATGGAGCTTCTTGCTTCTCAGTTCTTTTGCCCTGGCCAGTCCCTCACGATCACGCTTGGCTTCAAAGTCAGACGTGCTATCATCTGATGTGGATGACATTTTGCCTAACATAGAGAGTACAAGGTGTGGTAAGAATGATAATTAGACTTTGTGGAGACAAGAATTTAGAGGTTTAACCTGTCAAGGGGCCAGACTTGTCCGATTTCAGGGTGCGGACTTGTCAGGAGTATCGGACTTGTCCGCACCAAGCATCAAACTAGTTCGGTTTGGCGTATGAACCCTAACTTATTATTTCAAAAGATCTTACTCAGATTGATGTAAAAAGGTAGGAGTACAATAGGAATACATACAACAATGCAATGTATACCCTAGGAATCAAGAAAAGTAAGCAAGACTTGAGAAAAGATGAGAACTAGGGTTAGGGATTGATTTTTACTAAAAATTGAAGATTTGAGGGCAGAGGAGCGGAGAAAGTTCCGAATTAGTCTGGAGGAGGGATACTTCACGCCGAGGTGGAAGATTCCCGTGGAAGAACCTTCGATTTTGGTGGCTCAAAGTGGAAATCGCCTTGGGAGCTTGACCTTGAAGAGACAGAGTGTAAAGGAGATTGTGAGGAGGAAGAAGAGAGATCTTGGTTGCTGGCTAGGGTTAAGTCCAACAGTAGCGGATTAGTCCGCAATGGACCGGACTAGTCCGGTACACCGGACCAGAGCCGAACGAGTCACTAACAACAGACTAGTCCGGTGCTGGCCACGGACTAGTCCAGGTCAGCTGAACAGAATAGAATCAGAACAAAGTAATTTTTTGGGAATATGATCTAATAGTGATCTAAAGGACATCATTTCAAAAATTATCTTTATGAATATGACCAGTAAGCAATCAAAAATCTTACAATGGACATAATTCACCAAGATTCAATAATTAAAATAGTTTTTGAGAGAAAATCGAGATAAGGGATGAATTTTCACAAAATAAGTAAAATTTGAAGAGTCAATCAGGTATGCAGTTTTTCAAGCCATATTTCGAGCATCAAGAATATTTAGTTCATTTCTAAGCTCGCAAAATCTCTTTTCATCTAGTGGCTTGGTGAATATGTATGCTAATTGTTTTTCAGTTCTAACATGTGAAATTACTATGTCACCTTTTAGTGAATAATCTCTTATAAAATGATGATGTATATCTATGTGTTTGGTTCTTGAGTGCTCTACTTGATTGTGTGCAATTTTTATGGCACTTTCATTATCACATAGAAGTGGAATGCAGTTCATATTGTAATTATAATCCCTTAGAGTTTGTCGCATCCAAAGTAGTTGTGCGCAATAACTACCTGCTGCGACATACTCTGCTTTAGTTGTGGAAAGGACAACGTAATTTTTCTTCTTAGAGGGCCATGAAACTAAGGATCTGCCAAGAAATTAGCATGTTTCTGAGGTGCTTTTTCTATCGACTTTGCAGCCTGCATAGTCGGCATCGGAATATCCTATGAGTTTGAACTTGGATCCTTTAGGATACCAAAGTTGGGTGTGTGAACAAGGTATCTTAAGATTTTTTTACAGCTATTAAATGACACTCTTTAGGTGCGGCTTGAAACCTTGCACACATACAAACACTAAGCATGATATCAGGCCTAGATGCACATAAGTAATGCAACGAGCCTATCATAGATCGATATACCTTTTGATCCACATCTAGACCGTCTTCATTGAAATCGAGATGTCTATTAGTTGCCATGGGAGTCTTGATGGGCTTGGCTTTGTCCATATCGAACTTTTTGAGGATATCCTGTGTGTACTTAGTTTGGCAGATAAAAGTGTCTTCTTTCTGTTGCTTCACTTGGAATCTCAAAATGAACTTATATTCGCCCATCATTGACATCTCGAATTTGTCTATCATAATTTTACTGAATTCCTCACAAAAAGATTCATTAGTAGATCCAAAAATGATGTCATCAACATAAATCTGACATATGAATAGATGACCATCAAAATGCTTTGTGAACAATGTATAATCAGCTTTTCCTATTTTAAAACTATTTTGAGGGAGAAAATCCCTAAAGCACTCCTACCAAGATCGAGGAGCTTGTTTGAGGCCATAGAGATCCTTACGTTGTTTGTACACATGGTTGGGGTACTCTGGATCTTCAAAACCTGGTGGCTGCTCCACGTACACCTCTTTCTTGATAGGACAGTTGAGGAATGCACTGATGTCTGTCGGAGTTTGGTTCCGGCAATTCTTCCGGTACTACTGTTAGTAGCCCGCGGAGTTTGTAGTTTGGTATTGGGCGCGCAGAGATTCAGAACATGATGGCAAAGTGACACGAAGATTTACGTGGTTAGGGCCGCCTAAGCGTAATACCCTACTCCACGGGGTGTGTAGTTGTTGTATTGAGCGTCTGAGCACTTGTGAGTGTGTGTCAGAGCCGAGTATGAGAGAGGTCTCAGAGTCCAGAGATCCAGAGAGAGAGAGAGAGATTTGTGTATCACTCGACCAGTCCTTTTATAGTACAAGGACTGGTCGTTACATCGTTAGCCTGGCCCGACATGTGGCCCTGGCGGTTACTGATGCTTAATACACAATTAATGAGGTTAATTACCCTTAATAGTGTGGTAACGGGCCTTGACAGTACCGTTACTGGTATTAAGGGCCTTCCGATCGTGTGTCATTAATATGGTATTAATGACACATAATCGGGTCTTGAAGTCTTCGATTTCCCCTTGAAGGTCTGATCCGTTGGGGGTCCTCCTGTCTGCTCGTCGAAGTTGAAGGTCTGGCGGTTGGACACGTGGCAGCTCTGGAGCTTACCGTCTGGGACGGGTAGGTCCGGTACAGTTGTACACGTGTCGGTAATGGAGCTTCCCTCTGTCGGGGGTTAGGTCCGGGGGTGCCGCGCAGGTGTTTAGCCCGGAGCTATCCCATGTGTGAGATGTAGGTCCGGTTGCGGTATACACATGGCAGCACCGGGACTAACCATAGATGGGAGGCAGGTCCGGTCCCGTATGACACGTGGGGCCTTCGGAGATCTTCAACTCAGACAGGTGAAGTTCATTTGGTCCTTTGCAGTCCCAAGGGGTATACGGTACACAGGGTACCGACAGTGGCCCCCTGGGCCCACCTCTGGGAGAGACTTTTTGGATGAAGTCGTTCGGCCGGAGGTGGGTCCATCCTTTGGTTTTTGAGCCGTTTCTTCAAGGGTCTTCGGATGTGCTGTTGGCGGTAGTTCGCAGTTAAACCAACACCGCGTGGCATATCCAGGATGCGGCAGGTGTGATCTGAGCATGCAGATCTCACGCAATTGAAGGTCGCCGGTTCTCGATACAAAAACCGTATCGGTTCCGCGTGCCCTGTCATGCCGCCACCCTCGGGCTTCCCGCCTTTCATGATGACAACCGTTCGCCTGGGGTAAGGACCTCGACTTGATCGTCGGGGTGGCCTCGGGCCCCCTTGTCATTGGCAGGGTGAAGTTTTTGAATTGTATCATCGGCTCCTTTGCGGTTTCCATCCAAGCATTGCGGGGGCTTACTTAAGAAGGAAAGCGTGCACCATTTGGGGATTCTTTATGCCTTCATTTGAACTTGCGCTCGAATCCTTCAAACTTTAGCCTGATTTTCATCTCTCGCCCCGCTGTGCCGCGATGAAGTTGGGACTTCCCAAGAGCCACATTGGGAGCAAGAAGGAGTTGTCTAGGGTCCGGACCTACATGGGATGGTCCATCAACTCCTTCGACAACAACATTCACTGCGGCAAGCTTCCCTTCGAGAAGGAGCAAGCCGGAGATATGGTGTACTTCCTTGGGTACGCCATGGCGAGTTTGATCCCGCCTTTCTCCACTTTCTTTCTAATGCTGCTTGATTTCTATGGTCTGCAGCTCCACCATCTGGGCCCCCACACAATCTTGCTAGTGGCGACTTTCGTCCACTTTTGCGAGATGTAGGTGGGCATGCCCCCTTGCATGGAGTTGTTCCGGACTTTCTTCACTGTCCACCCGACCGGGAAGAGTGATGAGTTCATCGGCTTCTACTACTTCGTGAAGCGGAAAAACTCTCCCCTCAAGTAATTGAGGTCCTTCCCTTCTGGCAAATGGGACGACTGGAAGAAAGACTGGGTGGCTATCACCGTCGAGGGACACGAAAGGTTGGAGCTGCCTGAAGGCCTTCCTCGCATTGACACCAACACTTGAGTGATGTGCCAGAGCTGTCGAGGGAGTATAGGCCCATCCTGGACAAAATCCAGGAATGTGTCGAAGGTGGGGTGACCCCGCAGATGGTCTTCGGCAACTTCTTGACAAACGGGTGGGCCACGCTGAGGGCTAGGAGCGGACCTGCCTGGGCCTTCAATAGTGAGATGGACACCAATCGCATTGAGGTCAGCTTGGACACCAACTTGACCGGTGAAGCCTTGAAGACCCATCTCAAGAAGTTCCAGCCTGGGAACATCGGCCCTAGCGATGTGTCTCCACTGGCGGCCTTCCTGCCTCTGAATATGATACCAGAAGAGTGCAGAGAGCTCCGGAGGAAGATGTCGCTGTTGGACGACTTAGGCCTGGTGGAGAGGCGATCAACCTCCGGGGTGGCGATCCCCGAAGCTTTGGAGGATGGCTCTGTTCCCGCCCCGAAGCCAAGAACCGAAGTCGTAGGCAAGGGCAAGGAGTTGGCTGAACCCTCGAGCCGCAAGAGGAAAATGAAGCATGCTGACGGGAGATCTGTCAGAGCTGCTCCTTCCACGACAGCTCCTTCTCCCAGGCGGAGGAGGTCTTCGACGGCGGCGACCACTCCAGCATCGGCATCTCTTCGGGACGCTAGTTCCGGCCATGTGGCTCCGGTACCAGGGCCAGCTGAAGGCTCTGGGTCCGGAGGTCCTTCCCGGTTGAGGGAGGCCTCAACCAAGACATCGCTGATGGCGGGTGCAAGCTCCGGGGAGCCTTCCAGAGCTACCACGCCAGTGGCGACAAGGTCCAGTCCTGAGCGTCCGGTGAAAAGGTTCCGCGCTACCTGGAGCGGAAGCCTTCCAAGGTAAGTTTGATTTTTTTACCTCAGTTGATTGTTTTTTGTTGTAACTGCATTTCGAATTTCTCCGTCCTTCATACACAGGGTGCCCAAGAAAGGGGCTGAAGCTCCGGTTCCTGCAGCACCAACTGATGTTGCACAGACGGAAGCTCCGGCTTTAGTTCCAGCGCCGCCCCAAGAGGTGGCTGAGGCCGCGGCAGCTCCGGCGCCGGCTGTCGTGGTCCTGAACCTCGACTCATCCCCTAAAGCTCCCGTGGTAGCGTCGGACCATGGGAATGAAGATGTACCAGCAGCACCAGCACCGGAGGTTGAAGCTCCGGGTTTGGATGCTGAGATGATGGATGCTCCGGCCTCAGAGCCGGAGGTAGCTGCAGTCCCGGCCCTAGAGCCGATTGTTGATGAAGCCCCGGCAGTGGAGCTGGTGGTTTATGAAGCCTCGACGGTAGAGTCGGGTGTTGATGAAGTTCCAGCAGTAGGGCCGGTTGTTGAAGAAGTTCTGGTGCCTGAGCCAGTTGCTACAGAAGTGCTGGCGCCCGAGCCCATGATGGTCGAAGCGCCAGCGCCTGAGCCGGCGGTGGAAGAGGAGTCAGCGTTGGAGCCGGAAGTGGCTTCAGCTCCAGCTGAACCTTCAACGCCTGCCTCGGAGGTGGTGGTCCCGGAGGTGCCCGCGCCTGAGCCAGGTTGCCAAGATGAAGCTGTTGGCCCCCCGCCTGAGGGACCAGTTGTTGATGACTCGGTGTCGGGACCTTCAGAGCCAACTCCGGAGGTCAAAACTTCTGTTGCAGGACCTTCCTTGGCGGCGGCTGAGGCTATCCCGGAGGGCGGCCCTAGTGCCATGGATGCTTAGGGGACCACTCTTGTAGTGTGGGACCCGATTTTTGTTGTAGAGAACCCGCTGGAGCCAGCGAGGAGGACCCTGCCAGGTCCAGAGTCGATCCCTCTGTCGTTGAATATCAATAACGCCTGCTCCAGCCTTCGTCAAGTGTAGCTGGCCTTCTACCACGACAGCAAGGCCCTTGAGGAGGAGTGCCAAACTCTTAGGAGGTGGCGCAACCGGCTCCAATTCGAGACCAAGATAGCGCAAACCAGGCTAGCTGACGACAGGGAGTGGGTGAAGAAGGAGAAGGTCCGGTTGGAGTACTGGGGTCAGATGTTGGACGAGAGGGAAAGCATGGTGCGATCCCTCGACAACCAGTCCCGGGCCATCCACGAACAGGCCATAGCTACTAATAATGCAGCGAATGATCGCGAAGAGAGGCTCAGCGCCATCCACGACAGCCTCGTCAAGAGTCGGGGGGGCTCTTGAGGAGCGGGAGAAGAAGCTCGAAGATGAAGAGCAAAAACTCCTGAAACTGCGGGATGACCTCGTTAAGAGAGAGGAGGAGCTCACTCAGAGGCTAACTCTGGGTGACAAGAGTCTCGCGGAGCGCACCAAGAAGCTGGAGGAGCGCTGCGAGAAGGAGGAGAAGAAGGTCTGGCAGCGAGGACAAGACCTCCACAAGAGGGAGGATGAAATTACAGCCAGGGAGAAGAAAGTGCGGGGCTGGGAGAAGGACCTGGTTGACCGCCAGAACAAGATCCACCTCCGGGAGGAGGAGCTCAATAAGCTCAAAATGCAGGTTGCTGAAAAGATTAAGCAGAACACCAAAGAGGTTGAGGGGCTTGCCCGGGACAATTCGAAGCTTGTGGCGACCAGAAGATCCTTGGAGGAGAAGCGAGGCTCAAGGGCTGCGGAGTCCCAACAAGTTTGGGACTTCATGGGAAAAGCCAATGACGCATTGACGCCGATGGGTTTTAGTCCCGTGCGTCTGGATGATCCGGAGCCGGAGCTGGACCAGGCGTTGCAAGCGTTGAGCTCGACGGGCAACAAGCTCACCAAGATGGGCGATGTCATTGAATTCATGCTGGCGTGCTATACAAGCCGGGACCCTCACTTCCCACTGGACCCGGTGCTTGAAGGCCCCATCAACGGAGAGGGAGAAGCCACCAAAGCCAGCGTGTTGGAGGTTGCCCAGAAGGTCGCCTTGTTCTTCCATAGGGTCTAGGACTCTCTCTTTGTAGCTCCCGCTTGTATTCTCTCTTATTTTTCTCCAATTTATAATCTCTTGTCTCCAGATGAATGAAATCCAAGTTTTTTATGAATTTCATTTTTTGTCTTCAACACCTTTGTCCCACTTGGCCCCCTGGTAGATGTACACAATTTGATTGTGAACATGTACCAAGAGGATGTAGCACTTTGTTGAAGACTTGCGCGCTTTGAACTTGTAGTTTGTAAGTCCGAAGTCACCGATAGTAGGGGACCCCTGAGGTTGTTGGAGCTTAGTAGCTCCGGCAGTGACCCTTGTCAACATGTAGAGAATTGACAGTTAGTCCTCTAGGGATGTCGGAGCTTGGTAGCTCCGACAGCGACCATTGTCAACACGCGGAGCGTCGACAGCAGACCCCACTGGGGAGTCTTCCCACCATCTTTTTTTCACGTTGACGGCTGGCCCCCTGGCTTTACCGGAACTTAGTAGCTCCAGCAACGCTCGCTATCAATGTTTGAAACATCGACAACAAGCCACCTTAGGGGATGTCGGAGCTTTGGTAGCTCCAGCTTCATTCACCATCATCATGAGATATTTATTTTTCCTGCACACTGAAGACAAGAAAAACAGTAAAATCCATTTCCTATCTATAACTCAATTGTGACTTACTATTCCTGAGCAGTCTTTAGGTCGAACGCCACTCTACATACAATCAAGTGCATTGGCTTGTTTCCTCCAGGTTCGATCGTTTCTGGACTCGCTTTACTTCGGCCTGTCGGGGTGTAGGTAGAGTGGCGTACTTAGGGTGCAGGACCAAGCTAAGTCGATAGCACACTTCGGACCTAGATTGGCTTGGCGGCATTCAGACAAGTAGACCATTAACAATGTTTAGACCCGGAAGAATTGACAATGCAACTTGAATTATATACGAATTGGTCGAGCTAAAGTTTCTTAAGAATTGCACAACTTTGTTATAGACAAGAAAGAGAAAAATAAAAAATATTGAGCCTGTACAAAATAGATGCACGTGGAGTCTGTATTCACAATGATGTATTTCATTATAGGTCTGGGGTACAGGGGAAACAAGTACACTCTTAGGGTACGGAACCAGGCTAAGTGTGTTTCGTTTCTTGTTTGACTCAGGGTAGCTAGCTACACATTTAGTTCTAAGACTGTGACAAGTGTTGCCTGAACTTTGTGTATCTTCCGGGGAAGGTCCGGCTGTTCTCCCAAAGGAACTACCCGACTCTGTACAATGACTCTATAACATACATCACATGTAACTACAGACTCACCTCTGTGATATTAAGCGTAGAACCTACGGAGGTGCTCAATGTTCCAAGGATTAGGGAGCGGCGTCCCATCCTCAGTTGCCAAGCGAACGCATTCGGGACGGGATACTTTGATCACTCGGAAGGGTCCTTCCCAGCTGGGGGAGAGTTTGTTTAACCCTTCTCTGGATCGTATTCTCCGTAGCACTAGATCGCCTTCCTCGAGCTGTCAGCCGTGAACATGCCATTGGTGATAGCGTCGAAGAGCTTGGCGGTATCTGGCATTCCGAATAGCTGCTCGGCACCTTCCCTCTTCAAGGAGGTCAAGGTCTTCACGCCGGAGCTGGTCCTGCGTGGCATCGTCGAAGGTCCGGACCCGGAGCGACCCCAAGGATATTTCCAGAGGAAGGACTGCTTCAGCTCCATACACCAGGAAGAAGGGTGTCTCTCTAGTTGACCGGTTTGGAGTTGTCCTGTTGGCCCACAAGGTGGGCGGAAGCTCTTCAATCCAGTTGGCTCCATGTTTTTTCAAGCGCTCATATGTGCGCGTATTGAGTCCTTTTGGAATTTCTGCATTTGCTCTCTCAGCTTGGCCATTGCTTGCCGGGTGAGCTACTAAGGCGTAGCTAACCTGAATGCCGAGGTCTTCGCAATATCCTTGGAATGCAGAGCTTGTGAACTGGGTCCCATTATCAGTTATGATCTTGTTTGGGACTCCAAATCTGCATATGATGGACTGCAATAAGTTGATAGCTGATTGCTTGTTTATTGTCACAACTGGAGTTGCTTCCGACCATTTGGTGAACTTGCCAATGGCAACGTACAAGAACTTGTAACCTCCGATGGCTCTTGGGAAAGGTCCCAAGATATCCATCCCCCACACAGCAAATGGTCATGTAGGAGGTATCATTTGTAGAGGCTGAGTTGGTGTGTGAATTTGCTTTGCATGGAACTGGCATGCTTCACATTTCTTCACTAGCTCAGTTGCATCTTGGAGTGCTGTAGGCTAGTAGAAGCCATGTCAAAAGGCTTTACCGACCAGCGTGAAGGAAGACGCATGGTTTCCACACTCGCCTCCATGGATTTCCACAAGGAGCTCGCAGCCTTCTTCCCTTGTAATGCACCGCATTGGGACGCCGTTGGCACTATGCCGGTAGAGATCCCCTTCTACCAGTGTGTATCTTTTAGCCAATCTGACTATCCGGTCAGCGGATACATTATCTTCAGGAAGGAAATTGTCTTTCAAGTAGCTTCGGATCTCCGAGATCCATGCATAGGAGCTAACTTGAGGATTTGAGTCGTGCATGATGGGTTGCTCGGAGCTTCCTGCAGCACCTACGGCCCTTGATGGACGCTATGGTAACAGGGCCATCGGGACCGCCAGCTTCGAGGTGCTGGTCTCGCCCCCTTTGCTCAGCTCGGCAGGTTGAGCTGTTGGTCTTGACAATCTACGGACGAAGGTTCCGTCGGGAGCTGGAGCTCCAGTTGATGCTTTTGTCGAGAGTTCATCGGCTTCAACATTGTTGAGACGTTGGACATGGCAAAGATCCAAGACGTCGAAGTCCTTCTGAAGCTTCTGGACATCAAGTAGGTATGCAGCTAGTTGAGGGTTATTGCAGCAACATTCACCTTTGACTTGTTTTACAACAAGTTGTGAATCACCCTTTACCAACAACTGCTTGACACCATACGATAGTGCCACCTTGAGCCCATAGATTAGTGCTTCATACTCCGGCATGTTGTTGGTCGCCTTGAAGTCAAGGTGAACCATGTATTTAACCTTCTCCCCGGTCGGAGCGAGGAGAAGGACTCCAGCTCTGTCCCCTTGCTTCTGCACGGGGCCGTCGAAGTAGAGAGTCTAGTGAGGCTCGGTGAAGACTGTAACCTTGGGTTCTGGCTTCTGCTCACTGGGCCCCCAGGATTTGATGGAGAGGGGGTCCATTCCGCCACAAAGTCCGCTAGTGTTTGACTCTTAATCGCTTGTCTTGGGATGAATTCAAGATCGAACTCGGCCAGTTCCGCTGCCCACTTTGCAATGTTCCCAGTAGAGTTGGGATTATGCAAGATTGCACGCAGTGGATAAGAAGTTACCACTGAAATCTTGTGAGCTTGGAAGTAGTGTTGGAGCTTCCTCGAAGCAATAAGAACTGCATAAAGCAGCTTATGCACCTCCAGGTACCGAGTCTTGGCACCATGAAGTACTTCGCTGATGAAGTACACTGGGTGTTGGACTGTCCGGACCCTCCCGAAGGGGCCCGGAGCTTCCTCCTCATTAACCCGGACCCTCCCAGAGGGGTCCGGAACTTGTTCGGGGACCTGTGGGTTCCTGCTGGAGGAACCCGGAGCTTCTTCTGCAGCGACCCAGGCCTTCCTGGAGGGGTCCGGATCTTGTTGCTCAGCAGAAGTGACTTCTCCACTTAAAGGAAGTTGATCCTCTAGCATCTTGCCTTGAGGATGAGGGTCTGGGAGCTGGGATCCAGACTCGTCTTCAGATAGCTCTGGACCCTCCCGAAGGGGTCTGGATTCCTGAACTGGAGATGGTTTTGGTCTTTCTTGATGAGGACATCACAACAGCGGAGACACACATTGAATTGCAAGGACCAATCACAAGAGCACGAGCACGGTTATTAAATCAGCAGGTGAATTCGTTCCTAACTTCTTTTGCATGTGAGTTTGAGAATAGATTGCTATGTGATGATTTAATTGTTATTAGGAACAATGGAGAAGATCAAAAAGTGAAGGAAATAGGCCTTGGGAGCGTGGAGAACCAGCTGGGACATCCACAAGTTGATGGAAACAGTTTACAACACGGACTCGAGTTCAACTCGGACACCAGGAGCAGTCTACCTTAAAATGGACGCCCAGAAGGCATACGGACTCCAATTTCGACGTTCTACATATGCACAGAAAGAGGTGAAGAAAAAATTTCCAATGGTTCTGGTCCCACCTCAAAATTCCTCCGGTGTAATTGGGAATCGTCGAAACAAGTCGAGTCCAGATTTCTGTCCGATGCTGCACCACCGAATCGGGCCTTTGGGCCTTGTATCCTGTAAGAGTCCATTAGGGACGCGTCTAATCGTGTTTTGGTAGAACCCTAGCTTATAGATACTGCAGCCGCCGGTCATATTCGGTGGGTTTTGCTTAGATCAATAATATCACCATTCTACGGTTTGTGAGACCCCAACTTCGCGATTTCCGATCGGGTCTTCGACGTTCTAGCTCGTGTTCTCGGTTGCACATGCAGGGATTAGCCTTCTTGGCAAGGTCAAGCGTGTGCAGCACGGTTGATAACCAACGGAGCCGTGGTGTAGTGATTGCAGGGGTACTCGAACCGCTCGAGTGCCGCGGATCATCAATGTCGAGTTCTCCACCCCAATCGACATACCTTTCGGAAGATCGGGCCTAAACCTACTCATCAATTGGTATCAGATTTCCAGGATGCCCGTGAGGTATCTTTGTTCCTTCCTTCCATTAGATCGATTTTGTTTCGTACCTAGAGTCCACAGAAAAGCCACAAAAAAAATTAAATCATTTTTATTGCTTCCCAGACTATAGTGCCTGCAATTTCGTTTTTCAGTTTGCATTGTTGAGTTTGCATTCGTGTGGTTGAGTCTTGTTGCTGGTTTAGCTTTGTGTTTTTGGGTCCTAGTTATCGTGTTTCGTCCTTGTTTTCTTGCTATTCGACACCTATTGTACAATCCCTAAATAACAAACCGATCCGCCACGTTCATCGGTTTGCCCTAGCTAGCCGCCTTGCGTGAACTCCCGCATCGCCAGCCCTAGATTAGGTGACAAACCTTTGTGCCATTCATCCTTGAATCATCACACACCACCCCATTAGTTGCTTTGCAAATTCCCGATCGTTTTCGTATCTGATTGCGAGTTCTGTTCTCAAACCGAGTTGGAATCAACATCCAAAAAATCGTAACTCGGACAGCCTACCTTAAAACGGCCATAACTTTCGCATACGAACTCGAAATCGGGCGAATTTTTTTTTCAAATTCATCTATGCGAAATTTCGCATCTGATTTTCCTCCGAGTAGCCCCGTTCGGCGAAATTAGATTGCCCAAATTCCCCTCGGAAGATAGGCTTTCCGGCCTCCGAAGTTTCAGCACGAATTTTAAAGAATCTTCTTGATTTTCTGTAGGCCGCATATTACATCCAATTGAACTGAAAATTTGTGTGCTTAATATCTTCGTGCTCCTGAGTAAATAAAAAATATCAAAAAATATTAAAAAAGAAAAAAAAATAGTGAAGAGCACGCATATTAAAGCAATTGGCCTATACCACTTGGTGCTGTTTTGTTGGCTATATCATTATGTCTTTCTTTTGCCCTGATACTTCCTTGTGTTGTGCTAGGCTCTAGGGCACTTGGTTGACCAGCAACAGTTTCCAACATTGAATACTTGTTCAACTTTGTTTAGCTGTTAGCGATTTTCTGCTTATTAGCCACCATATTGTGCCATCCAAGCTCCACCTTTCTCTTAAGCATAACAGGTACCTTTGCAATCACCCCACGCTTCATTGCATCTCACCGTCCACACCACCTACTGTGTCGGTAAGAACACTTGTAAGAGTGTGGTAAGACGCTTGAGTGAGAGAGATTGTTTTCTTCCACCTTCCACATTGTCACTGTAGTTGATAGGGATAAAATATTTTTTTTGTTGTTTTTTTTTTGTTTCCTACTAACAATGGCAGGAGAAGACAAGGATGACGAATGTGTTCAACATGCTGAGTTACGTGATATGATGAAGACCATGACGGATATGTTCGCCAAATACAACGCAGCAACGGAGGAGTCATTGGCGAACTTGACTCGCCAACTGGATGACCTTGCTCTTCGGATGAATACTTTTGAGGCTCGGTTGCCTCTCGCTGGAAGACAAGAAGACAATGCTTATGATGAACTGGAAGATCACAATAATCAGCCAAGACTGCCACTTTATCGTCGAGGTATGGGAGGAAATAATCATAACAATTATTATAATCGTCCTCCTGATGATCCTTTCGCTAAAGTGAAATTTATTATACCCTCTTTTTCTGGTGCTTATGATGCTGAGGCTTATCTTGATTGGGAGATGACAGTAGAGCAAAAATTTAATTCCCATCTTGTTCTTGAACAACATAGAGTTCGTCAAGCCACTAGTGAGTTTAAGGACTTTGCTATCATATGGTGGAATGAACTTGTTAAAACTAGAACTGATCCTCCAACATGGGATAGATTAAAGGAAGCTATGCGTGTTCGATTTGTTCCTTCATCTTTTCAGCGGGACCTTCGCAAAAAATTGCAGCGCTTAGACCAAGGTAACATGTCCGTAGAGGAGTATTATCAAGAGTTACAAAAGGGTATGCTGCGTTGTGGGGTAGTAGAGGACATAGATGATAAAATAGCTCGTTTTTATGGGGGGTTGAGGCGTGAAATTCAGGACATTGTTGATTACAAGGAATATGATACTGTTAACAGATTGTTTCAGCTTGCTATATTGGCAGAAAAAGAATTGCAGGGCCGACAACAACAGCAACATCGCCCAAGGAGCAACTTCACGCCGCGTGCAGCGACTACACCATCCAAAACAGCACCATCTTCGACCCCCCGTGCAGCGACTACACCACCCAATGGCGGCCAACGAATTATACCTGCTGCTCCACCTTCTCGCGCGCCGGAAGGCAGCAAGGCGACATCATTCAATCCTTTGTCGTCCACTCCTTCTACGGGTCGTACTTCCGACATTAAGTGTCACCGCTGCCAGGGACTTGGTCATATGATGAGAGATTGCCCGAGCAAACGAGCATACATAGCACGCGATGATGGCGGGTATGATAGTACTTCGGATGTTGAAGATGAATATTCTCTTACTACTGACTTTACAGATCCAAATGACGAACACACTGAAGAAGAGGTACTTGGTACAGCGGCGACGGAGAACTATAGGAGCATCATTGTGTAGCGTGCCTTGAGCTCCAAAGTGGAGACCGACGACAAGCTACAATGACACAACTTCTTCCACATGTTTCTCATCGTCAATGACTGCCGTGTACACACTATAATTGATGGAGGTAGCTGCAATAACTTGGTGAACACGGACGTCGTCAAGAAACTCGGTTTGACAACAAGAGAACACCCTCATCCGTACCACATTCAATGGTTCAACAACAGCGGTAAGGTTCGGGTAACACAAACAGCGAGAATACATTTTTCAATTGGTTCATACCATGATTTTGCTGATTTTGATGTTGTTCCTATGGATGCTTGTTCTCTTTTATTGGATCGTCCTTGGGAATTTGATACAGATGCTATTCATCATGGTAGAACCAATAAATATACTCTCATGCATAAGGGAAAGAAAATCACTTTGCTCCCCATGACTCCTGCTGAAATTGTGCATTTTGAGAAGAGTAAAATTCGTGATGGCAAAGCAACAAAATTAGAATCTAAAAAACAGCAAGTTATTAAGTTAAAATCACCATCGTTGCTCGCAACTAAATCTGAACTTGCTGATTTATTCGATGCTAAGGGGATGTGCTATGCTTTAGTTTGCAAAGAAGCCATGTTTTCACTTCATGAATTGTCTATTGCATTGCCCCCTGCTGTTGCTAACCTTTTGCAGGAGTTTGAGGATGTGTTTCCCTCCGAGATACCCCCTGGTTTAGCACCGATGAGAGGCATTGAACACAAGATCGATTTGATTCCAGGAGCAAGTTTGCCAAATCGTGCAGCATACAGGGTGAATCCACAAGAAACTAAGGAAATTCAGTGACAAGTCCAAGATCTTTTGGACCGCGGGTACATTTGTGAAAGCCTTAGCCCTTGTTCCGTTCCTGTTCTTTTGGTTCCTAAGAATGATGGTAGTTGGCGCATGTGTGTTGATTGTTGAGCGATTAATAACATCACCATTCGATATCGTTATCCTATTCCTCGATTAGATGACATGCTTGATGAATTGAGTGGTTCTATCATCTTCACAAAAATTGACTTGCGTAGTGGTTACTACCAAATTAGAATGGCACTAGGAGATGAATGGAAAACTGCATTTAAAACCAAGTTTGGACTTTACGAGTGGTTAGTCATGCCTTTTGGTTTAACTAATGCACCCAACACCTTTATGCGATTAATGAACGAGGTTTTACGTGCTTTCATTGGAAAATTTGTGGTGGTTTACTTCGATGATATCCTCATTTACACCAAGTCATATGATGAACATCTTGATCATTTACATGCTGTTTTTACTGTTTTGAGAGATGCACGTTTGTTTGGTAACCTCGAAAAGTGCGTCTTTTGCACCAATCGAGTCTCGTTTCTTGGCTATGTCGTTTCCTCGCAGGGAATTGAGATGGATGAGTCCAAAATTGAAGCAATCACCAGCTGGCCAGCCCCAACAACCGTCACACAGGTTCGTTGGTCTTGCAGGTTTTTATTGGCATTTTGTGCGGGATTTCAGCACCATTGCAGCACCTCTACATGAGCTAACGAAGAAGGGAGTTTCATTTCGATGGGGCGAACAGCAGCAACAAGCTTTTGATGCTCTCAAATCGAAGCTTACACAAGCACCATTACTACAACTTCCTGATTTTGACAAGACCTTTGAGCTAGAATGCGATGCAAGCGGCATTGGTATTGGAGGCATTCTCATACAAGGAGGTAAAGCCGTTGCTTTCTTTAGTGAAAAACTTCATGGTCCTTCTCTGAATTATTCTACTTATGATAAGGAACTATATGCCCTAGTGCGTGTATTACAAACTTGGCAATATTATCTTTGGTCTAAGGAGTTTGTCATACATTCCGATCATGAATCATTGAAGTATCTTAAGTGTCAAACCAATCTGAATAAACGACATGTTAAATGGATTGAGTTCATAGAGTCGATTCCATACATCATTAAGCATAAGAAAGGGAAGGAAAATATCATTGCTGATGCATTATCTAGGCGTTATACCATGCTGTCCAACTTGATCATAAAATCTTTGGTTTGGAAACAATTAAAGCATTATATCCTACTGATTTGGACTTCAAAGATGCTTTTGAAAATTGTAGAGAAGAAAGAACTTAGAATAAATATGTGCTGCGAGAGGGTCTCCTCTATCGTGCTAACAAGCTATGCGTTCCAGCTAGCTCCGTTCGTCTATTACTTTTGCAGGAAGCACATGGAGGAGGTTTGATGGGACATTTTGGAGTGAAGGAAACTGAATACGTGCTGTCCACACATTTCTTTTGGCCAAATATGAGGCGTGATGTCGAGCGCTACGTGTCACGATGCACTACTTGCAACAAAGCTAAGTCTCGTCTTAACCCACATGATCTTTATATGCCTCTTCCTGTTCCTAGTGTACCTTGGGAGGATATTTTTATGGACTTTGTTTTGGGATTGCCTAGGACTAAGAGGGGGAGGGATAGTATTTTTGTAGTTGTTGATCGTTTTTCCAAAATGGCACACTTTATACCTTGTCATAAGAATGATAATGCCTCACACATTGCTGATCTATTTATAATGGAAATTGTTCGTTTACATGGTGTGCCAAATACCATTGTTTCTGATCGTGATGCAAAATTTTTAAGTCATTTTTGGAGAACTTTGTGGTATAAATTGGGAACTAAGTTGCTGTTTTCAACTACATGTCACCCACAAACGGATGGACAAACCGAGGTAGTTAATCGTACTTTATCCACTATGTTGCGGGCTGTCTTGAAAACAAATTTGAAGTTGCGGGAGGAGTGTTTACCACATATAGAATTTGCTTACAACAGATCCGTTCACTCCACGACAAAGGTAAGTCCATTCCAGGTAGTGTATGGTTTCAATCCCCGTGCTCCTATTGATTTACTACCTTTGCCTCCTTCTGAAACTATAAATTTGGATGCTACACAACGATCTGAATTCATTCTTAAGATACATGAAACTACAAAGAAAAATATTGAAATGATGAATGAGAAGTATAGGATTGCAGGTAGTAAAGGTAGAAAGGAAGTAAAACTTGAACCGGGTGATTTGGTGTGGTTACATTTGAGAAAAGAGCGATTTCCCGACTTGAGAAAATCTAAACTTATTCCACGAGCTTCTGGTCCTTTTAAGATCGTTGAAAAGATTAATGATAATGCATATAAGCTTGAATTGCCTCCCGATTTTGGGGTTAGTCCT
The DNA here is from genome assembly GCA_036927565.1 of Tuctoria greenei. Taxonomy (NCBI): domain Eukaryota; kingdom Viridiplantae; phylum Streptophyta; class Magnoliopsida; order Poales; family Poaceae; genus Tuctoria; species Tuctoria greenei. The sequence continues at coordinate 242,498,848 of JAYESD010000002.1, forward strand.
ACATTTAATATTTCAGATTTGTGACCGTACTTGGGAGAAGAAGATGAACTTGAGTCGAGGACGACTCCAATTCAAAAGGGGGGATGATGAGGACATCACAACAGCGGAAACGCACATTGAACTGCAAGGACCAATCACAAGAGCACGAGCACGGTTATTAAATCAGCAGGTGAATTCGTTCCTAACTTCTTTTGCATGTGAGTTTGAGAATAGATTGCTATGTGATGATTTAATTATTATTAGGAATAATGGATAATATCAACAAGTGAAGTAAATAGGCCTTGGGAGCGTGGAGAACCAGCTGGGATGTCCACAAGTTGATGGAAACAGTTTACAACTCGGACTCAAGTCAACTCGGAGTCCAGGAGCAGTCCACCTTAAAACGGACGCCCAGGAGGCATACGGACTCCAATTTTGACGTTATACATATACACAAAAAGAGGAGAAGATAAACTTTCCAATGGTTCTGGTCCCACCTCAAAATTCTTCCAGAGTCATTGGAAATCGTCGAAACAAGTCGAGTCCAGATTTCTGTCCGGTGCTGCACCACCGAATCGGGCCTTTGTGCCTTGTATCCCGTAAGAGTCCATTAGGGACGCGTCTAATCGTGTTTTGGTCGAACCCTAGCCTATAGATACTGCAGCCGCCGGTCATATTCGGTGGGTTTTGCTTAGATCAATAATATCGCCGTTCTACGGTTTGTGAGACCCCAACTTCACGATTTCCAATCGTGTCTTCGACGTTCTTGCTCGTGTTCTCGGTTGCACTTGCAGGGATTAGCCTTCTTGGCGAGGTCAAGCGTGTGCAGCACGGTTGATAACCAACAGATCCGTGGTGTAGTGATTGCAGGTGTACTCTAACCGCTCGAGTGCCACGGATCATCAACGTCGAGTTCTCCACCCCAATCGACATACCTTTCGGAAGATCGGGCCTAAACCTACTCATCATTTCCGCAACCAGGACCATGCTGACAACTTCGTCAGTAGCAAAAATGTAAAGCAGATGTGGCTCACCAGGATTCGGAGCTCTCAAGGTTGGTAGAGTGGTGAGGAGCTGCTTCAGCTCCTGGAATGCCTTTTCTGCTTCTTCAGCTATTGAAATCATCCAGACTTCCTCAATAACTTGAAGAAGGGTAGCGCCCGTTCCGCCAGTCTTGAGATGCACTGGCTGAGGGCAGCTAGGCATCCAGTCAACTTCTGGACATCCTTGATGCGGGCTAGTGGCCACATGGCTTCAACAGCTTTTATCTTCGCCGAATTTGCTTCAATTCCTCGGTGGTTCACCAGGAATCCAAGAAGCTTTCCGGAGCTAACCCCAAAGACACACTTGTCCGGGTTCAGCTTCGTGCGTGTGACTCGCAACTTGTTGAAGACAGCATGTAATGTATCAAGGAATGACTCCTTGTTCTTGATTTTGACGATGATGTCATCGACGTAGACTTCCACTACGTCTCTGATTAGCTCTCCAAAAGTTTTGTACATAGCTCGTACAAATGTTGAAGCAGCATTTTGAGACCAAATGGCATGGCACTATAACAATATAATCCATCTACTGTGATGAAGGTAGTATGCTCTTCATCTTCCCTAGACATTCTGATTTGATGATACCCAGAATATGCGTCTAGGAAACACAGTAATTCACACCCGGAGGTGGAATCCACTATCTGATCAATTCTAGGTAGTGGGAATGGATCTTTTGGACATGCCTTATTCAATGTAGTGTATTCGATACACATCCGAAGCTTCCCGCTGGCCTTGGGTACAACGACTGGGTTTGCCAGCCATTTTGGGTGGAAGACTTCTCGGATGAATCCAGCTTCAAGCAACTTCTTCACTTCTTGACGTATGAAGTTCTGTCGCTCTACTGATTGCTTCTGAGGCTTCTAATGTACAAGCCGAGCGTCGGGATAGATCTTCATATTGTGCTCGATCACTTCCCTAGGGATCCCAGGCATTTGTGACGGTTGCCAGGAAAACACGTCGACATTAGCCCGGAGGAAAGTGACGAGCGCGAGTTCCTATTTGTCATTCAAACCTCCCGATATATGGGTGGTCTGAGCAGCGTCGGAACCAATTTGGACGACTTTGACGGGAATGTCGGTGTCACCGCTTGGTTGCACGCGAGGTGCGGAGGTTGAGCCTCGATGACGAATGCTTGGGGGTTTTGGAGCTTGCTCCTTTCCGAATTCTTCCTCCTGCGCTGTAGCAAGCGCATGGAGTTCTTCCACAACAGTCACTCCAGCGGTGCGATCTCCGCGGATCCGAAGAATGTCTGCTGGTGTTGGCATTTTCAACACCAGGTAGCCATAATGGGCGGCAGCCATGAATTTGTACAAGGTTGGCCTGCCCAAAATGGCGTTGAATGTTAAGTTGATCTACGCCACGTCAAAGACCAACTTCTCAGTGCGGTAATTCTCCCGGGTCCCGAAGGTCACTGGGAGAGTAATGGCACCGAGTGGGGTTATGGACCCCGGACCTACTCTGAAGAAAGGTTGGGAGGTGCGAAGATCTGAAGGTCGGAGATGAAGCTTGACGAAAGCTTCGAAGCTTATGAGATTCAACCTCGAACCTCCGTCCACCATCACATGGTGGAGCTGGATGTTGTTGATGGTAGGAGATAACATCAGTGGAAGCTGGCCAACTCCGATCATGTTCCGAGGGCAGTCCGAAGCATCGAAGGTGATGGCAATGTCCATCCACTTCCGGTGCAACTCTACCCTGGCGGTGGGAGCTACTGAAGCCATGTCCCGCTGCATTTTCTTGAGGACACGGCAGGAGGTGATGTCCCACGAACCACCAAAGATGGTGTTCATGGTTTTCTGACGTTCATTGTCGGAGACTTTGGAGTCGTCGTTGACAGAGGTGTAAAAAGCCTTCGGGACCTTTTTAGGGTCCTGAAAGCCTAACTCCTCTTCAGCCAGAGCTTCGTTGACTTTCTGTTTTCCTTCCCTTTGATGGAAAGGAACTTCTTCCCGGCGCTTTTTGTAGCGCTCGGCAAGGTTCTGGACCTCTCGGTAGCCTTCCAAGTTGTGGTTGTTCGTCTTGTGTATTGGACACCACATCTTGGAGCTGCCTCCGCCTTCAAACGATGGCCGAGGTCGTTTCTCGGGGCGTGGCCCGCGGCCACCCGAAGCTGCGGTAGCAGCGGCTGTAGGTGTGTCGGCCGACGGCTTCTTTTTGCCGTTGGACTTTTTCTTCTTCTTGCCACTCCCGGAGGTAGTGGCTTCACCCTTGGAGGACTTTTTGATGTCCTCCGGAGGTGGTTGGGAGTGCATTTCACGGCCCTCCGCAGCTTTGGTGCACTTGTCTGCCAAGCTGAAGAGTTCCGTGACACTGGTGACCTCCTTGGTCGCCAGCTTCTCCAGCATCTTCTTGTCTCGTACGCCCTATCTAAATGCCACAATAACAAAAGCGCTTCAGATAGCAGGTACGGTGTTTCGTGCCTGGGAGAACCTCTGGATGAAGGATCGCAGGGACTCTCCCCCCTTCTGCTTGACAGCAAAAAGGTCCAGTTCGGTGCCTGGTCGGGTGTATGAACTCCCGAAGTTAGCAGTGAACTGCTGGCATAGTTCTGCCCAACTGTTGATGGAGTCGGGCAGTAGGCTCATGAACCAGGACCTGGCGGTCCCAGTTAAAGCCACGGGGAAGTAGTTGGCCGTTATGGCCTCGTTGCTTCTCGCCGCAAGGATAGCGGTGGAGTAGATTTGGAGAAACTCAGCGGGATTGACAGTCCCGCCAAATTTCTCTGGCAGGTGAGGCCGGAACTTCTGCGGCCATCTGACCATGTGTAGGTGCATGGCCAGGGCTGAACAGCCTCCTCCTACTCCCTCGGGAGCAGGACTGTCTCGAGCCTCTCGCCCATCGCGAGCATGCTCGATGTGGACGCGGCCATCCTGTTGGCGGTAACGGCGATCAAGCTCCGCCCGAAGGTCGTGAGTTGAAAGTCGAGTTACTGTATGGGTACATCGAGCCCCAGAAGGCAGCAATGTTGCTTGTTGAGACGCAGCATGCCTCCTATGTTGGGAAGCATGCGGACCAAGTCTACCCGACACGGTCGATGCTGCAATGGGGCTCGCCCCGAGGGGGGAGGACCTTGGTTGCTGATGCGATCGGCTGCGGCTGCAACCAAGTGTTCCACATCAGCCCTCCACTGCTCCATTGCACCCTGGGATGCTCCTTGAGGTGGTGGACGTTGGAGAAGAGCACGTGCGGCATGGAGCGCGTGTTCAGGATTGTTGTTCGCTGATGCTATGACCGACGCTGACGCCCCATCTTGCTGTCCAGCTTGATTTGTCGGTCCAGACGGTGGCGGCTATGGCATGACTCCTATTGGATCCACAACACCTGCTGGCTGCTGTACATTGGAGGGATTGCCTCCGGCAGGTTGCGCAGCAGGGTTGCCGTTGGACGATACAGCAGCGGAGTTCACCATCCTTGAATCTCGAGCGCCCCTACCTGGCGCACCAACTGTCAAAGTATGGTTCCGGCAATTCTCCCGGTACTACTGTTAGTAGCCCGCGGAGTTTGTAGTTCAGTATTGGGCGCGTAGAGATTCAGAACATGATGGCAAAGTGACACAAAGATTTATGTGGTTCGGGCCGCCTAAGCATAATACCCTACTCCATGGGGTGTGTATTTGTTGTATTGAGCGTCTGAGCACTTGTGTGTGTCAGAGCCGAGTATGAGAGAGGTCTCAGAGTCCAGAGATCCAGAGAGAGAAAGAGATTTGTGTATCGCTCGACCATTCCTTTTATAGTATAAGGATTGGTCGTTACATTGTTAGCCTGGCCCAACATGTGGCCCTGGCGGTTACTGATGCTTAATACACAATAAATGAGGTTAATTACCCTTAATAGTGTGGTAACAGGCCTTGACAGTACCGTTACTGGTATTAAGGGCCTTCTGATCGTGTGTCATTAATATGGTATTAATGACACTTAATCAGGTCTTGAAGTCTTTGAATGCCCCTTGAAGGTCCGATCTGTTGGGGGTCCTCTTGTCTGCTCGTCGAAGTTGAAGGTTCGGCGGTTGGACACGTGGCAGCTCCGGAGCTTACCGTCTGGGACGGGTAGGTCCGGTATAGTTGTACACGTGTCGGTACCGCAGCTTCCCTCTGTCGTGGGTTAGGTCCGGGGGTGCCACACAGGTGTTTAGCCTGGAGCTATCCCATGTGTGGGATGTAGGTCCAGTTGCGGTATACACGTGGCAGCACCGGGACTAACCATAGATGGGAGGCAGGTCCAGTCCCGTATGACACATGGGGCCTTCAAGATCTTCAACTCAGACAGGTGAAGTTCTTTTGGTTCTTTTGCAGTCCCAAGGGGTATACGGTACGTAGGGTACCGACAATGTCCATTTGATATAGCTTAAAATTATGGTAAGTAGCATAGGCTAATAAAATTCGAATGTTCTCAAGTCTAGCTACGGAAGCAAAGGTTCCATCAATATCCAAACCTTCGACTCGTGAGTTACCTTTGGCCACAAGTCATGCTTTGTTTCTCATTACTACTCTGTGTTCATCTTGCTTGTTCCGAAAGACCCATTTGGTGCCCACGATGTTGGCTTTTGGTCTTTCAACAAGCTCCCACACTTCATTTCTTTTGAATTTGTTCAACTCCTCTTGCATGGCGGTCACCCAATCTTGATCTTTTAATGCTTCATCAACCCTGTATGGTTCCAGAAATGAGAGAAAAGAGTAATGTTCAATAAAATTAGCAATACGAGATCTAGTAGTTACACCCTTTGCAATATCTCCGATGATGTTGTCGACGGGAGGATCTCTTTCTATACTCCGATGTAGTCTTGGAGGAGGCACTTGTGAGGTCATTAGCTCTTCATCATCTTCATTTTCAATGTATCCCCTTAGATCTATGCTTCCATGATTATATTGATCATCACGCTCCTGCTGATGTCGATCATGTACAGAAGCTCCCCCTTGATCATTGCTTTCCGGTTGAGGTACATCTTGAGCACTTGAGTTTTGTGATTGCTCTTGAGGTCGAATATCACCAAGTGACATCCTCCTCAATGCTTGACATGGGACTTCTTCTTGATGTAGCACACACTTATCAACTTGCTCCACTTGGGAGCCATTAGTCTCATCGAACACTATGTGAGCTTAATTTTACCATGCTAATCAATTCAAATGGATCTGAAATTTGTACTGGAGCTCAAAGGATTTAAATAAAAGATTCTCGAAAAATTTGGGAATTTTTCAATGAATGGATCTTCAGGAATTAATTTCTAAGGCTTTTTGCTTCATGGAATTATTGAGGAACAATTATGGATTTTAATACTATTCTAAGTGCACCAAATGAAAGTATAGACCACCCTGGTTCTAACCAATTTTATTTGGGCATTTTCGGACAATTCTACAAGTAGTTATGCACATCAACAATGCTAGAGAATTTGTTGAAAACATGATAGGCGTAGGCGTTCGAATCATAACCGAGGAAGAGCCCTTCATCAGATTTCAAAGTGAACTTCAAAGTCCTAGGATTCTTGTTCAAAATATAACATTTACTCCCAAATACTCTAAAATATGAAACATTCGATTTGTTACCCGTTAGGAGCTCATATGGCGTCTTCTTCATAAGTCGATGAAGATATAACAGGTTCGTGGCATGGCAAGCGGTGTTTACCGCTTCTGCCCAAAATCGGTCTGAAGTCTTGTATTCATCTAACATTGTTCTCGCCATCTCGATAAGTGTCCTGTTCTTTCTTCGGCCACCCCATTTTGTTGAGGGGAGTGTGGTGCCCAGAACTCATGTTTTATTCCTTCTTGATCGAGGTACTCCTCAACTTGAGTATTTTTTAATTCCGTTCTGTTATCGCTTCTAATGTTCTTGACGGTTGAGGAGAATTCATTTTGTGCTCTCTTCAAGAACTTCTTTAGGTTTTCTTGGGTCTCTGATTTATCATACAAGAAAAATACCCAAGTAAATCTAGAAAAATCATCAACAATAACCAAACCGTATTTAATACCGCTGATGTTTATATAAGCAATTGGACCAAAAAGATCCATATGTAGGAGCTTCTGCGGTCTTGATGTTGTCATCATGTTATTTGCAGGGTGTAGTGCACAACTTGTTTTCCAGCTTGGCATGTGCTACACGGCATGTCTTTCTCAAACACAACATCTTTCAAACCTCAGATATGACCACCCTTTAGAAGTTTCCGCAGATTTCTCATCCCAACATGGGCTAACCATCTATGCCACAGTCATCCCATGTTAGTTTTTTGCAACCAAGCAAGTGTTTAGTTCGGCTTTATCTTTGTTGAAATCAACAAGATAAAGTTTTCCCTTCAACATTTCCTTGAATGCAATTGAGTTATTGCTTCTTATAAAGACTGTCACACCCTCATTAGTGAATAAACAATTGTATCCTTTGTCACATAGCTAAGATATGGATAAAAGATAATAATCTAAATAATCAACATGTAAGACATTGGAAATTGTGTGTCGAGATGAGATTGCAATTTTACCGGTGCCTAGGACTTTCCCTTGGCTGTTGTCTTCGAAGTAGATTCCTTCACTTGGATCCGCATTTCGCTCATATTCTACGAACATTCTCCTCTCTTCGGCCATGTGATTGGTGCATCCACTGTCTAACACCCATTTTGATCCACCGGAGGAGTAGGCATGCAAAACAGAGTTATGTCTTGGTTTTAGGTACCCAAGTTTGCTTGGGTCCTCTAAGATTACTCACAAGTGTTTTAGGCACCCACACACAAGTTTTGAGTCTCTTGTGGTGTGGTCCTGCATATTTAGCATAAAAATATCCAAATTTATTTTTCATAAGAACATAAGATGCATCAAAAGTATGAAATGAAGTTTGCTGTTCATGTTCATATGATTTTTCTTCAACAAAAGAAATATGATTATTATTCTGACTACTAGTGAATTGCTTCTTACCTCTTGCATACCCAAGACCATCTTTGACATTTGGAGGTCTTGTGACCATATATGCACTACGTGCATATTTGATCTTTTCCTTGTCAAAGATGCCACTTTGGGATGGATGCTTGGCTTGTGTAGCATTGGATTCATCTTTTAAATTAGCCTTCCTACTAGAGCATGTGCAAGTTTTAATTGTTGTCAACTTGATATCTTGAGAAGGTGAGATCTTTGAGGAGGAAGCGCCACTTTGCCTGAGTGACTTAACTTGCACTTCAAGAATTTTGTTAACTTTTGTCAAGTTAGCAAGTTCATCCTCGATTGCAACATGTGAGTCTTCTAGTTTTGAGTAAGTTTCCTTACTCAAAGCTAGCTCAAGCTCAAGTGCCTTACTTTTCTCCTTTTCAAGGTCAAGAAGCTTTTCAACCTCTTGATATCTCTTCCTTTCACGGGTGAGCTTATCTTCTTGACGGTTGACAAGCTCCTCCTCAAAGATCTCATCCGACAACATCTTCATTTTTCTAAATGCAGTTTTACTCACCCTTTAACATTTCCTCATTCTCACTAGAGCTGTCAAAATCATCATTAGAGGAATGTAATGAGGAGGGTGTAAGTCGAACCTTTTTCTTGCCTTTTTTAGCCATGAGGCAAGTGTGGTTGTAGTTCTCCCGTCCTCCCATGTTTGGGAAGAGTGTAGACGTCTTGGTCGGATTCTTGATTGCAATTGTTGCCATCTCCTCTTCATCATCCAAGGAGGACTCGTCGTTTGAGTCCCACTCCTTGCCGATGTGCACTTGATGTGCTTGCTTATTTTTCTTGATTTTTTTTTTCTTGCAGCTTCACTTCTTTCTTCTTCTTGTTTTCCTCATATTAACAATCAACCATAAAGTGTTCGTATTTACCGCAATTGTAGAAAGTACATCGAGCCTTGGATTTCCTTTTTCCTTATTCTTTCCTTCACTTGAGTTGCTGCATTTTCTTCTTCTCATCATGCGCTTGAATATTTTGATGAAGAGCACCATCTCTTCATCATCCAAATTTGTGCTTACATCGTCAGTGTCTTCTTCCTCATGTGTCTCAAGAGTCTCCTTCCCTTTGAGCTTGCAAGTTGCCTTGTGGGCAACATCCTTCATCATGGATGAGGTAAGTTCATCTAAGTATTTAACATATTTAGCTTCTTTCTCCATCATCTCGTGATTGATAATTCTGCCAAGAACTTCATCGGGGGTCATTTTGTGGAACCCCGCGCTTTCCCTTATCATTGAGCATAAAGTGACATTCCGAGGCATGAAGGCTCTTACCATCCTTTTTATAAACTCATGATCGGTCCACTTTTTGCTTCCATAAGCACGAATCTTGTTGATGAGTGTCTTCAAGCAGTTGTACAACTCTTGAGGAGTTTCACCATCTTCTATGGCAATCTCCCCAATTCTCCCTCATGCATCTGAATCTTTGCTCAGCGAATGGAGCGGTTCCCTTCATGACCAGTTTTGAGTGTATCCGATATGTCTTTGGCAACTTTGAGTCCATCCACCTTGGTGAACTCTTCTTGAAAGTGCATATAGGCATTCCGTTGTGGGTTTTGGATAATTGATGACAAACAAATGAGATCCTAATGAATACATTAAGATGAATGCATGTCAACAAAGATTAGATATTTTGGTGCACTCAAAAAGGTGAAAAAATGAGGAGTGAAGAAAAGAAAAAGCCCAATTGATCAAGGAAGTGCAAAGTAGATATAATTGTATGGGATGTGTGTGAGAGACATATCCCAAGAGCTTAGATCTTTGCGTAGAGGGTAAGGGCTAAAATTAATTAATTAAGTAATTCAATGTGCAACGGACAAGTCCGAAAACTAACCGGACAAGTCCATTCACCTTTCTAATGATTCAATTCACTGTGCACCGGACAAGTTCGGACACTAACTAGACAAGTGCATTCAACTTTCTGATGTTTCACTCAGACAAGTTGGAAAAACACAATTCACATTGGACAGGACAAGTCCGTCATATTGCGGACTAGTCCGATTAACTTTCTGTAATCACTACAGACTAGTCCTTCTATTCCAATACGGACAAGTCTGGTATACCTCACACAAATTAGGGTTTTCAGTGTGCTGCACATTCCACGCAAATTTTACACAGCACACCGGACAAGTCTGGTCACCAGAGCGGACTAGTCCGGCCATCGGGATCCCTAACGGTAATATTTTTGGAAATACTATAAATAGGTAATACACGACCCTACAAACACAAAAACCGCACTCTACTGTCAGGAACACAAATCCTAGCACCACCACTCATCCCAAGAGCACAAAAACACATCTCGCCACACATCTAATGGCCTAAAGAGTTAAATATTTCGGGTATCCAGATTTGGGATAGGGAGATTGTCGTATATGCATCGTTGAGCTCTTGGGGTTTGATCTCTTATACACTCGTGCATTCTTTGTAATATTTTTGAGTGTATTAAATCATCTTTTTTGCTATAATTTTGTGGGAGCCCTCGGCGTGTGAGGTTGCCCCACCAACTTGGTGATTACCCCGTGATAGTGGAACTCAAGTCGGTCTTGTGTGGTGACTTGACGAGAGAAAAGGGTTTCAAGAGACCCGGCTCTGTGTGGGCTTCCTCAACAAGGACGTCGATCTCTTTATTGAGATCAAACCTCGGTAAAAATCCTTGTGTCGCGTGTTCCATTCTTTTACTTTTGCAAGTTTTATCATCTAGGACAATATAGTTGATGAACAAGTAATTTATGTTCCACGTGAAAATTAATCAGTCTGATCTCTTGCTCAAGTTGTAAGAATGTGATTACATTCTGATGCTATTTCATTTGAGAATTTTGCATAAACACTTAATCTTTTCGTAATACTTCAAGCACACCAGACAAGTTCGATCCATCCTGTATTTGACCTATTGATTAAGTGTTGCAATAAAAGTTCTCAAATCCTATTCACCCCCCCCCCCTCTAGGCCACATTCAATTGGTATCAAAGTGAGGCTCTCCTTTTAGGAGACTCATCGCTCGGAGAGACAAATGGTCACGGACAAGAACAACGAGATCCCAGAGATGCCCATCATTGGAGATGAACAAGACTCCAAGGCATTTGATGTACTCAAGGAAAATAAAAACGATGATGAAGAAGTGTGTCAACTCAAGGCGCTTCTAAGAAAGAAACTTCTAAGCAAAAAGGGCAAGGAAGAAGACAAGAATACGACAGGAGTGGTCATCATGACTATACAACAGAAATGATTATGATCGTCTTAATTAACAATCATTATCTTTCAATTCCTATGGGAAGACCTCCTCATTTCAACAGAAATGATTATACAATGTGGAATATAATATGAAAATGCATCTTATCTTCTTAAACCCCAGTCTTTGGCATGTTGTGTCTACAGGTATAGATATCTCAGATACCGACGATGAACTCACCTCAGAGCAAGAACAAGAAATTCACCGCAACGCACAAGCCGTTGCAGTGATCACTTCATCCTTGAGCCGAGAAGAGTTTACTAAGGTTGATGGACTGGAAAGTGCCAAGGAAATATGGGAGACACTCAAGACCGCACATGAGGGAAATCGCTCAGTTCGTGAAGCAAAAATTGAAATGCTTGAAGGTGAATTGGGGAGGTTTTCCATTGAGGAGGGCGAATCACCTCAAGAGATGTACAACCGAATGAAGGCGCTCATCAACAAGATTCGTGCCTATGGAAGCAAGAAATGGACCCATCATGAACTCGTCAAGGGGATGATCAGTGCATTCATGCCCCGCAATGTCACTTTATGCTCGATGATCCGAGAAAGTTTGGGGTTCCATAAAATGACTCCGGATGAACTATTGGAAAAAATCATCAACCACGAGATCATGGAAAAGGAAGCCAAATATGTGAAGGATCTTGCCGAGCTGACTTCATCAAAGAATAAGGGGGTGCCTCTCAAGGCGACTAGCAAATAAAATGACAAGAAAGTCCACAAGGTGCAAGAAGATGAAGATAGCGACGATATGAACACCGACATGGATGACAACAAAATGGTCCTCTTCATTAAGAAATTTAAGAGGATGATGAGAAGGAGAAAAGGCAGCAATTCCAACCAAGACAAGAACAAAGAAAAAGACAAGTCCAGATCTAGACACTCATGCTACAACTGTGGTGAATATGAGCACTTCATAGTTGATTGCTCATATGAAGAAAATAAGAAGAATAAAGAGTGAAGCCTCAAGAGAAGAAAACCTTCAAGAAAAGGAGGCAAGCTCATCAAGCACACATTAGCAAGGAGTGGGACTCAAATGACGAGTCCTCCTTGGATGATGAAGATGAGATGGTAACAATTGCCATCAAGAAGCCGACCAAGAAGTATACACTCTTCCCAAATGTGGGAGGACGGGAAACTTACAACCATACTTGCCTCATGGCTAAGGAAGGCAAGACAAAGGTTCGACTTACACCCCCCTCCTTGCATTCCTCTAATGATGATTTTGATAGGTCTAGTGAAAATGAGGAAATGCTTAAAGGATTAAGCAAAATTGCACTAAGAAAAATGAAAATGTTGTTGGATGAAATCTTTGAGAACGAGGAGCTTGTCAACTGCCAAGAAGATATGCTCATCTGTGAAAGGAAGAGATATCAAGAGGTTGAAAAGCTTCTTGATCTTGAAATGGAGAAAAACGAGGCATTTGAGCTTGAGCTAACTTTGAGTAAGGAAATTTACTCAAAACTAGAAGACTCACACATTGTAGTCAAGGACAAACTTGCTAACTTGACGAAGTTAACAAAATCCTAGAAGTGCAAGTTGAGTCACTCAAGCAAAGTGACGCTTCCTCCTCGGAAAGATCACCTTCTCAAGATGTCAAGTTGAAAACAACTAAAACTTGCACCTCCTCTGTTAAGAAGACTAATGTTAATGACAAATCTGGTGCTTCAAATACTAAACATCCACCCCAAAGTGGCATCTTTGACAAGGAAAAGATTAAATATGCACATAGTGCATATATGGTCACATGATCTCCTAATGTCAAAGATGGTCTTGGGTACACAAAATTTAAAAGCTGCCTATTAATGTTCAGAATAAGGGTCATATTGCATTTGTTAAAGAAAAATCACGGAATCTGAACTGCAAACATTGTTTCATACTTTTGATGCTTCTAATGTACTTATGAGAAATAAATATGCATAAGCTAAATATGCAGGGCCACGCCAGAAGCATAAAAAAACTTGTGTGTGGGTGCCTAAGACACTGTTGACTAACCTTCGAGGATCCAAGCAAACTTGGGTACCTGGAACCAAGGCATAATCTTGTTTTGTAGGTGTACCCCCTCCGGTAGATCAAATGAAGTACTTGACTGACATCTATCACATGACTGAGGGAAAGAAATTATCCATGGGGTAAAAATGAAGATCCAAGTTCATCTCCACCCATATAATCAACCAAGTTCTCAAGATGTACCTCAACAAGAGAGCAATGATCAAGGGGGAGCCTCTGCATAAGATTAACCCCAACACGGTTAAGATAATAAATTTAATATTGGAGGCAATGATCAAGGGGGAGATGAATAAAATGAAGAAGAAAAGGAGGATACAAGACCATAGATGCATATAAACCATATGGAGTTGGTATATTAACCTTTGTTGGTAATTTAGTATACTCTTGTGCATCTAGGCTCATTATTTTGTTGAGTATATGTTCTGTGTGCAATATTTCAAATCACTTCGACTCTTGAAATGTGGCTTCAAACATTGCATATCTTATTGATTCTTCAAAGTTTACTTATTTTGCGAAAAGTCATCCCTGATCTCGATTTTCTCTCGAAAACTATTTTAATTAGTGAATCTTGGTGAATTATGGTCATTGTATGACTGTTAATTTCTTACTGGTCATGTTCATCAAGATTATTTGTGAATTGATGTCATTTAGATCACTATTAGATCAAACTTCCAAAAATCACTTTGTTTCTAATTCAATTCTGTCCAGCAGACTCGGACTAGTCTATGGTCTGCACCGGACTAGTCTGTTGCTGCACACTAGTCCGGCTCTGGTCCGGCATAACGGACTAGTCTGGCCCCTGTGCGGACTAATCCATATTTATTGGGCTTAAACCATAGCCATTCGCCAGGACATCTTCTTCTTCCTCTCACAATTGTTTTGGCACTCTCTCTCCTCAAACCCTAGCTCCCAAGGCGATTTTCACTTTTGACCACCAAAATCAAAGGTTCCTCCACGGGAACTCTTTCCCTTGACGCGAAGCATCCCTCTCTGGACTAATCCGTACCTTTCTTCGCTCCTCCAACCTCAAATATTCTATTTTTCGGTAAAATATCACTTAACCCTAGTTCTCATCTTTCCTTAAATCATGCTTATTTTTCTTGATTCCTAGGGCATACATTACATTGCTGATGTATTCCTATTGTATTCCTATCCTTGTAGCATCAATCTTTGTTAGATTTGCTAGAATAGGAAGTTAGGGTTCATACGTCAGACTTGACTAGTCCGGTGCTTGGTGTGGACAAGTGCGGTGCTCCGGACAAGTCCACACTATAAAAACGGACTAGTCCGGCCATTGGGATCCCTAACGGTAATATTCTTGGAAACACTATAAATAGGTGATCCACGACCCCACAAACATAAGAACTGCACTCTACTATCATGAACACAAAGCCTAGAGCCACCACTCGTCCCAAGAGCACAAAAACACATCTTCCCACACATCTAAAGGCCTAAAGAGTTAAATATTTTGGGTATCCAGATTTGGGATAAGGAGATCATCGTCTACGCATTGTTGATCTCTTGGGATTTGATATCTTATACACTCGTGCATTCTTTGTAATATTTTTGAGTGTATTAGATCATCTTTTTCACTGTATTTTTGTGGGAGACCTCAAACATTTGAGGTTGCCCCACCAACTTGGTTGTTACCCCGTGATAGTTGAACTCAAGTCAGCCTTGTGAGGTGACTTGACGAGGGAAAAGAGTTTGAAGTGACCTGGCTTTGTGTGGGCTTCCTCAACAAGGACGTAGATCTCTTTGGTGAGATCGAACCTCAGTAAAAATCCTTGTCTCGCGAGTTTCATTCTTTTACTTTTGCAAGTTTTATCATCTAGGGTAATAGAGTTGATCAACAAGTAACATATGTTCCACGTGAAAATTAATCAGCCTGATCTCTTGTTCGAGTTGTAAGAATAGTGATTACATTTCGCTGCTATTTCATTTGAGAATTTTGCATAAACACTTAATCTTTTCGTAATACTTCAAGCACATCGGACTAGTCTGTATAACACTGTAACACCCTAATTTTCGTGCATCATGCCCTGCATACACTCATATACATGTTTAACATTAACCCACATAAAGAGGAACAAGTTTAAAATTGATTCGGAGCATTTAAAATTGATTTGGAACAAAACCGCACTTAAAATGCAGGAAAGTGCGGACTAGTCCGATTTTTCTGCGGACTAGTCCGATTTTTGGCACTGGAAACTTTCGGACTTGTCCGATTTTGGGCGGACTAGTCCGATATTCCAAGAATCCTTGAAAAATTGCTAAGTCCTTGGACTTTTCCGAACTAGTCCGGTGTTCCAGCGAACTTGTGCGTTTTCTTCTCTGTTCAAAGTTAGACTTGTCCGATGTTTGGCTAGACTTGTCCGATTTTCTCTCTGGACGACTTCAGACTAGTCGGGTCCTTTTCGGACTTGTCCGATATTTCATGACTCCGAGTTGATCTTTTGTTTTACGACTTGTTTCTTGGGTTTCACGTTAAGTGGGCCTAGGGGTGTCGTGCCTAACTCTTTTAGAGCCCATGTGGGACTCTAAACCGGCCTCTACTCATCCCAAAACTCGAAATTCATCTAACCCTAGCCTCCACCTCTATATAAACAGCCCCACACCTTGGATTGACATCTATTTGCCACTTTTCCACCCACCCAAACCCTAGTTCGTGGGGAGCCACCATCAAGGAGGGAGGAGAAGATCCCAAGCAAGAAGAAGAAGAGGAGGAAACGAAAGGGGATCAAGATCTCCACCAAGTTTCGTTCTTCACCACCAATTCATTCCCAAGTTCATCACCAACCCTAGATCATCAAGATCCAAGTGCTACCTCCAAGTTTCTTGATTCATTGGAGTCCTAAACATCTGGTATACCTTCTATTATCTTTTCCTTACGTGAATTCAACCCCTAATCTCCGAATTTACTACACATTTAATTAAGCATTAATGATATTGTTTACTGTGTGAGCTTCCTCAACGAGGATGTAGATCTCGTGGTGACATCGAACCTCGGGAAAAATTTGTGTGTCTTACGTCTTATTTCCTTTAAATTATGTTCATTAGATCACTTGAGTGCTAAAACATCAACCTAAGGCAATTATAAGTTTTACCTGCATTCTTATATTAATCTCAAATAAAAATATCAGTTGTTCTCATTTCTGCTGCTAAAGAAATTTAGTTTCCCAAATAACATCTGATCAACACACATATTTTTAGCACACCGGACAAGTCCGCCCACACGATCGGACTAGTCCGGCCAACCAAGTTTTGACGATTCTATTAAGTGTGCAGGAAATTCAAAAGGCCTATTCACCCCCCTCTAGGCCACATTCAATTGGTATCAGAGCAAGGTTCTCCACCAATGAGACTCACATCTCGGAGAGATCAATGGCCTCTAAGAAGAACAATGATAACTCGAAGATGAACATTAATAAGGAGGAACAAGAAACTAAAACTTTTGATGTGCTGAAAGAGAGCCCACACGATGATGAAGAAGTGCGACAATTAAAGGCACTTCTAAGAAAGAAACTGCTAGGACAAAAGGGAAAAGAAGAAGAGAAGACGACGGGGAGTGGTCATCACGACTACTCCCGACACCCTTACAACTACAACCGTCTCAATTCAAACAATGACTATCTTTCCATTCCTATGGGAAAACCTCCACAGTTTGACAGAAGCGACTATACAATGTGGAAGTACAACATGAAGATGCATCTAATATCCCTAAATCCTAGTCTGTGGCACATTGTTTGCACTGGCATAGACATCCCGTACACGGATGAAGAACTCACCCCAGAACAAGAACAAGAGATTCACAGAAATGCACAAGCCGTCGTCGTGATAGGAAAAAGAGGATGATGGATCCCGATCTTCCGAAAGGTAATGGGTAAGTCGATTGATGGAGATCTCGACGTTGATGATCCGAGGCTCTCGAGTAGAACACGAACAGCCCCTGCAATCACTACACCACCGCTCCGTTGGTTATCAACCGTGCTTCACACGATTGACCTCGCCAAGAAGGCTAATCCCTGCAAGTGCAACCGAGAACACAAGCAAGAACGTAGAAGACACGATCTGAAATCGCGAAGTTGGGGTTTCACAAACTGTAGAACAGCGATATTATTAATCTATGCAAAACCCAATTGTCTATGGCGGCTACCATGGAGTATATATAGGTGGGAGGACGTCCAAGGGGGTGTTAGGGTCGTGACCTAACCCTAAGACACGAAAATAATGGACTTAGACTTGATACAAGGCCCAATGGCCCAATACGGTGGCGCAGCACCCTGACAGATTCTGTACTTGATTTTGTTTCGATGATTCCCGTCGACTCCGAAGGAATTTTGACATGGAACCGGTGCCATTGGAAAGGTTATCCTCTCCTCTTTCCGTGCATATGTAGAACGTCCAAAATGGAGTTCGTATGCGTCCTGGGCGTCCGTTTTAGTGCGTACTGCTCCTGGACTCCGAGTTGGTTACGATTTGGAGTTTGGTTCGGTTTCCATCTTCTTTGAACGAATTCTCTGGTCTTCCACGTCCCTAATACTCCCTCCAAGTACTCCTTGAACCTCTCCATGGATCCTAATCACAAATAAATCATTAAGTAGCAATTTATGCTCAAAAACATATAAGGAAATATATAAGAACGAGTTCACCTCTGAAATTAATTGTTGTGTATGAACTCTATTGATTGCATCTTGTATGTTCAATGGAGTGTTGTTTGTATCCATAGAAGTGATGTCCTCATCATCCTCCCCTTCTTGAATTGGAGTCGTCCTCGACTCAAGTTCATCTTCTATCATGTGTGGGTCCATACGTGCAACGCCATTAAATATTCTTGTAAGCATGAAAGGAGGAGGCCAAGGTGGTGGACGGCATAGTGCACCATCTTGATCTTGTCCATCAAATAAGAGTGCACATTCACTTGAGCCAGGATCCCAAACAAATAAACATTGTGTCATGTTTGTAGGTGCAATAATAATATGCATGATCTCATCATTCTCCCCTTCTTTATGACAAGCCGTCCTCGGCTTGCTCGTATGTCCAGCAAAAAGTCTAGCTTTGGGGGTAGAGTTTAGGCCCGAGTGAGCACTGTCCATATTGCACAACCGCAGTGAAAAATGTTTTTGTTGTCCCTGCTGCAAGGAAAACATACTAGAAAAACTTGACAAGACATTATTAGCGTTAGTACATTCATTTACTTGACCATGTTGTTGCAGCACAAAAGGAGCTTCCTCATTTGAACATATGTAAACTTTATGCACCATAAATATACCACTATGTTCATATTTGCCTATAGCATGAAAAATATTTCTACTTAACAAAGGCAATTCAGATTGGGAAAATATTATCTTCTCTACGATATCTAGATCACAAAGAGTGTCAAATTCAATATAGCCCAAAGTATTTAGAGAATATAACAATTTCAGCTCATCCCTTTCACATGTAGTTGGGATCAAATGCTTAATTTCAGCACAAGTGAGTGATAAAGTATCAAATTCATTTGGTTGTTCTAGCATAGGTATTATATAATTATCAGCACACAACTCATTTTTGTTATAAGAATCAGTGGGAAAATCAACTAATGGTAAAGTTGTATTATGTAAAGGTTCATCTTGTTGCTGCTCATCGATAGTATGATTGGTAGCAAAATTCAGCACATCTGAAAATGTCATACCGTGGTTAACTGTAGAGCATTGTCCATTAACACTACTCTCATTTTCAGCAAGAAATTCAAATGCATTATGAGTTGATTCATCAAAAAATTCAGAAGAGTTGTTCAACACCTCACTCTCATTTGCATCTCCATTTATTTGTTCATGTTCCTGCAAAAGGTTAGGCAAAGGAGGAGGTACAACAAGAAAAATCTTCTCAAGTTCATGTATTTCATCTTTACAATTAGATACATTAGCAAAAGTTTCTCGCATAAGAATTTTCATATCTTTCCATGTTCGGGGTCTTTCTAAATCACTTAAGTTGTTCCACCAAGTCAATGCACAACCTACTAATGCACTTGCAACATTTCTAATCTTCCTCCTCTCACACATATGACATTTTCCAAAAATTTTATCCAACTCTATTTCCCAAGCAATATATTCATCGTAACCAAAACCATCATAAGAAGGAAGAGATGGGAGAATGTAATTACTTCTTGTGGAAGGTGTTGTAAAGGTGGTCTGAATGTCATGTGAATCCTTGGTTGATGTTTGATTTTTAGTGCGCAACTCTATCGCTGTCTTCATCATGTCCATCATCTCAGCATATAATGCATGATTCTTGCTTTTACCTGACATTGTTAGTAGCAAAGAGAAGACAACACAAAAAATATGTTATCCCTATCAACTACAAAGGATAATGGCAAAGTGGAAGTGGAATCACACACTCTCAAGCATCTTACCACGCTCTTACAAGTGTTCTTACCTACACTGCAGGTGGCAAACGGTGGCCGGTATGAAGAAACCAATGAAGCGTGGGATGATTGCAAAGGTGTATCGATTCTGCTCAAGAGTAAGGTGTAGCTTGGATGGCACTTTATTTGTAGCAAGGATTAGCAACAATGAAATCAGATAGTAAAGTTGAATAAGTGTCCAAAGTATTTGTCAAAGTTGCTGGCCTAAATGTATTCCTAGTAGTTCAAGCTAGCAAGACATGAGACAAAACTAGATGACACAAAGAATGCAAGCACTTCTGTTTTTTTTTGTTGTTTTTTTTTTCTTTTTTTGTGCGGCTTTTGTTTCTTGTTTTGCACTTGCCTTTTTCTTTTTTCTTCCTTTTTTTTTTCAGAATGTGCTGCAAGGGAAGAACACAATGAAAATCAATCCAAGATATCTCGTGTGTCTGTCGCTGATTTTCTGTTCAATCTTCCAAGGAGAAATAGGCACACTTATAGGCTCTAAATTGGAAAACTTAGAACAGCAAGATTGTAGATATATCTCTCCTCTTTAATTTCAATATATGGAAGACCTATTTTGGAAAAGAACAATAGGAGATACTGCCCCCGAAATACAGACTGTTCAGAATTTTTAGATCAATAACAGATTCGGATATAATGCAATTTTAACATCGATAACTGTATTTTATGGGAAAATGATAAATAAGAAAGTTATAGAGAACTTCTTAAGCTTTCCATAAAGTACAAGAACTCTAAAATCCGAGTTCGTATGAGTGAGATATGATGAAAATACCGAACTGGACAGAGGCGAATCTAATCTGGATGTGATGATGTGATTCAAAAGGATGAATCACACAATGCAAAACTCAAACTAAGAGCAAAAACACTTTCTAAACCAGCAATATGACTCAACAGCGGACACAAACTCAACAAAACTAAACTGAAGACGAAAGTTGCAAAGGCTCAATGGTGGTTTGGACAAAATAATGAACAGATCTACTAAACTGCAAATTTTGTGGCTTTTTTGTGGACTCTAGGTATGAATAACAAAACTAATGTAATGGATAGATGGATTACCTAACGGGCAACCTGGAAATCTGATACCAATTGATAGAAAAAAGGATGATGAGGAAAATTGGTCCCGATCTTCCGAAAGGTAATGGGTAAGTCGATTGATGGAGATCTCGACGTTGATGATCCGAGGCTCTCGAGTAGAACACGAACAGCCCCTGCAATCACTACACCACCGCTCCGTTGGTTATCAACCGTGCTTCACACGATTGACCTCGCCAAGAAGGCTAATCCCTGCAAGTGCAACCGAGAACACAAGCAAGAACGTAGAAGACACGATCTGAAATCGCGAAGTTGGGGTTTCACAAACTGTAGAACAGCGATATTATTAATCTATGCAAAACCCAATTGTCTATGGCGGCTACCATGGAGTATATATAGGTGGGAGGACGTCCAAGGGGGTGTTAGGGTCGTGACCTAACCCTAAGACACGAAAATAATGGACTTAGACTTGATACAAGGCCCAATGGCCCAATACGGTGGCGCAGCACCCTGACAGATTCTGTACTTGATTTTGTTTCGATGATTCCCGTCGACTCCGAAGGAATTTTGACATGGAACCGGTGCCATTGGAAAGGTTATCCTCTCCTCTTTCCGTGCATATGTAGAACGTCCAAAACGGAGTTCGTATGCGTCCTGGGCGTCCGTTTTAGTGCGTACTGCTCCTGGACTCCGAGTTGGTTACGATTTGGAGTTTGGTTCGGTTTCCATCTTCTTTGAACGAATTCTCTGGTCTTCCACGTCCCTAATACTCCCTCCAAGTACTCCTTGAACCTCTCCATGGATCCTAATCACAAATAAATCATTAAGTAGCAATTTATGCTCAAAAACATATAAGGAAATATATAAGAACGAGTTCACCTCTGAAATTAATTGTTGTGTATGAACTCTATTGATTGCATCTTGTATGTTCAATGGAGTGTTGTTTGTATCCATAGAAGTGATGTCCTCATCAACATCATCACTAAGCAGAGAGGAATTCACCAAGATTGATGGCTTAGAAAGTGCAAAGGAAATCTGGGATACACTCAAGACAGCTCATGAAGGAAATAGATCGGTTCGTGAAGCTAAAATCGAAATGCTTGAAGGAGAGTTGGGGAGATTTGCTATTGAAGAAGGCGAATGACCTCAAGACATGTACAACCGGATGAAGGCACTCATCAACAAAATATGTGCCTATGGAAGTAAGAAATGGACAGATCACAAAGTAGTCAAGAGAATGATTAGAGTCTTCATGCCAAGAAATGTCACACTTTGCTCAATGATTAGAGAAAGCCCCGGGTTTCACAAAATGACTCCCGATGAGTTGTTGGGGAAGATCATAAATCATGAATTGATGGAGAAAGAGGCACAATACGTCAAAGACTTGGCCGAACTCACTTCCTCCAAAAACAAAGAGGTTGCTCTCAATGCAACATGCCGACCCAAACTCAAAGAAGCTCGTGAAGATCAAGACGATGGGCATACAAGTGACGAGAGCACCGATCTTGGTGATGAAGAAATGGTACTCTTTATCAAGAAGTTCAAGCGAATGATGAAAATAAGACACGGCAACAACTCAAATGAAGGCAAAAGCAAGGAAAAAGGAAAATCCAAGGCTCGACGCACTTGCTACAACTGCGGAGAGTATGGTCACTTCATGGTGGACTGCCCTTATGAAGAAAACAAAAAGAAGAAGGAAACAAGATCTCAAGAAAAGAAAATTTTCAGAAAAAAGAAGACAAACCCATCAAGCTCACATTGGCAAGGAGGGACTCAAACGACGAGTCCTCCTCCGATGAAGAAGAAGAGATGGCCACTATCGTAATCAAGAAGCCTACTATGAAGGCCACACTCTTTCCAAACATGGGTGGATGGGACATGAACAACCACACTTGCCTTATGGCTAAGGAAGGCAAGAAAAAGGTACGGCTCACTCCTCCTACGCTAAATTCCTCTATTGATGACATTGACAGCTCTAGTGATAATGAAGAAATGTATAGAGGACTAAGTAAAATTGCTCTAAAGAAAATGGAAATGTTGTCGAACAAAATTTTTGAAAAGGAAGAACTTCTTGACTGACAAGAAGATATGCTCATCCGTGGAAGGAAGAGATATCAAGAAGTTGAAAAGCTTCTCAAGCTTGAAGGAGAGAAGAACGAGTCGCTTGAAGTTGAGCTAGCGTTGAGTAAGGAAACTTACTCAAAGCTAGAAGACTCGCATATTGCAATCAAGGAAGAACTTGATAACTTGTCAAAAGATAACAAGATCCTTGAGGTGCAAGTTGAGTCGCTCAAGCAAAGTGACTCCTCGTCCCCCAAGAGCTCTTCCTCCAAAGATATAAGTTCGACAACAATCGGAACTTGCACTTGCTCTAGTACAAAGAATATTATTTCTAATACTTCAACTTCTCATAATATGCATGTCCCTCCAAGCGGCATCTTTGATAAGGAGAAGATCAAATATGCACGCAGTGCATATATGGTCACTAGACCTCCTAATGTCAAAGATGGCCTTGGTTTTGATAAGAACAAACACATGTCTACTTCTAATCATGCTAAGAATAGAATTGTCTTTGTTAAGGAAAAATCCCATGAATCTGAATCACAAATATTGTTTCATATATTTAAAGCTTCTTATGTTCTTATGAAAGCCAAATATGGAAAAGTCATTGCCAAATATACAGGGCCACGCCACAAGAACTTGAAAACTTGTGTGTGAGTGCCCAAGACTCTTGTGACTAACCTGAGAGGACCCAAGCAAGCTTGGGTACCTAAGACCAAGGAATAATTCTTTTTGCAGGCTTACTCCTCTGGTGGAACAAAATGGTTACTTGATAGCGGATGCACAAATAACATGACCGGAGAGAGAGGTATGTTTGTAGAGTACGAGTACAACAAGGATCCAGGTGAAGGCATATACTTCGGAGACAACAGCCAAGGAAAGGTCCTTGGTAGCGGTAACATTGAAATATCCTCTCAACATACCTTATCAAATGTTTTACATGTAGATTCTCTAGATTATAACCTTTTGTCAATATCCCAACTATGCGACAAAGGTTACAACTATTTATTCACTAATGAGGGTGTGACTATTTTTAGAAGAAGCGATGGCTCGATTGCATTCAAGGGAATGTTGAAGGGCAAGCTTTATCTAGTTGAAGGATTCTTGCTCGGTTATGAGTCGAATGCCTACGCCTATGGTGTCTTCAACAGGGTGTCCGACCTTGTTGAAGTAGCACGTGACGTAGTGTTCGATGAATCTAACGGCTCACAAGTGGAGCAAGTTGATAAGTGTGTGCTAGATAAAGAGGAAGCTCCATATGAAGCACTGAAGAAAATGGGACTTGGTGATATCTTACCACAAGAGCAAACATTCGACTCAAATGCACAAGATGAACCTCAACACGGAGGCAATAATCAAGGGGGAGCTCTTGCACAAGATCAAGATGAGGAAGATCAAGAAGATCAAGACAATCATGGAAACAATGGTCTAGGGGGAGACAATGCACTTGAAGATAATGAAGAACAAGCAACTACACAAGATCCACACCCAAGAGTACACCAGAGCGTGCAAAGAGACCACCCTGTCAACAATATCATTGGAGATATTTCTAAGGGAGTAACTACTAGATCTCAAGTTGCAAACTTCTGTGAATCCTATTCTTTTGTGTCTTTTCTGGAACCATACAGGGTAGAAGAAGCCTTAAGGGATCCAGACTGGGTGATTTCAATGCAAGAGGAGCTGAACAACTTCAAGAGAAATGAAGTATGGGAGCTGGTGGAGAGACCAAAGGCGAACATAGTTGGAACCAAATGGGTCTTTCGGAACAAGCAAGATGAACATGGAGTAGTAACAAGAAATAAGGCAAGATTGGTGGCCAAAGGTTATTCTCAGGTCGAAGGTTTGGACTTCGATGAAACTTTCGATCCTGTAGCTAGACTTGAGTCCATTCGTATTTTATTGGCATATGCTACTCACCATAATTTTAAGCTGTATCAAATGGACGTCAAAAGTGATTTCTTACACGTCCCAATCAAGGAGGAAGTTTATGTGGAGCAGCCACCAGGATTCGAAGACCAGGAGTATCCCAACCATGTCTACAAACTACGTAAGGCTCTCTATGGCCTCAAACAAGCTCCTCGAGCTTGGTATGAGTGTCTTAGAGATTTTCTAATTCAGAATGGATTCAAAATTGGTAAAGCTGACTATACACTTTTCACTAAACATTGTGATGATCATTTATTTGTATGTCAAATTTACGTTGATGACATTATATATGGATCCACTAACAAATCCTTCTGTGAAGAATTTAGCAAAATTATGACAGATAGGTTCGAGATGTCAATGATGGGCGAATTGAAGTTCTTCTTGGGATTCCAAGTGAAGAACCTAAGAGAAGGTACATTTATAAGTCAAACCAAATATACACAAGACATTCTCAAGAAATTAAATATGGACAAAGCCAAGCCCATCAAGACACCCATGGCCACTAATGGACACCTCGACCTCAATGAAGATGGTCCAAATGTGGACCAAAAGGTATATCGGTCCATGATTGGCTCCTTACTTTATTTATGTGCATCTACGCCAGATATTATGCTTAGTGTTTGCTTGTGTGCAAGGTTTCAAGCCGCACCTAAAGAGTGGCACTTAGTTGCAGTAAAAAGAATCCTAAGGTACCTTGTGCACACACCCAACTTGGGCCTTTGGTATCCCAAAGGATCCCAATTTAACTTGATAGGGTATTCTGATGCCGACTATGCAGGATGCAAAGTCAATAGAAAGAGCACGTCAGGGACTTGTCAGTTTCTTGGTAGGTCCCTAGTCTCTTGGTCATCTAAAAAGCAAAACTCCATTGCCCTTTCCATAGCAGAAGCAGAATATATTGCAGCCAGTAGCTGTTGCGCACAACTACTTTGGATACGACAAACCCTTAGGGACTACAGCTACAATCTTAACCATATCCCACTTCTATGTGACAATGAAAGTGCTATAAAAATTGCACACAACCCGGTAGAGCACTCAAGAACTAAGAACATAGATATCCGTCATCATTATTAGAGATCATTCATTAAAAGGTGACATTGCTATTTCACATGTTAGAACTGAAAAACAACTTGCAGATATTTTTACCAAACCATTGGATGAGAAAAGGTTTTGTGAACTTAGGAATGAACTTAATATTCTTGACTCTCGAAATGTGGCTTGAAACGTTGCACACCTGGTTGAAACTTCAAATGTTACATTTTATTGCTAAAACTGCCCCTCACCTCTTTTTCTCCTAAGAAAACTAATTTTAATGAAGAAATCTTGGAATTTATGACCATTTTTTTGTTGATTACTTTCTGGTGATAGTTACCAAGATTATTTGCAAAATTTGTCCTTGGATCACTATTAGTTATCTCTAAATACTCAGTTTTCTAGGGACACCGGACTAGTCAGGTTTGCCACCGGACTAGTCCGGACAGTCTCTCTTTCCTAGGTTTTCCAGGGGCACTGGACTAGTCCATCCTCTGACCGGACTAGTCCGGTCGGCAGCGTATATAAGCAGCTGCCCGGCCCAAAACCATTTCAAACCTCCCTCCACTTTGAGTTGAACCCTCACCTCTCAAACCCTAGCCCCCAAAAGTGATTTTCGAGTTGAGCCCTCAAAATCCAAGTTTTCTCCGTGGGAAATCCTCCCCTCGACGAGTTGATACTCCACTCCAAACTCATCCGGACAGATTCGTGCTCCTTCAACGCAAATCTTCTAATCTCGGTAAATTTCTTCCAAAAATCAAACTCTCAACTTTTCTAGTTCTAGCTTATTTCTCTTGATTCCAAGGAAGTACATTAGCTTCAGAGATGTATTCCTTTCACCTTCATGCTTCTTTGCATCCTTAGATAGAAGTTGTGATTCATAGTTTTGTTAGGGTTCTTGTGCCAGGCCGGACTAGTCCGGCTCCCAGATACGGACTAATCCGGTACACCGGACAAGTCCGCACTCTGAAATCGGACAAGTCCGGTCTCTGACATTTGAATACTCACATCTCCTTCATTCTTAGTTCATTCTCATCTAAATCATGAACTCCTTATTAGGCACGATGTCTTCAAGCTCAGATGACAGCTCCTTCCATGTTGATGAAGAAGTTGAACGCGAAAAAGTGAAGAGAGCCAAGGAGAGGTACATGAAGAAAAGACATGATGTAAATGTGCACTCTCCACCCTCTGACGACAACTTGCCCAAGAAAAGGAGGGTGGTTGTTAAGAAGGCCCAAGGAAAAGCTGGCGAGAGCTCCTCAGGGCCAAAGAGGACTCTCAACAAAGGAAAGGGGCTTGCTAGTGGTCCCATTGGGCCCCTGAAGATGAAGAACCCAAGTCACCACAACAGGCAGCGCTAGAGTAAGGATTTCACCGGAAAAGGGGTGAGCTTGCCGATAGCTTCAGGCAGGTTAATGTGTATGATCAACCTCGGCAATGCTCAGACCCAAGATTTTGGAGCAACTTTCATGCCGACTACTACGAGCATGTGTACATGAAGATGAAGAATCCCGTTGTGAAGAGTCAATGGGTGAACATTGGGTACATGCAGTCAAAGAAATATCCTGCCTTCCATGAGGTGGTTGAGTC
Organism: Tuctoria greenei; assembly: GCA_036927565.1. NCBI lineage: Eukaryota > Viridiplantae > Streptophyta > Magnoliopsida > Poales > Poaceae > Tuctoria > Tuctoria greenei. Next base: position 242,526,059 of record JAYESD010000002.1, read on the forward strand.
CCTTGAGAGGCACGAACTGAAGGAACTGTTTTCTTTTGAGAATGACTGGAACAATGAGGTCATCACCCAATTCTACTCTACCCTCTACTTTGCTCGTGGTGATGGAGACAGTCTTACTTGGATGACTCATGGTTCCAAGTATAGTGTTACTTACGATGAGTTTGCAAGAATTCTTCACCTTAAACATACTTTGGATCATGATCTTGTCATCCACAATTTGCAACCCTTGGAGAAGGATGAGCTCAAGTTCCTCTATGACACAAGGATGCCCTATGTGCCTCCCAACAGCAAATATCTGAAGCCCTTCTTTGTGGTCCTCAATAGAATCTTGAGGAAGACAATAGCCCCAAAATATGGAGATGCGGGGACTATACAAGGAACCTTGAGGACCCTAATGAAGGTCACTGGTGGGAGGAGACCGTTCAATGTCTTTGAATACATATACAATGACATTGTGAACATCTCAATCACTCCAAAAAGATCTTGCGGGTATGCCCCGTACATCATGTACATGATTGAGAAGGTGACTGGACTGGAGTTCGTCAAGGATGTTCACCATACGGGGTTGAAACCACAAAAGCCCACCGAGTACACTCTACCTTCGGCTCCTGATGCACCTCCCTCCCCTGAAGCTGAGAGGAGGACTAAACAAACTCGGGATGTGAATGCCACAAGATCTTCAGCTGCTCCTCCTAGCTCTGCACCTGCCCATGAACCCTCCGGTGGTGTGCTCAAAATGCTCACCTCTATCTTTGCCTGCTGCCGCAAGATTGAAGTCAGGCAGAAGAAGCATCAACAATATGTCAATGCCAACATCAAAGCTATTTGTGACAAGCTGGAGATTGAGCCGATGGGATCCCCGCCCGCCTTCGAGGACTCCGAGGAACAGTCTGCTCCGGCGAATGATGATGATGGTGGTGAAGATGAGGACCAGACCGAGATTGAAGAAGAGAGTGGCGATGAGTGATTCCCCTCAATTTTTCCCTTTTTGGTGCCTTGATGCCAAAGGGGGAGAGATTGAGACTAGTAGTTTGAGACCATCTATAGTTGGTGTCTTTATGTTTTTGTGATCAAGGACATGTACTTATTTTTAAAACCTTGTAATGATCTATTTCTTCTCTTATGTGTGATGCTTATTGTTGCTTGGATGATTATCTCTATGCTCACTATTGATTACCTTTACTTCATCACACCTTGTTGATCACACACCTGTTAGGCACCCCACCATAAGGTGTGTGCATATGTGAGAAGCTTTTTGTGGACTTATCATTATTCTCATATGTGCACACCTTATGAAAATCAAGATTTTATTCTCAATTGTGATATCTCAAATGGTTGTCATCAATCACCAAAAAGGGTTAGATTGTAAGTGCATCTAGGATATCCCTTGTGGGTTTTGGCTAATTGATGACAAACATATGAGATCCTAATGAAACTACTAAGATGATTGCAGGACAAACAAGTGAAACAGCTCGGTGCGCACAAAAAGGTGAAAAATGAAGTGGTGTTCAAAGAGAGATACTTTGATGAAGCTTGGAAGACCAAATTAGATTTTGAATGTATAGGGAGTGTATGAAAGACACACTCCAAGAGCTCACAACTTTGCGCGAGGGTAAGGGATTAAAATTAACCTAACTTTCACAAAGCACTGGACTAGTCCGTTCATCATTCTGGAATCTCACTTGTTGGGAGACCGGACTAGTCCGTGCATCCACCGGACTAGTCCGTTGATAGATCTGGAGTCTCTCATATTGAGGGACCGGACTAGTCCGTTGACCACCGGACTAGTCCATTGACCTTTCTGGAGTCTCCCATATGTGGAGATCGGACTAGTCCGCGGACTAGTCCGTTGAACTTTCTGGAGTTCACTTTCACACAGCACCGGACTAGTCCGAGCTTGGACCGGACTAGTCCGGCAGACTTTCTGGACTTCAAAATACACTGAGACCGGACAAGTCCGGACTTGCACCGCACTAGTCCGGTGTTAGGGTTTTTCAACGGCTACCTTTTGGAAACCCTATAAATAGAGAGTCCACAGCTTTCCTATTGAAAACACACGTCGAATACTGATCAAAGAACAAACCCTAGCGCCGTCACTTCGTCCCAAGAGCCCAAAACACATCTCCCCTCACATCTAAAGTGCAAAAAGAGTGAAATCAATTGAACACTTGGATTCGGGATTGGGAGATGGTCGTTCTTTCATTGCGAGCTCTTGGGGTTTGATCTTTCTACAGTCATACTCTGCATTGTAATACTTTTGAGTGTATTTAATCACTTCTTTCGTTGTAATTCTCGTGGGATCCCTCAACGTGTGAGGTTGCCCCACAAACTCGGTGATTACCCGTGATAGTGGAATCAAGTCGGCCTTCGTGGTGACTTGAAGAGGGAAAGGGTTGGAGATCCGGCTCTGTGTGAGCTTCCTCAACGAGGACGTAGATCTCGTGGTGAGATCGAACCTCGGGAAAAATTCATGTGTCTTACGTCTTATTTCCTTTAAATTTTATTCATTAGATCACTTGAGTGCTAAAACATCAACCTAAGGCAATTATAAGTTTTACCTGCATTCTTATATTAATCTCAAATAAAAATAACAGTTGTTCTCATTTCCGCTGCTAAAGAAATTTAGTTTCCCAAATAACACCTGATCAACACCCATATTTTTAGCACACCGGACAAGTCTGCCCACACGACCGGACTAGTCCGGCCAACCAAGTTTTGACGATTCTATTAAGTGTGCAGGAAATTCAAAAGGCCTATTCACCCCCCCCCCCCCTCTAGGCCACATTCAGTGAGAGACGTGTTGAAGTGGGAAACGCCGCAAAACGTAAAGGAAATAACAAGTTTTCATGGGATGGCTGGATACTACCGTAGATTCATCAAGGACTTTTCCAAGATAGCCAAGCCTATGACGGAGTTGCTAATGAAGGGAAAGGCTTTCCAATGGACTCAAGCTTGTCAAAATAGTTTTGAGGAGTTGAAAAAGAGGTTGACAACAGCCCCAGTTTTGGTATTGCCGGACGTGAGCAAGAGTTTTGATATTTATTGCGACGCATCGAGACAAGGACTTGGATGTGTATTGATGCAAGAAGGTCAAGTGGTCGCCTATGCATCAAAACAATTGAAGAAACATGAGCAGAATTACCCAACACATAATTTAGAACTTGCAGCCGTGGTACATGCATTGAAGATTTGGAGGCACTATATTCTTGGACATAGGTGTGAAATTTATACGGATCATAAGAGTTTGAAGTATATTTTCACACAAACGGATCTGAACTTGAGGCAACGAAGATGGTTGGAGCTCATCAAAGATTATGATTTGGGGATCAACTATCATCCGGGAAAGGCCAATGTAGTGGTCGATGCTTTGAGTAGAAAAGGAGTAAGTCACCAACTCACAGTTCGAGAGTTACCATCTGAGTTATGCAAGGAGTTTGAACGGTTGAACCTTAGGTTTGTAAATGAGATGGAGATGATGGAGTTAAACCCAACCTTGGAGCAAGAAATTCGAGAGGCACAAACTGCAGATGAGGAGATCAAGGAAATCAAGGAAAGGACCGAAGAAGGGAGAGAATTCAGATTTGATGAAGACGAACATGGTACCTTATGGCTTGGAAAGAGAATCGTTGTGCCTAATGTGAAGCATATTCGGGAGATGATATTAAAAGAGGCACATGACTCACCTTACTCAATTCACCCTGGTTGTACAAAGATGTACAAAGACTTGAAGACTTGCTATTGGTGGGATAGCATGAAGAAGGACATGGCTGAATATGTAGCATTGTGTGATGTGTGCCAACGAGTCAAGGCGGAACATCAAAGGCCAGCTGGATTATTGCAACTGTTGAAGATTCCGGAATGGAAGTGGGAAGAAATTGGTATGGACTTCATAGTTGGGTTACCACGTACTCAGTCCGGGTATGACTCAATTTGGGTAATTGTGGATTGCTTAACCAAGTCGGCTCATTTTGTCCCTGTGAAGACCAAATATACGGCTGCACGATTGGCCGAAATATACATGGAGCATATCGTGTGTCGACACGGAGTACCGAAGAAGATAGTGTCGGATAGAGGTTCTCAATTTACCTCTAGATTTTGGCAAAAATTGCTTGAAGCTTTGGGAACGAGGTTGAATTTTAGTTCAACATATCATCCTCAAATGGATGGACAAACCGAGAGGACCAATCAGATATTGGAGACATGTTAAGAGCTTGCGCTTTAAAGCATGGGAAGAGTTGGGACAAAAGCTTGCCATACGCAGAGTTTTCATACAACAATAGTTACCAAGCAAGCTTGAAAATGTCACCGTATGAAGCGCTTTATGGGAGGAAGTGTAGGACACCTTTATTCTGGAATGAGGCAGGAGAAACTCAAGTATTTGGTCCGGATGTGTTGCAAGAAGCCGAAAAGCAAGTCCAAATAATTCGTGAGAACCTGAGGGGTGCCCAATCAAGGCAAAAAGGCTATGCGGACAATAGGAGAAGGAAACTAGCCTTTGAAATAGGAGATTTTGTTTACCTCAAGGTGTCACCAATGAGGGGTCATAAGAGGTTTAACATAAGAGGAAAGCTAGCACTTCGTTATATTGGACCATTCAAGATTTTGGACAAAAGAGGAGAAGTAGCGTATAAGTTGGAGATGTCAGCTCATCTTTCAGACGTACATGATGTCTTTCATGTTTCCCAGCTCAAGAAGTGCTTGAGAGTATTGGAAGAACAAGTGCCAATGGAAGGATTGGAGCTAGAGGAAGATTTGACTTATGCCGAGCAACCGATCAAAATCTTGGAAACCAAGGCGAGAGTCACAAGGAACAAGGTTATTAGATGGTGTAAAGTTCAATGGAAGCACCACACAGAAAAAGAAGCGACGTGGGAATTGGAGAATGATCTCAAGAAGGAATTTCCCTATCTCTTCTCTTCTGCGTCGAATCTCGAGGGTGAGATTCATTTTAAGGGGGTAGGTTTGTAACACCCTCATTTTCATGCATCATGCCCTGCATACACTCATATACATGTTTAACATTAACCCACATAAAGAGGAACGAGTTTAAAATTGATTCGGAGCATTTAAAATTGATTTGGAACAAAACCGCACTTAAAATGCAGGAAAGTGCGGACTAGTCCGATTTTGCTGCGGACTAGTCCGATTTTTGGCACTGGAAACTTTCGGACTTGTCCGATTTTGGGCGGACTAGTCCGATATTCCAAGAATCCTTGAAAAATTGCTAAGTCCTTGGACTTTTCCGGACTAGTCCGGTGTTCCAGCAGACTTGTCCATTTTCCTCTCTGTTCAAAGTTGGACTTGTCCGATGTTTGGCCAGACTTGTCCGATTTTCTCTCTGGACGACTTCGGACTAGTCCGGTCCTTTTCGGACTTGTCCGATATTTCATGACTCCGAGTTGATCTTTTGTTTTACGACTTGTTTCTTGGGTTTCACGTTAAGTGGGCCTAGGGGCATCGTGCCTAACTCTTTTAGAGCCCATGTGGGACTCTAAACCGGCCTCTACTCATCCCATAACTCGAAATCCATCTAACCCTAGCCTCCACCTCTATATAAACAGCCCCACCCCTTGGATTGACATCTATTTGCCACTTTTCCACCCACCCAAACCCTAGTTCGTGGGGAGCCACCATCAAGGAGGGAGGAGAAGATCCCAAGCAAGAAGAAGAAGAGGAGGAAACTAAAGAGGATCAAGATCTCCACCAAGTTTCGTTCTTCACCACCAATTCATTCCCAAGTTCATCACCAACCCTAGATCATCAAGATCCAAGTGCTACCTCCAAGTTTCTTGATTCATTGGAGTCCTAAACACCTGGTATACCTTCTATTATCTTTTCCTTACGTGAATTCAACCCCTAATCTCCGAATTTACGTCGATCTAGAAAACCCTAATCTGCTGACCTCGCGGAGTGCGGACTTGTCCGGTCCCTAGCGGACTAGTCCGGTCTTCCTAGTTAAATTACATCAAATTGATTCTAAAATTTGATCTAATCAACTCCAAACCTGTATAAACTTGTTAAAAGCTATTAGAACTAGTTAGTGATCATTAAAAGCAATCAATTAACAAGTTCTAACTTGCATTTGCATTAATCATGCATGTCATGTTATATTGAGTAATAATTGTGCACTCTTTGATTGCGTTCTTGTCTTGTATGTTTATTGTGTGGATTAGACGGATTTGCGCTAGAAAGTGCCACGTAGGATCTACAGCACCAAGATTTTGAAGGATTTGATCCTAATCAACTGCAAGAGCAAGGCAAGTGTCCTTGAAGCATATTGATCCTGTTTTAAAACAAATGTTTTGTTTGCAAAACTGCATGCTTGTGTAGAGAGTCGGGAAGTTTACTAGAATTGTTTAACCACCCTTGTCACCAGGAATTTATGGTAGAGAGTCAGGAAGGGATTTTTACCTTTTGCTTCGCTTAATCAACTGGGATGGGAAAACAACACTACACATTTAATTAAGCGTTAATGATATTTTAATTAACGTGAACTGGTCAATATGATATGGTAATGGGTGATCTAAGCAAGCCTGATATGTGGATGGGTTGTATGTTATGGTGGTTTGCTTGCTTTAGATCTAAGGACCGGTTCATGCGAGAATAAGCCAGGACTATTGTGCCACATGAGGCCAAGTATGGGTGCGGCGTAGCTGATTAATTAGGGTTTTGCTAGTGCTGTTTGGACCATTGTGGATGCTCGGGGAAGGGGTAGTCGGATTGGGTTTGTTGATGATTGGTGGGACTACCCTGGGATCCGAATAGCTCAAGAGGGGCCCTTGGTTGAAGATGTGCTCAGTTGGAGGCATCGCCACCGGTGAAACCTCAGTGGTGTCTAAATAGGCTAGTAAACCCTTTGTAAAGGCTATTTTGTGATCTCTTGGCCACACACCGATGGAAGTGTGAGACGGCATAATAGAGGTTATTGTCATCGAAAGGTGATGAAATCACAAACACGTGGGTAAAGAGGTACAAACTCTGCAGAGTTAAATAAAACTATCATAGTAGCCGTGCTCCCGGTTATGAGCACCTGGACAACTTCCATGATTAGAGGGAACTCGGTATTGGGATGGTATTTGGGATGGTTATGGTTGGTATTATGGTTATGGATTTATTTCTGGTATTGAATATGGTCATTGCAAATGGTGAAATCTGGAATTATTGATGAGGATGGTAAATTGTGGACTGGTATTATGATATTACTTATGATTATGATGGGTTTCCTTCACATACATATAATATATTGCTTTTCAAATGTTTTAATGTACTTTTCAGCACTGAACCATTATTATTGTCAACATTTGAATCAGCCACATGTCATACTTTCCACACTTGCTGAGTACGACATGTACTCACTCTTGCAATCCCCCCCCCCAACAGTTGCAGGTCAGGATTGGGAGTTTTTGGGGACCGGAGTCCACACCTCCGAGGATCTCATTGGGTGGTGCCGTGCGATGCCGCACCTAACAGCACACACGGAAAGGATACCAAAACATATAAAGTTTTCATTTCATAATAAGAAGAGTTTACAAAAGAGTGTACCACAGAAGTACACACGCAGCGGAAATACTCATAATCTCACCTAACTAAGCAGGAGAGAAGACGTCCATGCCCTAGGACGATTCTCACTAGCAACAAGAAGAACATTCAGCAGCGGCATGGTTCACATAAGATTTATCTCGACACCTCGAGTCTCATGTACAACCTGAACAGCAGAAATAAAACTAATACCTGCAAAAATCGTTAAAGCGCAAACGTGAGCATAAGGCTCAGCAAGACTTAACCGTCTCACTAGACATATGCACAGGGGACACTAAACATAGGTAAGGTGAAGCATAAATGACTCGCCTACAAGTGGATCCTTATAATCAGGTTTTATGTAGCAAATGACATTCTCCAGGCACGGCACATCATGGGCTCCACAATCAAACAAGAAACGCTTTACCGGTGATATGACATGCTCAGAGCACATAATGCTATTACAGCTAAAGTATGGGGAAACTGTAAACTTTTAATTATACTATCTCTAAATCATACAAGGTTGCAAAGTAATTATAATTCAATACAATGTGATTTTCTGGCTTCTTTAGTATTTACTACGTCACAGCGCAGTGAACAAGTGTACTCTATTACTGCGAGGGACAGTGATTGCAATCAGGACACACCCGGACAACAGGACACATACGTCGTTCGGAAGTGTCAGCGAGCACACCCGTACCTACATAACACTTCAGTACCAGGCGTATATGGCCACCTTTCACAAGAAACTCGAACGCCGAGCCCGTCTCACCTCCGAAATTAGAAGGTCTTCGCACGGAACACCTCATGTGTCCGCCGACCGATTTACACCTTACTGTCCTCAGCCCACCCCTATCGATGGTGAGTTAATGGGCCTCGACACCCCAGTTTTCAAGTTACATCAGTTTATTGGATTCCATATGTCCATTATATTGCCGGTACAATTCAAGCTTGTCCGAAGGGGCCGCACATGAAGCGGGCCTTAATCGACACAGGCAAGGCTATGCGACCGAGACTCAATTCTTGCCGCTTCCTATCCATTCCCTGCCCCGTCTTCATTTCATTATATTCTGCCATTTTGTATTTAACCAATCCTGTGAGATATGTCCTACATCTCTCGTGAGTAGATTCCAACTACTCGACTTCTACCGGATTTCCTATGCATTATAAAGGCAGTTACTACAGGTCAAACTGTAACTCGTTCCAACCAATCCCTAGGATTTTTGGTCATGCAATTGGAGTATCAATCATCCTAAACTTAATGCACAATTCATATACTATTCATCATAGTGATAAAGCAAAATTTTATAAACGACTTAAATGCAAACTGGGGCTTGCCTTAGTTTGCGACTTGAATAAATGTCAATTGTTAGGGCTTGGTCTTCCTCCGGAGAACCTGCCATGGAACTTCAGTGGGAACACCTTGGCCTTCTCCTCCAAGTGAAGCTCCTCGTCGATCACCTACCATCATGTTTCCTATCGACATGATATGCATATAACTAAGTAATATAAGGAAACACTAGAGTTAAGAAGATTGTGTACTCTTTAGGAACGATGAGATTGACTAAGAGGAACAGACATGCCTCTGTTGTGTGGATAAACAAAGGATGACTCAAGGTGGCATAGTAGTGTCGAGATAAGCACTAAAAGGTGCAATGTAATGACACATCGCGATTTAGCACTCGACACATGGAGCTATGCCGTTCAAAGAGTGATAAGGTAGAATGGTGAAGAAGCATTATTGGACTGTGTGATGTAAGGAAGACTAGGTGATCAAGATGGAGCATTGAAAGCATTAAGGCATGAGTGAACTGTGCAACAAGAGGTTGTGACTTAGAAGTCGACCAATGAAGTTACACAAACTCGTTGAGTAAACCTAATTACGGGACAAGGGTGGTCGCAGGGTTCTGATAAGGATGAACTAGGGTGAAACTCTAGCGACACTTGGGAGTGAAGTGAGGTCAACATTCTTTGGACTTAAGACGTCATAATGAGCCTTGTTAACCTGACGTGAGTACCGAGACAACATTGAAATGACTTTTTGGTAAAGTAGTTTCTACAGCAAGCTTCTCGAGCATCGTTCAAGTGCTTACATGACATTATTGCAGTGTCTTTTGAAGATTGTCCAGAAGAGCTTGGTGAACTCTTGGAACTCGAACATGATGTGAGACCTTGCCGTGAAGGCATGCTTTGCCATCTCGAGAAGATCGTCTTAGCGATGTCCACATCAACACAGACTCATCAATGGGGTGAGCGGAATCTCGAACACCACCTTGTGAGTCTTAAGGCTAGTGATGTCGACTCGGTTGTTGATAAGCGACTCGACGAACCTGTCGTCGATGAAACGGCACACCTAGTTAACCAATCCTGTGATCGGTTACGGAACATCCTCGATACAACCAAGGAACTCTTATCCAAGGTTCCCCTTGGTCTAGTTCTCCTTGTTGGTCGCAACGTGCTTGCATACCTCTACCCCAGGTCATCGGTGATCATCGACACACCTGGTTTGACCTAGAAGGCATTTCATCGAGCACCCTGACTACACCCAGGGCTCGACGAGTCTCGCCTCGACTAAACCCTAATTTGGCTAAACGACCGTCGATTGTTGTGTCGTGGTTGTGTTCCAGCATCATGTACGTTACAGGCATCCCTCATCTCGATGCTAGGGCACGATGATGGATCGGAACGTCACGACGACGTCATGTGGTCAACAACGTCGACGCGACTCATGGTGGAGCATCACGAGCACGCACGGACAAGCTAACGCGATACAAACGACAAAGGAGGTCAACTTGGGGACTCCTATAGGAATGATATCAATGCGGAAACTGGATGTACGACTTGACGACACATGAGTAACCTTAGCGGTCACGACGAACGGACGTCGGTGACGTCAAGCAAGGTATTTCAGTGCAAGGCTCACCTTGTAGGCATTTCACCGAACATCTTGGGTGTGTACTTGATTCGGTTACTTCATCAACATTCAAAGAGCACCTTGGCATATGTCCTTGTCGATTTGCCACACCACAACAAACCTACATCCATAGACAACCATTGAACAGCAACGCACTTAGTTTCGTCTTGTAACCATTTCATCGAACACCTTGGCTGCAGTCACTAATCTAATCAATCTTGCAAAATCAGAGCTAACCTTGGACCAGTTGTCGATACCATTGTGTCAAAGGCGTGTTCCTGCATCTCATACATCACCTCCATCAATCCTCGCACTGTTTGGACGCGGCATGTGAGAAGAACGCCTGACGACATCAAGTCAACAATGGCATCCAAAACAGCACATGTGAAGCGCGGCCAAGGCGCGGACATGGTCAGCAAAAGGCGGCTATGGTGTGCAGGATAGGCGTGTGCAACAGCGACCATGGCGCGCTGGAATTGGAACAGGGCACAAGCAGGATGGCACAGCCATGGTACGGGTGGTCGGCGTGGCGCAGCCTGCAGCGGCGGCTGGAACGCGACGCGCAGCAGTGGGTTGGGCGCAGCGTCGGCGGCCAGGGGCGCACAGCCGCAGGAGGGCAAGGGGGCAAGGTTGGCGACGCTACTGGGGTACGCGTGCAGGGCACCGACGGTGAGCATGTGCGAGCGGGAGCGTCGAAACTTGCCAAGGGTGCCGGCGAGGCGATGCAGCAGCGGGGCGAGCAAAGGCAGCCGGCGTGGGGCGAGCTGGGACGCGGCCAGCGGCGGCACAGGAGCAGAGGGGAGCCGCGCGCGTCGGAGGAGCGGTGCAGGGGCAGCCAGTGGGGCGCGGACCTGTGGCCAGAGGCAAGCTTGAGGGGGGGGGGGGGGCGGAAGAGGCGCGGCCTGGCGCCGGCGGTCGGAGGTGCGCGGACCGGCGGCAAGGGGGCACGGCTGACAGCGGTCGGGAGCGGCGCGGGGACGGCTCGGAGGCAGCCAGCGAGGGAGGCGACTCTGGCGCGAGCGGAGACAGAGGCGCGGGCGGGGATGCGCGCGGGCCGGGAGGTGGCGAGCCGGCGCAGTGGAGTGCCGTGGGATTATGGAGTCGGCCGCGGTAGATAACAACGGATTTGCAACGCGCTGGCACTGCATGCGTCTCGGTGTCACGCTGAGGCAGTGCCGACCTGACCTGTGGGGACCACGCGTGGGACCCACTCTCTTCGCCCTTCTCTTTTCAAAATTCAAATGGAGCTAGCAGACATGCTTCAAAAATATTCAACTTTGGCCCAATGACTAAATAAAATGTGGAAAATTTTATGGTGCAATCATATTTCAAAACTGAGCAAGTTGAATTTGAACTCAGGTTTGAATTTGAATTCAAGTGGTGATACTTGACTCAAGGAAATAAATAGTAGATTAGGTTCAAAAATTCTGAAACTTTGAAGTTAACCTTTTTGAACCATAAGGGACCTCACGAAAAATTTGGAGTTGATTTGGACAAGGTTGAGCACAAATTTTAAATTTGAAGTCGACGTTGATTAAACTCTCAGTACGTGTCAAATAAATGGAAAATGTGCTTCAAAAATTTTGAAACTTTACCGAGAGTCTATTTGGAATATTAGAAGGTCATGGAAAAATTTACGGCATGAGATTTGAATATTTTTGGATGTCCCATTTTAGGGTTGGAATTATTTCTTTTTCTTCCTCTCTATTTTGTTTTCTTTTCTCCTTTAATTCTTCATTGAAAATGTGAATACTTGGAAATTAAAGATTTTACACCTTAAGTTCCAATACCTTAGCAAACATGTTCTATATGTAAAGTTTTAACAAGTCCCTATTTTTAGTGAACGTTGGTTAACTCATATGGTTCATGTGAGTTTGGATTTCCAAGTCCACTTTAAAAAAAATTAAGTTCGCATTTTTGCGTTTTTGTTCTTTCGAAAAACGGGCTTTTACAATCCTTCCCCCTTGAAGGAATCTCGTCCCGAGATTCTAGCAAGTAGAATAACAGGAACGATGAGGGGACGATCTGTAAAAGAGGGTCATTGACTAAGGAAAATGACAATGCCCTTAAAGACTTGGGTTCTACGAAATAGTGATCATCTTCAGGCATCTTAAGAAATTCTAAAGTCTGCTTCAAGTGATTCCAGTCTTTAGGTTGATAACCTTGACAGGAGGCTCGACATGACAATATCACTTCGTAAAACTTGGGTCTTAAAAAGTTATGTTGAGGTGTTGAGATCTTCTTCTTTTCGTCAAAAAGAAGTAAGCTTCTGCATCGGAGGACCTTAGACTCTAAGATAGTTAGGTGTCCTTAACTCTGGGTGTTTCTCTTACGAAGACTTTTTTGCCCTGGTCTTGTGGCCAAAGCAATGTCACCATCCATTACGAGTCAAGGAGTTCCAAGACTTGATAATTAACTGATAACCTCACAAAAAGAAAGATGCAGGGTTTTAGCGAGGTCGAGGAGTCCATAGGAAGCTCCTCGCAACTAGAAACAATCAGTTTCCAGGACTCAAGTTGATTTGAGTTTCAACGAGTCAAGGACAAAGGCTCAAATGTGTTTTGGTCACAAGGTGTTAAGTGGTTTCCCTTGTGCCACTCAAGATAATGAAACAAGTCGAAGGCGTTACGAATGATAAAGTTGATCACAACTCAAAATTGTGAGACACAACGTAGGTATTTGAATGGGGTCATATATTCTTGCTCAAAACTCATTGATAATTACGTTTCATGATGCATCACAAGTGGAATAATGTTATGCATTAATGATGCAATGCTGGCCAGCTAGAAATGTAGATGGTATGATGCATTCATTATTATGCTTTGAGCAAAAATAGGTAAGACAATCCAAACACAGTCAGAAGTATCCCAAATACAGGAGGATTGAATAAACTTGGTCATGAAAGGCGCTAGACAAGACTTTCTACTTTCATATCTCGACCAAGTTCGATGGTTTCGAGGTAAAAGTATTAGCAAGGAATGGTGAGGTTCATCTCAAGGCAACGGAGTGTACAAAATGAAACAAAGTGATTGAACTTCTTGTTGATCGGAAGTTCCCTAAATCTTGTTAATCACAACTTACAGGTAGTTGTGGTTCCTTAACAAAGGGTCAGGTTTTTCATCTCGTAGTTTTCTTAAAGTACTATGTCTACCCCTTAAAAGGTGTGGTAGGGTTATCTTCAGAAGTTGCAAAGAGAGTAACCTTTGAAGAGTAAGGTTCTCATCACTTCCGTAGGTTGTACGAAGTGGTTGACAAGGTAATGTGCTAGGCACAACCTTGGTTAGTGATCCACGTTCTTGCTAAAGAATCTCCAGCTCATACTACTCACATATGGCTTCTCGTCTCAGAGACGGAAGCAAGGGAGTGGTTTAGCGTGAAGAATCAACTGACTTCTTTAACTCGATGATCGAGTTCCACAAGAAACGGGGTTCGAGGTGATCCGTTACTTAAGCTTCTCATTGACTCAATGAGTCAATGTTGTACTCGGTCCTACTTACTTGAGCATTGCTCCCAGCACGTTGGTTCGGTGTCGATGTACCTTGGTATGACACCTAGGTGAACGTAACACTTTAATTACTAGATGAACTCCTTCCCCCTTAAGATTCAAGCTAGGTGAGCAAGAAACTTACTCCAAGCAATCTTTATGGGGAGGGTCGTCCAACTAAGGGAAGTGTCATACATGCTCAATGCATAAATGAAGTGTGAGGTGCAAGGTTGCATAGTTAAAACACTAGCATGTGCACCCGAGCAAAAGGGATTTGCCTTAGTGTAATACTAAACTCTAATGGCAAATATTGTTGGGTCGCAACACCTGGGATGTTATGAAACTCCTCGAGTTGAACTCGAGAACCAAATCCATAATCACCCTAAAGGGTCATCACCCGATTAAATCCTGGTGGAGGATGAACAGCTTGGACGCAGCTTCGATTTTGGCCAAGTAAATGGCAAAATCAGATCTTTAGGTGAACAACAAAGTTAAAGTAAACTTCAATACCTTTCCAAAAAGTATTTGTTTGCCTCTATATCGTCTCTGATTTGCATGTTATGCAATTTTAAAGTTAGCAGATTTCTATGCACTTTCAGCAGAATCTGCTTAAACAGTAGCAGTTTTGATCTAAAGTTTTCAGGCTGTTCTGATCAAAATATGGAAATATTCTTATTTACAAAGTTGTAGCAAATGTAATAAGATTTCCATAATGTACTTACTTGTCTTCATATCAGTTCTGGTTCAAAAGATATGAATTTTTGAAGTTGGGTAAAATTTCAGTATTCAGAATTAAATTCAGTTCAGATTGACCACTCTGTATTCAAACTTGATTTGGAATAGGTAGATGACCGATTCAGGTATGGAGCCAATTGCAAAAATTGTAGCTGACTCTCTAACCTTTCCAACGGCTACTCGCGCGACACCATTGGATCAAGGGTCTGCGAGTTATGGATAAAATTCATAGGTGTACAGATTGCTGTCCAGTTTGGGTGTGCCTGGACAGTCTCTGCGATTATCCAAATTTCACCCACCTAGAAAAAGATTTTGGTCTTTAACTAAATAGAGAACTTGTAAAGTACTTCCAAAGATTTCTAAAGAGTACTTACTTGCCCTCATAGCGCTTCTGGTTGAGAAGATATGGCATTTGCAAGTTGATAGTTTTTCGGAAAATTTGGACAGCACCTCCTTTGTTTAAGGCTGATTTTGTCCACAATTTTCAGATATACAAACATCAATATTTGCAAAAGTAATACATAGAAAACTTGTTTCATACATTCTCAGGATCCTATAAATGTAAAATACGAAGCCATTCGATAAGTCTACTAGGAATTATAATCGAAACAGTAACTGAATAGGTAATGCTCCATATTCTGAACTGTTTCGACACCTTAAACGATACTTGAATTTAGACTTGGTTATTGCGAGTTTTAGCCTTTGTGTTGAATAGGAAGTTGGTAGAGAACTCTTTAAGCTTTCCAGGCATGTATAAATATTCCTAGGTTGCATTTCTAGTTTAACAGTTATGGCTGTTCAAAATTCAAAAAATTTCTGGCTGTTTCCGATAGCACCTAGATACATGTACTATTTTCAACTCCAGTTTCTAATTAGTTCTAAACTGAGTTTGAGGTAACACTGAATAACATAGTTGTAGAATAGCTCTTCCCCTTTCCAGAAATGTATCATAGTGGAATAGAAGAGCTTTCTTCAAGGAAATATGACAAAAGTTCAGATACTGTCTTGTACAGTTTCAGAACAGCAGCTGCAGTGGTTATGGTGCATTTTCATCACCATAAAAAGGTCTTTTGGCTTGGAGGTCAATAGAAAACTTATATAAGATCCAAAAGCTTTCCAAAAAGTATCCACTTTCTTCCATAGCCCTCCAGGTTGAAGAGATACGGATTTTTGAAGGGGAACAATCGATTCAGGTTTTAAAATTTAGTTTGATAGATCATGGTTGTTTATAGCTGATTTGGCTACTGATTTTCAGATGGATAACCTCACAATTTGACAGCAAGTCCCAATACAAACTTGTTGCGCCAGTCGCAAGGTTTCCGGAAATGTTTTGCACGAAGCTATCCGACGATTCTGCGAAGAGGTATGGTCGAAACCGTAACGGTATGCAGAACTGTCCGCTAGGTGTTCAGATTCGATAAAATTTGGAGCTTTGAGTCTTTCACCAAGTTCCATGAGAACGCTGACCGGAAGTTCAATGGAAAGGTTGTAGAGGACTCTACACTTTCCAACAAGATAGTTTAGACCTTCATTTGTGAAGTCTACAAAGAGTTATGGTCAAAATGCCGAGGCTAGTTCATTAGATCCAAGAGGTGAAGAAATGCTAGTTTCTAATGATTTGGACGAGTTTCCAAGTGTTGTTCTGTCCAACTCGTCCATAGAGAAGTCGTCGAGGACTTGAAGATTTTCATACTCCATATAGCATACTATTATATGCTATGAAGTTTAACTAGAAGCATCTCTTGACAAAAGCGAGCTAGATTCCGTCAAGAGTACACAAAAGCCTTAATCATCATCCTTCTTCGCATTGCACTAATCATGTCGAAACTTTGACACAAAACTTACCAGCAACTGGTAGTTGGATCTTACAAGATGATAATGAAGCCATTCTGTCGTTGGTGATGGTCAAGTATCATATGTGATACTGATGGTACTACGTGCCTTACCAAAAGAAAAATCTAACCCGGTATATCCGGATACGTCTATAGGTGGTCCTAATATCGATCACTCGCAAACGTATTCTACACGGGTCGCTACCGGAGTTAGTGTACCTGCAGAAGACAAACAATCCCCTTTCACACCTTCACACCTCAAGGGCGGCACGGGGAAACACGACAGGCAGTCACAATAAGATATAATCAAAAGTAAATGCATACGACTCTGGGGTGAGTCGCCCTCGAGCGAAGTCATGTCTCGAGGTACATGGCTGTAAATACGTCTGTACAGCAAAGACTCACGTACGAACCGGCTTATACACGCTCGGGCATACGTGTTTCGCATGCTCTCATAGAACATGAATAGTTCTATAGATGCACACTATCGGGTTATACACCACCCGACGGGGGCTCCCACTAATTTTGTGTCACGTTGGGGTACCGTGTCTCATATGTTCTCAGAAACATGGAAAGTTTCAGAGACTCATATTGACTTTCCGTGCTAAGCCACGAAAATTTCACATACCATATCACGTATGCAGAGTTTACCGAGATTAATCCGCTCTCGGCAGCGTACCTTACCTCTTACCTTGAAGACGGAGCGTCGTTACAGAAATAATATAACAAGTTAGTTCACCACCTTTATAACTTATACTAGTAATAGTCCTTAATGGGCATACAGCTAATCCTCACTCGACTACTTCGGAGTTTTCA
Organism: Tuctoria greenei; assembly: GCA_036927565.1. Taxonomy (NCBI): domain Eukaryota; kingdom Viridiplantae; phylum Streptophyta; class Magnoliopsida; order Poales; family Poaceae; genus Tuctoria; species Tuctoria greenei. Next base: position 242,543,358 of record JAYESD010000002.1, read on the forward strand.
AAAATGGCTCTTTTCGAGCGTGCTATTCCCAATGAAGCTCTGATACCATGTCTGTGGGGACCGGAGTCCACACCTCTGAGGATATCATTGGGTGGTGCCGTGCGATGCGGCACCTAACAGCACACACGGAAAGGATACCAAAACATATAAAGTTTTCATTTCATAATAAGAAGAATTTACAAAAGAGTGTACCACAGAAGTACATACGCAGCGGAAAATACATACTCATAATCTCACCTAACTAAGCAGGAGAGAAGACGTCCATGCCCTAGGACGATTCTCACTAGCAACAAGAAGAACATTCAGCAGCGGCGTGGTTCACATAAGATTTATCTCGACACCTTGAGTCTCATGTACAACCTGAACAGCAGAAATAAAACTAATACCTGCAAAAATCATTAAAGCGCAAACGTGAGCATAAGGCTCAGCAAGATTTAACCGTCTCACTAGACATATGTAGAGGGGACACTAAACATAGGTATGGTGAAGCATAAATGACTCGCCTACAAGTGGATCCTTATAATCAGGTTTTATGTAGCAAATGACATTCTCCAGGCACCGCACATCATGGGCTACACTATCAAACAAGAAACGCTTTACCGATGATATGACATGCTCAGAGCACATAATGCTATTACAGCTAAAGTATGGGGAAACTGTAAACTTTTAATTATACTATCTCTAAATCATACAAGGTTGCAAAGTAATTATAATTCAATACAATGTGATTTTCTGGCTTCTTTAGTATTTACTACGTCACGGCACAGTGAACAAGTAGTACTCTATTACTGCGAGGGACAGTGATTGCAATCAGGACACACCCGGACAACACGACACATACGTCGTTCGGAAATGTCAGCGAGCACACCCGTACCTACATAACACTTCAGTACTAGGCGTAAATGGCCACCTTTCACAAGAAACTCGAACGCCGAGCCCGTCTCACCTCCTCGAACAGAAGGTCTCCGCACGGAACACCTCAGGTGTCCGCCGACCGATTTACACCTTACTGTCCTCAGCCCACCCCTATCGATGGTGAGTTAATGGGCCTCGACACCCCAGTTATCAAGTTACATCAGTTTATTGGATTCCGTATGTCCATTATATTGCCGATACAATTCAAGCTTGTCCGAAGGGGCCGCACACGAAGCGGACCTTAATCGACACAGGCAAGGCTATGCGACCGAGACTCAATTCTCGCCGCTTCCTATCCATTCCCTGCCCGGTCTTCATCTCATTATATTCTGCCATTTTGTATTTAACCAATCCTGTGAGATATGTCCTACATCTCTCGCGAGTAGATTCCAACTACTCGACTTCTACCGGATTTCCTATGCATTAGCAAGGCAGTTACTACAGGTCAAACTGTAACTCATTCCAACCAATCCCTGGGATTTTTGGTCATGCAAGTGGAGTATCAATCATCCTAAACTTGATGCACAATTCATATACTATTCATCATAGTGATAAAGCAAAATTTTATAAACGACTTAAATGCAAATCAGGGCTTGCCTTAGTTTGCGACTTGAATAAATGTCAATTGTTAGGGCTTGGTCTTCCTCCGGAGAACCTGCCATGGAACTTCAGTGGGAACACCTTGGCCTTCTCCTCCAAGTGAAGCTCCTCGTCGATCACCTACCATCACGTTTCCTATCGACATGATATGCATATAAGTAAGTAATATAAGGAAACACTAGAGTTAAGAAGATTGTGTACTCTTTAGGAACGACGAGATTGACTAAGAGGAACAGACATGCCTCTATTGTGTGGATAAACAAAGTATGACTCAAGGTGGCATAGTAGTGTCGAGATAAGCACTGAAAGGTGCAATGTAATGACACATCGCGATTTAGCACTCGACACTTGGAGCTATGCCGCTCAAAGAGTGATAAGGTAGAACGGTGAAGAAGCATTATTGGACTGTGTGATGCAAGGAAGACTAGGCGATCAAGATGGAGCATTGAAAGCATTAAGGCATGAGTGAACTGTGCAACAAGAGGTTGTGACTTAGAAGTCGACCAATGAAGTTACACAAACTCGTTAAGGAGTAAACCTAATTACGGGACAAGGGTGGTCGCAGGGTTCTGATAAGGATGAACTAGGGTGAAACTCTAGCGACACTTGGCAGTGAAGTGAGGTCAACATTCTTTGGACTTAAGACGTCATAATGAGCCTTGTTAACCTGATGTGAGTACCGAGACAACATTGAAATCACTTTTTGGTAAAGTAGTTTCTACAGCAAGCTTCTTGAGCATCGTTCAAGTGCTTACATGACACTATTGCAGTGTCTTTTGAAGATTGTCCAGAAGAGCTCGGTGAACTCCTGGAACTTGAACATGATTGAATGTGGCCTAGAGGTGGGGTGAATAGGCCTTTTGAATTTCCTGCACACTTAATAGAACCGTCAAAACTTAGTTGGCCGGACTAGTCCGGTTGTGTGGGCGGACTAGTCCGGTGTGCAAAAATTATGTGTGTTGATCAGGTGTGATTTGGGAAAATAAATTTCTTTAGCAGCGGAAATGAGAACAACTGATATTTGTACTTGAGATTAATATAAGAATGCAGATGTAACTTATAATTGCCTTAAGTTGATGTTTAGCACTTAAGTGATCTAATGAACAAAATTTAAAGTAAATGAGACGCAAGACGCACGAATTTTTCCCGAGGTTCGATCTCACCACGAGGTCTACGTCCCGGTTGAGGAAGCTCACACAGAGTCGGGTCTCCAACCCTTTCCCTCTTCAAGTCACCACGAAGGCCGACTTGATTCCACTATCACGGGTAATCACCAAGTTTGTGGGGCAACCTCACATGTTGAGGGCTCCCACAAGAATTACAATGAAAAAAGTGATCAAATACACTCATAAGTATTACAATGCAGAGTATGAGTGTAGAAAGATCAAACCACAAGAGCTCGCAATGAAAGAACGACGATCTCCCAATCCCGAATCCAAGTGTTCAATTGATTTCACTCTTTTTACTTTAGATGAGTGGGGAGATGTGTTTTGGGCTCTTGGGATGGAGTGGCGGCGCTAGGGTTTTTTCTTTGATCAGTATTCGACGTGTGTCTCAATAGGAAAGCCGCAGACTCTCTATTTATAGGGTTTCCAAAAGCTAGCCGTTGAAAAACCCTAACACCGGACTAGTCCGGTGCAAGTCCGGACTTGTCCGGTCTCAATGTGTTTTGAAGTCCAGAAAGTCTGCCGGACTAGTCCGGTCCAACCTCGGACTAGTCTGGTGTTGTGTGAAGGTGACTACAGAAAGTTCATCGGACTAGTCCGTGGACTAGTCCGATCTCCACAAATGGGAGATTCCAGAAAGTTCAGCGGACTAGTCCGGTCCATGATCGGACTAGTCCGGTCCCTCAATATGAGAGACTCCAGAAACATCAACGGACTAGTCCGGTGGATGCACGGACTGGTCCGGTCTCCTTGTAAGTGGGATTCCAGAAAGATGAACGGACTAGTCCGGTCCATGATCGGACTAGTCCGGTGCTTTGTGAAAGTTAGGTTAATTTTAATCCCTTACCCTCGCGCAAAGTTGTAAGCTCTTGGAGTGTGTCTTTCATACACTCCCTATACATTCCAAATCTAATTTGGTCTTCCAAGCTTCATCAAAGTATCTCTCTTTGAACACCACTTCATTTTTCATCTTTTTTGTGTGCATCAAGATGTTTCACTTGTTTGTCCTGCAATCATCTCAGTAGTTTCATTAGGATCTCATATGTTTGTCATCAATTGGCCAAAACCCACAAGGGATATCCTAGATGCACTTACAATCTCCCCCTTTTTGGTGATTGATGACAACCATTTGAGATATCACAATTGAGAATAAAATCTTGATTTTCATAAGGTGTGCACATATGAGAATAATGATAAGTCAACAAAAAGCTTCTCACATATGCACACACCTTATGGTGGGGTGCCTAACCGGCGTGTGATCAACAAGGTGTGATGAAGTAAAGATAATCAATAATGAGTGTAAAGATAATCATCCAAGCAACAATAAGCATCACACATAAGAGAAGAAATAGTGCATTACAAGGTTTTAAAATTAAGTACACATGTCCTTGATCACAAAAACATAAAGACACCAACTACTCTCAAACTATTAGTCTCAATCTCTCCTAGTCTCAATCTCTCCCCCTTTGGCATCAAGGCACCAAAAAAGGGAAAAATTGAGGGGAATCACTTATCGCCACTATCTTCCTCCGTCTCGGTCCGGTCCTCATCTTCACCACCATCATCATCATTTGCCGGAGCAGACTCTTCCTCGGAGTCCTCAAAGGCGGGCGGGGATCCCACCGGCTCAATATCCAGCTTGTCGCAGATAGCTTTGATGTTGGCATTGACATATTGTTGATGCTTCTTCTGCCTGACTTCAATTTTGCGGCAGCAGGCAAAGATAGAGGTGAGCATTTTGAGCACACCACCGGAGGGTTCATGAGCAGGTGCAGAGTCGGGAGGAGCAGCTGAAGATCTTGTTGCATTCACATCCTGAGCCTGTTTAGTCCTCCTCTTAGCTTCAGGGGAGGGAGGTGCATCAGGAGCCGAAGGTAGAGTGTACTCGGTGGGCTTTTGCGGTTTCATCCCCGTATGGTGAACATCCTTGGCGAACTCAAGTCCAGTCACCTTCTCAATCATGTACATGATGTACGGGGCATACCCGCAAGATCTGTTTGGAGTGATTGAGATGTTCACAATGTCATTGTAGATGTATTCAAAGACATTGAACGGTCTTCTCCCACCAATGACCTTCATTAGGGTCCTCAAAGTTCCTTGAATAGTCCCCGCATCTCCATCTTTTGGGGCTATTGTCTTCCTCAAAATTCTGTTGAGGACCACATAGAAGGGCTTCAAATACTTGATAGTGGGAGCAACATATGGCATCCTTGTGTCATAGAGAAATGTGAGCTCATCCTTCTCCAGGGGTTGCAGATTGTGAATGACTAGATCATGATCCAAGGTATGCTCAAGGTGGAGAATCCTTGCAAATTCATCATAAGTAACACTATACTTGGAACCATGGGTCATCCATGTAAGACTGTCTCCATCACCACGAGCAAAGTAGATGGTAGAGTAGAATTGGGAGTAGAATTGGGTGATCACCTCATTGTTCCAGTCATTCTCAAAGGATAACAGTTCCTTTAGTTCGTGCCTCTCCAGGGACTCAACCACCTCACGGAAAGCAGGATACTTCTTTGACTGCATGTACCTGATGTTCACCCATTGACTCTTCACAACGGGATTCTTCATCTTCATGTACACATGCTCGTAGTAGTCGGCATGGAAGTTGCTCCAAAATCTTGGGTCTGAGCATTGTCGAGGTCGAGCATACACATTAACCTGCCTAAAGTTGTCGGCAAGCTCACCCCCTTTTCCAGTGAAATCCTTACTTGAGCGCTGCCTGTTGCGGTGACTTGGGTTCTTCATTTGCAAGGGTCCAATGGGACCACTAGCAAGCCCCTTTCCTTTGTTGAGAGTCCTCTTTGGCCCTGAGGAGCTCTCACCAGCCTTTCCTTGGGCCTTCTTCACAACTACCCTCCTTTTCTTGGGCAAGTTGTCGTCGCAGGGTGGAGAGTGCACATTTACATCATGCCTTTTCTTCATGTACCTATCATTGGCTCTCTTCACCTTTTCGCGCTCAACTTCTTCATCAACATGGAAGGAGCTGTCATCTGAGCTTGAAGACATCGTGCCTAACAAGGAGTTCATGATTTAGATGAGAATGAACTGAGAATGAAGGTGATGTGAGGATTCAAATGTCAAAGACCGGACTTGTCCGGTGTCAGTATGCGGACTTGTCCGGTGTACCGGACTAGTCCGTACCTGGGAGCCGGACTAGTCCGGCCTGGCACAAGAACCCTAACAAAACTGGAATCACAACTTCTATTTAAGGGTGCAAATGAGCATGAAGGTGAAAGGAATACATCTCTGAAGCTAATGTACTTCCTTGGAATCAAGAGAAATAGGCTAGAACTAGAAAAGTTGAGAGTTTGACTTTAGGGAGAAATTTACCGAGATTTGAGGATTCGCGTTGAAGGAGCACAAATCTGTCCGGATGAGGTTGGAGAGGAGTACCAACTTGTCGAGGGGAGAATTTCTCACGGAGAAAGCTTGGATTTTGAGGGCTCAAATCGAAAATCACCTTTTGGGGGCTAGGGTTTGAGAGGTGAGGGTTTAACTCAAGTGGAGGGAGATTTGAAACGGTTTTGGACCGGCCAGCTGCTTATATAGGCAGCCGACCGGACTAGTCCGGTCAGAGGGCGGACTAGTCCGGTGTCCCTGGAAGACCTAGGAAGAGGGATTATCCAGACCAGTCCGGTGGCAAACCTGACTAGTCCGGTGTTACTGGACAAACTAAGTATTTAGAGATACTAATAGTGATCCAAGGACAAGTTTTGCAAATAATCTTGGTGATTATGACCAGAAAGCACTCAACACAAAAAACATGGTCATAAATTCCAAGATTTCTTCATTGAAAATAGTTTTCTTAGGAGAAAAAGAGGTGAGGGGCAGTTTTAGCAATAAAATGTAACATTTGAAGTATCAACCAGATGTGCAACGTTTCAAGCCACATTTCGAGAGTCAGGAATATTAAGTTCATTACTAAGTTCACAAAACCTTTTCTCATCCAATGGTTTCGTAAAATTATCCGCAAGTTGCTTTTCAGTTCTAACATGTGAAATAGCAATGTCACCTTTTAATGAATGATCTCTAAGAAAATGATGACGGATATCTATGTGCTTAGTTCTTGAGTGCTCTACTGGGTTGTGTGCAAATTTTATAGCGCTTTCATTGTCACATAGAAGTGGGATATGGTTAAGATTGTAGCCGTAGTCCCTAAGTGTTTGCCGCATCCAAAGTAATTGGGCGCAACGGCTACCGGCTGCAATATATTCTGCTTTTGCTGTGGAAAGGGCAATGTAGTTTTGCTTTTTAGATGACCAAGATACCAGGGACCTACCAAGAAACTGACAAGTCCCTGACGTGCTCTTTCTATCGACTTTGCATCCTGCATAGTCGGCATCGGAATATCCTATCAAGTTAAATTTGGATCCTTTGGGATACCAAAGGCCCAAGTTGGGTGTGTGCACAAGGTACCTTAGGATTCTTTTTACAGCAACTAAATGACACACTTTAGGTGCAGCTTGAAACCTTGCACACAAGCAAACACTGAGCATAATATCTGGCCTAGATGCACATAAATAAAGTAAAGAGCCAATCATGGACCGATATACCTTTTGATCCACATTTGGACCGTCTTCATTGAGGTCGAGATGTCCATTAGTGGCCATGGGTGTCTTGATGGGCTTGGCTTTGTCCATATTGAATTTCTTGAGAATGTCTTGTGTATATTTGGTTTGGATTATAAATGTACCTTCTCTTAGTTGCTTCACTTGGAATCCCAAGAAGAAATTTAATTCGCCCATCATTGACATCTCAAACCTATCTGTCATAATTTTGCTAAACTCTTCACAGAAGGATTTGTTAGTTGATCCAAAGATAATGTCATCAACGTAAATTTGACATACAAATAAATGATCATCACAATGTTTAGTGAAAAGTGTATAGTCAGCTTTACCAATTTTGAATCCATTCTGAATTAGAAAATCTCTAAGACACTCATACCAAGCTCGAGGAGCTTGTTTGAGGCCATAGAGAGCCTTACGCAGTTTGTAGACATGGTTGGGATACTTCGGGTCTTCGAATCCTGGTGGCTGCTCCACATAAACTTCCTCCTTGATTGGGTCGTTTAAGAAAGCGCGTTTGACGTCCATTTGATACAGCTTAAAATTATGGTGAGTAGCATATGCCAATAAAATACGAATGGACTCAAGTCTAGCTATAGGAGCAAAAGTTTCATTGAAGTCCAAACCTTCGACCTGAGAATAACCTTTGGCCACCAGTCTTGCCTTATTTCTTGTTACTACTCCATGTTCATCTTGCTTGTTCCGAAAGACCCATTTAGTTCGAACTATGTTCGCCTTTGGTCTCTCCACTAGCTCCCATACTTCATTTCTCTTGAAGTTGTTCAGCTCCTCTTGCATTGCAATCACCCAGTCTGGATCCCCTAAGGCTTCTTCCACCCTGTATGGTTCCAGAAAAGACACAAAAGAATAGGATTCACAGAAATTTGCAACTCGAGATCTAGTAGTTACTCCCTTAGCAATATCTCCAATGATGTTGTTGACAGGGTGGTCTCTTTGCACGCTCTGATGTACTCTTGGGTGTGGAGCTTGTGTAGTTGCTTGTTCTTCATTATCTTCATGTGCATTGTCTCCCCCTAGATCATTGCTTCCATGATGGTCCTGATCTTCTTGATCTTCCTCCTCTTGATCTTGTGCAAGGGCTCCCCCTTGATTATTGCCTCCGTGTTGAGGTTCATCTTGTGCATTTGAGTCGAATGTTTGCTCTTGTGGTAAGATATCGCCAAGTCCCAATTTCTTCAGTGCTTCATATGGAGCTTCCTCTTCATCGAGCACACACTTATCAACTTGCTCCACTTGTGAGCCGTTAGATTCATCGAACACTACGTCACATGCTACTTCAACAAGGTCGGACACCTTGTTGAAGACACGATAGGCGTAGGCATTCGATTCATAACCGAGCAAGAATCCTTCATCGGACTTTGAAGCGAACTTCGAGGCCCTCTGTTTCTTGTTCAGAATAAAACATTTGCAACCAAAAACTTTAAAATAAGAAACATTAGGCTTTTTACCGGTAAGGAGCTCATATGGAGTTTTCTTCAGTAGTCGATGGAGGTACAGTCGATTAGTGGCATGGCAAGCGGTGTTCACCGCTTCTGCCCAAAATCGATCTGATGTCTTGTATTCATCCAACATAGTTCTCGCCATTTCGATCAATGTTTTGTTCTTCCTTTCGGCCACTCCATTTTGTTGAGGGGAGTAGGGTGCTGAGAATTCATGCTTTATCCCTTCTTCATCGAGAAACTCTTCAACTTAGAGATTCTTGAATTATGTCTCGTTGTCACTTTTGATGTTCTTTATGGTTGATGAGAATTCATTCTGAGCTCTTTTTAAGAACTTCTTGAGGATCCACTGAGTTTTTGATTTATCATACAAGAAAAATACCCAGGTAAATATTGAAAAATCATCAACAATTACTAAATTGTATTTGTTACCGCCGATGCTATTGTACGAAACTGGACCAAAAAGATCCATGTGGAGAAGTTCCAGCGGTCTTGCGGTAGTCATCACATTCTTGGCGGGGTGTGGTGCTCCGACTTGTTTTCCCGCTTGACAAGCGCTGCACGGCCTGTCCTTTTCAAAAACCACATCCTTAAGACCACGGATGTGACCACCTTTTAGAAGTTTCTGCAGATTTCTCATCCCAACATGGGCTAGCCGTCTATGAGATTTTTCCTTGACAAAGACAATTCTATTCTTAGCATGATTAGAATTAGGCATGTGTTTGTTCTTATCAAAACCAAGGCCATCTTTGACATTAGGAGGTCTAGTGACCATATATGCACTGCGTGCATATTTGATCTTCTCCTTGTCAAAGATGCCGCTTGGAGGGGCATGCATATTACGAGAAGTTGATGTATTAGAAATAATATTCTTCTTACTAGAGCAAGTGCAAGTTCCGATTGTTGTCGAACTCATATCTTTGGAGAAAGAGCTCTTGGAGGAAGAGGAGTCACTTTGCTTGAGCGACTCAACTTGCACCTCAAGGATCTTGTTAACTTTTGACAAGTTAGCAAGTTCTTCCTTGATTGCAATATGCGAGTCTTCTAGCTTTGAGTAAGTTTCCTTACTCAAGGCTAGCTCAACTTAAAGCGACTTGTTCTTCTCTCTTTCAAGCTCGAGAAGCTTTTCAACTTCTTGATATCTCTTCCTTTCACGGATGAGCATATCTTCTTGTCGATCAAGAAGTTCTTCCTTCTCAAAAATTTCATTCGACAACATTTCCATTTTCTTTAGAGCAATTTTACTTAGTCCTCTAAACATTTCTTCGTTATCGCTAGAGCTGTCAAAGTCATCAATAGAGGAATTTAGTGTAGGAGGAGTGAGTCATACCTTTTTCTTGCCTTCCTTAGCCATAAGGCAAGTGTGGTTGTTCTTGTCCCATCCTCCCATGTTTGGAAAGAGTGTGGCCTTCATAGTAGGTTTCTTGATTGCAATAGTGGCCATCTCTTCTTCTTCATCGGAGGAGAACTCATCGTTTGAGTCCCACTCCTTGCCAATGTGAGCTTGATGGATTTGTCTTCTTTTTCTGAAATTTTTCTTTTCTTGAGGTCTTGTTTCCTTCTTCTTTTTGTTTTCTTCATAGGGGCAGTCCATCATGAAGTGACCATACTCTCCGCAGTTGTAGCAAGTGCGTCGAGCCTTGGATTTTCCTTTGTCCTTGCTTTTGCCTTCATTTGAGTTGTTGCCGTGTCTTCTTTTCATCATTCGCATGAACTTCTTGATAAAGAGTACCATTTCCTCATCATCAAGATCGGTGCTCTCATCACTTGTATGTCCATCGTCTTGATCTTCACGAGCTTCTTTGAGTTTGGGTCGGCATGTAGCTTTGAGAGCAACCTCTTTCCTTTTGGAGGAAGTTAGTTCGGCCAAGTCTTTGACGTATTTTGCCTCTTTCTCCATCATCTCATGATTTATGATCTTCCCCAACAACTCATCGGGGGTCATTTTGTGAAAACCGGGGCTTTCTCTAATCATTGAGCAAAGAGTGACATTTCTTGGCATGAAGGCTCTAATCATTCTCTTGACTACCTCGTGATCCGTCCATTTATTACTTCCATAGGCACGTATCTTGTTGATGAGTGCCTTCATCCGGTTGTACATGTCTTGAGGTGATTCGCCTTCTTCAATAGCGAATCTCCCCAACTCCCCTTCAAGCATTTCGATTTTTGCTTCACGAACCGATCTATTTCCTTCGTGAGCTGTCTTAAGTGTATCCCAGATTTCCTTTGCACTTTCTAAGCCATCAATCTTGGTGAATTCCTCTCTGCTTAATGATGACGTGATCACGGCGACGGCTTGTGCATTTCTGTGAATCTCTTGTTCTTGTTCTGGGGTGAGTTCTTCATCCGTGTCCGGGATATCTATGCCAGTGCAAATGATGTGCCATAGACTAGGATTTAGGGATATTAGATGCATCTTCATGTTGTACTTCCACATTGTATAGTCGCTTCCGTCAAACTGTGGAGGTTTTCCCATAGGAATGGAAAGATAATGGTTGTTTGAATTGAGACGGTTGTAGTTGTAAGGCTGTCGGGAGTAGTCGTGATGACCGCTCCCCGTCGTCTTATCTTCTTCTTTTCCTTTTTGTCCTAGCAGTTTCTTTCTCAGAAGTGCCTTCAATTGTCGCACTTCTTCATCATCGTGTGGGCTTTCTTTCAGCACATCAAAAGCTTTAGTTTCTTGTTCCTCCTCATTAATGTTCATCTTCGAGATGTCGTTGTTCTTCTCAGAGGCCATTGATCTCTCCGAGATGTGAGTCTCGTTGGTGGAGAACCTTGCTCTGATACCAATTGAATGTGGCCTAGAGGGGGGTGAATAGGCCTTTTGAATTTCCTGCACACTTAATAGAACCGTCAAAACTTGGTTGGCCGGACTAGTCCGGTTGTGTGGGCGGACTAGTCCGGTGTGCAAAAATTATGTGTGTTGATCAGGTGTGATTTGGGAAAATAAATTTCTTTAGCAACGGAAATGAGAACAACTGATATTTGTACTTGAGATTAATATAAGAATGCAGATGTAACTTATAATTGCCTTAAGTTGATGTTTAGCACTTAAGTGATCTAATGAACAAAATTTAAAGTAAATGAGACGCAAGACACACGAATTTTTCCCGAGGTTCGATCTCACCACGAGATCTACATCCCCGTTGAGGAAGCTCACACACGACCGGGTCTCCAACCCTTTCCCTCTTCAAGTCACCACGAAGGCCCACTTGATTCCACTATCACGGGTAATCACCAAGTTTGTGGGGCAACCTCACACGTTGAGGGCTCCCACGAGAATTACAATGAAAGAAGTGATCAAATACACTCAAAAGTATTACAATGCAGAGTATGAGTGTAGAAAGATCAAACCCCAAGAGCTCGCAATGAAAGAACGACGATCTCCCAATCCCGAATCCAAGTGTTCAATTGATTTCACTCTTTTTGAACTTTAGATGTGTGGGGAGATGTGTTTTGGGCTCTTGGGATGGAGTGGCGGCGCTAGGGTTTTTTCTTTGATCAGTATTCGACGTGTGTCTCAGAAAGCCGCGGACTCTCTATTTATTGGGTTTCCAAAAGCTAGCCGTTGAAAAACCCTAACACCGGACTAGTCCGGTGTAAGTCCGGACTTGTCCGGTCTCAATGTGTCTTGAAGTCCAGAAAGTCTGTCGGACTAGTCTGGTGTTGTGTGAAGGTGACTCCAGAAAGTTTATCGGACTAGTCCGATCTCCACGAATGGGAGATTCCAGAAAGTTCAACGGACTAGTCCGGTCCATGATCAGACTAGTCCGGTCCCTCAATATGAGAGACTCCAGAAACATCAACGGACTAGTCCGGTGGATGCACGGACTGGTCCGGTCTCCTTGTAAGTGGGATTCCAGAAAGATGAACGGACTAGTCCCGTCCATGATCGGACTAGTCCGGTGCTTTGTGAAAGTTAGGTTAATTTTAATCACTTACCCTCGCGCAAAGTTGTGAGCTCTTGGAGTGTGTCTTTCATACACTCCCTATACATTCCAAATCTAATTTAGTCTTCCAAGCTTCATCAAAGTATCTCTCTTTCAACACCACTTCATTTTTCACTTTTTTTGTGTGCATCAAGATGTTTCACTTGTTTGTCCTGCAATCATCTCAGTAGTTTCATTAGGATCTCATATGTTTGTCATCAATTGGCCAAAACCCACAAGGGATATCCTAGATGCACTTACAATGATGCGAGACCTTGCCGTGAAGGCATGTTTTGCCATCTTGAGAAGATCGTCTTAGCGACGTCCACATCAACCCGGACTCATCAATGGGGTGAGCGGAATCTCGAGCACCACCTTGTGAGTCTTAAGGCTAGTGATGTCGACTCGGTTGTTGATAAGCGACTCGACGAACCTGTCATCGATGAAACGGCACACCTAGTTAACCAATCCTGTGATCAGCTACGGAACATCCTCGATACAACCAAGGAACTCTTATCCAAGGTTCTCCATGGTCTAGTTCTCCTTGTTGGTCGCAACGTGCTTGCATACCTCTACCCCAGGTCATCGATGATCACCGGCACAATTGGTTTGACCTAGAAGGCATTTCATCGAGCACCCTGACTACACCTAGGGCTCGACGAGTCTCGCCTCGACTAAACCCTAATTTGGCTAAACGACTGTCGACTGTTGTGTCGTGGTTGTGTTCCAGCATCATGTACGTTACAGGCATCCCTCATCTCGATGCCAGGGCACCATGATGGATCGGAACGTCACGACGACGTCTTGTGGTCAACGACGTCGACGCGGCTCATGGTGGAGCATCACGAGCACGCACGGACAAGCTAACGCGATACAAACGACAAAGGAGGTCAACTTGGGGACTCTTATAGGAATGATATCAATGCGGAAACTGGACGTACAACTTGACGACACATGAGTAACCTTAGCGATCACGACGAACGGACGTCGGTGACGTCAAGCAAGGTATTTCAGTGCAAGGCTCACCTTGTAGGCATTTCGCCGAACATCTTGGGTGTGTACTTGATTTGGTTACTTCATCAACATTCCAAGAGCACCTTGGCACATGTCCTTGTCGATTTGCCACACCACAACAGACCTACATCCATAGACCAACATTGAACAGCAACACACTTAGTTTCGTCTTGTAACCATTTCATCGAACACCTTGGCTGCAGTCACTAATCTAATCAATCTTGCAAAATCAGAGCTAACCTTGGACCAGTTGTTGATACCATTGTGTCAAAGGCGTGTTCCTGCATCTCATACATCACCTCCATCAATCCTCGCACTGTTTGGATGCGGCATGTGAGAAGAACGCCGTGACGACATCAAGTCGACAATGGCATCCGAAACAGCACATGCGAAGCGTGGCCAAGGCGCGGACATGGTCAGCAGAAGGCGGCTATGGTGTGCAGGCTAGGCGTGTGCAACAGCGACCATGGCACGCTGGAATTGGAACAGGGCACAAGCAGGATGGAACAACCATGGTACGGGTGGTCGGCGTGGCGCAGCCTGCAGCGGCGGCTGGAACGCGATGCATGGGCTGGGCGCAGCGTCAGCGGCCAGGGGCTCACAGCCGCAGGAGGGTAAGGGGGCAAGGTTGCCGGCGCTACAGGGGTATGCGTGCAGGGAACCGGCGGTGATCATGTGCGAGCGGGAGCGTCGAAACTTGCCAAGGGTGTCGGCGAGGCGATGCAGCAGCGGGGCGAGCAAAGGCAGACGGCGTGGGGCGAGCTGGGACGCGGCCAGCGGCGGCACAAGAGCAGAGGGGAGCCGCGCGCGTCGGAGGAGCGGTGCAGGGGCGGCCAGTGGGGCACGGACCTGTGGCCGGAGGCGAGCTTGAGGGGGGGGGGGGGCGGCGGAAGAGGCGCGGCCTGGCGCCGGCGGTCGGAGGCGCACGGACCGGCGGCAAGGGGGCACGGCTGACGGCGGTCAGGAGCGGCGCGGGATGGCCCGGAGGCAGCCAGCGAGGGAGGCGACTCTGGCGCGAGCGGAGACAGAGGCGCGGGCGGGGAGGCACGCGGGCCGGGAGGTGGCGAGCCGGCGCGGTGGAGTGCCGTGGGATGATGGAGTCGGGCGCGGTAGATAACGACGGATTTGCATCGCGGTGGCACTGCATGCGTCTCGGTGTCACGCTGAGGCAGTGCCGACCTGACCTGTGGGGACCACTCGTGGGACCCACTCTCTTCTCCCTTCTCATTTCAAAATTCAAATGGAACTAGCAGACATGCTTCAAAAATATTCAACTTTAGCCCAATGACTAAATAAAATGTGGAGAATTGTATGGTGCAATAAGATTTCAAAACTGAGCAAGTTGAATTTGAACTCAGGTTTGAATTTGAATTCAAGTGGTGATACTTGACTCAAGGAAATAAATAGTAGATTAGGTTCAAAAATCCTGAAACTTTGAAGTTAACCTTTTTGAACCATAAGGGACCTCAAGAAAAATTTGGAGTTGATTTGGACAAGGTTGAGCACAAAGTTTAAATTTGAAGTCGACATTGATTAAACTCTCAGTACGTGTCCAATAAATGGAAAATGTGCTTCAAAAATTTTGAAACTTTACTGAGAGTCTATTTGGAATATTAGAAGGTCATGGAAAAATTTACGGCATGAGATTTTAATATTTTTGGATGTCCCATTTTAGGGTTGGAATTATTTATTTTTCTTCCTCTCTATTTTGTTTTCTTTTCTCCTTTAATTCTTCATTGAAAATGTGAATACTTGGAAATTAAAGATTTTACACCTTAAGTTCCAATACCTTAGCAAACATGTTCTATATGTAAAGTTTTAACAAGTCCCTATTTTTAGTGAACGTTGGTTAACTCATATGGTTCATGTGAGTTTGGATTTCCAAGTCCACTTTAAAAGAATTTTTTAAGTTCGCATTTTTGTGTTTTTGTTCTTCCGAAAAACGGGCTTTTACAGAGTTTAATGGTGATAATGCGGAGTTCTAGGTCGTGTCTACCGTCTGCTTTGCCTGTGGTGTTATTGGAGCTGCGCTATACCCTATTGCTTATGCTTAGTTTGCTTAGTTGCTTAATTAGTTTATTTCCGCTGCATTAGTTGAACTTGTCATAAATATTCATTAGAGGTTGTATTCGAGGATAATATGGTTTGTGTAATAAAATTTGGTTAATTAATTTTGTTCTGTGGTAATTTTCTATATATCCTTTTGTGATTGCACTCGTGTATGTGTGATGAACATCATGGGCACACATATGTGTTAGCTTGGTTCATTTTTAAGAACCGGGCATCACAAACACACCGGACAAGTCTGGTCCATCCTGTATTTGAGATTTTGATTAAGTGTTGCAGGAAAAGTTTTCAAAGCCTATTAACTCCCCCCTCTAGGCCACATTCAATTCTCGACTCAAAGATGAGGTAATCACCGCAATGGCTTGTGCATTGCAATGAATTGCTTGTTCTTGCTCCGATGTGAGTTCTTCGTCGTTTTCGGGATGTCCAAACCTATACAGAGTATATGCCAAAGACTTGGGTTTAGTGAAATAAGATGCATCTTCATATTATATTTCCACATTGAGTAATCATTGTCGTCAAATTGTGGAGTCCTTCCCATGAGAATGGAAAGATAGTGATTGTAGTTGTTAAGCTTCTCATAATTAAAAGGATACCGGGAGTAGTCTTGATGACTACCCCTTTTGGCTTTTCATCTTCCTTCTTGCCCTTCTGGCTTAGAAGCTTCTTCCTTAGAAGCGCCTTGAGTTCACGTACTTCTTCATCATCATGTTTGTGCTCCTTGAGCACATTGAACGCCTTGGTGTTTTGTTCATCACCAATGATGGGCATTTCCGAGATCTCGTTGGTCTTGTCGGTGGCCATTTGTCTCTCCGAGCGGTGAGTCTCGTAAAAGGAGAGCCTTGCTCTGATACCAATTGAATGTGACCTAAAGGGGAGTGAATAGTCGTTGAAAACTTTTCCTGCAACACTTAACAAAAATTGTCAAATACAGAAGAGTCGGACTAGCCCGATATAGAGTGTGGACTAGTCCGGTGTGCCTGGTGTATCTACGAAAGAAATAACTGTTTTTATGAATCTTTCCCAAACACTATCGCGGCAAGATGTAGTAAATTATCCTAACAACTTGATGAAGTAATTAGGATGAGCAATTATCACATGGAACACAAAATTTAATACAAGTTGTAAGATTGATCAACCCTATACCCTAGATGATAATGATAGCAAAAGTAAAGAACTAGAACACAAGAGACAAGGATTTTTACCAAGGTTCGATCTCACCAAAGACATCTACTCCTCGTTGAGGGGCCCACACAGAGCCAGTCTCAATTAACACTTTACCTCTTCAAGTCACCACAGGGGCCGACTAGAGTTCCACTATCAAGGGTAATCACCGAGTCAATGGACATCCTCACACGCTGAGGGCTCCCACAAATTTACAGCGAGAAAAATGAATCAAATACACTCAAAATATGTACAATAGATGTGAGAGTGTATGAGAGATTCAAACCCCAAGAGCTTAACAATGCGTAGAAGACGATCTCTCTTTCCCAAATCTTGATTCCCAAAAGATTTAACTTTTTAGGGCTTTAGATGTGTGGGGAGAAGTGTTTCTGTGCTCTTGGGACGTATGACGACGCTATGGTTCTTAGTTGTTTGTTGTGGGGTAGTGGATCACCTATTTATAGAATTTCTAAAAATTAAAGTCACCGTTAGGGATTCCGACGAACGGACTAGTCCGCTTTGGGGATTGGACTAGTCCGGTGTGCTGTGAAAAAACTTGCATGAATAGTGTAGCACACCTGAAACCCTAATTTGTGTGAGGTTATCCGGACTTGTCCTCATTGGAATAGAAAGATAACCGGACTAGTCTGTGATGGCTCCAGAAACACAATCGGACTAGTCCGCAATTGGATGGATTTGTCCAGTGCAAGGTGATATGTGTTGTGTTGGCAAAACATCAGAAAGTTGAACAGACCTGTCTGGCACATGCCCTGACTTGTCCGGGTGGGAACAGTGAGTTGATCTGACTAGTTCGGTTCTGTTCCGGACTTGTTCGTGTGAGAACAGAAAGTGTGTTAGACTAGTCTGCTCGTGAACGGACATGTCCGGTGCTTCAGTGAATTGCTTAATTGTTGACTTTAGCCCTTACTCTCTACGCAAAGTTATGATCTCTTGGGATGTGTCTCTCACACACATCCTATACATTAACATCTACTTTTTGCTTCCATTGATCACTTGGTCTTTTCTTTTCTCACTCCTCATTTTTCACATTTTTTTTGCATCATAAGTTCTATTCTTCATATACCTGCTTTCATCTCAACAAATTTCATTAGGATCTCATTTGTTTGTCATCAATCGTCCAAAACCAACAAGGGAATGCCTAGATGCACTTTCACCAAGGATTAGGGAGTGGGTCCTCGTCCTCCCTGGCTAAGCGGACGCACCCAGGGTGGCATACCTCCATCACTTGGAAGGTGCCCTCCCAGCTGGGGGAGAGCTTGTTTGCACCTTCGCGAGAAAGTATGCACTGCAACACCAGGTCGCTTGTTTTCAACTCTTTACTCTGAATGAACCATTTGTGGTAGTGCCGGAGCGCCTGCCGGTATTGCGCGTTTTGAAGAGCTACTTGCCACCTGCCCTCGTCGACAAGGTTGACATCTTCGCTCCGGAGCTGGTCCTACACGGCTTTGTCGAATGCCCGAACACGTGGAGAGCCCATGGTGATATCTATGAGGGGGTGGTGGCATCGGCCCCGTACACCAGGAAGAAGGATGTTTCTCCCATAGCCTGACTGGGTGATGTCCGGCTAGCCCACAGCACACACAAAAGCTCGTCAACCCACTTGGCACCATGCTTCTCCAAGCTTGCATAAGTGTGTGTCTTGAGTCCCGTAAGTATCTTAGGGTTGGCCCTCTCAACTTGTCTGTTGCTCTTTGGATGAGCGACGGATGCATAGCAAACTTGGATGCCAAGGTATCCGCAGTACTCTTGGAACGCTGCACATGTGAATTGGGTCCTGTTGACGGTGATGATCCTGTTCGGGAACCCAAACCTGCAAAAGATTGACTTAATGAATTTAACTGCAGACTCCTTGTTGATTGTGACCACCAGGAGTGCTTCCGTCCACTTGGTGAACTTGTCTACGACGACATAGAGGAATCAGTACCCTCCGATGGCCCTAGGGAAGGGCCCCAGAATATCCAGCCCCACTGCAAACGGCCACGAGGGCAAGATCATCTCCAACGTCTAAGCCGGCGTGTGGATCTGCTTGGCATGGAACTCACATGCCTTGCATCTCTTCACCATCTTGATGGCATCCAGGAGTGTTGTCGACCAGTAGAAGCCATGTCGGAAAGCTTTACCGACCAGTGTGCGGGACAAAGCGTGATTCCCGTACTCACCTCCATGGATCTCTGCGAGCAAGTCATAGCCCTCCTCCCGGGTTATGCACCGTGTTGACGGTTATTATATACCAATTTCAACCATCAATATAATTCAATTTTGTGAAGGAATGAATATTTCTTACACACATTATAGTTAGAAATAACCTAGTTCCACATGTACTTGGAGAAATTGGTGCATGTCGGTATTTTATATAGAATTGAGGTGAAACAAGGGGATGGATCCTATAAATTATCATCCCAGCCAATCAAGTGCTGACACGTGGCATCACATGGATCAAATGGCTCACAAACAGAAGTATCTAAGGCCATCCAACGTTGTATCATCCATATCAGTCAATGGGACCCACCTGGAAGTGACCTGGAGGAAGCACGCCACAAACGGAGCCAAGACCAGGTTGGTTGAATAGAGGGTTTAGCCCATCTCTTCCTGGTGCCAAACGCGATCAACTTCCACATGTCGACTCCATGTGTTGCCCTGATAACAATGAAGACTGATTCGCGCACTTTTGGTGGTGGGAACCGACCCTTCTCCAACTATAAATAGGACCTCTCACCCTTCACTTCAACACACACCACTTGAGCATCATTCTATTGTATACACTAGTTTCCCTAGTTCCTTAGGGGAGGTTAGGCTGTAGAGAGGAGCCTCTGGTCCCAAGTCCAAAGTGGGAAAGGTATGGCTTATGTATGTTTTCTTGTATTTGTGACTTTATGCCTAATAAAGATAGTATCTTTAGTCTCTACATATACATATACTTGGGCAAAGCGTTTCTTGTTTGATTGTGGAGTCCATGTATGTGGAAGGTATAGCTTCTATGACTATTTCATGATGAAGTGTTTGGATGAAGTGTTTCTTGTTTGATTGTGGATTCCATGTATGTGGTAGGAATAGTCTTTATGATCACACCTTAATGTCATTATGCTATCATCATAAACACTATAAACTCCCACTATAGTCTAATTTGTTATGATATGATCATGTTAATATGAATAACTTATGCTATGCATCAACATTGCTTCAACGATGTTTAGGTTAGTCATTGCCTTAGGATGGCTTGTGCCATGGCTCCTAAGGTATTTACTTAATATGCTAGCATGGTGCTAGGGTAGTTAAGTAGCGTTGTATGTCTCGTAGACCCACGGATTGAAGAGATAGGCAGTAGGTGGTGACAGCCCTATTTGTCCTTTATAATCCTCTAAGTTCGGCTATGCCACAGGCTCTTGGCGGGAGTCGCCCTAGTATTGCTAGGGGTAAGCCCGTGCCCAATGTGTTGAACAACTTAGCATAAGGATTCACAATGGGCATGCTCATTAGTATCTAACCTAGGTTATGTATATGTATATTAGAAGCATTATAGGAGCAACTCCTCAACTCTTAGCCTAATCTCCATTAGGACCCATTTACCCTTTAGAATATATTGCTTAGGTGTGTGTCACACTACCCATATTATCAACTTACCCCTGTCTTGATAATTCTTTAGTATCCCATAGCTTGATCATAAGAATAGTGCCTACTTTACTCCACTACCTTCCTTTAGGATAAATATGATACCCTTGGGAATACTCTTGGGTGAAATGCTACACGACAGTTTCCTTGCGCTTGCAGATTTTTATCTATGACGTAAGAAACGTCAACAACCATTTTTGGCGCTGTTGTCGGGGAAGGCAAAGGAAGTGAAGGATAGCTATCACTTGTGATTAAGCTATAGATACTAATAGTGATTAGACATGATTACTCTTGTTTGTTTTCTCCTTTTGTGTGAAAACAGGGTAGTGTTGGCTAACCCATTTCATGGGATGGCCAACAAGGATGCCGGTGCTCAACTGCAAGATGATTCAAGGCATACCTCAACAAATTTCCGCTAGGCAACACCATTGCCTTTCACGGAAGAATTTTAGCTTCTAGTGGAAGCCACAGTCATCTATTACAAGCTTGGGGGAGGCTCCAAGAGTTTTTCTTGGTTTGCCTTCATCATGGGGTGGGTAGTTGGCTCTTAATCCAACACTCATGTCATGGGTTGGCTCCACCAATCCATGACCATGTCCGTGCTGGAGCTGAAGGAGTCTTATTCTCATTCATCATGGATGAGAATATGGTCTCCACTCAAGGGGTGGATTGAAGAATGCTCTAGTTCCTTTAGCTTGGCATGCACACCTCTTAACAAGGTGGGCATGCTAGTTAGGAACCACACCTCCCATTGAAGTATCATGAATATCAAGCTAACTGAGAGTTGTTTGGGATGATCCAAGTCAAGTATATTCACATGATTTGTAAAAATCCATGTCAACATGGGACAATTTGGAATTATTTCCCTAAGACCTATGAGGATCTTTCAAACAACAACTCCAATGGCTATCATCTACAGGGAGGTCAAGGATGGAATCAACATCACTCTTGTAATCAAGGAGGCTATGAGGATTTCAATGGATTTAAGTTCAACTAGCCTACCTTGAAGTATCTTGTCCATGGCAAAGCAAGAAATCAAGACAACATTTACATGAAGGTCTTGGCCAAGGACAAGAAACTTAAAGAGCATTCAAAATCCAAGATATCCCACAAACACTTGTTGGGATTCCTACACTTCGACCAAGCATGTGCAACCTAGGGCAAGTGACATTTTGGATGAAGCATTTCTTGTTTGACTGTGGAGTCCACATGTCATCATACCCAAGGAAACCTTTGATCCATGATGAAAATATAGGTTAACTCTAAGGAATATCAAGAAGGTCGAAGTGGCACCCCTAAAGAAGGACAAGCCTCACCATATTCAAGAAATAATATCTTCAAGAGAGGAAAATCATCGCTACAAGTCTTCATCAAGATGATGGAAAGGCTAGGGCCATCATGTGGCCCACATGTCCAAATGACAGCCAGCGGAGGTTTGGCATGTCAATCAAGAGAAGTTGTCCACATCTTCAGCTCCGGAAATGGACAACAAATCGTCACACTAAACAGGACGGAGGTAAGTCCCACTCATCGGACTTCAAAAATTCGATGAGTCCTTGCCAATAGGTTAATTGGTAGTTATCTCATATTTGATTTCCCAATTGCATATTTGAAATTCCCACCAATCTTTGCATTTGCATTTAGCATGTTTGAATTTTCACACTTGCATGTTAGAAAGAAAATTTTCCAACCGTCACAAAACAAAAATTTTGAATTAGGAAATAAATTTATTTGAATATAAACCTTGGGCGTAACCACTTGAATTCATCTTCCTAATTCAAACCAAAAATTTTTCCCTCAATATTCAATGCATTTGCAAGTTGTTTCAAGTTGGGCAAAATAATTTGACAAAGGGTACAACATCCTTTTGAGCTAACGTAACCTATTTTCAAGTTGTTTTGTTTGTTCTTGATTTTAGTGCAGCTAGGACAAAATTTGTAAATAGGTTGGAAGGCCTCATCAAGCGCATATCCTTCCATCGATCTCATTTTGAGTTCATGGTGGAGGAATGCCCAAGATGGTGGCCCAATGGAGGAGCAAGATGAAGCTCATTCAACTCCAACCTCAACTTGGCAGAAGACATTGAACATAAAGGCTATACCAAGATTCATGGTCGTGAGTTTCTCACACAACAACATTCAACCCAGACTGCACTTCAATTGAGGTACAAGTTTAAAATTTTCCGTCGCTGGAAGTACATTAGGATTGAATGATTTTTGCTTACATTACTAAGAAAGGTATACACCTTCTCATCATTCAATTCTTATGCATCCTCATGGAGTACGTGCTGGCATTGCTCTTTTTTATTCTTCAAAAAGGAATGTCACCTTACTTAGGAATAAATTTAAACAAATACCTAGAATTTTATAAGCATTGCTAAAATTGACTTAGACATTTTCTGCCTAGGTAATGCCTATGAAATTACTTAATGGTTGAATTGGTATGTAGAAACCTAAGAATAGTGATGTCCGTAATTTTGATTTGAAACTCATTCATGCATGGATCACTAAATTTAAAATTCCTAGGCAAGAATTAAAATGTTCAAGAGGATAAAATTGAGAATCTTATTTGTCAGGACCCAAATGATAACATTTGCTATTGTGTAAAACACTATGATGGTTAGAAATTTTACAAGATGAAGGGATTCATATAGTGTATTTATATCACTTGCACTGCTATAAGTAGGAGCTTTGTGCAAATTGATTTATCCATAAAGCCCCACTCTTATCAATGAATCATACATTGTTCATGGATACACATGAAATTGGACTCAATGCATCTTTGCACTTGTTCTTCCCCGTACGTAGAAATGAAGATTCAGTTACCTAACTCGAAAATTTATTTGTACAAGTATTGGAAGCTAACCATCCCTCTCTATCATAGAGGGGAAGTTTGCAGGAGTAATATTACTATGCAGGCATTCAAAGATCCGACTGTTGGAAACGCTAAGAGGATTCCATTTCAACATCTCTTGGCCAAGGAGTAAATTAAGATGGTTGTTACCTATCGGAAATTAAGCTTGAAGGTCAATCATAAATATACGAAGCCGAAGATTTGACATGGAAACCCTCCATGAGCAACCAATGGGTTGCTATGAATATGTGAGAACAATATGCTCTCAACTATTCTAAAGCACTCATTCAAGCTCAAGGGAATTGCCACCATCATTGGGTGTAAGTTACTCCTTTGTGGCTAAAAGGTGTGATGTACCTTAACCAAGGAATGACAAGATCACATCCAATGTATATTGGGTGCAATTTGTTCCTATGTGGCTAGAAGGTATATCTCGACTGTTGGAGTCGGCAGATCCCCTGTCACTACGAAAGTGTGGAAGGAGTTTGAGGTTCGGTTTGGGCGCGCGGAGACTCAAGCAGGTGAAACGCGATTGGACACGAGTGACACAGTCGTTTACGTGGTTCGGGCCGCCTGAGCGTAATACCCTACTCCACGGGTGTGTGTGTGTGTTGTATTAACTTGTGAGCTTCAGAGTGTTCGAGAGTCCTCCTTTCGTGTATCGTCGGTTTGTCCTTTTATAACATAAGGACAAACCGTTACAAGTCAGCCCGGCCCGACATGTGGCCCTGGCGGTTATTAGTATTGATACACGAGATTAATTGTTGTTAATAACCCTGTAACGGCTCCGACAGTGCCGTTACAGGTGTTAAGATCGTCCGATTAATTATCATTAACGTGGAATTAATGGTAATTAATCGGGTCTTGAAGTCTGCGGCTGTCCTTTGGAGATCCGGAGCCGTTACAACGTCTCCCGGGGGTTTTAAGCAGCTAGCTCCGACGTATGGACACGTGGCAGCTCCGGAGCTTGCTTGGGAGAAGCGGGAAGCTCCGGGGTGGCCTGGCACGTGTCAGGTCCGGAGCTTCTCTCGGTCAGGGGTTACCTCCGGAGGTGCCGTTTCAGTACCTAGCCCGGAGCTTCACCCTTGTGGGTAATAACTCTGGTCTGTCAGTACACGTGGCAACCTAGAGGTTAACCATGTTGGAGAAGCGGGTCCGGTCACATCTGGCGAGTGGGCCCCCGAGGGTCTTCAATTTGAGTAGATGTCCTTCCCTTGAGATCTTTGTAACCTCAGGGGGTGTATAGTTTTTAGGGTACCGACAGTGGCCCCCTGGACCTACCTCCGGGGAAGGCTAACGGGATGAAGTCATTCCGCCGGAGATGGGTCCACACTTGCGACTCTTGAACTGGGTCTTCAAGGGTCTTCGGAGGTGCCTTTGGCGGGGCTTTACGGTTGAGTCCCGACGCGTGGCGCACCTCAGGCGGCAGATAAGATCTTTGACGTGCGGATCTCTCGCAATTGAAGGTCGTCGGTTCCCGATACGAAAAACGTATCGGTTCCGCGCGCCTTGTCAGTCCGCCGCCTTTGGGTTTCCCGCCTCGTGATGACAACTGTTCGCCTGGGTAAGAGCCTCGACTTGATCGTCAGGGTGGTCCCGTGCCCTCTTGTCATCGGCTGGGTTGAATTCTTGAGTAGTATGCTTGACTCCCCTGCAGTTTCCATCCAAGCGTTGCGAGGGCTTACTTAAGAAGGAAAGCGCACCGTCGGGAGTTCTTTACGCTTTCCATCTGTTCTTGCGCTCAAACTCCCAACTCGTGCTTTGCTTCTCTTCTCTCGCCTAGCTGTGCTGCGATGGAGTTGGGTCTGCGTGAGAGTCGTTTGAAGACGGAGAGCGATCTGAAGAAGGTCCGAGCCCTCATGGGGTGGTCGTCGGACTTCTTCAACCGTTCAGTCCGCGCCGGCGGGGAGCTTCCCTTTAAAAAGGAGCACTCCGGCGAAATGGTGTACTTTTCATCGTACGCCATGGTGGGGCTGATCCCACCGTTTTCTTCCTTCTTCTTGATGCTGCTGGACTTCTATGGTCTGCAGCTATACCACCTTGGCCCTCACTCCCTCCTCCTTGTGTCCATCTTTGTCCACTTCTGCGAGATGTGGGTGGGCATCCCTCCATGCATCGAGCTCTTCCGCACCTTCTTCACCGTCCAAACCACCGGCCGAAGTGACGAGTACCTTGGCTTCTACTACTTTGTGAAGCGCAAGAAGTGCCCGTTCAAGTACCTTCGGTCGTTCCCTTCCGGGAAGTGGGATGACTGGAAGAAAGATTGGGTAGTCGTCCGGGTGGAGGAGCACGAGCGGTTGGAGCTGCCAGACGGTCTGCCCGGCATTGACACGTCGGTGTGGAGCGAAGTTCCAGTGCTGGCGGCAGCTTTCGACCCCGTCTTGTCCAGGATCCGCCAATGTGTAGAGGGAGGATTGACTCCCCAGGCGGTGTTCTGCAACTTCCTGTCCAACAGGTGGGCGCCGCTGAAGAGGAGGGAGAAGCTCGCCTGGGCCCTCAACAGCGTGATGGACGAAGACCGGGTCGAAACCGGGTTGAAGTCCAGCATGGTGGGGAAGTCCTTGGAGTTTCACCTCAAGAAATTCCAGCACGGCATCGATGTTGACGGAGAGTACTTGACTCCGCCGCCGGCTTTCCTCCCCCTGAACGTGGAAGTTGAGTTCAGCAGGGAGCTCCGGCGGAAGATGCCCGCGCTTGACGACCTTGGCGTCGTCGAGAGAAGATCGACCGCCCGGTTGGCGATCCCCGGGTTGTCGGAAGGCGGCTCCGCCCCTGTCTCTCAGCCAAGAGCGGAGGTCACCGGCAAGGGCAAGGAGCTGGCAGAGGAGCCAGAGAGCCGGAAGAGGAAGCTGCGACATGCTGACGGGAGGTCCGTTGGGCTTGCTACTTCCCCGCCAGTTCCCCGTCCTCAGGAAGGAGGATCCTCCGCCGCTGTAGCGTCCGTCCCCGTGGTGGGGTCTTTTCGGAGCGCTACTGTTCCAACGGTGGGATCCTCCCGGAGTGCGGCTGTCCCCGTGATGGGTCCCTCCGGAGGTGCCAGCTCCGGACAGGCGACTCCGGTTCGAGAAGCAGTGAGGGCCTCCAGGTCTAGGAGTTCCTCCCGGTCAAGGAGAGCTCCGACCCGGGAAACGCCCGCGGCTACGGCAAGTCCTGGGAGTCCTCCCGGAGCTCCTACGCCGACCGTGGCCAGCCCGGAACGTCCGGGAAAGAGGTTCCGCGTAAGCTGGTGCGTGAGCCTCCCAAGGTAATTTTTCTTGCTTACCTCAATTAACTTTTAATTATAGCATCTGTTTGCTCAATTTCTTCATTCTTCATCTGCAGCGTTCCCAAGAAGGGGAGTGAAGCCCCGCCCTCAGCCACAGTGTCTGAGGCTGCGAGGGCTTCTGCTCTAGCCCCGGTGCCGCCCCAGGCGGAGGCTGCGACAGCTCCAGCGCCGGCTGTCGTGGTCATGGACCTCGACTCGTCTCCAGAAGTTCCCGTGGTAGCGCCGGACCACGGGATTGAAGATGCGCCAGCGGCACCCGCTCCGGAGGTTGAAGCTCCGGGCCCTGGTGCTGCAGAAGTAGATGCTCCGGCTATTGAGTCGGAGGAAGTAGAGGTCCCGGCTTCGGAGCCGGAAAGTGCTGAAGCCCCGGCGGTTGAGCCGGAAGTAGCTGAGGCCCCGGCGTGCGAGCCGGAAGTTGAAGTGGTTCCGGCAATTGAGCCGGTTACTTCCGAAGCTTCGGTCGCAGAGCCGGTAGCTATTGGAGCGCCGGCTGCAGAGCCGGTGATTGTGGAAGCGCCGGCTGCAGAGCCGGTGGTCGAAGAGGCGAGGGAGCTTGAGCCTCCCTCAGAAGAAGCGTCCCGGCCGGAGCCAGTGGAGGCGACGACGTCGATGGTACCCGTGGCGGAGCCAGAGTGCCTGAACGAAGTCGCCGGCCCCCAGCCTGAGGGGGCGAATGAAGATTTGGTGGCGGGACCTTCTTCGGTGGCGACTGAGGCCATCCCGGAGGAGTGCCCTAGTGCCTTGGAAGCTCGGGGTTCCGCTCTCGTAGAGTGGGACCCAATTTTTGTAAATGAAGACCCGCTGGAACCAGCGGAGGAGGCCCCAGAAGGTCCGGAGCCCATCTCGCTGTCGATGTCCATCGACAACGCTTGCTCCAGTCTACGCCAAGTCCAACTAGCCTTCTTCCACGACAGCAAGGTTCTTGAAGAGGAGCGCCAAACCCTTAGGAGGTGGCGTAATCGACTCCAATTCGAGACCAAGCTGGCGCAGTCGAGGATTGCTGAGGACAAGGAATGGATCAGGCGGGAGAAGGTCCGCCTGGAGCTCTGGGGTGAGATGCTGGACGAGAGGGAGAGCATGACTCACAACCTCGACGCCCAATCCCGGGAGTACCATGACCAAGCTAAGGCTGCTAATGATGCGGCCAACGCTCGGTTCGATCAACTCGAGGCCATCAGTACCGCACTCATCAAGCGCCGAGAGGCACTTGAGGGAAGGGAAAAGCAGCTCAAGGATGAGGAGCAAAAACTCCTGGAGCTACGGGACGACGTCTTGCGACGTGAAGAGGAGCTCGCCGAGAAGACAGCTCTGGCGGACAAGGGCCTCGAGGAGCGCGCTAAAAAATTGGAAGAGCGCTGCCTCGAGGAAGAGGAGAAGACCTGGGTGCGGGGGCAGGAACTCTATGAGTACGAGTGTGCCCTTGTCGCCCGGGAGAAGAAAATAGAGGCTAGGGAGAAAGACCTGGTTGACCGCCGGAACAAGATCCACCTCCGGGAGGAGGAGCTCGGAAGACTTGAGAAGCGGGTTGCTGCGAAGATTCAGCAAAACGCCAAAGAAGTCGAGCGTCTTTCCCGCGAGAATTCGGAGCTGGCGGCGGCCCGGAGGTCCCTGGAAGAGATGAAGGGCCTGAGGAAGACGGACTCCCTGCAAATTTGGGAGTTCCTGAGCAAGGCCGATGATGCGCTAGCGCCGATGGGTTTCAGCCCCGTGCTCCCGGATGACCCGGAGCCGGAGTCGGACCTTGCGTTGCAAGCGTTGAGCGCTGCGGGCAGCAAGCTCTCCAAGGTGGGCGACGTCATCGCGGACCAGCTGGAGGTCGAGGGGCAATCCCTGGCTAGGAACGTCACAGAGTATGTATTGATGTGTTACACTAGCCGGAACCCTCAATTCTCTCTGGACCCGGTGCTTGAAGGCCCCGTCGAAGGAGAAGGCGAAGCTACCCGAGCCAGCGTGTCGGAGGTCGCTCAGAAGGTCGCTGAGTTCTTCCATAGGGTCTAGGACTATCTTTCTTAGCCTTTATTTGTATCTTCTCTTCTTCCTCAATTTTGTAATCCCTTGTCTCCAGATGTAATCTCCGGTCTTCTGATGAAATGAAATCCCCAATTTTTCGTGAATTTCATTTTTTGTCTTCAACATCTTTGTCTTCACTTGGCCCCCTGGTAGATGTGCACAATTTGACTGTGGACATGTACCAAAAGGATGTTGAGTTTTGTTGAAGACAAATTTGCTTCGAACTCGTATAGTTTAGGTCCGAAGTTTTCGATAGTGAAGGTCCCTTGAAGTCGTCGGAGCTTAGAAGCTCAGGCACTGTCCATCGTCGGAGCTTAGTAGCTCCGGCAGTAGCCTCTACCAACACGTTGAGTGTCGATAGTTAATACTTCAAGGTGTCGGAGCTTAGTAGCTCCGGCAATGACCCTTGCCACGCCTGGTTTGCTGGCAACAGACTCTAGTGATAGAGTCTTCTCACCATCTTTAAGTTAACGCCGGTGGGAGTCGGAGCTTGGTTAACTCCGGTTTTTCTCCATCAATATTGGGTTTATTTTTCCTGCACACTTAAGCCAAGAAAAACAGTAAAATTCGTTCCTTATCTATAACTTCGTCGCGACTTACGGTTCTCAAGAGAATTTCAAGTTGAACACGATTTTTAGTATAATTGGATGAATTGTCTTTTCTTTTAGATCCAATTGTCCATGGACCCACCTTACTTTGGCCTGCCGGGATGTAGGTAGAGTGGCGTACTTAGGGTGCTTGACCAGGCTAAGTCGATAGCGCACTCCGGCCCTAGAATGGCTTGGCGGCTTTCAGGCGAGTTAGCCACAGACGATATTTAAATCTAAAAAATCCGACAATTCAACTCGAATCGTACGTAAATCGGTCTAACTAGAATTTCTTAAGAATTGCACGTTTCTGTTATAGACAAGAAAGAGAAAAATAAAAATGTCGAGCCTTATGCAAAAATGAATGCACGTGGAGTCTATTTCACATGAAGATGTCTTTCATTATAGGTCTGGGGTACAGGGGAAACAAGTACACTCTTAGGGTATGGAACCAGGCTAAGTGTGTTCGGTTTCTCGTTTAACCCAGGGTAGTTAGCTACACTTCTAGTCCGGAGACTGTATCAAGTGTTGCATGAGCTTTCCAAACCTTTCGGGAAAGGTCCGGCTGCTCTCCCGGAGGAACTACCCGACTCTGTACAATGACTCTATAACATACACTTCAAGTTACTTAAGACTCACCTCCGTGGAATTAAGTGTAGAACTTACGGAGGTGCTCGATGTTCCAAGGATTTGGGAGAGGTGTCCCATCCTCGGTAGCCAAGCGAACGCTTCCGGGACGGGATACTTTGATCACTCGGAAGGGTCCTTCCCAGCCGGGGGAGAGTTTGTTTTGCCCTTCTCTGGATAGTATTCTCCGTAGCACCAGATCGCCTTCCTCGAGTTGTCGGTTGTGTATATGCCGCTGATGATAGCGCCGTAGAGCTTGGCGGTATCGGGCATTCCGAACAGCTGCTTGGCACCTTCCCTCCTCGAGGAGGTCTAGGTCTTCACGCCGGAGCTGGTCTTGCGCGGCTTCGTCGAAGGTCCGGACTCGGAGGGAACCCAAGGTGATTTCCGGAGGAAGGATCGCTTCAGCTCCGTACACCAGGAAGAAGGGTGTTTCTCCGGTTGCCCGACTTGGAGAAGTCCTGTTAGCCCATAGAGTGGGCGGAAGCTCTTCGATCCAATTAGCTCCGTGCTTTTTCAAATGCTCATAAGTGCGCGTTTTGAGTCCTTTAAGGATCTCTGCGTTTGCTCTCTCGGCTTGTCCATTGCTGGCAGGATGAGCTACGGAAGCGTAGCAAACTTGTATGCCGAGGTCTTCGCAATATCCTTGAAATGCGGAGCTTGTGAACTGAGTCCCATTATCAGTGATGATCTTATTTGGGACTCCGAATCTGCTCACGATAGATTGTAGAAAATTAATTGCAGATTGTTTGTTGATCGTCACAACAGGAGTAGCTTCCGGCCACTTGGTGAACTTGTCGATGGCGACGTACAGGAACTTGTAACCTCCGACGGCTCTTGGGAAGGGTCCCAAGATGTCCATCCCCCACACAGCGAAAGGCCACGTGGGAGGTATCATTTGTAAGGGATGAGCAGGTGTATGAATTTGCTTTGCATGAAATTGGCATGCTTTGCATTTCTTCACTAGCTCAGTAGCATCCTGGAGCGCTGTAGGCCAGTAGAAACCGTGCCGAAAGGCTTTTCCGACCAGCGTGCGGGAAGACGCGTGGTTCCCACACTCACCTCCATGGATTTCTGCGAGGAGCTCGCAGCCTTCTTCCCTTGTGATGCACCGCATTAGGATGCCGTTGGCACCGCGCCGGTAGAGATCCCCTTCTACCAACGTGTATCTTTTAGCCAATCTGACTACCCGGTCAGCGGATACATCATCGTCAGGAAGGATGTTGTCTTTCAAGTAGTTCCGGATCTCCGAGATCCATGCATCGGAACTGACTTGAGCATTTGAGTCTTGCGTGCTGGGTTGCTCGGAGCTTCCGGCAGCACCTACGACCCTTGATGGCTGCCATGGTAACAGGGCCATCGGGACCGTCAGCTTCGGGATGCTGATCTCGCCCCCTTCGTTCAGTTCGGCAGGCTGAACTGTGGGTTTTGACAACCTCCGGACAAAGGTTCCGTCTGGAGCCGGAGCTCCGGTTGACGCCTTGGTCGAGAGTTCGTCAGCTTCAGCGTTGTGAGCACGCTGAACATGGTGAAGGTCTAGGACTTCGAAGTCCTTCTGAAGCCTCTGGACTTCAAGGAGATAAGCAGCCAGCTGGAGATTATTGCAGGAGCATTCACCCTTCACCTGTTTGATGACAAGTTGTGAATCTCCTTTGACCAGCAACTGCTTGACACCATATGATAGTGCCACCTTTAATCCATATATGAGTGCTTCGTACTCCGCCATGTTGTTGGTTGCCTTGAAGTCAAGGTGCACCATGTATTTCACCTTCTCCCCGGTTGGTGCGAGGAGAAGGATTCCAGCTCCGGCTCCCTGCTTCTGCATGGAGCCGTCGAAGTAAAGGGTCCAGTGAGGCTTAGTGAAGACCGGAACTTGTGGTTCCGTCTTCTGCTCGCTGGGGCCCCCAGGGTTTAATGGAGAGTGAGTCCATTCTGCCACGAAATCTGCCAATGCTTGACTCTTGATTGCTTGTCTTGGAATGAATTCGAGGTCGAATTCAGCCAGTTCCGCTGCCCACTTTGCTATATTCCCAGTTGAATTGGGATTATGCAGGATCGCTCGAAGTGGATACGAGGTTACCACCGAGACTTTGTGAGCTTGGAAATAGTGTCGAAGCTTCCTTGAGGCAATAAGAACTGCGTAAAGCAGCTTATGCACCTCTAGGTATCGAGTCTTGGCATCATGTAACACTTCACTGATGAAGTATACTGGGCGTTGAATGGTCCGGACCCTCCCGGAGGGGTCCGGTGTTTCCTCTCCATTGATCCGGGCCCTGTCGGAGGGGTCCAGACTATCTTCGGGGACCTCCGGGTTCTGGGTGGAGGAACCCGGAGCTTCTTCAGGAATGACCTGGGTCCTATCAGAAGGATCCGGGTCCTCTGAAGTGGTTTCTTGTGGGTTCAAGTCTGGGAGCTGGGACCCAGACCCGCTTTCAGGAACCTCCGGATCCTCCCGAAGGGATCTGGATTCCTGAGTATTGGGTAGTTCCGGTCTCTCCGCAACCAGAACCATACTGACGACTTCGTCAGCTGCTGAAATGTAAAGCAATAAAGGCTCACCAGGGTTCGGAGCTACCAAGACTGGTAGGGTGGTGAGGAACTGTTTCAGCTCCTGGAATGCCTTCTCTGCTTCTTCAGACCATTGGAATGGTCCGGACTTCCTTAGTAACTTGAAGAAGGGAAGTGCCCTTTCCGCCAGTCTTGAAATGAACCGGCTGAGGGCCGCTAGACATCCAGTTAATTTTTGGACGTCTTTGATGCGGGTTGGTGGCCGCATGACTTCAATGGCTTTTATCTTCGCCGGATTAGCCTCTATGCCCCGGTGACTTACCAGGAAACCAAGAAGCTTTCCGGAACTAACCCCAAATACGCACTTGTCTGGGTTTAGCTTCGTGCGGGTGGCCCGCAGCTTGTCGAAGACAGCCTGCAAGGTGTCCAAGAGGGACTCCTTGTTCTTGACTTTGACCACGATGTCATCAACGTACACTTCCACTATGTCTCTGATGAGTTCTTTGAAAGTTTTGTACATTGCTCGTACAAAAGTTGAAGCTGCATTCTTGAGACCAAAAGGCATGGCTGTGTAACAATACAATCCATCCACTGTGATGAATGAAGTATGTTCTTCATCTTCCCTAGACATCCGGATTTGATGATATCCTGAATATGCGTCTAGAAAACACAGTAACTCACACCCGGAGGTGGTGGTCGCTGGAGGAGAGCACGCGCTGCATGGAGCGCGTGTTCTGGGTTGTCATGACTTGCCGGCGCAGAATGTGACGCCGGTGTACCATCATGTCGTCCGGCATGTCTTGCCGGAGAAGATGGTGGTGGTGGGAGTGTGACTCCCGCTGGAACTGAGGCTCCTGCCGGTGGCTGCATGTTGGAGGGATTGCCTCCGACAGCCTGAGCAGCAGGTTGCCCGTTGGATGATCCAGCCGCAGAATTCACCATTCTTGAAGATCTCAGGCGCCCCTACCTGGCGCGCCAACTGTCGACTGTTGGAGTCGGCAGATCCCCTGTCACTACGAAAGTGTGGAAGGAGTTTGAGGTTCGGTTTGGGCGCGCGGAGACTCAAGCAGGTGAAACGCGATTGGACACGAGTGACACAGTCGTTTACGTGGTTCGGGCCGCCTGAGCGTAATACCCTACTCCACGGGTGTGTGTGTGTGTTGTATTAACTTGTGAGCTTCAGAGTGTTCGAGAGTCCTCCTTTCGTGTATCGTCGGTTTGTCCTTTTATAACATAAGGACAAACCGTTACAAGTCAGCCCGGCCCGACATGTGGCCCTGGCGGTTATTAGTATTGATACACGAGATTAATTGTTGTTAATAACCCTGTAACGGCTCCGACAGTGCCGTTACAGGTGTTAAGATCGTCCGATTAATTATCATTAACGTGGAATTAATGGTAATTAATCGGGTCTTGAAGTCTGCGGCTGTCCTTTGGAGATCCGGAGCCGTTACAACGTCTCCCGGGGGTTTTAAGCAGCTAGCTCCGACGTATGGACACGTGGCAGCTCCGGAGCTTGCTTGGGAGAAGCGGGAAGCTCCGGGGTGGCCTGGCACGTGTCAGGTCCGGAGCTTCTCTCGGTCAGGGGTTACCTCCGGAGGTGCCGTTTCAGTACCTAGCCCGGAGCTTCACCCTTGTGGGTAATAACTCTGGTCTGTCAGTACACGTGGCAACCTAGAGGTTAACCATGTTGGAGAAGCGGGTCCGGTCACATCTGGCGAGTGGGCCCCCGAGGGTCTTCAATTTGAGTAGATGTCCTTCCCTTGAGATCTTTGTAACCTCAGGGGGTGTATAGTTTTTAGGGTACCGACAGTATACCTTAGCCAAGTAACAATGAATCACACTCAACCCATGTTGAGTGCACATCATCCTTTAGTGGTTATAGGTATGTTGTACCTTAGCCATAGAACAACAGATCATACCCAACACATGTTGGGTACTTGTCACTCCTTTGTGGCTAAAGGTTATCATTACCTTAGACAAGGAATGATGGACCACACCCAATGCATGAGAGGTATAAGTTATTCCTTTATGGCAAGAAGGTATGATACACCTTAGACAAATAATAACGGAACACACTCAACCATGTTGAGTGCACATCATTCCTTTGTAGCTAAAGGTTATCATTACCTTAGCCAAGGAATAACAAGGTACATTCAACCTATGGAAACCTTGAGATGTGGATGAGCGACATCGACAACACCCTCCTCGACCACACTCATGGAACCCATGGAAGGCAACCCGACATCAACACTCAACCCTCCAATGCCAAAGCCATGCTGCAACAAGGTTAGGCCAACCTCATGGCCTACATCCGTCGTTAGGGTTTCAACCCCTATCATGGACCTTGACCAAGAACAAGCTTGGGGGAGGACCCTCACTTGAGGTAACTTGTATCACACCCCATTTGTATTTATTTATTTTATTTCTTTCTTTCCATCACATTTGAATCTAAAAAAAATAAAAATAATAAGGTAGTATAGATTAGGTTAATAAAATAAAGGATGTGCGGTAAGAATATTTTTACTTTGCATAAGTTGAAATGATGAATAGTTGCTCTGTTTTATTTTCTCTAGTCCCTTGCGTACAACTTAGTATTCTCCAAGTATTGGGTTTATTAGCCTAGAATATTCTTGCCTAAGATTGGAAATTGTGGGTAGCAAAAGCTAAGTCCAGTTCTAGGTTGTTGTGGGATATGATATAGTGATAAGAGCTACTAATATCCTAGTTGAAAGTGAAACTTGATTTCACAGAGAAATTTAAAATGGGAGTACCTCACTTGATTGAAATTTCTACCAAAGCCATATGATGATTTGAATTAGATAAACCTTATGCATATGTTATTTGCCTTCACATTGAGCTTGGTCAAACTAGTATAGACCTATGTGAGAATCTTTTCATGCTTTTAAGATCAAGATTACACGGCCACATGCTAAACTTCTACACTAGAAGTTAGTTAGCAAAATTCTATCTTACCATTCCACCACTAAAAAAAGATACTCCATGATTTTCATGCATAATAGTCTTTCAAAATTATATTAAAAGAGGAGTAGAAGACATGGCTACAAGAAAAAGAAAATGCATGCTCATGTACAAGAGCATGAGAAAAAAGGACAAAGAGAGAATAAGTAGCTATGTTTCATCCTCACAAAAAGAGAGTGCATACAAAAGAGTCATCTTCATATTTCCACTCCACAAACATTCCATCACACTTGCACAAATCTCAATCAAAAGTATGATTTGTTTTCTCCTAAGGCTTACTCTTTTGACTTAGCAATATATGTGTTGCAAATATGCCTACTCTTGATCCCCACCAAGCTCCACATACAAGCCTTATTTAGATGTAGGACAAGAAAGACATTGCCTTGGTGAGGATACTAATACCACTTCTCACATAGCAGTGATTGAGTGCATCATTTGAGGCACTTAAATCCAAATACCATTTGAGATTCTTCTAAAATTTGTGTGGAACTCATACATTAGGTGATGCATGCTCATTTTGATGTTATGTCCTTCAACCTACCCAAGAAAAGGATGAGGCATAAGCACCATAATGACAAAGAAAAAGGGTGGGGTACCATAGCACATTTATTCAATGCAAGGTAGAATAATTTGTTGTACACTTGGTACTTTTGCAAAATAGGACATTGTAGCAACTCCTGACCAACAACCTAAGTCTTTATCTTTGCTTCAGGACGAGCAAAGGGTAAGCTTGGGGGAGTTTGTTGACAGTCATTATATACCAATTTAAACCATAAATATAACTCAATTATGTGAAGTAATGAATATTTCTTACACACATTATAGTTAGAAATAACCTAGTTCCACATGTACTTGGAGAAATTGGTGCATGTGGGGATTTTATACAGAATTGAGGTGAAACAAGGGGATGGATCCTATAAATTATCATCCCAGCCAATCAAGCATCAACACATGGCATCACATGGATCAGATGGCCCACAAACAGAAGTATCTAAGGCCATCCAACAGTGTATCACCCATATCAGTCAATGGGACTCACTTGGAAGTGACCTGGAGGAAGCACGCTGCAAACGGAGCCAAGACCAGGTCAGCCGAACAAAGGGTTCAGCCGACCTCTTCCTGGCACCAAACACGGTCAACATCCACGTGTCGATTCCCTGTGGTGCCCTGATAACGATGAAGACTGATTCACACACTTTTGGTGGCGGGAACCAATCCTTCTCCAACTATAAATAGGACCCCTCATCCCTCACTTCAAAACATACCACTTGAGCATTATTCTATTCTATACACTAGTTCTTATAGTTCCTTAGTGGAGGTTAGGTTGTAGACAGAAGCCTCTTGTCCCAAGTCCAAATTGGAAAAGGTATGGCTCATGTATCTTTTCTTGTATTTGTGACTTTATGCCTAATAAAGATATTATCTTTAGTCTTCTTTTGTACATATGCTTGGATGAAGCGTTTCTTGTTTGATTGTGGATTGCATGGATGTGGTAGGAATAGTCTTTATAATCATTGTCGACTGTTGGAGTCGGCAGGTCCCCTGTCACTACGAAAGTGTGGAAGGAGTTTGAGGTTCGGTTTGGGCGCGCGGAGACTCAAGCAGGTGAAACGCGATTGGACACGAGTGACACAGTCGTTTACGTGGTTCGGGCCGCCTGAGCGTAATACCCTACTCCACGGGTGTGTGTGTGTGTTGTATTAACTTGTGAGCTTCAGAGTGTTCGAGAGTCCTCCTTTCGTGTATCGTCGGTTTGTCCTTTTATAACATAAGGACAAACCGTTACAAGTCAGCCCGGCCCGACATGTGGCCCTGGCGGTTATTAGTATTGATACACGAGATTAATTGTTGTTAATAACCCTGTAACGGCTCCGACAGTGCCGTTACAGGTGTTAAGATCGTCCGATTAATTATCATTAACGTAGAATTAATGGTAATTAATCGGGTCTTGAAGTCTGCGGCTGTCCTTTGGAGATCCGGAGCCGTTACAACGTCTCCCGGGGGTTTTAAGCAGCTAGCTCCGACGTATGGACACGTGGCAGCTCCGGAGCTTGCTTGGGAGAAACGGGAAGCTCCGGGGTGGCCTGGCACGTGTCAGGTCCGGAGCTTCTCTCGGTCAGGGGTTACCTCCGGAGGTGCCGTTTCAGTACCTAGCCCGGAGCTTCACCCTTGTGGGTAATAACTCTGGTCTGTCAGTACACGTGGCAACCTAGAGGTTAACCATGTTGGAGAAGCGGGTCCGGTCACATCTGGCGAGTGGGCCCCCGAGGGTCTTCAATTTGAGTAGATGTCCTTCCCTTGAGATCTTTGTAACCTCAGGGGGTGTATAGTTTTTAGGGTACCGACAGTGGCCCCCTGGACCTACCTCCGGGGAAGGCTAACGGGATGAAGTCATTCCGCCGGAGATGGGTCCACACTTGCGACTCTTGAACTGGGTCTTCAAGGGTCTTCGGAGGTGCCTTTGGCGGGGCTTTACGGTGGAGTCCCGACGCGTGGCGCACCTCAGGCGGCAGATAAGATCTTTGACGTGCGGATCTCTCGCAATTGAAGGTCGTCGGTTCCCGATACGAAAACCGTATCGGTTCCGCGCGCCTTGTCAGTCCGCCGCCTTTGGGTTTCCCGCCTCGTGATGACAACTGTTCGCCTGGGTAAGAGCCTCGACTTGATCGTCAGGGTGGTCCCGGGCCCTCTTGTCATCGGCTGGGTTGAATTCTTGAGTAGTATGCTTGACTCCCCTGCAGTTTCCATCCAAGCATTGCGAGGGCTTACTTAAGAAGGAAAGCGCACCGTCGGGAGTTCTTTACGCTTTCCATCTGTTCTTGCGCTCAAACTCCCAACTCGTGCTTTGCTTCTCTTCTCTCGCCTAGCTGTGCTGCGATGGAGTTGGGTCTGCGTGAGAGTCGTTTGAAGACGGAGAGCGATCTGAAGAAGGTCCGAGCCCTCATGGGGTGGTCGTCGGACTTCTTCAACCGTTCAGTCCGCGCCGGCGGGGAGCTTCCCTTTAAAAAGGAGCACTCCGGCGAAATGGTGTACTTTTCATCGTACGCCATGGTGGGGCTGATCCCACCGTTTTCTTCCTTCTTCTTGATGCTGCTGGACTTCTATGGTCTGCAGCTATACCACCTTGGCCCTCACTCCCTCCTCCTTGTGTCCATCTTTGTCCACTTCTGCGAGATGTGGGTGGGCATCCCTCCATGCATCGAGCTCTTCCGCACCTTCTTCACCGTCCAAACCACCGGCCGAAGTGACGAGTACCTTGGCTTCTACTACTTTGTGAAGCGCAAGAAGTGCCCGTTCAAGTACCTTCGGTCGTTCCCTTCCGGGAAGTGGGATGACTGGAAGAAAGATTGGGTAGTCGTCTGGGTGGAGGAGCACGAGCGGTTGGAGCTGCCAGACGGTCTGCCCGGCATTGACACGTCGGTGTGGAGCGAAGTTCCGGTGCTGGCGGCAGCTTTCGACCCCGTCTTGTCCAGGATCCGCCAATGTGTAGAGGGAGGATTGACTCCCCAGGCAGTGTTCTGCAACTTCCTGTCCAACAGGTGGGCGCCGCTGAAGAGGAGGGAGAAGCTCGCCTGGGCCCTCAACAGCGTGATGGACGAAGACCGGGTCGAAACCGGGTTGAAGTCCAGCATGGTGGGGAAGTCCTTGGAGTTTCACCTCAAGAAATTCCAGCACGGCATCGATGTTGACGGAGAGTACCTGACTCCGCCGCCGGCTTTCCTCCCCCTGAACGTGGAAGTTGAGTTCAGCAGGGAGCTCCGACGGAAGATGCCCGCGCTTGACGACCATGGCGTCGTCGAGAGAAGATCGACCGCCCGGTTGGCGATCCCCGGGTTGTCGGAAGGCGGCTCCGCCCCTGTCTCTCAGCCAAGAGCGGAGGTCACCGGCAAGGGCAAGGAGCTGGCGGAGGAGCCAGAGAGCCGGAAGAGGAAGATGCGACATGCTGACGGGAGGTCCGTCGGGCTTGCTACTTCCCCGCCAGTTCCCCGTTCTCAGGAAGGAGGATCCTCCGCCGCTGTAGCGTCTGTCCCCGTGGTGGGGTCTTTTCGGAGCGCTACTGTTCCAGCGGTGGGATCCTCCCGGAGTGCGGCTGTCCCCGTGATGGGTCCCTCCGGAGGTGCCAGCTCCGGACAGGCGACTCCGGTTCGAGAAGCGGTGAGGGCCTCCAGGTCTAGGAGTTCCTCCCGGTCAAGGAGAGCTCCGACCCGGGAAACGCCCGCGGCTACGGCAAGTCCTGGGAGTCCTCCCGGAGCTCCTACGCCGACCGTGGCCAGCCCGGAACGTCCGGGAAAGAGGTTCCGCGCAAGCTGGTGCGTGAGCCTCCCAAGGTAATTTTTCTTGCTTACCTCAATTAACTTTTAATTATAGCATCTGTTTGCTCAATTTCTTCATTCTTCATCTGCAGCGTTCCCAAGAAGGGGAGTGAAGCTCCGCCCTCGGCCCCAGTGTCTGAGGCTGAGAAGGCTTCTGCTCCAGCCGTGGTGCCGCCCCAGGCGGAGGCTGCGACAGCTCCGGCGCCGGCTGTCGTGGTCATGGACCTCGACTCGTCTCCAGAAGTTCCCGTGGTAGCGCCGGACCACGGGATTGAAGATGCGCCAGCGGCACCCGCTCCGGAGGTTGAAGCTCCGGGCCCTGGTGCTGCAGAAGTAGATGCTCCGGCTGTTGAGTCGGAGGAAGTAGAGGTCCCGGCTTCGGAGCCGGAAAGTGCTGAAGCCCCGGCGGTTGAGCCGGAAGTAGCTGAGGCCCCGGCGTGCAAGCCGGAAGTTGAAGTGGTTCCGGCAATTGAGCCGGTTACTTCCGAAGCTTCGGTCGCAGAGCCGGTAGCTATTGGAGCGCCGGCTGCAGAGCCGGTGATTGTGGAAGCGCCGGCTGCAGGGCCGGTGGTCGAAGAGGCGAGGGAGCTTGAGCCTCCCTCAGAAGAAGCGTCCCGGCCGGAGCCAGTGGAGGCGACGACGTCGATGGTACCCGTGGCGGAGCCAGAGTGCCTGAACGAAGTCGCCGGCCCCCAGCCTGAGGGGGCGAATGAAGATTTGGTGGCGGGACCTTCTTCGGTGGCGACTGAGGCCATCCCGGAGGAGTGCCCTAGTGCCTTGGAAGCTCGGGGTTCCGCTCTCGTAGAGTGGGACCAAATTTTTGTAAATGAAGACCCGCTGGAACCAGCAGAGGAGGCCCCAGAAGGTCCGGAGCCCATCTCGCTGTCGATGTCCATCGACAACGCTTGCTCCAGTCTACGCCAAGTCCAACTAGCCTTCTTCCACGACAGCAAGGTTCTTGAAGAGGAGCGCCAAACCCTTAGGAGGTGGCGTAATCGACTCCAATTCGAGACCAAGCTGGCGCAGTCGAGGATTGCTGAGGACAAGGAATGGATCAGGCGGGAGAAGGTCCGCCTGGAGCTCTGGGGTGAGATGCTGGACGAGAGGGAGAGCATGACTCACAACCTCGACGCCCAATCCCGGGAGTACCATGACCAAGCTAAGGCTGCTAATGATGCGGCCAACGCTCGGTTCGATCAACTCGAGGCCATCAGTACCGCACTCATCAAGCGCCGAGAGGCACTTGAGGGAAGGGAAAAGCGGCTCGAGGATGAGGAGCAAAAACTCCTGGAGCTACGGGACGACGTCTTGCGACGTGAAGAGGAGCTCGCCGAGAAGAAAGCTCTGGCGGACAAGGGCCTCGAGGAGCGCGCTAAAAAATTGGAAGAGCGCTGCCTCGAGGAAGAGGAGAAGACCTGGGTGCGGGGGCAGGAACTCTACGAGTACGAGTGTGCCCTTGTCGCCCGGGAGAAGAAAATAGAGGCTAGGGAGAAAGACCTGGTCGACCGCTGGAACAAGATCCACCTCCGGGAGGAGGAGCTCGGAAGACTTGAGAAGCGGGTTGCTGCGAAGATTCAGCAAAACGCCAAAGAAGTCGAGCGTCTTTCCCGCGAGAATTCGGAGCTGGCGGCGGCCCGGAGGTCCCTGGAAGAGATGAAGGGCCTGAGGAAGACGGACTCCCTGCAAATTTGGGAGTTCCTGAGCAAGGCCGATGATGCGCTAGCGCCGATGGGTTTCAGCCCCGTGCTCCCGGATGACCAGGAGCCGGAGCCGGACCTTGCGTTGCAAGCGTTGAGCGCTGCGGGCAGCAAGCTCTCCAAGGTGGGCGACGTCATCGCGGACCAGCTGGAGGTCGAGGGGCAATCCCTGGCTAGGAACGTCACAGAGTATGTATTGACGTGTTACACTAGCCGGAACCCTCAATTCTCTCTGGACCCGGTGCTTGAAGGCCCCGTCGAAGGAGAAGGCGAAGCTACCCGAGCCAGCGTGTCGGAGGTCGCTCAGAAGGTCGCTGAGTTCTTCCATAGGGTCTAGGACTATCTTTCTTAGCCTTTATTTGTATCTTCTCTTCTTCCTCAATTTTGTAATCCCTTGTCTCCAGATGTAATCTCCGGTCTTCTGATGAAATGAAATCCCCAATTTTTTGTGAATTTCATTTTTTGTCTTCAACATCTTTGTCTTCACTTGGCCCCCTGGTAGATGTGCACAATTTGATTGTGGACATGTACCAAAAGGATGTTGAGTTTTGTTGA
Source organism: Tuctoria greenei (assembly GCA_036927565.1). Classification (NCBI taxonomy): domain Eukaryota; kingdom Viridiplantae; phylum Streptophyta; class Magnoliopsida; order Poales; family Poaceae; genus Tuctoria; species Tuctoria greenei. The sequence continues at coordinate 242,585,271 of JAYESD010000002.1, forward strand.
AGACAAATTTGCTTCGAACTCGTATAGTTTAGGTCCGAAGTTTTCGATAGTGAAGGTCCCTTGAAGTCGTCGGAGCTTAGAAGCTCCGGCACTGTCCATCGTCGGAGCTTAGTAGCTCCGGCAGTAGCCTCTACCAACACGTTGAGTGTCGATAGTTAATACTTCAAGGTGTCGGAGCTTAGTAGCTCCGGCAATGACCCTTGCCACGCCTGGTTTGCTGGCAACAGACTCTAGTGATAGAGTCTTCTCACCATCTTTAAGTTAACGCCGGTGGGAGTCGGAGCTTGGTTAACTCCGGTTTTTCTCCATCAATATTTGGTTTATTTTTCCTGCACACTTAAGCCAAGAAAAACAGTAAAATTCGTTCCTTATCTATAACTTCGTCGCGGCTTACGGTTCTCAAGAGAATTTCAAGTTGAACACGATTTTTAGTATAATTGGATGAATTGTCTTTTCTTTTAGATCCAATTGTCCATGGACCCACCTTACTTTGGCCTGCCGGGATGTAGGTAGAGTGGCGTACTTAGGGTGCTTGACCAGGCTAAGTCGATAGCACACTCCGGCCCTAGAATGGCTTGGCGGCTTTCAGGCGAGTTAGCCACAGACGATATTTAAATCTAAAAAATCCGACAATTCAACTCGAATCGTACGTAAATCGGTCTAACTAGAATTTCTTAAGAATTGCACGTTTCTGTTATAGACAAGAAAGAGAAAAATAAAAATGTCGAGCCTTATGCAAAAATGAATGCACGTGGAGTCTATTTCACATGAAGATGTCTTTCATTATAGGTCCGGGGTACAGGGGAAACAAGTACACTCTTAGGGTACGGAACCAGGCTAAGTGTGTTCGGTTTCTCGTTTAACCCAGGGTAGTTAGCTACACTTCTAGTCCGGAGACTGTATCAAGTGTTGCATGAGCTTTCCAAACCTTTCGGGAAAGGTCCGGCTGCTCTCCCGGAGGAACTACCCGACTCTGTACAATGACTCTATAACATACACTTCAAGTTACTTAAGACTCACCTCCGTGGAATTAAGTGTAGAACTTACGGAGGTGCTCGATGTTCCAAGGATTTGGGAGAGGTGTCCCATCCTCGGTAGCCAAGCGAACGCTTCCGGGACGGGATACTTTGATCACTCGGAAGGGTCCTTCCCAGCCGGGGGAGAGTTTGTTTTGCCCTTCTCTGGATAGTATTCTCCGTAGCACCAGATCGCCTTCCTCGAGCTGTCGGTTGTGTATATGCCGCTGATGATAGCGCCGTAGAGCTTGGCGGTATCGGGCAATCCGAACAGCTGCTTGGCACCTTCCCTCCTCGAGGAGGTCTAGGTCTTCATGCCGGAGCTGGTCCTGCGCGGCTTCGTCGAAGGTCCGGACTCGGAGGGAACCCAAGGTGATTTCCGGAGGAAGGATCGCTTCAGCTCCGTACACCAGGAAGAAGGGTGTTTCTCCGGTTGCCCGACTTGGAGAAGTCCTGTTAGCCCATAGAGTGGGCGGAAGCTCTTCGATCCAATTAGCTCCGTGCTTTTTCAAACGCTCATAAGTGCGCGTTTTGAGTCCTTTAAGGATCTCTGCGTTTGCTCTCTCGGCTTGTCCATTGCTGGCAGGATGAGCTACGGAAGCGTAGCAAACTTGTATGCCGAGGTCTTCGCAATATCCTTGAAATGCGGAGCTTGTGAACTGAGTCCCATTATCAGTGATGATCTTATTTGGGACTCCGAATCTGCTCACGATAGATTGTAGAAAATTAATTGCAGATTGTTTGTTGATCGTCATAACAGGAGTAGCTTCCGGCCACTTGGTGAACTTGTCGATGGCGACGTACAGGAACTTGTAACCTCCGACGGCTCTTGGGAAGGGTCCCAAGATGTCCATCCCCCACACAGCGAAAGGCCACGTGGGAGGTATCATTTGTAAGGGCTGAGCAGGTGTATGAATTTGCTTTGCATGAAATTGGCATGCTTTGCATTTCTTCACTAGCTCAGTAGCATCCTGGAGCGCTGTAGGCCAGTAGAAGCCGTGCCGAAAGGCTTTTCCGACCAGCGTGCGGGAAGACGCGTGGTTCCCACACTCACCTCCATGGATTTCTGCGAGGAGCTCGCAGCCTTCTTCCCTTGTGATGCACCGCATTAGGATGCCGTTGGCACCGCGCCGGTAGAGATCCCCTTCTACCAACGTGTATCTTTTAGCCAATCTGACTACCCGGTCAGCGGATACATCATCGTCAGGAAGGATGTTGTCTTTCAAGTAGTTCCGGGTCTCCGAGATCCATGCATCGGAACTGACTTGAGCATTTGAGTCTTGCGTGCTGGGTTGCTCGGAGCTTCCGGCAGCACCTACGACCCTTGATGGCTGCCATGGTAACAGGGCCATCGGGACCGTCAGCTTCGGGATGCTGATCTCGCCCCCTTCGTTCAGTTCGGCAGGCTGAACTGTGGGTTTTGACAACCTCCGGACAAAGGTTCCGTCTGGAGCCGGAGCTCCGGTTGACGCCTTGGTCGAGAGTTCGTCAGCTTCAGCGTTGTGAGCACGCTGAACATGGTGAAGGTCTAGGACTTCGAAGTCCTTCTGAAGCCTCTGGACTTCAAGGAGATAAGCAGCCAGCTGGAGATTATTGCAGGAGCATTCACCCTTCACCTGTTTGATGACAAGTTGTGAATCTCCTTTGACCAGCAACTGCTTGACACCATATGATAGTGCCACCTTTAATCCATATATGAGTGCTTCGTACTCCGCCATGTTGTTGGTTGCCTTGAAGTCAAGGTGCACCATGTATTTCACCTTCTCCCCGGTTGGTGCGAGGAGAAGGATTCCAGCTCCGGCTCCCTGCTTCTGCATGGAGCCGTCGAAGTAAAGGGTCCAGTGAAGCTTAGTGAAGACCGGAACTTGTGGTTCCGTCTTCTGCTCGCTGGGGCCCCCAGGGTTTAATGGAGAGGGAGTCCATTCTGCCACGAAATCTGCCAATGCTTGACTCTTGATTGCTTGTCTTGGAATGAATTCGAGGTCGAATTCAGCCAGTTCCGCTGCCCACTTTGCTATATTCCCAGTTGAATTGGGATTATGCAGGATCGCTCGAAGTGGATACGAGGTTACCACCGAGACTTTGTGAGCTTGGAAATAGTGTCGAAGCTTCCTTGAGGCAATAAGAACTGCGTAAAGCAGCTTATGCACCTCTAGGTATCGAGTCTTGGCATCATGTAACACTTCACTGATGAAGTATACTGGGCGTTGAATGGTCCGGACCCTCCCGGAGGGGTCCGGAGCTTCCTCTCCATTGATCCGGGCCCTGTCGGAGGGGTCCAGACTATCTTCAGGGACCTCCGGGTTCTGGATGGAGGAACCCGGAGCTTCTTCAGGAATGACCTGGATCCTCTCGAAGGAACCAGGGTCCTCTGAAGTGGCTTCTTGTGGGTTCAAGTCTGGGAGCTGGGACCCATACCCGCTTTCAGGAACCTCCGGATCCTCCCGAAGGGATCTGGATTCCTGAGTATTGGGTAGTTCCGGTCTCTCCGCAACCAGAACCATACTGACGACTTCGTCAGCAGCTGAAATGTAAAGCAATAAAGGCTCACCAGGGTTCGGAGCTACCAAGACTGGTAGGGTGGTGAGGAACTGTTTCAGCTCCTGGAATGCCTTCTCTGCTTCTTCAGACCATTGGAATGGTCCGGACTTCCTCAGTAACTTGAAGAAGGGAAGTGCCCTTTCCGCCAGTCTTGAAATGAATCGGCTGAGGGCTGCTAGACATCCAGTTAATTTTTGGACGTCTTTGATGCGGGTTGGTGGCCGCATGACTTCAATGGCTTTTATCTTCGCCGGATTAGCCTCTATGCCCCGGTGACTTACCAGGAAACCAAGAAGCTTTTCGGAACTAACCCCGAAGACGCACTTGTCTGGGTTTAGCTTCGTGCGGGTGGCCCGCAGCTTGTCGAAGACAGCCTGCAAGGTGTCCAAGAGGGACTCCTTGTTCTTGACTTTGACCACGATGTCATCAACGTACACTTCCACTATGTCTCTGATGAGTTCTTCGAAAGTTTTGTACATTGCTCGTACAAAAGTTGAAGCTGCATTCTTGAGACCAAAAGGCATGGCTGTGTAACAATACAATCCATCCACTGTGATGAATGAAGTATGTTCTTTATCTTCCCTAGACATCCGGATTTGATGATATCCTGAATATGCGTCTAGAAAACACAGTAACTCACACCCGGAGGTGGTGGTCGCTGGAGGAGAGCACGCGCTGCATGGAGCGCGTGTTCTGGGTTGTCATGACTTGCCGGCGCAGAATGTGACGCCGGTGTACCATCATGTCATCCGGCATGTCTTGCCGGAGAAGATGGTGGTGGTGGGAGTGTGACTCCCGCTGGAACTGAGGCTCCTGCCGGTGGCTGCATGTTGGAGGGATTGCCTCCGACAGCCTGAGCAGCAGGTTGCCCGTTGGATGATCCAGCCGCAGAATTCACCATTCTTGAAGATCTCAGGCGCCCCTACCTGGCGCGCCAACTGTCGACTGTTGGAGTCGGCAGATCCCCTGTCACTACGAAAGTGTGGAAGGAGTTTGAGGTTCGGTTTGGGCGCGCGGAGACTCAAGCAGGTGAAACGCGATTGGACACGAGTGACACAGTCGTTTATGTGGTTCGGGCCGCCTGAGCGTAATACCCTACTCCACGGGTGTGTGTGTGTGTTGTATTAACTTGTGAGCTTCAGAGTGTTCGAGAGTCCTCCTTTCGTGTATCGTCGGTTTGTCCTTTTATAACATAAGGACAAACCGTTACAAGTCAGCCCGGCCCGACATGTGGCCCTGGCGGTTATTAGTATTGATACACGAGATTAATTGTTGTTAATAACCCTGTAACGGCTCCGACAGTGCCGTTACAGGTGTTAAGATCGTCCGATTAATTATCATTAACGTGGAATTAATGGTAATTAATCGGGTCTTGAAGTCTGCGGCTGTCCTTTGGAGATCCGGAGCCGTTACAACGTCTCCCGGGGGTTTTAAGCAGCTAGCTCCGACGTATGGACACGTGGCAGCTCCGGAGCTTGCTTGGGGGAAACGGGAAGCTCCGGGGTGGCCTGGCACGTGTCAGGTCCGGAGCTTCTCTCGGTCAGGGGTTACCTCCGGAGGTGCCGTTTCAGTACCTAGCCCGGAGCTTCACCCTTGTGGGTAATAACTCTGGTCTGTCAGTACACGTGGCAACCTAGAGGTTAACCATGTTGGAGAAGCGGGTCCGGTCACATCTGGCGAGTGGGCCCCCGAGGGTCTTCAATTTGAGTAGATGTCCTTCCCTTGAGATCTTTGTAACCTCAGGGGGTGTATAGTTTTTAGGGTACCGACAATCATACCTTAGTGTCATTCTACTATCATCATAAACACTATAAACCCCCACTATAGTCTAATTAGTTATGATATGATCATGTTAATATGAATAACTTATGATATGTCTCAACATTGGTTCTATGATGTTTAGGTTAGTCATTGCCTTAGGATGGCTTGTGCCATGGCTCCTAAGGTATTCACTTAATATGCTAGCATGGCGCTAGGGCAGTTAAGTAGTGTTGGCTGTCTCGTAGACCCACAGATTGAAGAGGTAGATAGTAGCTGGTGACAACCCTATCTGTCCTATGTAATCGTCCATGTTCGGCTATGCCACAGGCTCTTCGCGGGAGGCACCCTAGTATTGGTAGGGGTCAGCCCAGCCCGATGTGTTGAACAACTTAGTATAAAGATTCACCATTGACATGCTCATTAGTATCTAACCTAGGCTATGTATATGTATATTAGAAGTATTATAGGAGAAACTCTTCAACTCTTATTCTAATCTCCATTAGGACCCATTTACCCTTTAGAATAGATTGCTTAGGTGTGTGTCACACTACCCATATTATCAACTTATCCCTGTCTTGATAATTGATTAGTATCCCATAGCTTGATCATAAGAATATTATCTACTTTACTCCATTCCCTTCCTTTGGGATAAATATGATAGCCTTGGGAATACTATTGGGTGAAATTCTACACGACAGTTTCTGTGCGCTTGTAGATTTTTATCTTTGATGTAAGAAACATCAACACACCGCAATAGGATGTCGTTGGTGCAACGCCAGTAGAGATTCCCCTATACCAACATGTATCTCCTAGCCACTCTAACGATCTGTTCACTGGATGCATGTTCTTCGAAAGGATGTTGTCCTTCAAGTAGTCCCGGATCTCCATGATACATGCATCAGGACTGACTTGAGCTTCAGGATCTTGGGTGTCGAGTTGCACGGAGTCCACGGTGATGCATATGATCCTCGACGGGCTCCATGGTGCAGGGTCGTGTTGGTATTTCTTATGAAAATAGAATAATCTGCAAGCGCACGGAAATACAGTTGTAGCACTTCTCCTTAAAGAGTATTCCCAAGGGTATCAAATCCAAGGAACGTGTGAGTGATCATCTAGCTTGTTCTCCCAAGGACATAGTTTGTTTGGTAGGCAAGGATTTGAGAGGAATTCAAGGGTTTGAAATCTAGGCCATAGTAGTCTACGACAGCTGCTTGCTTCGGGCACGGGTTTATCCCTGGCAACACCAAGACAATTCCCGCTATGAGCCTATGGCATAGCCGAACGTGGAAGATTATTAAGGACAGGTAGGGTTGTCACCACGTACTGTCTACCTCTTAAATATGTGGGTTTACATGATATCCATTGATGAATTCTAAACTACGCACCACGCTTAATTTCTAATTCACAACTCCAATAGTTTCGAATGCAAAGCTACGACTAGAGCCTATAATAAATTCAAGTAGTGAATGCACAAGTAGTTACGAAAGTAAACTACTACGAAATAGAAATCAAACTTGTATTGAATTCATAGAAATTTCTTACTCGATCATGACAGAACTTCCGTAGAGGAACAAGTGTGGAAGAGGGACTTGGCAAGCCCAAGCCTCATCCTCCTAGCTCCTCCTCACTCTCCTTCTACTTGGCTTGCCACTTGGGCAGCTCTAAACCTTATGAGTGGAGTACTATTCTCAAACTTGTGGTGTGTGGAGAAGTGAAGGAGTGAGGGGGTATTTATACACGAGTTCAGTCAGTTTGGCGCCACAATTAACGCGTGAATCAGTCGTTACCACCATTAGGGAGCCATAGGAGGCCAACACATGGAGGCTGACCGAGTTTGGCGCCAGGGCCAAGTCGGCTAACCTAGTCTTGCTCCCCCTCCTCGAATGTGCTTTCTCAGGGTGACTTCCAGGTGGGCCCTGACCCCCCTTCCCGGGTGCAACACCGTTGGATCTCCTTGGATATGTGTGGGAGTGAGTCATGGATCCTTGTGATGCCACGTGTCATCACCTGATTCATCGAATGGTAACTTTTTGGATTACTCCCTGCATGCTTGGGTATTTTAGGGGTTTAATTCACCTGCATCCAAATAGACACTAACACTTGTGGAATTTGTTAGTTTTAACTCCTACCACTATGTTGTGTTCTCCATTTTACAATTTTTATGCAATGAATTGACGGTCATATTTAGCATTAAAGGGTCGCCAGAAGAACTAAGTGCTTAAGATAAAATATTGCGTGTGTATATGAAAGGAGTATATAAAGTATTTTAATTCATACCTTTGCTTTTGAACCCTTTTTGTGATGTGCCTACCACATCATCTTGGGCGTTTAAGAGGTGGAACGGTTGAGTGTATCTCACCCGGGCTTCAACCTGCTTAAATGATTTTGTAAATTTGCTATATTTCAAATGGATTATTCATTTTCCTCCTCTTATTGGATTCTCTCAAGTCACTCAAAGTGTTTGAATCCACACCTTGGCATAATCTTGCCACTTTTGTCCCTACAACTAGGTATGACTTTTTGTGGAGCTTGGTAGGGATAAGTAGCAGCACACCTGCAATCATATATTACTAAGTCAAAAACGAGATCCATATGAGAAGACCATGCAATAAAATCGATGACTAAGGAAATTCTTGTGCACATATTATGGGTGGATGGTGGATGATGAATACTAATGATAAGTCCCATTTGATCACTTCTTTTTGTGCAAGGATGAAGCATGGCTACTTATTGGCTCTCTTAGTTTTTTTGATCTCATTTGAGAGCTCTTATAGACACACCTTCTACTCCCTTTTATGCATCTTTTTAATAAAGAGAGTATTTTGCAATAATCCTTATGGGTATCTTTTGATGGTGGACGGATGAAAATGAAGGAATATGGTGGAGTGCACAAGAAATTTCTTAATCAAAAGATTTCACGCAGGTCACTCAACAGGGTCAAGAGTTTGACAAAGTTCAATGAAAATGCTAAGTGGCATATGCATGTGATTTTCAATATTCATATGATATGGCCTTGTTGGGTATTTAAATTCCAATGAGACATAGGCGGTCCCAAGCCTGAATAAAGGAGGAGGGGTTGTGATAGGCCTGGCGAGCCAACAACTATACTTAGCCATTCTCATGTAAATGAAACCCATTGGATATTTGTTGCGGCGTAACCCTCTTAGCGACACGCCATACTGGAACTTGGGTATGGTGTTAAGTTGGCAAGGGCTGGGTCGCCACCGCCTTAGTGGTGCGCCACATCGGAACCCAAATGTGGTCTTAAATGGGCAAGGGTCGGATCGCCACCACCTTAGTGGCGCGCTACATCATCGCCCGAATGTAGTGTTAAGTGAGCAAGGGTCTTTGCATCTTACTCGATGGATGCGAAGGGTAAGGAAGCTAGCCGAGGAAACTAGGTTTCGGGTGAGTAGTTGGAATGTAGTATCCTTGACGGGAAAGCTATGAGAGTTAGTGGACATTGCAATTAGGATACGTGTAAATATCCTTTGTATACAAGAGACTAGATGGGCAGGTTAAAAGGCGAGAGAGGTTGGGAATACCAGTTTCAAGCATTGGTATTCTGGCTCGAATGGGGGCGTAGGCATCCTAATAGATAAGAGCCTCAAGGATGGAGTAGTGGATGTCCGTAGACGAGGGGATAGGATCATCCTAGTCAAGGTAGTTGTGGGGGACCTTATCTTGATTGTTATTAGTGCTTATGCCCCACAAGTTGGGCTCGACATGAGCACTAAGATATAATTTTGGGAGGACTTGGAGGATATGGTTAGTAGTGTATTAATAGACGATAAGCTCTTCATAGGAGGAGATCTCAATGGCCATGTAGGAACAACTAAATTTTGAGGGGTTACATGGAGGTTTTGGGTGTGGCGATAGAAACTAGGAGGATAAGGATATCCTTGACTTTGTCGTAGCCTATGACCTATTGGTAGCTAACACCCTCTTTAAGAAGAGGCTATCTCACTTAGTGACCTTTACTAGTGCCCAACATTCTAGTCAAATTGACTATATCCTTACTAGGAGAAGGGAGAGGGGGCATGTTTAGATTGTAAGGTGATCCCCGAGGAATGTGTTGTTCCACAACATAAACTTGTGGTAGCCGACTTTCGTTTCCACGTGCGTGGGTCACGAGATAAAGGTGTTAAAACCACAAGAACAAAGTGGTGGAAGTTGAAGGATGAAGCGCAACAATCATTCAAAAGGAGGATGATCGCGGAAGGACCTTGGAGCGAAGAGGAAGATGCGGATAGTATGTGGGTGACGATGGCGACTTACATTAGAAAGGTAGCTAGGGAGATGCTTGGGTGGACAAAAGGTAAGAAACTTGTAGATAAAGACACTTGGTGGTGGAATGAGGGTGTACAAAAAGGCATTAAGGAGAAGGAGTCTTATGAGAGCTGGCATCATGAGAGAAGCGCAAGTAACATGGCAAAGTATAAAGAGGCTAAGAAAAATGCAAGGTGTGTTGTGACTAAAGCAAGGGGGCAGGCCTATGATACGCTATATGAGAGACTAGAGACAAAGGAAGGCGAAAAATATTATACAAGATGGTGAAACTTCGCGAGAGGAAGGTGAGGGTTCTCAACCAAGTCAAATGCATTAAGGATGAGGCAGATCAAATTCTATTGAAGGATGAAGAGATTAGAAACAGATGGCGGGACTACTTCAATGGACTATTCAATGACGGGAATGAGAGCATTAGGTTCGAGTTGGATGACTCATTTGATGACACCAACAGGCGATTCGTGCGGAGTATACAAGAATTTGAGGTTAGAGAGGCCTTAAAAAGGATGAAAGGAGGAAAGGCCCTTGACCCCGATGATGTTTCCATTGAGGTGTGGAGACGTCTGGGGGATGTAGCAATAGTATGGCTCACTAAACTATTCAACCGCATTTTTCATTCAAATAAAATGTTTGAAGAGTGGCAGAAAAGTATTTAAGTATCCATCTTCAAAAATAAAGGAGATGTTCAAAGTTGTACTAATTGTCGAGGAATTAAGCTTATGAGTCATACTATGAAGCTCAAGGAGAGAGTGACTGAACACCGCTTGAGGAAAGTGACCAATGTCACTAAAAACCAGTTTGGTTTTATGCTTGGGAGGTCCACTATGGAGGCGATTTTCTTACTCCGCCAGCTTATGGAAAGATATAGGGAACGAAAGAAGGATCTACATATGGTGTTCATTGACTTGGAGAAGGCATACGATAAGGTACCAAGGTCGATCATGTAGTGGGCGCTAGAGAAACACAAAGTCCCAACAAAGTACATTAACCTTATCAATGATATGTACGATAATGTGGTGACAAGTGTGCGCGTAAGGGATAGTGAGACCGGTACTTTTCCTATCACAATAGGGCTACACCAAGTATCAGCCTTAAGTCCATACATCTTTTCCTTAGTGATGGATGAGATGTTTGAGGATATACAAGGGGATATCCCTTGGTGTATGCTCTTTGCTGATGATGTAGTGTTGGTAGACAAAACTAGGGATGGTGTTGATAGAAAATTAGAGCTATGGAGGCAGATCTTAGAGTCCAAGGGGTTTAGACTTAGTAGAACCAAGACCGAGTATATGAGATGCGACTTTAGCGATGTCGGGTGCGAGGAGGGAAATGTTAGTTTACAAGGACAAGTAGTACCTAGGAGGGACACATTCCGATATTTAGGATCAATGTTACAAAGCAATGGTGATATTGATGAAGATGTTTGCCACAGGATCAAGATCAGGTGGATGAAGTGGCGGTAAGCATATGGAATCTTATGTGATAAGGAAGTTATACAAAAATTGAAAGGAAAATTTTATAGGACGATGATCAGACCTGCGATGTTGTATGGATCAGAATGTTGGCCAACTAAAAGGCAACATGTCCAACAAATGAGTGTTGCTGAGATGTGCATGCTACGGTGGATGTGCGGTCACACAAGAAGATATAAAATTAGGAATGAGGTGATACATGATAGGGTAGGGATGACATCGATTGAGGAGAAGCTAGTCCAACATCGCCTACGGTTGTTTGGCCATATCCAGCGAAGACCTCCAGAAGCACCGGTTAACAGCGGGATTATAAAGAGTAGAGAAAATTTTAGGAGGGGTAGAGGTCGACCAAGGTTGACATGGCAGGATGCGGTGGAACAAGACTTAAAGGAGTGGGACATACCTAGAGATTTGGCTCATGATAGGACTGCATGGAAATTAGCAATTCATGTGCTAGAATCTTAGTTTATTCGTATTTTGTTACTCTTATCTTCTTTCTTATTAATCCATTTCTAAAATAAATATAATGTAGAATCTTATTTTATTTGTATTTTTTTACTCTCATCTTATTTTGTATTACTTTTCTTCAAGAATTGTTAGGTTTCATTTCTAACCGACCCCAACTTGTTTGGGACAAAGGCTTGGTTGTTGTTGTTGTTGTTGTAGAGGAAGGCAAACCTTAAGGCTTCAAAATTGTGCAAAATTCAAAATTAATTTCAAGCATGGGTTTATCCATGGGTTTATTTTTCTCACCATATCATACCATTCAAAAACTTAGATGACATGCAGTTCTAATTAATTAATATGGGTCCATAAACATGGTAATGAAATCAAAATAAGGGTATACTAATATCATATTTAATCAATTTGTAATGTTTATTTTGATTGAGTGGATTTAAATTTGAATTTTCATGAATGCATCAGAATTTTCAACTCAAATTGTTTTGAATCACCAAGAGCAGAGGATAAGAGATTCAAACCGACGTTGTGTAGCGAAACGGACCCGAGAAGGGCCACCCACAGGTCGGTCGAGCTAGGGGGTCGGCCGACTTCTGGTTGCCTTCCTTGGTGCTCTGCTTTGTCGTGTCGTATTGCATGTATGTTTGCGACGTTTCCATGGGCTGCGTGATATGTATGTCGCAAAATCGTAGAGGGACTCCTCCCCCACACTTGTTTCTTGAATTCTTTATTGAACACAAATGCAATGATAGAAACAAAGGGAACTTTACCAGTGTTAGCTGAACTGGTAAGTTCTATTTTATTGAATTCAAAACGAGGGTACTTGAATGAAAATTTTAATTGGTGTGATGGCTTTATTGAAGTCAAAAGGGAGTGTGATGGCTCCATGAGATGAAGTTTCTATTACGGAAAATGGTCCTTCCCATTTACTTCGTAATTTCCCATATCCAAAGAGTTTTACTGTGGAGTTAAAGAGAAGGACTTTATCTCCACGCTTAAACTCCTTAGGCATAATCCGTTTGTCATGCCATGTCTTAGTTCTTTCCATATAAATCTTGGCATTATGGTACGGCTTAACCCTCCATTCCTCAAGTTCGGAGATTTGCCTCAAACGGTGCTTTCCAGCCTTATTAAGATCCATGTTCTACCGTTTTATGGCCCAATGAGCTCTATGTTCCAACTCTACAGGAAGATGGCAAGTCTTCCCATAGACAAGTTGGAACGGAGACATGCCAATGGGTGTATTGTAGACACTTCGATATGCCCACAATGCATCGGGTGGCTTTTGCTTCCACCCCTTCCCCATTTCCAAGATGGTCTTTGCAGAATATTCTTGATCTGCTTGTTAGATATTTCTGCTTGACCGCTTGTTTGCGGGTGGTAGGGAGTGGAAATGTTATGCTGAACTCCAAGCTCCCTTAGAAAGCTCTGGAAGGTCTTAACAATAAAATGAGACCCTCCATCACTTATGACCATTCAGGGAGTACCAAAGCATGGAAAAATGATCTCATGGAACATTTCCCTAGCATGCATGGAGTCGACATTTCTGCAAGGCAACGTCTCTACCCATTTTGATACATAATCGACGACCATAGGAATATACTCGCACTCATGGGACTTTGGAGAAGGTCCCATGAAGTCAATACCCCACACATTGAACAATTCAACTTGGAGATTATATGCGAGGGACATGGCCTTACGAGCAGTGATTCCTCTATGCTTTTGGAATTTCCAACATCGGCAAATGAATTCTTTGGTATCTTCATACATTGAACGCCAATAGAATCTACTTTGCTAGATCTTTGTCTTAGTACGGTAAACACTATAATGACCTCCATAGGGACCCGCATGGCATTTTTCAGTGATTTTAGTGCCTTCAATAGTGGAGACACACCTTCTAAGAAGGCCATCTACACATACCAGATAGAGATATGGGTTGTCCCACACGTATCTACAACTCTCATAAATGAGTTTGCTTTTGTTTTCCCCTGATGGTACGTACCCTGTGACCATGAATGTCATGATGATCGTGTACCAAGGCTGAGAGTCAGTCACTGTCGGTACCCTGCAGACCGGGTACCCTAGCGCCACATGTCTAGAAGTTGTTGAGAGCTCAGCCTCCCACAAGATCCAGCCCCAGTGCCACCACGTGGGGCACGAAGGATGGGATAAAGACCCTTAGGGGATACGAACTCCCAAGGCGCCACGTGTTGAGGGGAGATCCCCCACAACCTCGGCAGAGAAGCTCCAGAGCTGCCACATAGTCTGGAGTGTCGGACCAAGCGCCCTCCCTCTAAGGAGACAACGGAGCTGCCACGTGCCCTCAGGAGCCCCGGAGCTGCTACGTGCCACGAAGGACCAGGGCTAGCCTCCCTGGCAAGGACCTGCTTCGGCGATGCCACGTGTCTCGCAACACCCCCCAGATGGTAAGGTGCGGGAGTCAAAAGCTGGAGCGCTCCACTCAGGACGGGCATTAAAGGTCCGCACCCACCTCCGACACACTATGTGGAGCACGCCAACGGTCAGAGACCGTTATGACCAATCACATCACAGTGAAGGCGCTGCAGGCCTATCCAACTTGGCCAAGTGGGTAGCTTGCGGCAACAAGACAGGCTGACGGGACACCATCTGCCACCGTCAGTAACGGTGCATGGGCTACTGACAAGGAAGGCAGCAAGACAACGAGTCTCCACTGCCACGCTCAGAGAAGCTTATGCGGGAAGCCATAGATCTTTTAGGATAAGATTGCCCTGGGCCACCTGTCAGGCCCCGGGACCCCACTTGTAAGGCATCCAGTCTTGGTTATAAAAGGCTCGGACCGCCTCCAATATAAAGGACCAGACTCAGAATCCCCGATACACACACATACGCATACACACTCACCAAGCAATACAATCCACCGTGGAGTAGGGTGTTATGCTCCTTGCGACTTGAACCACATAAAAACAATTGTCTCATACTCTTCCGCTAGAACACTAGTTTGAGGCCTAAGCCCCGCCGAACAAGAACCTTCGTGGGCTGCTCCTTAGCAGATCAGGTGGAAGTGTCACATTGACCCTTCGACATTCGGCGTGCCAGGTAGGGGCTTTTTTCCCTCAAAAAAGTGGTAGCACTTTCACCAACCATGGTGTTCATCAATCCTGAGAGCTGCGGCGAAATAAAGCCGCAAAAGGTCGACTATCGTGTCGACGAACACGTGGAGAAGGAGTTCCAAAGGTTGGAACATTCCGTGGAAATGGTACACCAGGTTGTGAACCTTGACCTCAACAGCGACCACGAGCATCGCAAAGCACTCCACGTCATATGTGGAGGATCTTGGGGACCCGCTTATAGGAATGCAGTCAAGACCCTGTGTCGGAAAATGACTTGTGAGCCTCTACGCATGCCCCGGCACTGCATCACAAATGGATGGAGACGACGATCAGCTTTGACGCCTCCGACTGCCCCGAGAACATGGCGGGAGCCAGGCAGCTACCCCTCCTCGTCACCCCCACCATCGCAAACGTAAAGTTTTACCACGTCCTGGTAGATGGTGGGGCCAGCCTCAACCTCATCAGCTGTGCGGCCTTCGACAAGCTAAAGATCCCTGTGTCCAAGCTCGCCACGACAAGATCGTTCTTAGGGGTAGGACCGGAGAATGTTACCCCGTACGGCTGCATCCACCTCCGGGTGACCCTAGGGACACCCGAGAACTTCAGGACGGAGAATATCCTATTCGACGTCGTGGAGGTTAGCCTCCCCTACCACGCCATTATATGCAGGCCAGCCCTGTACCGGTTCATGGCAGTAGCCTATTACGGCTACCTCGTCCTCAAGATGCCGACACCTTCCGGCGTCCTCAAGATCAGCGGAGATTGTGCTGCTGCGGTGACGGTCTTGGAAAAGCTTCGGGCGTTGGCAACTGTCCTAGCACCTATCTTGAGTGATGCTGAGCCGAGTAAGCCTTCGCCAGACCCACGGGCCCGCAGCCGCGCCGCTGCACCATGAGTGCAGCCCTCCGACGACGACGACGTACCCATCAAGACAATCCAGATTGGCTTTGATGCGGCTCAGACCACCCATACCGTGGGGAGTCTGGACAGCGAGCAGGAATCGGCACTCACTATTTTCTTGCAAGCCAACGTCGACGTCTTTGCCTGGCAACCGTCGCAGATGTCGGGCATCCCCAGGGAAGTAATTGAGCACTGTCTGAAGATCTACCCCGACGCACGGCCGCAACAATAGAGGCCCCGTAAGCAGTCCTTCGAGCGGCAGAACTTCATTTGCGAGGATATCAAGAAGCTCCTCGATGCTAGCTTCATACCAGAGGTCCACCATCCCAGATGGCTGGCCAATCCGGTTGTCGTCCCCAAAGCTGGTGGTAAGCTTCGGATGTGCATTGACTACACCAACCTCAACAAGGCATGTCCTAAAGATCCCTTCCCTCTCCCTCGAATTGATATAATCGTAGATTCAACTTCGGGGTGCGATATGCTATGCTTTCTAGATGCATATTCAAGGTTCCACCAAATCCCAATGTCTAGAGAGGACGAAGAACATATCGCATTTATAATCGTAGATGGCCTTTACTGCTATGTCTTCATGCCTTACGGTCTTAAGAATGCCCTCCCCACCTTTGTACAAGCTATTTATAAAACATTCGGGGACCTCATTCGGAACCTAGTAGAGGTATATGTCGATGATATTGTAGTAAAAATCTAGTCGCATACATCATTACTAGAGAACATCGCCCTAGTCTTTGATAGATTGTGAACCACATGCACGAAGCTCAATCCTGACAAATGCATGTTCAGAGTTAAAGCTGGGAAGCTCCTCGGTTTCTTGGTCTCACACCGAGGGATTGAGGCCAACCCAGAAAAGATCAAGGCGGTGGAGCTGATGCGACCCCCAGCCCGCATCAAGGATGTACAAAAGCTTGTAGGGTGTTTGACAGTGCTCAGTCGGTTTATCTCTAGGCTAGCTAAGCGGGCCCTTCCGTTCTTCAAGCTCCAGTGCCAGTCCGGACCGTTTGTCTGGACCGAATAAGCAGAGAAAGCGTTTCGCGAGCTAAAGAAGTAGCTGATGACGCTGCCAATAATGGTGGCACCAGAGCCCAGGGAGCCCTGTACCTCTACATCGCCACCACAACAGAAGTGGTAAGCATGGTTTTGGTTGCAGAGCGGGCCGGTCACCAACATCACCAACAAAAGGAAGGGGCCCCTGCAGCTGATTATGAGCCTCAGGGCTTGGGGCTTGTAGGGGGGCCCAGTGACGGAAGAACCTCTGGGTCCCAGCTCCCAAAGGACGTCTGAGTCCCCCAAGGGGGCCCCGAAGTCCAAGGAGCCTCTGGGACCCAGCCCCTAGAGGACGTTCGGGTCACCCAAGGGGGCCCCGGAGACCAAGGAGCCTCATGGTCCTAGTCCCCAGAGGACGTCTGGGTCCCCCAAGGGGGCCCAGGAGACCAAGGAGCCTCTGGGTCCCAGCCCCCAGAGGACGTCCGGGTCCCCCAAGGAGGCCCCAGAGTCCAAGGAGCCTCTGGGTCCCAGCCCCCAAAGGACGTCCGAGTCCCCCAAGGGGCCCCCGGAGTCCAAGGAGCCTCTAGGTCCCAGCCCTAGAGGATGACCGGGTCCCCCTAGGGGGCCCCAGAGCCTTTGGGTCCCAGCCCCCAAAGGAAGCACTAGGCCCAGGAGACATGGGATCATTGGACCTAGAGGAGAGGTAAGAAGAAGACCCGGATTCCCCAAAAAAGTCCCGGACCATCCAACGCCCGGTCTACTTCATCAGTGAAGTCATGTATGAGGCAAAGACAAGATACCTCGAAGTGCACAAGCTACTCTATGCGGTGCTAATCGCGTCGAGGAAGCTCCACCATTATTTTCAGGCACACCGAGTATCAGTGGTGACTTTGTTCCCACTGGGAGCAGTGCTACGCAGCCCGAACGCAACAGGCAACATCGCCAAGTGGGCGGCTGAATTAGCGGAGTTCGAGCTTGATTTCTTGCCACGACATGCAATCAAGAGTCAAGCTCTGGAGGACCTCGTTGTCGAATGGACCCCCTCACCGAGCAACCCAGGGGGCCGGGAGATCAGTGAACCAGAGACGAGGGCTCTAGTACTTACCGGACCTCACTAGACACTCTTCTTCGATGGATCCTCATGGAAGCAAGGGGCTAGAGTCGGGGTATTGCTCACCTCGCCAACAGGGGAGCAGTCCAAGTATGCAGTGCGCCTCGACTTCAAGGCCACCAACAACATGGCGGAGTACGATGCCCTCATCTTTGGGCTCACAGTTGTGTGAGATTTTGGTGTCCAGCAGATGCTGGTCAAGGGAGACTCCCAGCTGATCATCAAGCAAGTCCAGGGTGAGTGCTGCTGCAACGACCTGCACCTTGCGGCATATGTGATACATGTCAAGAAGCTAGAAGTTGGGTCCAAGGCCTTGGATCTCTGCCATGTGCCACGCGCTGACAACTCCGTCTCTGATGCCCTGTCAACCATGGCATCCACAGGAGCCCCTGTTCCAGAAGGGGTCTTCAGCAGGAGGTTGGTGTGGTCGACCGCTAGGCCAGCACGGCCTAATGAAGAAGGTGAGCTCAACCCCATGGAGCTGGCAACCACGGCAGCCGTGCGACCATGGGGGCCACCAAGGTCCTTGAGCGTCATCAGGGATCCCCAATCACCTGGCGCCCAAGATCTGGAAGTCCAGGACAGTCCCGATGCGTGGATCAAGGAGGTCCGGGACTACCTGAAGGACAACCTCCTCATGGAGGACCCAACATCCGCTAAGTGGATCATGAGGATGGCAAAATGCTACATGCTGGTAGAAGGTGATCCCTGCTGACGTGGTGCCAATGTCATACCGTTACGGTGCATAACTCATCAGGAAGGTTGCGACTTGCTCGAGGAAATCCACGAAGGAGAGTGTGGGAATCACGCGGCCTCCTGCACGCTGGTTGGCAAAGCTTTCCAGCATGGTTTCTACTGGACAACAGCACTACAAGACGCAGTCAAACTGGTCAAGAGGTGCAAAGCGTGCCAGTTTCACACCAAGCAAATCCACTCCCCAATGCAGCCACTGCAGATGATCCCGCCCTCCTGGCCTTTCGCGGTCTGGGGCTGGATATCCTAGGACCCTTTCCCAGGGAAGTCAGAGGGTATCGGTTCCTCTATGTTGCCATAGATAAATGCACCAAGTGGCCGGAATCAGCCCCAGTAATCAACATCAACAAGGAGTCCATAGTCAAGTTCATCAAATCAATTGTCTGCAGGTTCGGGGTCCCGAACAGGATCATCACCAACAACGGGACCCAGATCACTAGTGCAGCTTTCCAGGACTACTGTGAATACCTTGGCATCCAAGTTTGTTATGCATCTGTGGCTCATCCAAAGAGCAACGGACAAGTCGAAACAGCCAACGTTGAGATCCTCAGGGGCCTCAAGACACGCACATATGATAGCTTGGATAAGCATGGTGCCAAATGGCTCGATGAACTCCCCTGTGCACTATGGGCAAGCAGGACGTCACCCAGTCGTGCCATAGGAGAAACACCTTTCTTTCTGGTGTATGGGTCTGAGGTTGTCCTCCCCCAGAAATCGTTGTGGGCTCATTCAGAGTCCGAGCGTTTGACGAAGCTTCACAGGACAGCTCTGACGAGAAGATGTCGACCTCATCAACGAAGCAAGGTGGCACGCCACCATCCGAAATGCACGATACCTACAGGCACTGAGGTGCTACCAAGAGGGGTTCGTGCCGAGTAGAGATCTCAAGACAGGTGACCTGGTGCTACAGCGCATACTCTCTCGAGAAGGGTCGCCCAAACTTTCTCCCAGCTGGGAGGGCCCCTTCCAAGCGATACAAGTATCCAACCCCGAGTCTATCCGCCTCGCGACAGAAGAAGGCGAGCCCCTCCCCAACCCATGGAACATAGAGCACCTCTGTAAGTTCTATCCCTAATCGTAAAAGTAGGATAGTGTAGGGTGTCATGGTGCCAAGGAACGGCATGTAGGACAACCAAGCTCAGGGAGGGACAGGTCCAGAGTGTTCAGCCGTTTAGCTTGGTCGTGTACCCTAAGCATGAACACTCTACCTCCCTTGCCAACTGGAGTGGGTCCTTGCCTTACTGTAAAACCAATTCACTCCTGGGAACACCAATGATAATAAATTCACTGTCTTACCATATGCTTTCTCTTATGCTCAATTACGTTACCTGTTAATTTTGTGATCAGTCAAACTAGACTCGTCTTCCTTATATCGTCGTCATGTACTTGGTGAGATCTTTTCTGTATCGCCCCTAGCAGAGTCATGCAACCCTACTGAAAGGCGGATGTATTTGAGGTACCTGCAAGGTGTCTTGGAACCACGAGGCTCCCCTCTTACTTGGGGACCTATGGTGCCAAATGGTTCCCCGCGAAAGGCCAATGCCGAGCTGGACGTCCAGAGCGTGCATCATGCTTAGCTTGGTCCTGTACCCTAAGCACGTGCGCTTTGCCTCCTAGTATTGCGGCTAAGTACCAGGGGCCAGGACGCTCACACCCTGAATAAGAAGGAAGTTGGACCCTGAGCACCAATGCACTGAATTACCCAAATCCTGTGTACCAGCCCATGACTATAAGACATGACTATACTTAAGGATAGGAAAAGATCACCAGCGATCAAAATAATATGCACCTCCGTTATGTGTGCAGGACATACGAAGCAGGGTGCAACGAAGCATCCAGCTCCGGCACCTCCCAAGGGGCCTGCTGTCGACGTCCCAGAACGTCAACGATAGCACCAGGCACGAATAAGTGAGTAAACTCTCCTACCCCGCACTTGTTGCTAATAGTTTTCTCTTGCGATATCATGTACACCAGGGGCCTGCTGTCAACAACTTCACGACGATGGTGGACAACGCCGAAACATCCAGCTCTGGCACCTCCAAGGGGGCCCGCCATCAACATTTCTACGCAGATGGTGGGCGACGCCGGAGCATCCAGCTCCGGCACCTCCCTAGGGGCCCACCGTCGATGTTTGTACGAATATGGGGGGCGATGTCGGAGCATCCAGCTCCAGCACCTCCCAGGGGGGCCGCCGTCAATGTTTCTACGCAGATGGTGGGCGACACCAAAGCATCCAGCTCCGGCACCTTCCTGGGGGGCCGCCGTTGACATTTCTACGAAAATGGGGGGCGACACCGGAACATCTAGCTCCGGCACCTCCCAAGGGGACCGTCGTCGACGTTTCTACGAAGATAGTGGGCGAAGCCGAAGCATCCAGCTTCGGCACCTCCCAGAGGGCACTCCATCGACGTACATACAAAGATGGTGGGCGACACCAGAGCATCTAGCTCCGGCAACTCCCAATGGGCCCGTCGTCGACGTACCTACGAAGATGGTTGGCGACGCCGGAGCATCCAGCTTCGGGACCTCCGATGGGGCCTGTCATCGACATCCCAGAACATCAACGACAGCACCAAGTGCGAATAAGTGAGTAAACTCTCCTGCCCTGGACTTGTTGCTAACAGGTTTCTGTTGCCATAGCCTGTACACCAAGGGCCTGCCGTTGACGACTTCACAACGATGGTGGATGATGCCGGAGCATCCAACTCCAGCACCTCCCAGGGGGCCTGTCGTCGACGCTTCTACGAGGATGGTGGGCGACGCCGGAGCATCCAGCTCTGGCACCTCCCTGGGGGCCCACCGTTGATGTTTCTAAGAAGATGGTGGGTGACGCCGGAGCATCCAGTTCTAGCAACTCCCAGGGGGCCTGCTGTCGACGTACCTACGAAGATGGTGGGTGACGCCGGAGCATCTAGCTCCGGCACCTCCCAAGGGGCCTGCCGTTGACATCCTAGAACGTCAGCGATAGCACCAAGCGCAAATAAGTGAGTAAACTCTCCTGCCCCGCACTTGTTGCTAACAGGTTTATCTTGCCATAGCCTGTACACCAGGGGCCTGCCGTCGACGACTTCACAATGATGGTGGATGATGCTGGAGCATCGAGCTCCGGCACCTCGCAGGGGGCCCGCCGTCGACGTTTCTACAAGGATGGTGGACGATGCTGGAGCATCGAGCTCCGGCACCTCCCTGGGGGCCTGCCGTCGACGACTTCGCGATGATGGTGGACAACACCGGAGCATCTAGCTCTGACCCTGGGAGGGGGCCTGCCAGCGATGACAACACCCAGAAAAAGCCCAATGTTCCTGAAAGGGGCACGCTAAAACCAGTCACTCACGCTCCCCTAGCCTGTTGGGGACATGTCAAAGACACCCTGCTTCATGTGGCAGGCGTACCCAACTTTCTGGCCATGCCTACCAAGGGGCCTCTCAGGGGGGGTTCCGTAGGTAGGGCGTCATCTAGCGACAAATCGGCCATGTCAACTTTGCAAGCGTTGGTCCCTAAAAGGCTAACGGCGTCAACAAAGGATCTTCAAGACCTTACACAAGAGCAGGAATTGGGGCAACATAATCCCAAATTCATGACCATTTATTTACACAAAGGGGTCATCCCCAGATACAAAACATGGCGCCTAGGTGCCACCGGCCTCAGCTACGCTGGAACAAAGAAGCCACCTCCTTAGCAAGACCTTGGACTTCGGCCCTAGCCACAGCTTCCCGCTCATCAAAGGGACCTTTCTCCACCGGCTCCATCGAGATCTGCGGGTACCAACATCGGAAGCACACCAGGACATGGCAGGCCACCAGCTCAGCCAGCTCCTTTCCTTCGGCCTCAATCCGCCTTGCAAGGACGGTGTTCACCGATCCCAACGACAAACATAGGGACTCCAGGGCAGGAAGCAGCTGAGCCACTCCCTAAGATGGCTCCCCAGGTGGCACGGGACCAAGGACGAGGGGTTCCAGCACCGCCCCAGCACGGGCTAGGAAATCTCGGACCCCTTGGGCCTCGGCCATACGAGAGACCTGGAGGCTCTCCTGCAAAGCCCGGCGTTTCTCCTCCAAGCCCAGGGAGACCTCCCCCTCCTTTGCCGCCAAGTCCCGTTCAGCATCCGCTAGGGCAACCTCGCGACGAACCAAATCCAGACGTTGATCCTCGCACAGCCTCAGGCGGGCATCAGCAGTGGCATGGGCCTTCAGAGCCTCCATCTCAAGCTGCTTATTCTTGGCATCGACCAGCTTCACCAAATGTCGCTCCTCTACAAGTTGATCCCACTCCTGAGAAAAAGCACTCTGAGTCTAGCGTAAGATGGATTGGGCTGCAGCAACAGCGTCAGAAAAAGGAATCGGAGGGACTGTCACGACAGGCGACCGCCTCTCCGCCTCCTTCATTGATGCCACGACAGACACCATTGGCTGGGGATCAGTTGGTGCCCCAGCTGGAGCTCCAGAAACCGTCGCGTCGCTTCCCGACGCTGAAGCCCCCTCCTCCACTACAAGAGTGTCACCGGTCGTCAGTGGCAAGTCGCCGCATTGAGCAACAATAACGTCAGGCGCCGGCGCCGATTCGATGACAGGCGGGTCAGCCTCACCAAGGAAAGCAACCACGACCAGTGTAGCCCCCTCCACGCCAGGCACCCCCTCGCCCGACACCTCCGCGCCTGGCACCTCCTCGCCCGACACCTCGACGCCAGGAACCTCCTCACCTGGCACACCTACGTCGGGCACATCCTCGACGGGCGCCCCCTCGCCGGGCACATCCTCGTCCGGTGCCCCCTTGCTTGGCGCTTCCTCGTTGTGTGCCACTTCAGCCCCACCTGCCTCGACAGACGAGAGCGCAGAGCCGTCGACAGCACCTGGGGCCGAGGTGCCCTCGGGCGTAGAACGCAGCATGGCAGGTCCCATCCCAACTCTGGGGAGGGCAGGGCCTACCAAGCCTACCACTAGGAGCACGAAAGGCATTGTCGGTACCCAGCAGATCGGGTACCTTCGCGCACAAGCTAGAGCCACCAAGGTGCCTCACCTCCCAAGAGGGGCAGGGTTCAAGGGTGCCACATGTTCAAAGAAACCTGGACCTACCAGCCTTAGATGGGAAGTCCGGGGTGCCCACGAGACATCCAAAATGGGAGAGCTGAATGTGGCCTAGAGGGGGGGGTGAATATGCCTTTTTGAAAATTGTCGGATCCTGCGACACTTAACAACCAGTTCAAAAACAGAGAAATCGAACTAGTCCGGTAAAGTGCAGACTAGTCGGGTGTGTATGGACTAGATTGATTAGGTTTGATCGATTAACTTTGTTCTTCAATATATGCAGCAGAAGTATACGATTAAACGAAGTGTCACAAGGTTATGAATCAGGTTATATCACAGATCAAACTTATACTTGATATTTCCACGTAAAGCAATCAAGATCAGTTTGTAACCCTAGATTGATATGAAGTAAGAACAATGAACACAAAGAGAACACAAGAGATTTATCCCGTGGTTTGGTTCCCACAAAGGCAACCTACATCCACGTTGAGGAGCCCACAAAAGGACCGGGTCTTCTCCAACCCTACCCTCGTTGGATCGCCACGAAGGCCAATCCTCTTCCACTTATCTCAAAGGGCTAAATAACCGAATTCAAGGGGCTTTCTCACACGTTGAGAGCTCCCTTGGATTACAACACAAAATACCACCAAGAACACACTCAAAAGATTACAATTAAAATGTAGGGGTGTGTTAGAGAATCAAACCAAGAGCTTAATGTGGTGTTGAATGTGTCTCTCCAATGAACTAGAGTGAATCCTCAAAAGGATTGTTCTTTCTTGCACTTAATTTCATGGAGAGATGTGGTTTTTGAGTCTCTTGGGAGGTGTGACGGCGCTAGGGTTCGAGAGATTGTAAAATATGGCCGTACAACTCTATTTATATGGGTTTCTAAAAGTAACCGTTAGGGTTCAAAAAGATCGACTAGTCTGTGGTGGTCACCGAACTAGTCCGGTGTGCTGTGTGTAGCAAACCCTAAGTGTCCCGAAATATCGGACTAGTCCGGCTAGGAACGGACTTGTCCGATTTCACTACTGGAAATCTTCAGACTAGTCCGATAGTCATCGGACTTGTCCGGACATGTGAAACCCTAAGTGTATAGGATGACAAGTCCGCACTTGGAGGACTTGTCCGATTCAGATCAGAGGGTATTTTGGACTAGTCCGTGCAAACATCGGACTTGTCCGATTTGGATCAGAAAGAATATCGGACTAGTCCGGTTGTGATCGGACTTGTCCGACTTTGTGTGACTTGTGAAGTGTTTTGAGGACTAGTCCGTACTGGGGAGGACTAGTATGATTCTAGTCAGAAAGGATATAGGACTAGTCCGATGGATATCGGACTTGTCCGATTTCGTGCATAAAGTATATCGGACTAGTCCGGTCCTGTGTAACTTTGTGAAATGTGTGTGTTAATTTGTGATTGAGCTCTTGGGATGTGTTTTCTTAACACACTCCATACATAATGGTCTATTATTCTTCTTCCTTGAGCTCATTTCCACTTTCCTCCTCATTCTTCCTTCCTTTTTGGCACTTTGCTCATTTTCCTATTAAAATCATGCACTTATCTCAACAAAGAGGTTAGGATCCCAATTGCTTGTCATAAATCATCCAAAACCCACAAGGGAGTCCTAGATGCACTTTCAATCTCCCCCTTTTTGGTGATTGATTACAACCAATTGAGATTTCACAAAATATGATAAAAATTTGAGATTTTCATAAAGCATGCACATATGGGTCCAAAATACATCAAGTAGTGAAAGCATAGTCCATATGTGCATTCTTTATGGTGGGATGCATAACTAAGTGCACTGAAACATTGAGAATGACATAATTGACATTAATTATCCAATAGCAAGCATATATGTCATTCTAGAGCAAAATCACAGTTTTCATAAATACTACTCAAAGGATCAAGACATTGCATCACATAACCATAATTAACATAAGATCATTGAAAACATTACAAGCCACAAAAGACTTAAAAAAACAAAGCACAGAGCTCTCTCCTCGCAAACTGCAGCTAAGCTAAGACTAAGACTCCCCCTCAATCTCTCCCCCTTTGGCATCAAGACACCAAAAAGAAGGAGAGGAGGGTCCTAGGGTCTTCACTCTTTGTTGTCGGTCCTCTCATCGTCGTCTTCATCATCTTCATCTTCAGCTTGATGAGGAGGAGGAGGAGGAGGAGGTGCGGAGGTACTCGAGCCCCCAACGCCAAAGTAGGCAAGCTCGGAGGGGGTCAAGGGCCCAAGCTCGGTGAAATTAGAATTTGAGTCTTCAGAGATTGTTGGAGACCCAATTGGCTCAATCTCCAGCTTTTGGCACATTTGCTTCACATTTTCCTTGATATACTTCATGTCCTCCTTTCTTTTCTTGTTGAGCTTATGGGCCTTCACTTCGGCCTTCTTGCAAGAGGCAAAGATAGCAGCCAGGTATTTGAGAATACCACTGGATGAACCTTTTTGAGGGGCTGCACTAGAAGCAGGGGCAGCCCTAGCATCTTCACTTGATCTTGTTGGTGCCTCGGGACTGGAGGCCGGTGAGGGAGCAGCCTGCACACATGGCTTTTGAGGCATTTGAGGCCTCAAGGGGAGATGCTCCACATCTTTCACGAACTCAATGTCGGTGACTTTCTCAATCACAAACATTAGGTAAGGAGCATATCTGCAAGATCTGTTGGGAGTGCAAGATATGTTCACCATATCATTCCAAATGTATTCCGCCACATCAAATGGGTGGTCCCTGCTTATGACCCTCATCAGAGTCCAGAGGTATCCTTGCACACTCCCAGCATCTCCATCCTTAGGAGCAATCGTCTTCCTCAAAACCCTGTTTAGCACCACAAAGAATGGCTTCATGTTTTTGGTGGAAGGAGGGTTGAACTTTGAGTTTGGCTCATATAGGAACTTCATCCTATCCTTGTCAATGACACCAATGTTGTGTATGACCAAGCAATTAGATCTTGTGGTGTCAAGGTGAAGCAGGTTAGCAAAATCTTCTTGAGTAATGTTGTACTTGGATCCATGGGTCATCCAAGTGACACTCTCCTCATCCTCACTTTGAGAAGTGACAGGTCGCAAAGAACTGCGCAATCACTTCATCATTCCAGTTATTTTTGAAAGCAAATAGATCTCTCAGTACATGCTTCTCAATGGCTCTCACTACATCAGTGTACGGTGAGCAGCCCTTCTTCTCAAAATGTGCCCAGTCAATCCACTGACTACGCACAACTGGTGTCTTCATTGGGAGATACACCGATCTGTAGAAATCAGCATGGAAGTTGCACCAGAATCTTCCATCAGCCGCTTGCTTCGGTCGGCCATACCAATCGATGCTTCTGAACTTGGCCACCGAGTCACTGCCCTTCCCGTTGAACTTCTCTTCATTTGGGTCCCGGACCCCTTCCCTTGGAGCATGAAGTTTCAACGGGCCAACCGGACCTGTAGCAATCCCTTTGCCCTTGCCCTTAGCTTGGCGAGGGCCACTCGATGATGCAGCTGCCTTGGAGACTTGCTTCTTAGCTAACACCTTCCTCCGAGCCTATGGAGGAGACTGAGCTGGCTCGGATGGTATTTCTTAGCGCTTCTTGCCAAGACCCATCGAGGTCCGAGGTGCCACCTCATGGTCCATCTCGGCCTCAAAATAGGAGACATCATTGCCGGAGCTCAACATGACCTGAGAATGAGTGGTATGAATGATAATGAATGACACAAGGCATAGGTGTGAAAGGGTAGCAAGGAATTGCATTAAGGAATTGAAGAATTAGGTTTTGAGTTCAGTAACATCGGACTTGTCCGGTGCACGGGCACGGACTAGTCCGGGGGACCGGACTTGTCCGTGCATGGACCAGACTCGTCAGGTGTTCATCCTCAAAAACCTAAGAGACTGGATAAATGGTGAATTCTAATGCACAACGACCTTAGCATACACGTAATACATCAAGAGAGCATGTATATAGCGAGGAATGCTAAGATATTTGATCAACAATGAAGAAATTTCAGATTTCTAGGGTTTGAGCGAAAATTACCAAAAAATTTGCTTGAAACTTGGAGATGAGGGTGTTGAAGGCCGAACAAGTCCGCTAGCTTCAATCCTCAATTGGACAAGCTTAATTTCTGCCCAAATGTGAAGCTTTCTGGTGGGGGAGCAAGGAATCGCCTTGGGAGCTTGAGCACGAAGAGAGAGAGCGCGTGAGGCAAGAGTGGAGGTGAGGAAATTAGGGTTTAGCGGCGGCTAGGGTTATGGACACAAAAAATCGGACAAGTCCGTAGAAGACCGGACTAGTCCGAACTTTTCCAGGGGCTATATCGGACTAGTCCGTTGTCTAACGGACTAGTCCGGCCTAACCGACACTCTACGGATTAGTTTGCATGGGCAGACTAGTCCGGGCAACCACGAACTAGTCCGTGGTCACCAGGCAAGAATTTTTAGCCCATTCATATATATTTGAAGGTACATATTTAGAGAAAAGAGAGGCAAAACATATCAAATAATCTTGATGAATATGATAGTAAGCATACAACAATCAAGCAATTATCATAATTCACCAAGATCTAGTAATTGACATAGTTTTTTCGGAGAAAAATGAGAGAGATGATTTTCACAATCCAATCAACATATTTGAAGAATTCATACAGGTATGCAACATTTCAAGCCACACTCCGAGCATCAAGGATATTTAGTTCATTTCGGAGTTCACAAAAACGTTTTTCATCAAGTGGCTTGGTGAATATGTCGGGCAATTGCTTTGGAGTGTTGACATGTGAAATGGCTATGTCTCCTTTCATGGCATGATCTCTCAAAAAGTGGTGTCTTATGTCTATGTGTTTAGTTCTGGGGTGCTCAACTGGATTGTGGGCAATTTTAATGGCACTCTCATTATCACAAAGGAGTGGAATATGGTTCATATTGTAACCATAGTCCCTTAGAGTTTGTCGCATCCAAAGGAGTTGAGCACAACAACTCCCGGCTGCAACATACTCCGCTTCGTCTGTGGATAAGGCAATGGAATTTTGTTTCTTGGAGGACCAAGAAACTAAGGATCTCCCTAGGAATTGGCATGTACCGGAAGTGTTTTTTCTATCTACTTTGCACCCGGCATAATCTGCATCGGAGTAACCGATGAGATTGAATTTTGAGACTTTTGGGTACCAAAGGCCAAGGTTGGGTGTATGAACTAAATATCTCAAGATCCTTTTTACGGATGTCATGTGACATTCCTTAGGATTGGCTTGAAATTTGCACACAAACATACACTCAACATAATATCTGGCCTAGATGCACATAAATAGAGTAGAGATCCAATCATGGAGCGATATACCTTTTGGTCGATGCTAGATCCATCTTCATTGAGGTCTAGGTGACCATTCGTTGCCATGGGTGTTTTTATGGGCTTCGCCTTATCCATGCCAAACTTCTTGAGTATGTCCTGCGTGTACTTGGTTTGGCTTAGGAATGTCCCTTCCTTCTGTTGCCGTACTTGGAATCCCAAGAAGTACTTTAACTCTCCCATCATTGACATTTCAAACCTGTCTGACATGATTTTACTAAATTCTTCAGAAAATGATTGGTTAGTTGACCCAAAGATTATATCGTCAACATAAATTTGACAAATAAAAAGATCATCATCAAAATTCTTTGTAAACAGTGTATAATCTACTTTGCCAATCTTAAAGCCATTTTCAATTAGTAAATCTCTAACACACTCATACCAAGCTCTAGGAGCTTGTTTGAGGCTGTAGAGAGCCTTACGCAATTTAAACACGTGGTCGGGGAACTCTTCGTCTTCAAACCCGGGTGGTTGCTCCACGTACACCTCTTCCTTGATTGGTCCGTTGAGGAAGGCGCTTTTCACATCCATTTGAGACAGCTTGAAATCATGGTGAGTAGCATATGCAAGTAATATTCAAATAGATTCAAGCCTAGCTACTGGAGCAAAAGTCTCATCGAAATCCAAACCTTCGACCTGTGAATACCCTTTGGCCACAAGTCGTGCCTTGTTCCTTGTCACCACCCCGTGTTCATCTTGTTTGTTGCGGAAGACCCATTTGGTGCTGACGATGTTTGCATTGGTTATTGCCACAAGTTCCCACACTTCGTTCCGCTTGAAGTTGTTCAATTCTTCTTGCATTGCCACCACCTAGTCCGAATCTTTCAATGCATCTTCAACCCTGCGTGGTTCCAAAAAGAATACAAACGAATAATGTTCACAAAAGTTAGCTATGTGAGATCTAGTGGTTACACCCTTTTGGATGTCACTGATGAAGTTGTCGATTGGGTGATCCCTTTGGACGCATTGGTGTACTCTTGGGTGTGGCACTTGAGGAGTTGTATCTTCATGATCATCCGCTTCTCCCCCTAAGTCATTGCCTTTGTTGACTTGTTGATTATCTTCGTATCCTTGTGGTTGATCTTGTGTTGAAGCTCCCCCTTGATCGTTGGTCTCCTCTTGTGGTTCATCTTCCTCATGTGCGTGTGGAGGTGGCTCTTGTGGTCAAACCTCACCTAGAGCCATTCTCTTCAGTGCTTGACAAGGAGCTTCTTCTTTACCTAGTTCACATGGATCAACTTGCTCCTTTTGGGAGCCATTAGTCTCATCGAACACTACGTCACGTGCTACTTCAACAAGTCCGGAGGTCTTGTTGAAAACACGATAGGCGTAAGTGTTTGAATCATAACCAAGCAAGAAACCTTCATCGGACTTTGAAGCGAACTTTGAAGTCCTAGGCTTCTTGTTCAAGATATAAAATGGAGAATCGAAAACACGAAAATATGAAATATTTGGTTTGTTACCAGTGAGTAGCTCATATGATGTCTTCTTGAGTAGTCGATGAAGATAGAGTCGATTTACGGCGTGGCAAGCGGTGTTAATCGCTTCCGCCCAAAATCGATCTGATGTCTTGTACTCATTGAGGATTGTTCTTGCCATCTCTATGAGTGTTCGATTCTTTCTTTCGGCAACTCCATTTTGTTGTGGGGAGTACGACGCTGAAAATTCGTGCTTTATGCCTTCGTCATCAAGGTACTCCTCCACTTGCATGTTCTTGAACTTCGTGCCATTGTCGCTTCGAATATTTTTGATTGTCAATGAGAATTCGTTTTGAGCTCGCTTGAAGAACTTCTTGAGTGTTTCTTGTGTCTCTGACTTATCATGCAAAAAGAAAACCCAAGTGAAGCAAGAAAAATCATCAACGGCAACTAAACCATATTTGTTACCGTCGATGCTTATGTAGGCTATTGGACCAAACAAGTCCATGTGTAGAAGCCCGAGTGGTCTTGTTGTAGTCATGACGTTTTTGGCGGGGTGAGGTGCTCCAACTTGCTTCCCGGCTTGGCACGCGTTACATGGCCTATCTTTCTCAAATACAACATCCTTTAAACCTCGGATGTGATCGCCTTTGAGGAGTTTTTGAAGGTTCCTCATACCAACATGCGCTAGCCATCTATGCCACAGCCAACCCATGTTGGTCTTTGCAATCAAGCATGTGTCAAGTTCAGCTTTATCCTTGTTGAAGTCAACAAGATAGAGCTTTCCCTTTAACATACCCTTGAATGGAACGGAACCATCACTCCTCCTAAAGACGGTCACACCCTCGTTAGTGAACAAGCAATTATAACCTTTGTCGCATAATTGAGATATGGACATCATGTTATAATCTAGAGATTCAACATGTAAAACATGAGAAAGTGTGTGTTTTGAGGATATTGCAATTTTACTGGTACCGAGCACCCTTCCTTGACTATTATCTCCAAAGTAGATGCCCTCGTTTGGGTCCTCATTCTCTTCATATTCCACGAACATTCTTCTTTCCCCGGTCATATGATTGGTGCATCCACTATCTAGCACCTATTTAGATCCACCAGAGGAATAGGCCTTGCGTTTACCTTCCTTTGCCATAAGGCAAGTGCCATCTCCCTTCCATGCGCTAAGTGTGGGGAAAAGGGTAGACTTCTTGGATGTCTTCTCGATGGCTATGCTAGCCATCTTTTCTTCTTCGGATGATGAGGACTCGTCATTTGAGTCCCATTCCTTTCCGTTGTGCACTTGTTCGGCTTGTTTCTTCTTCTTGAAGAATTTCTTGGGTTGAGGCTTGGCTTCTTTGGTCTTCTTCTTGTTCTCCTCATATGGGCAACCAACTATAAAGTGGTTGTATTCACCACAATTATAGCATGCCCGCCTCAACTTTGGCTTCTTCTTTCCTTGTACTTTCCTTCGCTTGACTTTGTACCTTGTCTCTTTTTCATTATTCTCTTGAATTTCTTCATGAACAATATCATGTCTTCTTCATCCAATTCACTGCTCTCGTCGTCACTATCTTCCTCTAGTTGTGCTTCTCTAGCTTCTTTGGATAGTGGCTTGAGAGTGGACTTCAAAGCAACCCCTTTCTTCTTTGCCGAGGTGAGATCGGTAATTTCCTTGACATGTTTTGCTTGCTTTTCCATCATCTCAAAGTTGATGATCTTCCCAAGCAGTTCATCTGGAGTCAACCTTTTGTACTCGGGGCTTTCTCTGATCATGGAGCATAGTGTGACGTTGCGAGGCATAAAAGCTCTAAGTATGAGCTTGACCACCTCGTGGTCATTCCACTTCTTACTTCTGTATGATCTAACCTTGTTGACGAGTGTCTTTATTCAATTTTACATGTCTTGGGGTGACTCGTCTTCTTCAATTGCAAATCTTCCTAACTCGCCTTCAATCATCTCGATTTTTGCTTCACGCACATGTCGGTCACCTTCATGTGCAGTTTGTAGTGTGTCCCATATCTCCTTTGCAATTTCGAGTCCATCCACCTTGGTGAACTCGTCCCGACTGAGTGAAGAGGTAATTACGGCCGCGGCTTGAGCATTTCGGTGAATTGCCTGCTCTTGGCTGGGGTAAGCTCTTCGTCGTCGTCCGGGATATCTATCCCTATGCACACAATATGCCACAAACTTGGATTGAGGGAAATTAGATGCATTTTCATATTTTGCTTCCACATTGATTAATCACTTCCATCAAAGTGTGGGGCTTTTCCAAGTGGGATAGATAAATAATGATTGCTATTGGAATTGAGACGATCATAGTCAAAAGGATATCGGGAGTCGTCGGTGTGACTACTCCCCTTCTTCTTCTCTTCAACTTTTACTTTCCCTTTGGAAAGTGTCTTCTTTCTTAGGAGCGCCTTGAGCTCCAGCGTCTCCTCATCGTCGTCCTCGAAGTTTTGAATGGCTTCGAGGAGTTTCTCCATCTTGAGGTTCTTTTCATCATCAACCTTCTCTTGGTTGTTGATCTTGTGGGTGTCCTTCATGTCCGACATGATCTCCTTCGAGTGATTAGTCTCTTTCTTGAAGAACCTGGCTCTGATACCAATTGAATGTGGCCTAGAGGGGGGTGAATAGGCCTTTTTGAAAATTGTCGGATCCTGCAACACTTAACAACCAGTTCAAAAACAGAGAAATCGGACTAGTCCGGTAAAGTGCGGACTAGTCCGGTGTATATGGACTAGATTGATTAGGTTTGATCGATTAACTTTGTTCTTCAATATATGCAGCGGAAGTATACGGTTAAACAAAGTGTCACGAGGTTATGAATCAGGTTATATCACAAATCAAACTTATACTTGATATTTCAACGTAAAGTAATCAAGATCAGTTTGTAACCCTAGATTGATATAAAGTAAGAACAATGAACACAAAGAGAACACAAGAGATTTATCCCGTGGTTCGGTTCCCACAAAGACAACCTACATCCACATTGAGGAGCCCACAAAAGGATCGGGTCTTCTCCAACCCTACCCTCATCGGATCGCCATGAAGGCCAATCCTCTTCCACTTATCTCAAAGGGGTGAATAACCGAATTCAAGTGGCTTTCTCACACGTTGAGAGCTCCCTTGGATTACAACACAAAATACCACCAAGAACACACTCAAAAGATTACAATTAAAACGTAGGAATGTGTTAGAGAATCAAACCAAGAGCTCAATGTGGTGTTCAATGTGTCTCTCCAATGAACTAGAGTGAATCCTCAAAGGATTGTTCTTTGTTGCACTTAATTTCGTGGAGAGATGTGGTTTTTGAGTCTCTTGGGAGGTGTGACGGTGCTAGGGTTCGAGAGATTGTAAAATATGGTCGTACAACTCTATTTATATGGGTTTCTAAAAGTAACCGTTAGGGTTCAGAAAGATCGGACTAGTCTGTGGTGGTCACCGGACTAGTCTGGTGTGCTGTGTGTAGCAAACCCTAAGTGTCCCGAAATATCGAACTAGTCCGGCTAGGAACGGACTTGTCCGATTTCGCTACTGGAAATCTTCGGACTAGTCCGATAGTCATCGGACTTGTTCGGACATGTGAAACCCTAAGTTTATAGGATGACAAGTCCGCACTTGGAGGACTTGTGTGATTCAGATCAGAGGGTATTTCGGACTAGTCCGTGCAAACATTGGACTTGTCCGATTTGGATCAGAAAGAATATCGGACTAGTCCGGTTGTGATCGGATTGTCCGATTTTGTGTGACTTGTGAAGTGTTTTGAGGACTAGTCCATACTAGGGAGGACTAGTCCGATTCTAGTCAAAAAGGACATCGGACTAGTCCGATGGTTATCGGACTTGTCTGATTTCGTGCAGAAAGTATATCAGACTAGTCCGGTGTAAGTCGGACTAGTCCGGTCCTGTGTAACTTTATGCAATGTGTGTGTTAATTTGTGATTGAGCTCTTGGGATGTGTTTTCTTAACACACTCCATACATAATGATATACTATTCTTCTTACTTGATCTCATTTCCACTTTGCTCCTCATTCTTCCTTCCTTTTTGGCACTTTGCTCATTTTCCTATTAAAATCCTGCACTTATCTCAACAAAGAGGTTAGGATCCCAATTGCTTGTCATAAATCATCCAAAACCCACAAGGGAGTCCTAGATGCACTTTCAAGAGCCCAGCTCCACCTTGACAACAAGCTCCCACGCAGCCACGTGTCCAGCAGGACAGGACCTGACCTCCTCCACAGGGGTGGGCTCCCAAGCTACCACGTGGCCCACAAAGTTGAGACCTGGCCTCCCCCAAGAAGGTGAGCTCCCAAGCTTCCACGTGGCCCATGAAGTCGAGACCTAGCCTCCCCCACGGAGGTGAGCTCCCAAGCTGCCACGTGGCCCAAAAGACGGGTGCGGCCTCCACCATGGCGGAGAGCTCCCTGCTGGCTGCATGGTCAGTCCACTTGCCCTGAGCAGATAGTAAGATATTTAAGAGGGTGGTGCGCCTTGTCTCCATCAAGCCTTGAAGATACACGGCTTCCCCAGACGCATGGCACGGTGCACACCTAATGTCAGGTACCGCTGCGACTAATCGCATCACAGTGAAGGCGCCGCAGGCCTATCCAACTCCGCCAAGTGGGTATCTTACGGCGCCAGAGACAGTTGGATGGGACATTCCCTACCAATGTCAGCAATGGCACATGGGATACTAACGACCCATGTGGCAAGACGGCGAGTCCTCAAGTCCGCAGTCAGAGCAAGCTTACAGAAGAAGCCTTAGATCTTTAGGATAAGATTGCCCCGGGACCACCTGTCGCGCCCTGAGACCCCACTTGTAAGGCGTCCGACCTTGACTCTAAAAGGCCCGGACCGCCACTGATACAAGGAACAGATTCAGAATCCCCGATACACACACATATGCATACACACTCACCAGCAATACAATCCACCGTGGAGTAGGGTGTTACTCTCCTTGCGGCCTGAACCACGTAAAAACAATTGTCTCATACTCTTCTGCTAGAACACTAGTTTGAGGCCTAAGCCCCATCGAGCAAGAACCTCCGCGGGTTGCTCCTTAGCAGATCCGGGGGAAGTACCGCATTGACCCTTCCACATTTGGCGTGCCAGGTAGGGGCTTTTTCTGTCAAAAAAGTGGTAGCGCTTTCACCAACCATGGTGTTCATCAAGCCTAAGAGCTACGATGAAATCAAGCTGCAAAAGGTCGACTATCATGTCGGTGAACACGTGGAGAAGGAGTTCCAAAGGCTAGAACGTGTCGTTGAAATGGTAAACCAGGTTGTGAACCTCGACCTCAACAGCGATCAGTTGGTGCCCCAGCTGGAGCTCTGGGAACTGCCGCGCCACTTCCCGACGCTGAAGCCCCCTCCTCCACCACAAGAGTGTCATCGGTCGCAGGTGGCAAGTCACCGCATTGAGCGACAATAACGTCAGGCGCCAGTGCTGCTTCGACGACGGGCGGGTCAGCCTCACCAAGGGGAGCAGCCACGACCAGTGTAGCCCCCTCCACGTCGGGCACCCCCTTGCCCGACACCTCCGCGCCTGGCACCTCCTCGCCCGGCACCTCCACACCAGGCACCTCCTCACCTGGCACACCTACACCGGCCACATCCTCATCGGGCACATCCTCGTCGGGCGCGCCCTCGCCTGGTGCTTCCTCGTTGTGCGCCACTTCAGCCCCACCTGCCTCAACAGACAAGAGTGTAGAGTCATCGACAACACCTGGGGCCGAGGTGCCCACGGGCGTAGAACGCAGCATGGCAGGCCCCGTCCCAGCTCTGGGAAGGGCAGGGCCTACCAAGCCTACCCCTGGAAGCACCAAAGGCACCAAGTTGACTGATGACGCGCTGAAAAGCCAGGATAAAACTCCGTCAGAACGCACGTAAGGAAAAAAGGGAGAAGCAGAGGAAGAAGATGCGCCTTACCGGTGGGTCGGACCGCTCCTTTGACCCTAGACCTCCACCCTGAGCGATAGATTGAGACCACCGGTGCCTGACGGCAAGACTGGCACCGCCGTCTCTGGTTCCACCTCCTGACCGGACTGTGCTGGCATGGTCTCCTTCGCAGACCCCTCTGCGCCCCCACTGGAACCAGAGCCGCTACAGGAATCGGAAACCAAGTCTACGACGATAGCTTCGGTCGATCCGGCCCCATCACAATGAGAAGTTGGGGTGCTGCCCCCCCCCCCCAGCGTCAACTACCGCTTCTTCGACGCAAGAATAGCAGAATCCATGGACAGATGGCGGGAATGTCTCCCTGGCGACGGAGCTGGTATTGGCTAACTGCCCTCCGGCCCGACGGAGGACGATGGCGACCCTACCTCTGCCTTCCCTAACGAGCAGGAGGAATCTGACCTTTGTTGCAGCATGACGCGGCACCGCGCCAGAACCATTGAAACCCCTGACGTCTCCTCGGGGTGCAAGCGGGTGACACCGAACACGTTGACCACCGACATCGAGCTAAGAAGTTTGTCCCTCTCAACGGGGGTCGTGAAGAGTGGCTGGCAGTCGACTGGGATGGAGACGTGCTCGTCATCAATCGTATCACTGGTCACCAACTTCAGCAAATCATCCAACACCTTCGGCGGAAGATCATCTAGAGCCAATCGACACTGATCATCAGTACCGATATAGTACCAAGCCTCGTAGCGATGATTCTGCAAAGGGGCGGTACGACGATGCAAGAAATCGACCAGCACCATCAGGGAGATCAAACCTTTGCTTGCCAAGAATTGGATCCTTCTCAGTATCAGCACATACTCCTTTGGCAGCCCCTAGAATGCTTCCCAGGTGGTGGGATTAGCAGCGAGACCTGCAGTGGGCCTCTTCAGCACAGGATGGGCCTCAACCCGCACGATCGCCCAATCTTCCCTCCAGGTTTTCCACTTCCCCCCTTTGAGCGAAGGGATGTAGTGTCGGGTGGACTTGTCTTGGTGCCGAAAGTAGTAGGCACCCACCTGGGTAGTCTCACTTTTCCCGGTGGTCTTCATCACGAAGAAGAGCTGGAACAACTCCACCGTTGGCTTGCAGCCCATGAATGCCTCACCGGTGGACGAACACCGCCATCACTGCAATAGAGTTCGGCGACAGGTGGTGAAGCTGCAAACCGTACTCCTCCAGCACGACGAAGAAGAACCTCAACAGCGGAAGCCCAAGCCCTGTAGACATGTAAGCGAAGAAGAGGACGGTCTCGTCCTCGCGCAAATCTTCAAGAGTGGGAGATCCACAGTGGATCATCCCCGTGCGCTCTGATGCCGACCAGCCAAGCAGTTGCCGCATCGACAACAGGTCGTCTACTGACCGAAGGCGAGACGGGGGCAGTGGGGAGGCCATTGGAGCAAGCAAAGGGGAGAATCTTTGGCTAAAGTAAGGAAGCTCGAGTGCTCAAGGAGAAAGGTGAAAGCCTAGGGTGCAGGGTGTGACTAGGGAAGGAAATGATTCCCCTAAAGGTTTCCTTTTTAAATCACCCCCGCAGTGCCTGAGTGTAGTGAGGCCAGGACCGACTCGCACCACTCCAAAACCCGGCGTCCATGATGATAGGCCCTACGCCCCTGGGTAGAAGTGCTGGCCTAGGTGGTCAGTCACCTGGAAAAATAACAGGTATAACTCCCATAGAGGCGGGCGACAAAAGGGCTATAACCGCATTAGGAACCGTAGCAGTTAAAAGCGTTGCAGAAGGTAGAGAAACGATAGAAAGCAAAGATCTCATCACCATAACCACTCAACCCGAGGAAGACGTGTGGCTACGTTGGCAGGAGCGCCCATCGCTTCAACTACCCAAGACAGAATTCAAAGCCCAGTGCGGGAAAACAGGGAAAGGGCTCCACCTTTGGGCTCCCCATCTTGCCCCAAGGTGGACCCAGGGGCCGCTGTCGGTACCCTGCAGACTGGGTACTCTCGCACACAGGATGAAGACACCAGGGCATGTTCGGCAGCGCCACGTGTCTAGAAGTTGTTAAGAGCTCAGCCTCCCGCAAGATCTAGCCCCAGTGCCACCACGTGGGGCACGAAGGATGGGATAAAGACCCTCAGGGGAGACAACATCCCAAGGCACCACGTGTTGAGGGGAGATCCCCCACAACCTCGGCGGAGAAGCTCCAGAGGTGCCACGTAGCCTGGAGCGCCGGACCAGACACCCTCCCTCTAAGGAGACAGCGGAGCTACCACGTGCCCTAGGGAGCCCCGGAGCTGCTACGTGCCATGAAGGACCGGGGCTAGCCTCCCCGGCGAGGACCTACTCCGGCGCTGCCACGTGTCTCGCAGCACCCCCTAGATGGTAAGGTGCGGGAGTTAAAAGTTGGAGCGCTCCACTCAGGACGGGCATTAAAGGTTTGCACCCACCTCCGACACACTACGCGGAGCACGCCAATGGTCAGAGACTGCTATGACCAATCACATCACAGTGAAGGCGCTGCAGGCCTATCCCACTTGGCCAAGTGGGTAGCTTGCGGCAACAAGATAGGCTGACGGGACACCATATGCCACTGTCGGCAACGGCGCATGGGCTACTGACAAGGAAGGTGGCAAGACGGTGAGTCTGCAGTGCCACGCTCAGAGAAGCTTATGCGCGAAGCCATGGATCTTTTAGGATAAGATCGCCCCGGGGCCACATTTTAGGCCCCTAGACCCCACTTATAAGGCGTCCAGTCTTGGTTATAAAAGGCTCGGACCGCCTCCGATACAAAGGACCAGACTCAGAATCCCCGATACACACACATACGCATACACACTCACCAAGCAATACAATCCACCGTGGAGTAGGGTGTTATGCTCCTTGTGGTCCGAACCACGTAAAAACAACTGTCTCATACTCTTCCACTAGAACACTAGTTTGAGGCCTAAGCCCCGCCAAACAAGAACCTCCGCGGGCTGCTCCTTAGCAGATCCGGGGGAAGTGTCGCATTGACTTTTCGACAGTCACCTTAGGCGACATGCCATCACATAGGAAGTCATTGATGGGTGCATCCATGTGTTGCATGACTTCCATACGTGAGAGATGATCCACAATGGAATTCTCCATTCCTTTCTTATTGTTAATCTCCAAATCAAATTTTTGGAGTAGGAGAACCCATCGGACTAGCCTTGGTTTAGCGTCCTTTTTGGTGAGCAAAAAAGCAAGGCAACATGGTTTGTAAACACAATGACCTTGGCTCCAACCAAATAGGACCTAAACTTATCGATAGCAAAGACTACTGCCAGAAGCTCTTTTTCCGTAGTGGCA
Source organism: Tuctoria greenei (assembly GCA_036927565.1). Taxonomy (NCBI): domain Eukaryota; kingdom Viridiplantae; phylum Streptophyta; class Magnoliopsida; order Poales; family Poaceae; genus Tuctoria; species Tuctoria greenei. The sequence continues at coordinate 242,624,651 of JAYESD010000002.1, forward strand.
TAATTGAGTTGTGCTCCTGTTAGGGTCTTGCTAGCGTAGGCTATGTCGTGATGCTTTTTATCTTTGGTTTGGCCTAAGACCACACCTACAACAAAGTCACTGGCATCACACATGATTTCGAATGGAAGTGTCCAATCAGAGGGTTGGATAATTGGAGCTGAGACAAGTGACTTTTTGAGTGTATTAAAGGATTTAAGGCACTACTCATCGAAATCAAAGGGAGCATCCTTAGCTAATAGGTTTGTAAGGGTCTAGTGATTTTGGAGAAATCCTTAATAAATCGTCGATAGAACCCCGCATGACCTAAGAAGCTGTTGATTCCCCTTAGGTTGACTGGAGGTGGAAGTTGCTCAATAACTTCAATTTTGCTCTGTCCACCTTTATCCCCTCTCGAACACCAAGTGTCCAAGAATGATGCCTTCACAGACCATAAAATGACACTTCTCCGAATTAAGTACTAGATCCTTCTCTTAGCATCTTTGTAAGACCTTGTCTAAATTCCCGAGACAATGACCTAAAGTTTTTTTATAGACGGAGAAATCGTCCATGAAAACTTCCATGATTTCCTCAATCATGTCGGAAAAGATAGACATCATGCACTTTTGAAAAGAGGCAGTTGCATTACACAGTTCAAAAAACATTTGCCGGTACGCGTACGTCCCATATGGACATGCGAATGTGGTCTTACTTTTATCATCGGGGTGGATGGGAATTTGATGATAGCCCAAATATCCGATAAGGAAACAGAAGAAGGAATGTTTTGCCAACCATTCCAACATCTCATCGATGAAGGGCAGTGGAAAATGATCCTTCCTAGTTGCCTTGTTGAGTTTTAGGTAATCAATGCACATCCTCCATCTTGTTACGATTCGTTGAGGAATTAATTCATTCTTTGCATTTTGAACGATTGTCATTCCTCCCTTCTTTGGAACTACTTGGACTGGGCTAACCCACTCACTATAAGGCACATGATAAATAATCCCGACATGAAGGAGTTTCAAGACCTCCTTCTTGACAACCTCACACATCACATTATTCAACCATCATTGAAGCTCATGTGAAGGGGTACTCTCGGGGTCAATGGGAATGTGATGGGTGTAAAGAGCAGGGCTGATGCCCTTGAGGTCTTGGAGTGAGTAGCCAAAAATAGTCCTATGATTTTCTAACAGGTCTATAAGTTTGAGTGTTTTATTATTTGAAAGCTTGCAACTTATAATGATAGGGGCTTCCAAATCTCCATTTCGAAAAGCATAGTGTAGGCCTGGAGGCAAGATCTTGAGCTCAATAAGAGGTTTGGATGTGGGCTCTTCTTTTGGCAATTCAAAAGTCTCCAAAAGCTCATCCTCTTCTTGGATGAAATCTTCTTGTCCTTCTACTTCAGAAGGTTCCAAATATTTTAGAGTCCTGACCTCCTCAGTTGGGCCATCTTGGAGGGGTGGTTTCGCAGATGTGTTCTTGGAACACATAATGGGAATGAAAATTTTGTTCCCTCCAAGACTTATGTTGAGGTTTCCTTCAGAGGGGAATTTCATGAGAATTTTCTCAATGGGCACCCCAATCATTACATCAAAGTCTCGAACTTCAAACACACGAAAAACAAAGACAACCTCAACATTTTTGTGTCTTACTGACACTTCTTTTAAAATCCCATATCTTTCAAGAATATGTCCATATGAATCTCGGAAGGATTTTTGCGTTGTGATGCCTCGTGTCACTGTCTGATTCGTTGAATGGTAACTTTTTGGATTACTTTCTGCATGCTTGGCTATTTTTGGGGTTCAATTCACTTGCATCCAAATAGACACTAACACTTGTGGAATTTATTAGCTTTAACTCCTACCACTATGTTGTATTCTCTATTTTACAATTTTTATGTAGTGAATTGACGGTCATATTTAGCATTTAAAGACCTTCAACGGGCTGCTGCGACTGCCAGCTTTGAGGTGCTGGTCTTGCCCACTTCGCCAGGTTCGACGGGCCTAGCTGTTGGTCACAGCAACTTCCTTTTGAAGACACTCTCACGCACGAGGGTATCGCTGGATGCCTTCATTGACATGTTGCCGACAATAGCATTGTCAGCGCGCGGTACATGGCACAACTCCAGGGCTTCAAAGTCCAGCTGGGGGTCATTGCAGCAGCACTCCTCCCGGACTTCCTTGATAATCAACTGGGAGTCTCCTTTGACCAACATCTGGTGAATGCCGAGAGCCAGCGCGGCCTTCAACCCGTAGATGAGGGTTTCGTATTCTGCCATGTTGTTTGCCTTGAAGTTGAGGCGCACCATGTAGTTGAACTACTCCCTCGTTAGTGAGAGGAGCAGAACTTCGGCTCCAACCCCCTGCTCTCGTGAGGAGTCATCGAAGAAGAGCGTCCAGTGTGGCTCGGTGAGGAACGGGGCCTTGGGCTTTGACTCACCGATGTCGAGGCCCCCTGGGTTGCTTGGGGATGGCGTCCACCCAACCAAAAAGTCTGTCAGTGCCTGACTCTTGATCGCATGGCGCGGCAAGAAGTCAAGCTCGAACTCCGCCAGCTCCGAGGCCCACTTTGCGACATTGCCAGTTGCGTTGGGGCTGCAGAGCACATTCCCCAGTGGGTACAAGGTCACCACTGAGACCTTGTGTGCTTTGAAGTAATGGCGGAGCTTCCTTGGCGCGATGAGCACTGCATACAACAACTTATGTACCTCGAGGTACCTTGTCTTGGTGTCGTGGAGGACTTTGCTGACGCAGTAGACTGAGCGATGGATGGTCTGGACCCTCCTTGGGGGATTCGGTGCATCCTCTTCCATCGACATTGGACCATGGAGCTTCGACCCCCGAGATTCGGGTTGGCCTCTTGGCTGGGACCCAGGGGCATATTGATCGTTAGGGCCACCTCGGGGGACTCATCTGTCCTTCAGGGGCTAGAACACGGAAGCCTCTTGGTCGTCGGGCTCCCTGTGGGTCCTGAGTCTTGGAGCTCAGGACCGGTGGTAGGGGCTTCCACTGCTTCTTGAGGCAGCTCGGGTCTTGACCGCTCCGCGACCAGGACTATGCTCACCACTTCAGGTGTGGCGGCGATGTAGAGGAACAGAGGCTATCGGGCTCTGGAGCCCCCATGATGGGCAGTGATGTGAGGTATCGCTTCAGCTCTTGGAATGCCTCCTCTGCCTCTTTGGTCGAGACAAAGGGTCCGGAATTGTGCAACAACTTGAAGAATGGGAGAGCTTGCTCAACCAGTGTAGAGATAAATCGACTGAGTGCACCTAAGCAGCCCTTGAGCTTCTTCACATCCTTGATGCGGGTCGGAGGCTGCATCAGCTCGATGTTAGACCAAGAAAACAAGAGCTTCCCGGCAGAGACCCTGAACATGCACTTGTCGGGGTTGAGCTTCGTGTGCGTGGAGCGCAGCCTGTCAAAGACTAGAGAGAAGTTGCCTAGCAAGGATGTATGCGTTTGGATTTTGACAACGATGTCATCGACATACACTTCTACTAGGTCCCGAATGAGATCCCCAAATGTTTTATGCATGGCACGTACAAAAGTAGGGAGAACATTCTTAAGGCCATAAGACATAGAGACATAACAATACAAGTCATCTACTGTGATAAAAGTGGTATGCTCTTCATCCTCTCTAAACATCGGTATTTGATGGAAACCAGAATAAGCGTCTAAAAAGCACAGTAAATCGTATCCTGATGTTGAGTCTATAATTTGTTCTAGGGAGAGGGAATGGATCTTTAGGGCATGCCTTATTGAGACTTGTGTAGTCGATGCACATCCAAAGCTTCCAGCCAGCCTTGCGACAACAGGGTTGGCCAACCACTTGGGGTGGTGGACCTCTCGGATGAAGGCAACATCGAGCAACTTCTTGATTTCTTTACATATGAAGTTCTCCCGCTCAATGGTTTGCTTTCGAGGCTTCTATTGTACCGGTCGGGTGTCAGGGTATATCTTCGGATGGTGCTCGATCACCTCCCTGGGGATTCTGGACATATGTCATGATTGCCAGGAAAACACGTTGATATTCGTCTGGAGGAAGGTGACGAGCGCGAGTTCCTATTTGTTGTCCAAACTCCCTGTTATGCAGGTGGTCTGAGCAGCTTCGGAGCCGACTTGGACAACCTTCATTGGGACGTCACAGCTGTTAGAGGGCTGCACTCGAGGTGCAGCGGTTGAGCCATGTTGGCGCCAGCTAGGGTGATGTCGGCTTGGTCCAGCACTACCAGGGGTAGGTGCTGGGTCCGTTGCAAGTTCTTGAAGCTTCTCCAAGGCTGACACTGCAACAGTGTGATCTCCACAGATCTTGAGGATGCCGGTAGGCGTTGGCACCTTCAAGACCAAGTAGTCGTAGTGGGCTACGATCATGAATCGGTATAGGACTGGCCTGCCAATAATGGCGTTGAAGGGGAGGATGACCTCCGCAATATCGAACATGATGTTCTCCGTCAAGGTCACCCGGAGGTGGATGTTGTCGTACGGGATGACATGCCCTTGACCCACCCCGAGAATGGGCTCGATAGGGTTAGCTTGGACATGGGGATTTGCACCTTCTCGAGGGCTGCTCGGCTCATGAGGTTGAGGTCGACCCCTCCATCAATCAAGATGTGGTACATCTTGATGTTGGCGATGATTGGGTCGACGAAGAGTGGCAGCAACCCGGCTCCCACCATGTTCTTGGGGCAGTTAGAGGTGTCGAAGCTGATCAGCGTCCCCATCCACTTGTGGAGTGGCACCGGGCTCGAGGTAGGAGCCACAAAAGCCATCGCCTGGTGCAAGGTCTTGATCGCTTTCGGTACCCTGTATACTGGGTAGCCCCACATACAAGATGAAACGGCTAAGGGCCTTGCCTCCCTCGTAGAGGCAAGCTCCATTGCTGCCCCGTGCTTAGCAGGATCGGACCCCGCCTCTCCACAAAGGTGGGCTTCGGACCTGCCACATGTCCCGCGGGGCCGGACCCTACCTCTCCTCAGGGGTGGGCTCTGGACCTGCCACATGTCCCACGGGGCTGGACCCCGCCTCTCCTCGGAGATAGGCTTTGGACCTGCCACGTGTCCCGCAGGGCTGGACCCCGCCTCTCCTCAGAGGTAGGCTCCAGACCTGCCACGTGTCCCGCGGGGCCGAACCCTGCCTCTCCTCAGAGGTGGGCTCCAGACCTGCCACGTATTCCGTGGAGCCGGATCTCACCTCTCCTCGAAGGTGGGCACCAGACCCACCACGTGCCCCGTGGGCTCAGACCCTGCCTCTCCTCAGAGGTGGGTCCAGACCTGCTACGTGTTTCAGACCTCGCCTCTCTTCAGAGGTGGGCTCCGGACCTGCCACATGGCCAACAGCTCACTCTGGGCGGTAGGTCGCAAGAGTTAGAGAGGCATGCTTTGTCTAATCGTGCATTGAAGACACGTGCCTTCCTTAGGCGCACGAGAGCAGCGCACACCCCTATCAGGAGCCACTTTGCCCAATCACATCGCAGTGAAGGCGCCGCAGTGCTACCCCACACTGCTAATGGGGTAGGATGTCGCGACATGAAAGATAAGAGATTTCCTGCCATCATCAACATCTATGCCTTGCTAGTGGCGACCGACGCGACAAGATGGAGTCTTTCAAGCCACGGTCAGAGGCACTAGGTGACCATAAAACCCTAGATCTTGTACAAGGTTAGGATTTTCTTAGGGCCACCTGTCGAGCTCCGAGCCCGCTGCTCGACCTTGAACTATAAAAGGACTGGGTAGGAGAATCCTTCTCACAATCTCTCATACGCACTCAGGCTTTCTCAAACACACCACACTCAAGCAATACAACACACACCGTGGACGTAAGGTGTTATGCTCCGACGGCCCGGACCACGTAAAAACCTCCGTGTTCACCATCTCAGTTGTGCGCGGAAGCTCTTGGGACTAGCCCCTTTGAAAAAGAACCTCTGCGGGCTGCTCCATAGCAAGTCTGGGGGAAGTGTCGTTGCTACACTTTGACAACCGCGTTCCGAGACGCGGAGTCCCAGGACCCTCCGTAGATGAACGAAGAAACAGCGACGGCGCAAGCACAAATCAAACAAAGTCAGCAGATTTCTTGGGGAACCATTATCAGCCCGTACCTACGAAGCTCTTTCGTCGGTGAAATCAACTCCGTCTCCGGCCCGCCGTCGGAAGGAGTCGGTATGCCTCCGTCGACGCCGCCAACGCACGGGAAGAGGACTGTTCTGATGTTTTATTTGCGAAGTGGTGATAGTTGGTGTCGGCGTCCTCGCTCGATCGCCTATGTTTGGGCTGTTGTCAGGAGCGCGCCCTCGATGGGCCTGGTATATAAGATCACTGTTGGAGGGTGTTTTAAAATCGAATTAAGGATTAGGCTGTCTAATAGGATGTCTGTTGGAGACAACCTTATATCAGATGAACTCTTTTAATTATTATTTAGTAGAATAAGTCTACATAACTATTAAATATTTGTGAGGTGACTACGAGGGTGTTTGGTTTAATTTCACATAGCAGATTCACTATCAAGAATCTAAAATCTCAACCAAAGGGATTTTCCGGCAAAGCTGGTTTATGAGAAATTATAGATTTCCAAGTACAAATTGGAATATGCCCTAACCCTAGATTTTTCAGATTTTCATCCAGTTATTAGAAAAAATTACCCACATGCCATTTATTATATATGTGAATCATTTTCTTTTTTTTTCTCTCAACTCGCAATAATTTTTTCATAACTCACAATTAAAATCAGATTTTTTTTCAAGATTTTTCAGCTAAATGAAACACACTCTAAACAACCCTAAGCTAAATATTTAACATTAATCTTTATAATCCATCTAATTAACCTTATAACCCGATGCGGTTACGTGGTTTTGCCACTGTGATGGCTCAGCTGAGCTGACATTTCTAGCATGTCTACCCAATGGGGCCCGCCTACGAGCCAAATGAGGGAATTTTATCACTTGCTTCTTTGTCCTAAGGCTAAAAATTATTTAGAGCCGATTGAATGGCCAGACAAAAAATAAAAAGTAGCCAATCTGGCTCCAAAAATTTGTATGTAAATCTGAACAATGATTCCAAACACAATTGCACAAGACTATAGATGCACTCAAGACATGATCATTATTAGAATTAGAATAATTTTGGATCACATAGCCAAATTTACCTTTATCCAACCTCAAACATCGTCCCACTTCAGCAAAACGAGGCAACACATATACCAGCCATAATCAGCAATTATCAAAACAATTTGTTAGACGAAATAGGCAATTTACCAATTAATTCTAGAAATAAATGCACAATTGATTAAGAAAGAAATGCATGATCGATTTAGAAAATAACACACAATCGATTTGGAAAGGAAGACATGATCGTTTCAGTATCGATTCGAAAAGTAAGACATGAATGGTTTATGCCTACCAATCTGTTGTAGGTGTTGCTTCAAAGGTTAGGATTGCTGCCGCTAGACCCGTTGAGCATCGAAGTAGTACTCGTGTGGCAAGTGCCGTATTGGCTACAGTTTATATGTTGGTTGGACTTGTGCTAATATGCATGTAGTGTTGGCAGAATTCCGAATAATATAAAAACAAAAACAACAGAATAATTACAAATAAAAAATAGAAATAGAAAAATGACAGAAAAGAAAATACTTAAACAGTTTTTGATCCTGATGTCGGCCATCTGTGACCTGTATTTATCCTGATCCTGAATACTTTCTGAATAATTAAAAAATGAAGGAAAAAAGGGTAATAACCGTTGTCATCCCTATGAGCGGAAGGGCGGATGAGGATGCCTGGCGGCTGGCGGGCCTGGGCTGCCGGCCTGCCTCGTCCCGAAACGCTCAACCCTAGTCTGAAAGTCTTGTACTTCGTCAGCTGATAAAGCGTACTATTTTCTTTAACCCGTCTGCTTCCATTGGCATTCGCTTCCGCCGATTCCGTCGCGACCTCACGGCCTGACGCGGCTTCCCTCCTTTGCCCTCTTTTGCGCTCGCAACAGCAGGGACCAGCAGCGGCCCAATCCTAGCTAGCCCCGCCGCCGACGTTCTCCGCTCGCCGCGGGCGGGATGATCCCTTTCAACCCCGCGGTCGTGTCACAGCGGTGGATCTGGAGAGGCAGTCGCCAGGGGAGGAGACCGGGAGGCAGGCTGCGGGGTGAGGCGAAGTCGCCAAGGAGGAAGACGAAGGGAGGGGAGGAGCATAGAAGCGAAGAAGACCCGAAGTGCCGAGAGTTGGCGTGGAGTATGACGCGTGTGTGGGACGCGTGTGTGGGGTGACCGTGTGCGTGTGACGCGTGGGTACTGTGGTGGCGTGCGTCGGGCGTTCTGCCAGGTGGGGTCGAGTTGGCGTGGGACCCACTGGTCAGACGACCCTATTTCTGTAAGCTGGAGACTCTGAATGGGCATGGAAAAAATATGGGAATTAGCCAATCTCGCACGTTCCCTCTCGTCCTTGGCGCGCTCGCGACTTGCGCCGCCGTTGTCGCGTTACTCACGCCGGCGACGCGACGATCGCCGGCCACGGGGACATAACAGCCTGGTATCAGAGCCATCCTTCTCTCTCTTCGTCCAATTCGTTGGTGGATCGGTGTCGGGAAAGGGGAGGGAAGGACGATCTGGGAATCGGGTGAGAAGGGAAGAGGCATCACGGCTCCAGCCGCCAAACCTTCGGTGCAGACTCGATTCGTCCTACAGGCGATGGAGGAGGGAGCGAAGGTAGATGGGGATCGGTGGAGTAGGGTGTTTGGAATGTTGGAGGAGCTGGCGCAAGGGCAGAAGGACCTGAAGGGCCAACAGCATCTGACCACCTCCATGGTGGAACAGGCCGCGGGGGAGAGGGACCGCTTGGCGAAGCAGTTGGAGGAGGCTGAGAGGAAGATCGCCGCGCTGTCGGTGGAGCCCAGGAGGAGGAGTGATGGGGAGATGAGAATGGAGTACTGGAGGGGTGATCCAGGAGATGGGGTGTCGGGATCTCGGAGCGGAGGAGGAGACAGAGGGGATCGGGCGTTCCTGAAGCTCAATTTCCCTAAGTTTTCCGGTGAGAGTCCCACCATTTGGATTGATAAGTGTGAAGATTACTTCTCCATTTTCCATGTGCCTGAGATGATATGGGTGCGAGCGGCGAGTATGCATATGGAAGGGAAGGCGGCTAAATGGCTGCAGGTGTATAAGTTGACAGTGGGCTTACGCTCATGGGAGGAGTTTGTCAAGGCCGTGAAGGAAAAGTTCGGCGAGTATGAGTACCCTCAGGCTATGCATGACTTGGTGCATCTGAGGCAGTCGGCTGGGCTGGAGGAGTATATTGCAGAGTTCGAGGAAGCAAGATACACCACCTCCATGCACAATCCGGAGTTGGATGAGGTGTTCTACGTCGCCCATTTCGTGAAGGGGTTGAAGCTGGAGCTGCAGGGGCCGGTGCAATCGCAGTTACCCAGGACGATGAACAAAGCGATTACCCTAGCGAAGGTTCAGAGAGACATTCAGGAGAAGAGGAAGATGAAGGCCACCAAGGGGGGAGGAGGCAGAACTGGAGGCTGGGGTAGGGCAGAAGGGAGAACGAGTGGAGTGTATCCGGATCTGTCCAGGGAGCGACAACTTCGAGATTACAGAAGGCTGAATGGATTGTGCTATGACTGTGGGGAGAAGTTTGAACCCGGTCATGGGATGAAGTGTGTCAAACGGAGAGGGGCCCAGGTGAATATGGTGGAAGTGAAGGAAGGGGAGGTCGAGTTGACGGAAGGGGTGTTGCTGCAGCTGGAAAGAGAGGATGAGGAGGCAGCTGAGTGCTGTCAGGTTTCGGTGCACGCCTTGGCAGGAACACAGGGGCCAAACAGCATGAGACTGAGGGTGATGGTCCAGAACAAGGTATGCGTGATGTTGGTGTACTCGGGCAGTTCCTTGTCCTTCGTGAATGCTGAGTTTGTTGAGAGGTTGGGGTTACGCACGCTGCCTTGCGAGATATTGGAAGTGAAGGTAGCATCGGGGGAGATTCTTCGTAGTGATAGGAAGGTGAAGGGGTTCGAATGGTGGAGTGGAGGCCACACCTTCGTTGGTGACATGAGGGTGCTAAGCTTGGGGGCCTATGATGTCTTGCTGGGCTATGACTGGTTAGTCCAGTATAGTCCCATGAAATGTGATTGGAGAAGGAAGACTCTGCAATTCTCAGTGCAGGGGAGGGAGGTTGTACTGAAGGGAGACCCAGAGAAGAGGAGCGAGTTGTCGGGGATAACTCTGGCGCAGCTGGACAAACTGGTGAAGGGAAATGCAGTGTGTGCGATGGTGGTAGTGGAAGCAGTAGAGGCGAGGTCAGGAGGGGAGCTAAAAGGAAGTGACCGGGAGGGTCTGAGAGAGTTGTTGAGGGAGTTCAGGGATGTATTTGGAAGTCCCCCAGGGCTGCCACCATCTCGCCCTTTCGACCACGCCATACCCTTGGTGCCTGGGGCAGTTCCTGTGAATTCACGTCTCTACCGATATTCGCCCTTACACAAGAATGAGATCGAGAGGCAGGTGACCGAGTTGCTGGAAGGTGGGCTAATTGAGCACAGTGTGAGTCCCTTTGCCTCTCCGGTTCTTTTAGTCAGGAAGAAGGATGGGAGCTGGAGGTTCTGCATCGACTACCGAAGGCTAAATGATCTCACCATCAAGAATAGGTTCCCAATGCCAATGGTGGAGGAGATTTTGGATGAACTGGCAGGGTCGACCTTCTTTACGAGTTTGGACCTGAGTTCTGGATACCACTAGCTGAGGATGAAGGAGGGCAAGGAGTACAAGACAGCATTCAAAACCCACTGTGGGCACTACCAGTTTAGGGTGATGCCCTTCGGGCTGACAAATGCGCCAGCCTCGTTCCAGTGTGCAATGAATTCCATCCTGGGAGACTATCTAAGGAAATTTTTACTTGTATTCATTGATGATATCTTGATATACAGCCCCACCTGGGAGGCCCATCTCCAACACGTGAGACTGGTACTGGAGGTCCTGAGGAAGCATCAGTTCTTTCTGAAGGAGTCGAAATGTAGCTTTGCTCAGTAGGAGTTGGGCTATCTGGGACACATCATCTCAGCTCAAGGGGTCAGGACAGAGGAGCAGAAGATACAAGCTATGCAGAACTGGCCAGTCCCAGGTTCTTTCACTCAGCTGAGGGCCTTCCTAGGGCTCACTGGTTATTACAGGAGGTTTGTGCAGGGCTATGGAGTAATTGCCAAACCCCTGACCAATCTGCTGAGGCATAAAGCTTTTGAGTGGACCACTGAGGCCCAACAGGCTTTTGACCAGCTGAAGAAGGCTATGAGTAGCACCCCTGTCCTAGCACTACCTGATTTTAATGAACCCTTTGTGGTGGAAACTGATGCTTGTGATAAGGGAGTGGGGGCAGTTTTGATGCAAAGGGGCAGGCCAGTAGCATTTCTGAGCAAAGCCATAGCAGATCAGCACAGGCATTGGTCTATCTATGAGAAGGAGTTCCTGGCTCTCATCCTGGCAGTTAGCAGATGGAGGCAATATTTGGAGAGGACTACCTTTGAGATCAGGACAGATCATAAGAGTCTAACTTTTCTGGAAGACCAGCTGCTCCAGTCCGACCTGCAGAGGAAGGCCATGGCCAAACTCATGGGGCTGGATTTCAAGATTGTGTATAAGAAAGGAAGGGAGAATGTGGTGGCTGATGCTCTGTCAAGGGTGGAGCAAGTGATGGAGGTCAGTGAGGTGCAGGAGGTTACACCCATGTGGATACAAGAAGTAAGGAATTCTTATCTGACAGACTCGGATGCTCAGGGTTTGCTAACTGAACTGCTGGTGACCATCCCGAATGAGCAGGGGTTCTCAGTGGTGAATGGAATTATCAGGAAGGAAGGCAGAATATGGGTGGGAGAAAATTCAGCACTGAGGACTAAACTAATAGCAGCCTGCCACAGCAGTGCTGTTGGAGGGCATTCAGGCATACAGGGAACCTATCAAAGGGTCAAGAAGATGTTTGCGTGGAGGGGAATGAAGGGAGATGTGGAGGACTGGGTTAAGCAATGTCAGGTTTGTCAGCAGGCTAAGAGTTAAAGGAGCCTGCCTGGGGGGTTGCTACAGCCCCTGGAGATCCCAAAGGCACCCTGGCATGACATCACAATGGACTTCATAGAAGGTTTACCTAAGTCTGAGGGCTATAACACCATCTTAGTGGTGGTTGACAGGATGTCCAAGTACAGTCATTTCCTGCCTCTGAAACATCCTTATACAGCTAGTCAGGTGGCTACGGCCTTACTAGACCAAGTCATCAAATTACATGGACTCCCAAAGACAATGGTGACAGACAGAGACAGGATATTTGCTAGTGCAGTATGGAAGCATATATTTACTAGTATGAAGATTAAGCTGTTAATGAGTACCTCCTATCATCCACAAACTGATGGGCAAACTGAGAGGGTAAATCAGTGTTTGGAGACATACCTCAGGTGTGTTGTACATGACTCCCCAACCAAATGGAGGTCCTGGTTACCACTAGCTGAGTATTGGTACAATACAAGTCATCATACCTCATTGGGGTGTTCACCTTTCCAAGCCCTGTATGGGTACGCTCCCAACCCTCTTCTGGCCCCGGTGATTCCTCAAACAGAAGACAAGAGTATCCAGGAGTATTTATCAGAAAGGGCAGCACATATGGAAATGCTAAAGGCAAATCTAGCCAGAGCGCAGAACAGGATGAAGCAAAAGGCAGACAAGAAACGCAAAGATCGGGTTTTTATGGTAGGCGAGCTCGTCCTGCTAAAGCTGCAACCCTATGCGCAATCGTCAGTGGTCAATCGCCCCTATCCAAAGCTGGCCTACAAGTTCTATGGGCCTTTCAAGGTACTGGAAAGAGTGGGACGAGAGGCGTATCGGCTGGAGTTGCCTGAGGGAGCGCTGGTGCACCCCGTCTTCCACACCTCGCAGATGAAGCCCTTCAACCCTAACTTCGCACCAATCTTCTCAGATCTACCGAAAATCGTCGATTTTTCAGCGGGAGACCTGCGCCCAAAGGAAATAGCAGAGAGGAGGCTGGTAAAACGAGGAAACAAGGGGATCCCCCAGGTGCGGGTGATCTGGTCACTACCTGAGGAGACCGAGAGCTGGGAGGATTGGAATGTCTTGGTGAAGAGGTTCCCGGAGATTGCGGCTTGGGGACAAGCCGAGTTTCAGGGGGGGGAGATGTCACGGCGGTGGATCTGGAGAGGCAGTCGCCAGGGGAGGAGACCGGCAGGCTGCGGGGTGAGGCGGAGTCGCCAAGGAGGAAGACGAAGGGAGGGGAGGAGCATAGAAGCGAAGAAGACCCGAAGTGTCGAGAGTTGGCGTGGAGTATGACGCGTGTGTGGGACGCGTGTGTGGGGTGACCGTGTGCGTGTGACGCGTGGGTACTGTGGTGGCGTGCGTCGGGCGTTCTGCCAGGTGGGGTCGAGTCGGCGTGGGACCCACTGGTCAGACGACCCTATTTCTGTAAGCTGGAGACTCTGAATGGGCATGGAAAAAATATCGGAATTAGCCAATCTCGCACGTTCCCTCTCGTCGTTGGCGCGCTCGCGACTTGCGCCGCCGTTGTCACGTTACTCACGCCGGCGACCCGACGATCGCCGGCCACGGGGACGTAACAGGTCGCCGCGGAGGTGCGCGCCTTGATCCACGGCGCCGACGACGCCACCTCCGACTCCATCTGCCGCGAGCTCTGCCAGGTAAACGCCACAGCATCATCAGCTACTGACCTCAAATCCTAGCAGTGGTGGTTTGCGATCGATTGGCAGTTTGCTTCCTCAAGAGTCAGGATCTAGCAAACGATCTCATTTTCGATCCCGTGCCAGGGAACGGTTCCAATGTTAGGGTTCTCGGGTTTGGCGAATTTACCTTTCTTGTAGCCTCCTTAATAATAATTTCCTTACAGTAATACGATACATGGTTCCTCTAAAAAAACGGGCTTAGACCGTCCGCACCAGTAACCTGGAAAGCATAGGCACCTGGGTATATGGAGTATGCAGTCGTTCTTTTGCCCCACAGCGGTGTACTGCATAAGGTGGCCGCTACTGAAAGTGCATCTAGGTTCCCCGTGGGTTTTGGATGATTGATGACGACGATTAAGTCGCTAATGAGCTCATGTGATCTTAGCACAGGTATGGACTCGATTGGAGACGCAAACCCTCAAAAAGGAAAAGGAAGGGAAATGGAGTTGACTCGAAGCGTAGAAACTAGGGTTTCTAGCGTGTTGAGTTAGACTAGCCGTAGAAATAGGAGGGTGTGTGCGTAAAGTGCAAAGAGATCAAAGTAGGAGCTCAAGAGTGGTGGTTGAGGTAGAAATCCTATTTGAAGTTGAAGTTAGAGTAGTCTGGCAGGAGTGGCCGGACTAGTCCGCCTTAGGGCCAGACTAGTCCGCTCCTGGCCAGACTAGTCCGTTTTCACACGGACCAGAAGGTCCTGTGTGACTTCGGACTAGTCCGTAGTGGACCGGACTAGTCCGGGGTACCCCTTGAAGTGGAGTTTCGGGACTAAGTCCTAGAGAGCGGACTTGTCCGTTTTGGGGCGGACCAAAAGGTCCTGTGTGAGATCGGACTAGTCCGTCCTTGGGTCGGACTAGTCTGTGGTGCTGAGTGCAGAGAGGTTTTGTGACTAAGTCTGGGAAGGCCGGACTAGTCCGCCCTTGGGGCTGGACTAGTCCGTGGTCTCCAGACTAGTCCGTTTTCACACGGAACAAAAGGTTCTGTGTGAGATCGGACTAGTCCGGTAAGGGCCGGACTAGTCCTTTGTGGAAGTTACCGTTTGAATTTGAACTTTGGCGGGTAGCGTGACGATTGCCGCGCAGCGCGACAGTGTCAGAGGGGTCAGTGGTCCTCTAGGCCGGACTAGTCCGGGCCTGAGGCCGGACTAGTCCGCCCTTTTGCTGACATCAGCAGTTTCGGCTCGGGACTCCTATAAAAAGGGGACCGCCGGCCTCATTTCAAACTCTCAAAAACCCTAGCGCCGCCACAGCCAACTTGGAGCACTCTTAAGCCTCTTTCTTGCCAACTTTCCCTCTAAAACTAATTCTTGTGTGGATTAGGGTTTAGTGAGGTGGAGAAGAGGAAGAACATCGCGCTTGTGCTCCCGGTTTGATCTCTTGCACTCATTGAGTCTTTGTGAGCTGTGTGTTGAGTGTGTTTTGTGTTGTTGATCATCTTTGTGGTGTGGGAGCCTCAGATTGTGAGAAGCCCCAACGAATCTTGTATTCACACTTTGAGATAGTGGAGAACCAAGTTAGGCCCGTGCGGTAAACTTGGTGAGGGAAGGGTTGGTGAACCCGGTCCTTTGTGGACTCCTCAACGGGGAGTAGATTCTTGTGTGGAATCGAACCTCGGGATAAAATCCTTGTGTCTCCGTGTTCTTCGCATCTTATTTATTGCATACTTTGTTCTAGGGTTGCTAGTCTTGTCGTGTGCTTCACTTTTCTATAACCTAGTTGAAACTTGACTTACTCTTGTGTTGGTAGTTTCTAAACTTGTCATAAACATATCCTCACTTGTAGCCTCGAGAAAATCCCCTTAAAACTTACTAGAAACACTTTTTAGGGTTCTTCACGCAGGCTGACCGGACTAGTCCGCCCCTAGACCGGACTAGTCCGCCCCCTGTGATTTAAACTCGTTTTATTAAGTCATTTGCAGGTCAATTAGCCTATTCACCCCCCCCCCCTCTAGGCAACTTTCAATTGGTATCAGAGCGGGACTCTCCACAAAGAGTCTAACAACTCGGAGAGATGGCCGGAGTGGTGTTTGAAGAGGTGTCGACCAACGACTCTCAACCGACACGTGAGGAGACAATGGCTTATCAAGACAAGCCAACGGATGATGAGGAGACTCGCCAGCTCAAGGCGAAGCTCCGGAGAAGTTGAAGATTGTTGTGGTTGAGCCGTCAAGCTCATCAAGTGGTGGCGGCGGGGTCAACTACAACCGACAAGGGTTCAACTATGAACGCCTTGCCGCCAACAACCACTACCTCTCCATCCCATTGGGGAAACCTCCTCAATTCGATGGAACCGACTACGGGATGTGGAAACACAACATGAAGATCCACCTCGTGTCACTCAATCCGGCATTGTGGCAAATTGTCATGACCGAGGTGGAGATCCTGAAGGATGAGGACAACATCACGCAAGAACAAGCCATCCTCATCCACCGCAACGCTCAAGCTGTGGGTGTGATTATCTCATCTCTCTCAAGAGATGAGTTCAACCGCGTCGATGGCCTTGAGGTGGCCAAAGACATATGGAACACCCTTAAGACAGCGCATGAAGGAAATCGGGTGGTCAAGGAGGCCAAGATCGAGCTCATCGAAGGAGAGCTTGGGAGATTCGCCATCTTGGATGGTGAATACCCCCAAGACATGTACAACCGGTTGAAGATACTTATCAACAAGAGCCGATCATATGGCTGCACCAAGTGGACCGACCACGAGGTTGTGAAGAGGATGATCCGGGCATTCATGCCTAGGAACGTCGCTCTTTTCTCCATGATTCGAGAAAGCCCGGGGTTCACTCAAATGACCCCGGAGGAGGTCCTTGGTAGGATCATCAACCACGAGATCATGGAGAAGGAGGCGCTCTTCTACAACGACCTTCAGAAGTTCACCGCCTCCAAGATGAAGAACGTTGCACTCAAGGCAACACCCTCTTCAAAGGAGCAAGAGGAAAGTGATGAGGAGAGCCTCGACACCGATGAGGAAGAGGCCTTCTTCATCAACAAATTCAGGAGAATGATGAGGAGGAAGAAAGGTGGATACAACCATGAGGGCAAAGGGAAGGAAAGAGCAAGGCCCAAATCAAAAAGGTCTTGCTACAATTGTGGCGAGTATGGGCACTTCATCGCTGATTGCCCACATGAAGAAGCGAAGAAGAAGAAGGAGGGCAAGCCTCAAGATAAGAAATTCTTCAAGAAGAAGAGGCCCTCCGGACAAGCCCATGGGGAAGGAGTGGGACTCTAACGATGAGTCCTCCTCCGAAGAAGAAGAGGAGAAGATGGCTACCATAGCCATCGGGAGGAGTTCCAAGGGAAGCAAGCTCTTCCCCAACCTCAGCGACAACTACAAACCTACTTGCCTTATGGCAAGGGAGGGAAGGAGAAAGGTAACATCTCATCCCTCCTCCACAACTTCCTCGCAAGATGAATTTGATAGCGCTAGTGAAAATGAGCATATGTTTAAGGACATAAGCAAAAGCACCCTGCGTAGGATGAAGTTGCTTATGGATGAGATCTTTGAGAAGGAGGATCTCATCAACAGACAAGAGGACATGCTCATCCTTGAGAAGGAGAGATGTCGAGAGCTTGATGAACTCCTTGAGCTCGAAAGAGAGAAGAGCAAGGCATTGGAACACGAACTTGCTCTAAGTAAGAAAACGTGTTCAAGTCTTGAGAAGAAAACAATTGAGCTCAAGGATGAACTTGGGAACTTGTCAAAAGTTAACAAAATCCTTGAGACTCAAGTTGAGTCTCTCAAGAACAATGTAGCCTCTTCCTCTAAGAGCTCAACCTTCTCAAAGGCCTCATCCAATGCAACTCCGCCTTGCAAGTACTCTAACTTAATCCTTAATCTTAAGGATGAACTCAACTCAGCACAAGGCAAGCAAGCACCTAAGGGTGCCATCTTTGACAAGGAGAAGGTGGCGTATGCACGAAGTGCA
Organism: Tuctoria greenei; assembly: GCA_036927565.1. Lineage (NCBI taxonomy): Eukaryota > Viridiplantae > Streptophyta > Magnoliopsida > Poales > Poaceae > Tuctoria > Tuctoria greenei. Next base: position 242,642,252 of record JAYESD010000002.1, read on the forward strand.
TACACCAACACAAGACCTCCCCATGTCAAGGATGGTCTTGGCTATACTAGAGGTGGAAGGCATAACGCCAAAACCTCCAAGTATGGCAAAGACTTGTCTTTGTTAAGGGGAGTTCATCCCCAACTAAAATTGAAAAGAACTCACCCTCTAGCAACAAATTGCCTAAATCTGAATCGCATCCTCTATTCCATGATTTTGATGCATCTTATGTGATAAAGAGGAACAAACACGGCAAAGTGTTTGCTAGATATGTTGGGCCACTCCGCAAGAGCCCCAAGCCTTGCGTGTGGGTGCCCAAATGCCTAACTACTAACGTGAAAGGACCCAACTCCGCTTGGGTACCTAAAAGGAAGGCATAAACTTGTTTTGTAGGCTTACTCCTCCGGTGGATCGAAATGGGTGTTGGATAGCGGATGTACCAACCACATGACCGGAGAGAGGAGCATGTTCATAGAGTATGAGGAGAACGAGGACCCAAGTGAAGGAATCTTCTTTGGGGATAATAGCCAAGGGAAAATCCTTGGCTCCGGTAAAATTGCTATCTCCTCTTTGCATACCTTATCTAACGTCTTGCATGTTGATTCCCTAGACTATAATCTCCTATCCATATCACAGCTTTGTGATAAAGGATATAAGTGTGTTTTTTCTAGTGAGGGTGTGAATGTTCTGAGAGAGGGTAATGACTCAATAGCCTTTAAGGGAGTGCTCAAGGGAAAGCTGTATCTTGTGGACTTTACCACTGATAAGGCTCAACTTGACACATGCTTAATGGCGAAAGCCAACATGGGATGGCTTTGGCATAGAAGGCTTGCCCATGTTGGAATGAGGAACCTTCAAAAGCTCCTTATAGGAGAGCACGTTCGTGGCCTAAAGGATGTGGTATTTGAAAAGGATAGGCCATGTGGTGCGTGCCAAGCGGGAAAGCAAGTAGGAGCTCAACACCCCTCTAAGAATGTCATGACGACAACTAGACCTTTGGAGTTACTCCATATGGATATTTTTGGCCCCATTGCTTACATTAGCATTGGTGGCAACAAGTATGGTCTAGTCATCGTTGATGACTTCTCTAGATATACTTGGGTGTTCTTCTTGCATGATAAGAGTGAAACCCCCGGTGTCCTCAAGAAATTCCTAAGGAGAGCTCAAAATGAGTTCACCTTAAGGATAAAGGCTATAAGGAGTGACAATGGCACCGAATTCAAGAACATGCAAGTAGAAGAGTTCCTAGATGAGGAGGGCATCAAGCATGAGTTTTCCGCTCCCTATTCTCCTCAACAAAATGGAATTGCCGAAAGAAAGAATAGGATGCTCATTGAGATGTCAAGGACGATGCTAGATGAGTACAAAACATCGGACCGGTTTTGGGCGGAAGCGGTTAACACCGCTTGCCATGCTGTAAACCGATTGTACCTTCATCGCCTCCTCAAGAAGACTCCTTATGAGCTTCTCGTTGGTAAGAAACCCAATGTTTCTTACTTTCGTGTTTTTGGTAGCAAGTGTTATATCCTCAACAAGAAGCCTAGGACTTCGAAGTTTGCTTCAAAGTCCGATGAGGGTTTCTTGCTTGGATATGACTCAAACACTCATGCGTACCGTGTGTTCAACAAATCCTCCGGAATTGTTGAAGTAGCACGTGATGTGGTGTTTGACGAAACCAATGGCTCTCAAGTGGAGCAAGTTGATCAACATGCCCTTGATCAAGAGGAACCTCCACTAGAAGCTCTAAGGAGAATGGCACTTGGAGATGTTCGCCCACAAGAACCATCTCAAAGCCCAAGTGACCATCATCATTATGAAGTAGGTCAAACCCCCATTGGACAAGTTGGAGATCCACTAGATACTCCCCAAAATGATAATGGGAATGAAGATCAAGGGGGAGGCTTGGATCAAGGGGGAGACCAAAGTGAAGAAGATGAAGCAAGTGATTCAAGAGCTCAACCTCCGCATCCTCGTGTTCATCAAAGTGTTCAACGAGATCATCCCGTTGACAACATTCTAGGAGATATCACAAGAGGAGTAACAACACGTTCACGTGTTGCAAACTTTTATGAGCATTTCTCCTTTGTCTCATCCTTGGAACCCCATAAGGTTGAAGATGCCTTAAGAGATCCGGATTGGGTAGTTGCCATGCAAGAGGAGCTCAATAACTTTGAAAGGAACAAGGTTTGGGAGCTTGTCAAGCGCCCACAAGCTAATGTTGTTGGAACCAAGTGGGTGTTCCGCAACAAACAAGATGAGCATGGCGTGGTAACTAGGAACAAGGCACGACTTGTGGCAAAAGGGTACTCACAAGTTGAAGGATTGGATTTTGATGAGACATTTGCTCCCGTAGCTAGGCTTGAGTCAATTCGGATATTACTAGCCTTTGCTACTCATCATGACTTCAAGCTCTACCAAATGGATGTTAAGAGTGCATTCCTTAATGGCCCAATCAAGGAAGAATTTTATGTAGAGCAACCTCCAGGGTTTGAAGACCAAGACTATCCTAACCATGTTTACAAATTGCGAAAGGCTCTTTATGGCCTCAAGCAAGCTCCTAGAGCTTGGTATGAGTGCCTAAGAGACTTTCTAGTTGAAAATGGTTTTAGGATAGGCAAAGCGGATTATACCCTTTTCACAAAGCACTTCAATGAAGATCTTTTTGTGTGCCAAATATATGTGGATGACATCATATTTGGTTCCACAAATAAGGTGTTTTGTGATGAGTTCTCCAAGATAATGACGGAGAGGTTTGAAATGTCCATGATGGGTGAGTTGAAGTTCTTTCTAGGATTTCAAGTAAAACAACTCAAAGAAGGGACGTTCATAAGTCAAACTAAGTATAAACAAGATATTCTAAGGAAGTTTGACATGGATAAGGCAAAACCCATCAAAACCCCTATGGGGACAAATGGACACCTAGACCTAAATGAGGATGGTCCAAGTGTGGATCAAAAGTTATATAGGTCTATGATTGGTTCACTTCTCTATCTTTGTGCATCTAGGCCCGATATCATGCTAAGTGTGTGTATGTGTGCACGCTTTCAAGCGGCACCTAAGGCTTGTCATTTGACCGTCGTTAAAAGGATCTTGAGATATCTAGTACACACACCCTCCCTAGGACTTTGGTACCCTAAAGGATCTAAGTTTAACCTCATTGGATATTCCGATGCGGACTATGCGGGGTGCAAAGTCGATAGGAAGAGCACATCGGGTACATGCCAATTCTTAGGTCGATCTCTAGTGTCTTGGTCCTCCAAGAAGCAAAACTCTATTGCTCTCTCCACCGCCGAAGCGGAATATGTTGCAGCTGGAAGTTGTTGTGCACAACTTCTTTGGATGCGACAAACCCTTAGGGATTATGGGATTAACTTGCGCAACATTCCACTCTTGTGTGACAACGAGAGTGCCATCAAGATAGCCCATAATCCGGTGGAGCACTCTAGGACCAAACACATAGACATTCGACACCATTTCTTGCGAGATCACTCAATGAAGGGAGATATTGTGATTTCTCATGTGAGGACGGAACATCAACTCGCGGATATCTTCACCAAGCCTCTTGATGAGAAGCGTTTCTGTGAGCTAAGAAGTGAGCTCAACATTTTGGATTCTAGGAATGTGGCTTAAACCACATTTCTCACTTTTTGAGCTATATTTCGAAAAACTCTTCTCTATCTTAATTCCTCTTCAAAAAAAAACTGTTTGAGAGAACTTTTTCTTGGAAATGGATCATGTTTTTATCATATTTTCTTCATTAATCATGTTTGCATTGCTTGTTGTCCAAAAGGACCAATGATTGGAGGGCAAAGCTCTAAAATACAGTTTTTCAGCCCAGTCGGACCGGACTAGTCCGCCCCATTGGACGGACAAGTTCGAGTCCAGACTAGTCCGCGGCTAGTCTGCATACCGGACTAGTCCGCTCTGAGGCCGGACTAGTCCGGAGGCAGACTAGTCCGCGTCTGGTCCACGCAACGGACTAGTCCGTCCTGGCACCGGACTAGTCCGGCCCTTGGGGGCTTAAACCCCCAGGGTCGGCCCAGACCCCTCCTCTTCCTCTCACTCGCGCCTCTCCCTCTCCCACGCTCAAGCAACCGCCTCTTTTGGCGATTTTTCGCTCCAACCACCAAATCTTGATTCCAATCCGTGCATTGGAGCCCTTGGGAGTGAGGGATCGTTTCCCCGCGCTTCACCTTCGCAATCCATCGTCGATTTCGTCGATTCTTGCGGATTTAAGAAGTTATTCTAGCTTTTTCAAAAACTTTCCCCATTTTTGATTCTTGAGGTTTTTGATAGGAACACCTTCATAGATGTTGCTCCATATACCCTTGTGATCATAGCCTAGGAGTATTGCGCGCTGATCTGAAGATTTTTTGATGATTCGATTAGGGTTAGGGTTTATCCTGCGCAACCCGGACTAGTCCGGTCCTTGGCGGACAAGTCCGGTTTGCACAGAGCAAACCCTAGTCCTAGTCTTCTCTCGAGACTTCTTCCGCAATGCTTCCATCTCCTTGGACTCATACCTTCCCGTCTATGTATTTTCCGCAGCATGTCGAACTCGGAGCGCTCCCCTTCTCGTCTCAACCCCGCGGGCGATGAAGAACGCCCCGAGACCTATCGGGGCCGCACCGAGGAGAGAGGTGCGGAAGTACCCCGGGAGGGCCGCACCAAGGCTCAAATCGTCGAAGTGAGGACGAAGACTGCCCTCATTAAGGTGCAGAAAGAAAAAGAAGAAAAGCGGCTAAAGGCACTCGAAGCCTCCAAAGTAGTTGTCACTATCTACAATGAGGAAGAAGCCTTGGCACGAGCAACTGCCGAATCTCTCAATGAGCTAAGGAAGAAGAAGAGACAAGACAGGGAGACTCACAACTCCAGGGCCGCTGAGGCCAATGCTCCCAAAAGGAAGAGACTCGTCACTGCTGGTGAGAAGGCAAAGGGCAAGGAGCAAGCCCAGAGGGAAGAAGAGCCAAGGGTCGAGCGTGACCCTAAGAAAGGAAAGGCTCCGGCTCCAGTCGAGCCGAAGAAGAAGAAGCCCTCCGTCAAGGTGCCAGCCAAGAAGGCACCCGGAGGAGTTTTGATTCATGAAAAAGGGAAGGCTCAGGCTGTTGGCCCTCTTGTGATGCACAGTCCAGCACGTAATCCAAACCGTCAGCCCAACCTCTCAGCTAACACATTCAAAGGAAAAGGAGCTGAGAAGGCCAGGAGGCTCAGAGACGAGAATGTCTATAGGTATGAGAGGTCCACCGCCGACCCTCGGTTCTGGTGTGACTTCCATTGCGATTACTATCGCACAGTCTACCAGGCCATGAAGAAGCCAGTGATCCAGGCTCAATGGTTGGACTGGACCTATATGGCCAAGAAGAAGCACGAGGCGTTTGACGCAGTGATCGAGGCAGCTGAGCGCCACGGAATCAAGGACATTCTCGAGTTCAAGTATGACTGGAATGAGGAGGTCATAGTTCAGTTCTATACCACGGTTCACTTCCACTCTCGTGGTGACCGTGCAATCACTTGGATGACCAACGGTGAGCAGTACTATGCCACTTTTGAGGTTTTTGCTCAGGCTCTTGGTCTGGAGAGTCACCTGGACCATGAGATCATTATCTCCAATCTCAAGGCCATGGACAGGGATGACATGAGCTATATGTACCCTCCTCACGTCAAGTGTGAAGCTGGACTGGCCAGGAACATCCTCCCATTCTACAGCATCCTCAACAGAATTCTTAGGAGGACAGTGGCTCCGAAGGAAGGGGATGCAGGGATCATCCAGGTCACCTCAGGCACCTGTTGGCTCTCATCGATGGACATGAGATGTTCAACCTTGTAGATTACATCTTTGATGATATCTACAACATCTCACACACACCCAACCGTGCCTGTGGTTATGCACCGTACATTATGTGTCTGATCGAGAAGGTGTCCGGGCTTGTGTTTGTGAAGGACACCACTCACCAGCCTCTCCGACCCCAGATGCCTCCTGCTATCCAGATCCCTCCGCGCCGGAAGAACGCGGATCCTCCCTCTCAGCCGGAGGAACCTCGTGGTGGAGCCTCTCGCCGTGCCACTCACTCACCCGGTGGCTCCTCTAGCAGCGGAGTCCTCAAGTTTCTTAGGTCCATCTTCACCTCATGCCGCAAAGCCGAGGTGCGAGCTCAGCGGACTGAGAGGTACGTGAGGAAGCTCTGCGACAAGATGGGAGATTCCGATGAGCCCTGAGGCCTCCGACGACGAGCTCACTCCTTACCCCCTTCTCACCCCCGAGGAGTTGGCACTCTTGGGTGAGACGGAGGGTACCTCCTCACCGGGCTCCGACGACGACGATGACGATCATGAGGAAGACGTCGAGGACCCGGAGGCCACGGAGAGTGACTCCCGCGATGGCGATAGTGACGAGGACGAGGACTAGCTTTTGGGTCCTTGTCCCCCTCTTCTTTTCCTTTTTGGTGTCTTGATGCCAAAGGGGGAGAGTTAGGGGGAGTCAGTCCTTTGTGTGTGTTTGGGGGAAGTAGTAGTCTTTTGTGTGTGTGGTGTGTTCTTGTCATTTGGACCTCTTTTGTAACTTATTCATGCTACTTGGTTGTTTACATTTGCGCAAGACTTGCTAATGTTGTTAAATATCAATATATTGTTCCTATTGCCAATCTTTTGATTATATTGATGCTTTTTATGTCTTGTCACAATTGTTGAGCACATCACGTAGGCACCCCACCATAACGTGTGTGGGTATGAAAGAACTCCTCCACCTCTTTTACATGCTGCATACATTGAGGGGGAGTCATTCATACGCACACAAGTTATGAAAACCAATTTTTATACTCTTATTTGTGAAGGACTTGATGTGTTGTCATCAATCACCAAAAAGGGGGAGATTGAAAGTGCATCTAGGTTCCCCGTGGGTTTTGGATGATTGATGACAACGATTAAGTCGCTAATGAGCTCATGTGATCTTAGCACTGGTATGGACTCGATTGGAGACGCAAACCCTCAAAAAGGAAAATGAAGGAAACGGAGTCGACTCGAAGCGTAGAAACTAGGGTTTCTAGCGTGTTGAGTTAGACTAGCCGTAGAAATAGGAGGGTGTGTGCGTAAAGTGCAAAGAGATCAAAGTAGGAGCTCAAGAGTGGTGGTTGAGGTAGAAATCCTATTTGAAGTTGAAGTTAGAGTAGTCTGGCAGGAGTGGCCGGACTAGTCCGCCTTAGGGCCGGACTAGTCCGCTCCTGGCCAGACTAGTCCGTTTTCACACGGACCAGAAGGTCCTGTGTGACTTCGGACTAGTCCGTAGTGGACCGGACTAGTCCGGGGTACCCCTTGAAGTGGAGTTTCGGGACTAAGTCCTAGAGAGCGGACTTGTCCGTTTTGGGGCGGACCAAAAGGTCCTGTGTGAGATCGGACTAGTCCGTCCTTGGGCCGGACTAGTCCGTGGTGCTGAGTGCAGAGAGGTTTTGTGACTAAGTCTGGGAAGGCCGGACTAGTCCGCCCTTGGGGCCGGACTAGTCCGTGGTCTCCAGACTAGTCCGTTTTCACACGGAACAAAAGGTTCTGTGTGAGATCGGACTAGTCCGGTAAGGGCCGGACTAGTCCTTTGTGGAAGTTACCGTTTGAATTTGAACTTTGGCGGGTAGCGTGACGATTGCCGCGCAGTGCGACTGTGTCAGAGGGGTCAGTGGTCCCCTAGGCCGGACTAGTCCGCCCTTTTGCTGAGATCAGCAGTTTGGGCTCGGGACTCCTATAAAAAGGGGACCCCCGGCCTCATTTCAAACTCTCAAAAACCCTAGCGCCGCCACAGCCAACTTGGAGCACTCTTAAGCCTCTTTCTTGCCAACTTTCCCTCTAAAACTAATTCTTGTGTGGATTAGGGTTTAGTGAGGTGGAGAAGAGGAAGAACATCGCGCTTGTGCTCCCGGTTTGATCTCTTGCACTCATTGAGTCTTTGTGAGCTGTGTGTTGAGTGTGTTTTGTGTTGTTGATCATCTTTGTGGTGTGGGAGCCTCAGATTGTGAGAAGCCCCAACGAATCTTGTATTCACACTTTGAGATAGTGGAGAACCATGTTAGGCCCGTGCGGTAAACTTGGTGAGGGAAGGGTTGGTGAACCCGGTCCTTTGTGGACTCCTCAACGGGGAGTAGATTCTTGTGTGGAATCGAACCTCGGGATAAAATCCTTGTGTCTCCGTGTTCTTCGCATCTTATTTATTGCATACTTTGTTCTAGGGTTGCTAGTCTTGTCGTGTGCTTCACTTTTCTATAACCTAGTTGAAACTTGACTTACTCTTGTGTTGGTAGTTTCTAAACTTGTCATAAACATATCCTCACTTGTAGCCTCGAGAAAATCCCCTTAAAACTTACTAGAAACACTTTTTAGGGTTCTTCACGCAGGCTGACCGGACTAGTCCGCCCCTAGATCGGACTAGTCCGCCCCCTGTGATTTAACCTCGTTTTATTAAGTCATTTGCAGGTCAATTAGCCTATTCACCCCCCCCCCCCCTCTAGGCAACTTTCAGCTACGCTCGGCGGGACTGGACCGGTAACCTGGAAAGCATACACACCTGGGTATATGGAGTATGCAGTCATTTTTTTGCTCCACAGCGGTGTACTGTATAAGGCGGTCGCTACGCTCGGCGGGATTGGACAGCGGTGTGCTAGCGCTGGATGCTGCGAGGCGGGCGGGGATGCAACTGGACGCTGTTGGCGCGAGAAGGGGAGGAGGTGGTGCTGATCTGGGCGGCGGCGGCGATGTGGACTCGGAGGAGGAAGGGGAGTCAGCGCCGGTACGAGATGGGGAGCGGAGGAGGGTGCTGAGAGGAGGGGAGAGGGCAGCCAAGGAAGATGTTGCTGGAGACGACAACAGCGAGTGCAAAGACAACGGCGCCGACGAGGAGTGCGGGCGAGGTCAGCGTCTGGAGGAGGAGAAGGCGAGGCGGGGCACCGTCGTGGAGGGGAGGAGAGGCAGCAAGCACACAGAGGGGAGGCGAGGCGGCGCAGCGATGAAGCTGTAGATGGCAGTGGTGCCGGCACGAGGATGTGTGGCGCGATGAGATGACTCGGGCAGACGAGAAGGATCGAGAAAAATGGAAGTAAATAGAGACGGGAGTGGGGAAGTTTGGAAAAGTGGAGAGAAAGAGTGAAACAAATATAGGAAATAAAAGGAAAATAAAAAAAGGGAAAGGGGAAAATAGGAAATAAAAGGAAATAAAAGGAAAAAGAAAGTTAAACAGGAAAGAAAATAAAAGGAAAAGAAGAGAGGGAAAGGGGAGAAAATAAAAGGAAAAAAGAAAGAAAAATGGGAAGACATATTAAAAAGTGGGTGGTAGTTGATATCGAGTACGTTTGTGGAGTATAACCAGTGCGGAGGACTGAAAACAGATAATCTTTTGGAGTGTACTGAAAAGGGGTGGGAATATTTGTTTAGAGTAGGTTCTTTAGAGTACATGAGTGCGGATAGCCTTACCAGTGCTGAAATCTTGCACTTGTGGAGTCTGGGGAAGGGAATTTCTAGGCAGCGTTATTTTGCACGGAGGCTGATTCGAATCAAAGACCTTGACACAGGTGGAGAGAGAACAACTGTGTTAGGCCCACCCTTCATGATTCATGCTTTCTCTAGCTTCATGGAATCTTTCTGACAAGCTTATCCAACTAACTACTATTGTTTCAGCTAGCGGATTGCGGCCCTGATGGATGTGCTTTGTTGCTTCAAGTTTGTGTGGATGAAGTGCTGCTGATTGCCCGAGGGGTGAATAGCTCCCCACAGAAAGATCTCCTGTCAGCCATCTTCAGATATTGTGTGAATAAGCCGTACTTCGGCACCAGTTTCTGTGAAGCTCTGAGGCCAGTATCTGTAGATGATGGATTCCCTGAAACACTGTCCAATGAACTTGAACTATCAACAGCGGAGAGGGTTGGAATGGGACTTGCTTTGTCAGATTCTGAGAGTATGGACTTGAGTCTGAAAGGTATATGGGCTGGAAAACCTTTTTTATTTATTTATTTTGTGTGCTGTTAGTTTTCCCATTGTAGATGCTTATCTAACTCTTCACTTTTCAGGGAAGAAATTTACAATGGCTCAAATCGAGGACTTATGCTCAAATCACACTCATTCTGTGTCAAATGACCGAATTCAGGAGATTGTTATGTTTCTTCACCAGACTGATGTCCTATCAATGCATATGGATTCTTATACTAACATTGTAAAAGACAGCCCATTATTTGTTCCTGCTCCACTTCAGTAAGTCAATGCTTATCCAAAATATTCCTTGAGGTTTCTAGAGTCGAGTACTTTACAAATGTTTGTTTCAGTTTTATATTGCTGTATTCATTTGCCTTTCCTTTACTTTTTTGGTCCTACAGACATATGGAGCTGTGCACTGGTAGCTTAGATGATGATTTTGATTCCCTTTTGTCTGAAATCGGGAAACAAATAAGCATGTCTGACATCGTCACTGAATTGGGATATGGATGTACTTCTGACATTTCTCATTGCAAAGAAATACTGTCCCTTTTTGAGCCTCTGGATGATATGAAAATCTCAAAGTTACTTGGGGCAGTTGTTTGCACTCGTACTGGTCTTGGTGAGGCTCACAATACATACTCGACGTTCCTTTCGGCTTTTGGGAGCAATCAGACAATCGGCTCTTCTCAGTTGACTGCATGGAATATAGACGTTCTTGTGGATTCAATCAAGGAAACTGTAAGCATTTATCGTCTTTGATTTCACTGCTTATTGTTTTGTTCTCTTTATTCTCACATTCAAACTGCAGGCTCCTGGAACTGATTGGACTCATGTAATAGAAAATCTTAACCATGACGGATTCAATATCCCTGATGGAGCAGCTTTTTGTTTATTGATGTCGATATATTCTCGAGCTTGCAAGGTATAGACAGGTATTTCTGTTTATAGGCAATGAATTCCCAATGTACTCGACTGAGTTGTCCATTGAATCATGTAGGATCCGTTTCCACTTCATGCTGTTTGTGGGTCCTTGTGGAAGAATACAGAAGGACAATTCTCGTTCTTGAAACATGCGGTGGCTTCGCCGTCTGATACATTTTCATTTGCACATTGTACCAGAAAGATGGTATATCATCCTGGTATATATGTCTCGTCTTTTCAATAAAAACGTTCCTAAATGCACACACAACCTTGTCTGTATTCTTTAGGCTTTTCCAGATGTTGGGAATGTTACCCAAGGCAATCATGCATGGTACTGCCTGGACCTTCTTGAGGTGTTGTGCCAGCTTGCTGAACTTGGCTATGCAAAGCCAGTGCGGTTAATGCTTGACTACCCTCTGAGTCATTGTCCTGAAGTATTGCTTCTTGGTATTAGCCATGTCAATGTAAGCTTTCTGTCCCTAGTTTTGCTTAGTACACCACCTTTGATATTGTGTAGTTGTTGACTGACATGAACTTTGATAACCTTCTCTTAGACTACATATGATCTCCTTCAACATGAGGTGTTTTCTTGTGTTTTTCCTGCTGTGCTGAAGGACACTCTGCGCAGCAGACTTATGAATTATCTCTGGCATGTTAACCCTTACCTTACCGTTCGAGGATTTGTTGATGCTCATTCTGATATCATCTGTCTTCTGAGGACCGTTGAGATATGTGAAGATCTAAAGGTAAACAATAAAACAGGATCTGATGCAGAAATTTAGTTACAATAGCCTTTTTTTTTTACAATTTTCTCTTCTTTGGAAGTTAAAATATTTACTTTGTGGTTGCTTTCATTCTTTTTGTTCGTAGTAGGTAAGCTTATTCTTATTGCATACATAGTGATATCACGATGGTGATAATATTCTTTTGTAACTTGTTAGATTGATGGTTAGATATATTCTAAACTGATTTATTAGCATAAGGAAAATGAGGTATTGTCAAGCTCTAAAGGTTTGGTGCCTAGAAAAGCAAACTCGTTTCCCCATTGGAACTGTGGCGTTTGGTCCATGTTTGGTTGCCAAACTACATGATGCTCAATTTAAAGATCTGTATTTGAACGTCAACATTCATTTTATATTATTTGAGTAGAGCTGTATGGCACTATGTCACTCCTGTTTGTGAAAAAAACATGCTATGATATTGTGCTTTTAGTCACTGCATGTTTCAATGTCCCTTATTCCTTCCTTTGTGCAACAGATCTTGTCTACCGTCCTTGACTCTACACCATTCGCGTTTAGCATTAGACTTGCTACTCTTGCCTTTAGGAAAGATCATAGCAATCTTGAGAAATGGCTGACTGAAAAGTTGGGTGCACAAAGAGAGTCTTTTCTTGAGGTATGCCACTTGACTTTCCCGCCACACTAGATGATGTGGAATGTTGACTTTGTGTATCGTCTTACAATTCCGCTTGACGACATGATTTGTGTGCTAACTCCTGTACTTACAGGAATGTGTTAAATTCTTGAAAGAAATTCTGACCAACACAAATTATGATGCTGCGGAAGGTGTCTCCCAGCACCCTCATGCTACTATTATGAATATCTTCCAGGATTCTTGTCCTGTATATATAAAGGTTCAGTTATCTTGTTTGCTTATGTTTTCTCAATCGTTATTCGACTCCCCGTTTGCATGAGTATAAACTTATGCACAAATGGTGTTACTTTTACAGGTTATTCATTCTCACTCGGGGCAACAGTTATCTAATGAACTAGTAGATGAACTAAGGAGAGTTGAAGCAGTGCATGAGTCAAGGAATCATACTGCTGCTGGAAGGGATATGTCATCTTTGGATGAAGGTTCTGAAGACATTGAAGCTCAGGCAAATATTTATTTTCAACAGATGTTCGCTGGGAAGATAACCATTGATGCTATGATACAAATGCTTGAACACTTCAAAGTGTCTAACGACAAGAGGTGCTTTTCATACACGATTGTTTCTACTTTCGACCTGCTATGCTACCTTCTGAGTTAAATATACGCATAATTTCAAACCTGCAAAGTTAAGACATGAGAGGTGATAGATTACAAGATGAAGTTGTGAAAGCTATAATGTGCCATTTTTTATATTCAGGTTTTCTGTACTTTTGTAGCCTACCCCAACTTGCTTGGGAGTAAAAGAAGCTGGAAGGGTGTCGATATTATTTTTTCCATGGTGTCATATGTTTATGGAGCAGAATGTTGGCCAACTAAAAGGCAACATGTCCAACAAATGAGTGTTGCTGAGACGCGCATGCTACGGTGAATGTGCGGTCATACAAGAAGAGACAAAATTAGGAACGAGGTGATACGTGATAGGGTAGGGGTGGCACCGATTGAGGAGAAGCTAGTCCAACATCGCCTACAGTGGTTTGGGCATATCCAGCGGAGACCTCCTGAAGCATCGGTTAACAGTGGCCAGTGGGATTCTAAAGAGTATAGAAAATTTTAGGAGAGGTAGAGGTCGACCAAGGTTGACATGGCAGGAGGCGGTCAAATGAGACTTAGAGTGGGACATACCTAGAGATTTGGCTCATGATAGGACTGCATGAAAATTAGCAATTCATGTGCCAGAATCTTAGTTTATTCGTATTTTGTTACTCTTATCTTCTTTCTTATTAATCCATTTATAAAATAAATAAAATGTAGAATCTTATTTTCTATTACTTTTCTTCAAAAATTGTTGGGTTTCATTTCTAGCCGACCCCAACTTGTTTGGGACAAAGGCTTTGTTGTTGTTGTTATTGTTGTTGTCGATATGTTTATGGATCATGTTTGTTGGTAATCCGGGCGAGAGATCAAACTGGAAGGGTCCATTTTATTCCTTAAAAATACCTAGCTATTTATAGCCTTTTAAAGATACGACTTTCCTACTTTAATCTGCTTAAAGATAGAATTTACTTTAATATTCCTAATCTGTTTTAGAGATATAATCTGACTCAAACTGATCTATTCCTATAAACAACAGATCGACTCCAACAACCTATTTGGTTTTGATCTGAACCGACTCCTCCCCCTTCTAGTTGGCGTGCGCCCCTAGGAGTCCAAGTCGGACTAGGCTGGGTCGGGCCTGCTGCACCAGAAGAGGAGATTCTCTAACAATAACTAGAAAACAAGATTATTTGTCACAATGTTTAGGAAAATTGTATGTTTTTCATCCCTCTGCAACTTGTTTTATCCATTGTTTTTAGTCATTGACATGCGCCTGGGATTCCATTTATCAATAAGGCAACAGGTTGCAGCAATAGTTCCCTTATTATTGTTAAGACTTGGTTTTTCTTTGTGCAGAGAAGCACATATAAATTAGTTGTCTTGAGTTACTTCCTCGAAACAATTGCTAGCGTTTTCTGCCTTCACATTTTCTCCCCATGACCACTTGTTTGAAAGTTGAATTATCTCTATTCTATTTATTTTTTTACTGATTTCTTACTGATGTTTTGTGTCGATTTTCAATCAGGGAATTGTCAATTTTCAATTGTATGATCTCAAATCTGTTTGAAGAATACAAGTTCTTTCCAAAGTATCCAGAAACACAACTTAAATTAGCTGCTGTTCTTTTTGGTAAGTTTCCATCTCTTGTTTGCCTTTTGTTACTTCATTTATCCCAATGCTCATATTTGCACTGGATTGTAACCTTTTGACTGGTGAAGTTTGTATATCCAGTACTTCTAGCATGTGGGATAATGAATTTATTGGATGCAATTTATTTGCAACTAGGTCTTGGTGCCATCATGTTTCATCATTCCTATTTTACTACTCTCCCTGTCCCAAAATAAGTCTATTTCTTGGATTGGTTGACTGTTTTCTTCATGCTTTTGACCAATGATTTCTATAAATTCGATCAACTTTAATAACATGAGGTTTATATTTTTAGATTCACCACGAAAAATACTTTCATAATATATAATTTCTATATTATTAAATTTGATCAAATTTATATAAATCGTTGGTCAAAGGTAAGAAAACAGTCAACCAGTTACAGAGATAAACTTATTTTGGGACTGAGGGAGTTCATATTTGTGCTCGTCAAGTGATCTTTTTGGATGAAGTAGCATGATTTTCAGGCAGACTTCATGCAGCACTTGAAAAGAAAAATGTTCTGGTGAGGTGCCAATTCGTTACTTGCGTGAGAAATATTCTGATATTTCTTTTGGAAATAGGATCTGTCATTAAACATCAACTTGTGTCCCACCTGACACTTGGAATTGCTCTACGTGGTGTTCTTGATGGTCTGCGTAAATCAATTGATTCAAAGGTTGGCTACGGTTATTCTTTCTTCTCAGTTAACTCCACCCACCAGGCCATCACACACACAACATATTTGGAATATGCAAAAATTGTACATCTAATGGCATGATGGTTGCAGATGTTTATATTCAGTACAACAGCACTGGAGCAGTTTATGGATCGTGTAATTGAGTGGCCACAATACTGCAACCATGTTCTGCAGATCTCACATCTTCGTGGAACACATTCTGAATTAGTTCTGCAAATTGAGCAAGAACTTAACAAGATATCGTTGAGTCAAAATGATCAGAACTTGAATGCAATGGTTCCCGGGGATCAGCGTGGTTCTGGTACCCAATCTATTGAAAACACAGAGGTATTCACATCATAACAAGAATAGTGATCTTTTTTACTGAAAGAATACTGAACTCAATTGGTTGCAAAAACTTCTGCCTCCTTTCTTCATGTTTGTCACTTCTATTTCTCTAAGTTAACTTGAATATTTGGATGTCCTGTTAATTCTTAAATAAATGATTGGCCCTTGTAGGCTTTTTTGTTAGTTGTGATCTCGGGGGTGACGTGGGCAACAACCACGCCCCCCGAGTTTGACTCCCCTACGCGCCCTGATCGGGGGGCGCAACCGACCCTAGTTCGGTTCGGCCCCCTCTCACCCGCGCCATATAAATAAGAGGGGAGGGGCCGGGGTGCTAATCACGAGTTGATTAGTCACCTTATCCCTCCCCACAAAACCCTAACCGATCAATTAGAGGTACGGAGTGAGGGGAAGGTCCGTACCTGGAGACTCGACGCCGAGGTGACCTGCTTCAAGCCGCCACTGCATCACGCCACCCTGCATCAACGTACTACCTGCGTCAAGCTAACTCTTCTCCAATCATCCATTAGAGCCCAATGGCATCTAATGGATCCACTGATGGTAACACACACATCACCACTCTAAAACTTCTATCCGCTTTCATCTTAGTATTCGCAATCTAGCTGCATGTCCTTAATTGATTGTTTGTTTGATTATTAGTCTGAGTTATTAGATCAGTGTTCAATTTCCTCTAAGATTGATTGTTCAGAATAGATTAAGTGTAAGCATTACCAATTAGGAGTTCCTAGCATCGATCCTAAGTAAACTAAGATTCAACAATGGCATCAGAGCCGTGCTAATGAACCCTAATTAGATAATGCTTAAGTTAATTAACTTCTAATCGTTTTCAATTAAGGCTCAGTTCCAAATTACCTAAGATCAGTTTTAGTTAAGTTGTTTAGCGCAGAAATTAGAAGGAGGGGAATCAAATTTTAGTTTCGGTTTCAACTAAGATTAAGAAATCAGAATAAACCGAATCGAATTAGGAAAGATTAAGATTAAGGGAGAGAAGACTTATCTGGATCAAGGTGGCCTTGGGCCACCGAATCTCCTCAGTGCTGGGTTAGGGAAAACCCTAACCCTAGCATCTTCTCCCTTCGACGGCGACCAACCGGCTGATCTCTCCCAACGGAAAGAATGACGGGGCCGTCGTCCTCAGCCACAGCACTAGGGTTTGGGCCAGACCACCAACCCTAGTCGTGCTGCTCAGCCGCCGCCGTCACCTCAGAGCCTAGGGTTGGGAAATCCCCAACCCTAGGTGCTCCTCTCCACCGGCGGCACGAAGTGCACGCCATGGTGGAGACCCTCGGCGACGGCGAAATCCCTGCAAATTCATTCACTCAGAAACACTCGAAACCTCAGAGTTCGCCGGGCTAGGGTTAAGGGTCGAAACCCTAACCCTAACCCCCCGGGTTTCCTTCGACGGCTGACCGCGCGCACCAGTGATGCGGCGGCGCCGGAAGTCCCCGGGCGGCGCACTAAGGACTACCCCTCCGCTCAGAACCGAAGCGACGCGCGGCGGCTTTACCTCAACGGCGGCCGACTCAGCACCGTCGACTCCGGCGGAGGAGCACCCCTCGGTGCGTTCACCTCGCCGGGGCCGACGGCACCGTTGGCTCGCCGGAGGTCGCTCGCCGGCGTCGCCCTCGGCGTCGCCCTCAGCTTGCCCTCGCCGCTCGCCGCTCCCTCGCCGCTCTCACTCGCTGCCGCTCGGGGTGAGGAAGAGAGAGAAGGCGCGGGTGGAAATGAGCTAGGGTTTCGAACCCCGCGGCGGCGAGGAGTTTTTATCCGGCCCGAAACCGACGCGGAGCCGTCGGATGGGCCATGAACGGCTGAGATGCGCTCACATTAAAAGGCTACGGCGCATGACAGCCGTTGGATGAAGATCCAACGGCCCTTGGCGCACGCCGGCCGCCGCTCAGGCTTAGCGGGCCCCGAGCCCATGCGGGACGGCACCACGGGCCGGATGGGCTGCCCTTTCGAATTTCGGGATTTTTTCCGATTTATTAATGGGCTCCTTTCGGTTTTGGGCCAAATGCCCAGTGGGCTGCGCGTATAAGTATTTTTCCATTTTCTGATGGATTTTAATTAGTGGGCTGGGCCAAAATATCTCTCAGTGGGCTGAATTTAGGGTTTTAAGCCCATTTAGACTTTTAAATGATTTCTGCATTTCAGAATATATTTAAAATGGGAAAATAATCCCAGAAATTAGGGAAATGATTAGAAAATTAGTTAAATAGCTGGGAAAATTTCAGAAAATTTTGTGTGATGACTGTGTAATTTTGGTTGCATTATTTCTGTAATTTTAGGTATTTTTAAGCTATTAAGTGCATTTTCTCAGTTATTAATTCAATTAATTGCATTAAGTCTTGCAATTAATTTCAGTAATTTAAGAAATTAAGTTTATTTTGCTTCCGCTGTTATTTAGAAGTAAATTTAAATAAGTAACCAACGTGAAAGTTTAAATTTGCTGGAATTTTTAAGTGTGTATGTTTTGCATGGAAATTAAATAAGTAGCCAAAGTGAAAATTTAATTTTGCCATGTTTTAAGTTTATTTCCAGTATATTTGTATTATATTGGGAATTTCTTAATGATATTTTAAGTATGTCTACATGGAAATTAGAGTAACCAACGTGAAATATTTCCATGTTAATTAAGTTTTTTAAGTAAAGTGGAAATTAAAGTAACCAACGTGAAATATTTCCATGATCATTTAAGTGAAATGGTTTTGTTGAGTAACCAAAGCGAAAGACATATTATGCCATTTCTTGTTATTTAAGTGCAACATCAAGTATATGCTTCATTATACATTGTTTTAAGTCATTTTTCCTAACCCCCTATATATTTTGTTTTATTAAGGTGCCTCAAATGTGGTAAGTCTCATTGCCTCCATAGAGACCCTTGCTGGTCATAACTATGGGACATGGAATGAGAGACTCAGGATGAACTTAGCAATTGCAAATCTGGACCTTTGCCTAAGAAAGGATCGACCTGTTGATCCTACTGCTCCCATTGCTCAGCCTGAGGAGACTGATGAGGAGTTTAGTGTAAGAAAGGAGGAGTACCTTAAGCTTAAAGAAAAATATCCTAAGGATCTTGAGGCATGGGAGGAATCCAACAGAAAGTGCCTCATGGTCATTAAGGCCACCATTTCTGAATCCATAAGAGGAGCTATCCCTGACTGTGAGTTGGCAACTGAGTATCTTGCCAAAGTCAAAAGTCAGTATACAGGCTCCACTAAGACATTAGCAAGCACACTCCTCAAAAGGCTTGTTAATGAAAGATACACTGGTGGAGGTGTGAGAGATCACATCCTTAAGATGAGTAATTTAAATGCAAACCTCAAGACTCTTAACTTAGCCATGCCAGATGAAATGCTTGTGCATTTCATTTTCATGTCTTTGCCCAAAGAGTTTGAGGCATTTGTTATAAATTACAACTCTAAGGAAGACAGCTGGACTTTAGAGAAAGTCATGGCTATGTGCGTTCAGGAGGAGGAGCGCATAAAAGGTAAGGGTGGAGATTCCATTAACTTCACCAAAGGTAAGGGTAAGGGAAAGGCGAAGACCTACTTCACCTCTCCCAAGCCACCCTCTTTTAAGGCACATGGCTCCTCTTCTAAGGGCAAAGGGCCAGCTCCTCATCCTTCTGGCTCTAAATTAAAATCAGATCAGTGCAAATTTTGCAAGGACTTTGGACATCGCCAGAAGGACTGTATTGGTTTTATTAAGTGGTGTGCTAAGAATGGTAAGGATATTATCACTTTCGTAAATGAATCCCTGTATTTAGCTTATTCTCGATCTACTTGGTGGATTGACTCAGGTGCAACTGTGCACGTTTGTAATTCTATACAGGGGTTAAATACGATGAGGACTATAAGAAGGGGGGAAAGGAACATCAAAGTCGCTGATGGCCATGAAGCTGAAGTTGAAGCCATTGGAACTTATCCTCTTAGACTTAGTAGTGGTTTCATACTTAGACTTCATGATGTTCTTTATGTCCCTAGCTTAGAGAGGAATTTGATATCAGTGTCATGTTTGGATAATTGTGGGTTTGTTTGTCATTTTGGTGAAGACAAATGCTCTATTAGTTTAAATAATAAGATTGTGGGTCTTGCCTTCAGACAAGACATGCTTTATCTATTGTCCACTCATGATAATATTAATGCATTAAGTAATGATCAAATTCCCACTAAGAACGACATTAAAAGAAACAAGCGCAAAAGAATCGATTTCGAAACATCATCGAAATTATGGCATTGTCGATTATGCCACATTTCGAGGGGGGGGATCGAACGCTTAGTATCTCAATCGATCTTACCTCACTTAGACTTTTCAGATTCAGAAGAATGTATTGATTGCATTAAAGGTAAGTTTGTTAAGACTAATAAGAAGAACGCCATACGTAGCACGGGGATTTTAGAAATTATTCACACGGACATTTGTGGTCCATTTCCCGTGGTCTCCGTAGATGGGTATGATTCGTTCATAACGTTCACGGACGACTACACTCGTTATGGTTATATTTATCCAATCAAGGAGCGATCCGAAGCATTGGATAAATTTAAGATATTTAAGGCTGAAGTAGAAAATCAGCACAACATTAAGATTAAGATAGTAAGATCCGATCGTGGAGGTGAATACTACGGTCGACATACCCCGTATGGTCAGGTTCCTGGACCTTTTGCAAGGTTCCTACAGGAACATGGCATAGTCGCCCAGTATTCTACACCGGGCGAACCTCAGCAGAACGGTGTTGCGGAACGTAGAAATCGTACTCTTATGGACATGGTAAGGAGCATGCTAAGTTATTCTACATTACCGGTTAACCTATGGATGGAGGCATTAAAAACCGCCATTCATGTGCTTAATCGGGTTCCTACTAAATCAGCACCTCAGACACCGTATGAGATGTGGACAGGACGTAAGCCCTCATTAAACTATTTCCATATTTGGGGTTGTCCAGCTGAGGCTAAGATGTTCAACCCAAACATTAGTAAGCTAGAATCTAGAACAGTTAGTTGCCATTTTATTGGCTACCCCGAGAAAAGCAAGGGTTTTAGGTTCTATTGTCCAGATCGGCATACTAAGTTCATAGAAACACGACATGCCGTATTCTTAGAAGACGCTATGATCAGGGGGAGCACGGTACGGCGGGAAATAGACCTTGAGGAGGAACGGATTAGTTTACCCATTCCGATGACTCAAGAGCCTTATTTCACCCTACCTGCTGTCGTTGTGCCACCAGCACCTGGTGCTGGTGACACAACGCCTACTGCTGCACCTCCATCGGCCACAACAGAAATAAGTGAGGTACAACCTCCTCAGCCTGCTGAGGACATGGTTGAACAAAATGAGGTTCAGCAGGAGCCTCAACCATTAGATGATACTCAAGTAAGAAGGTCGCAAAGAGTAAGACGGTCGGCCATCCCGGACGACTATCAGATATACTTGAGCGAAGAAGTTAAGATAGAGGATGATCCCACCTCTTACGAAGATGCCATGAGGCGACCTCAGTCATCTGAATGGCACAAGGCCATGGAAGATGAAATGAGTTCCATGAGTGCCAACAAAGTCTGGGACTTGGTAGAGATTCCTAAAGGAGCCAAAACTGTGGGCTGTAAGTGGGTCTACAAGATTAAGCGTGACTCCAAAGGGAAGATCGAAAAGTATAAGGCTAGGCTTGTGGCTAAGGGATTCACGCAGCGGGAAGGTATTGATTACAATGAAACCTTCTCTCCCGTGTCGTCTAAGGATTCTTTTAGAATCATCATGGCATTAGTAGCGCATTATGACTTAGAATTACATCAGATGGATGTAAAAACGGCGTTTCTCAATGGGGATCTATATGAGGACGTCTATATGACACAACCGAAAGGTTTTGTCGTTAAGGGTAAGGAACATATGGGATGTCACTTGAAGAAATCCATTTATGGGCTTAAGCAAGCTTCAAGACAATGGTATCTCAAGTTCGATGAGATTATTAGAAAGTTTGGGTTTAAGGAAAATGAGGAGGATAATTGCATTTATGCTAAGTTTAAGAATGGAAAGTTCATTTTCTTAGTCCTTTATGTGGATGACATCCTATTAGCAAGCAGTGATGTCAACCTGCTTTTAGAAACTAAGAAATTTTTATCCTCAAATTTTGATATGAAGGATCTAGGTGAAGCAACCTATGTTTTAGGGGTTGAGATACACCGAGATCGTGTTAAGGGGGTTTTAGGACTATCTCAGAAGGCATACTTAGAAGGCGTACTTAGAAAGTATGGTATGCATAATAGCAAAGCCTCGCCTGCTCCGATAGTTAAGGGCGATAGGTTTTCAAACTCTCAATCGCCTAAGAATCAGTATGAGGTTGATCAGATGAAAGGAATTCCTTATGCTTCTGCTGTCGGAAGCTTAATGTATGCTCAAGTTTGTACACGCCCTGACTTAGCTTTTGTGACTGGGATGCTTGGCAGATATCAAAGTAATCCAGGATTAGATCACTGGAAAGCCGTTAAGAAGGCATTAAGATACATACAGGGTACTAAGCACCTCATGCTGACATACAGTAAGTCTGAGTCACTGGAAATAGTGGGTTATTCGGATTCAGATTACGCGGGTTGTGTGGATACTAAGAAATCCACGTCAGGTTATATATTCACCCTCGCGAATGGAGCCATATCGTGGAAAAGCTCCAAACAAGCAATCACTACATCGTCCACGATGTATGCTGAGTTTGTTGCTTGTTATGAGGCCACCGGGCAGGCATCTTGGCTTAAGAAATTTGTTCCCGGTCTTAAAGTGGTCGACAGCATCCATAAACCACTTAAGTTATACTGCGATAATCAGCCAGCAGTTATGTACTCTCACAACAACAAGTCGAGTGGTGCTGCCAAACACATCGACATTAAGTACTATGTTGTGAAAGAGAAAATCCAGGATCACACAATTAGTCTCGAGCATATCAGTACTAAGCAAATGCTTGCGGATCCGTTAACTAAGGGCCTTCCACCCAACGTGTTCAGTGAACACGTAGCCGGCATAGGTTTAAGGGAGACCCTGTGAAAATATCCTGGATTCTAAGGGGCCACCTGAGTGTAAGACTATTTCTATTTGTGAGATGTATCGTGGTCTTCGAGTCAAACAGTACGTAAATGGCTGTTATGATGCGTCGTGCCCTTTATGTCAGAGCAAAAAAGATATGTGTAAGATTAGTTCAGAAAATTAAGATGATAAGTTAAGGACCCGAGATCAAGGGGGAGAATGTTAGTTGTGATCTCGGGGGTGACGTGGGCAACAACCACGCCCCCCGAGTTTGACTCCCCTACGCGCCCTGATCGGGGGGCGCAACCGACCCTAGTTCGGTTCGGCCCCCTCTCACCCGCGCCATATAAATAAGAGGGGAGGGGCCGGGGTGCTAATCACGAGTTGATTAGTCACCTTATCCCTCCCCACAAAACCCTAACCGATCAATTAGAGGTACGGAGTGAGGGGAAGGTCCGTACCTGGAGACTCGACGCCGAGGTGACCTGCTTCAAGCCGCCACTGCATCACGCCACCCTGCATCAACGTACTACCTGCGTCAAGCTAACTCTTCTCCAATCATCCATTAGAGCCCAATGGCATCTAATGGATCCACTGATGGTAACACACACATCACCACTCTAAAACTTCTATCCGCTTTCATCTTAGTATTCGCAATCTAGCTGCATGTCCTTAATTGATTGTTTGTTTGATTATTAGTCTGAGTTATTAGATCAGTGTTCAATTTCCTCTAAGATTGATTGTTCAGAATAGATTAAGTGTAAGCATTACCAATTAGGAGTTCCTAGCATCGATCCTAAGTAAACTAAGATTCAACATTTTTCTGAATCGCCATGGCTAAATTCAACTCCAGCACAATCAGACAGGATAATTTGTCCATTTGCAATGCAACAGGGGCACCAAAGTTTTATTGGAGATAGGTCTAAGGTCTCTACAAGCGTCCCTACAAAAACAGTTGTTCCTATTGGCCAACCACCTCTCACTTCAACAACTAACGATTTAGGTGTCACTTCAAAGGTATTATATGTAAATTTTTATGTTATGCTTTTACAAACATACTAATCTGTCCTTTTACCTATGTTGAGTGCCTTGAACATTGTTTTTTCCTAACTTGATGGAAAATATTGTCAGGTGCCGACTTTAGTGTCCTCTCAATCTCCACCCATTCACTCTAGCACTGTGTCAGCTCCCTCACACCCTTCTGGTTTTCCACGATCCAGAAGTGCAGCTCCATCAGGTTATTTTCTAGCTCACATAGAGTAAATATTAACATTGAGTTGTGGTGTTCATCCCCATACAATGTGTGGCATGATTGTCTTTATGATATGCTTCATTTTACATGTATCCTTCGACAATCTTCCTACACCACAGGATTTGGATCTGCTTTAAATATCGAGACTCTTGTTGCTGCAGCAGAAAGAAGAGATGCACCAATTGAGGTTTGTTTTTTCTTTACAAACATAGAAAACTTCTCTTTTTGGTCGAACACATGATATTTTCGAACGATACTAGTGCTCCTTCTCCAAAGTATTACTTAGACAGTTAGACTCCAAAAACTTGACATTATGAAGGTATTTTGCTAGACTAATCTACCCACATCATTAAGCCCAAACCAAATATTTTAAAAGCTACATAATCAAAGTTTTAAAAATTTGACCTGATCTTGGCAGAAACACTGTATATTTTTTACTGGAGGGAGTAGGATTATAGTTTGGAGGCTCTAAATGAAACTTTGGATCAGGTTTTGTGGACATTGAATGCATTTTGTTATTATTATTCAGGGTGCGATGGTTGAGGTTTTCATAAAGGAAATGTGAGACTAATTTCTTTTCTATTGTCACCTAGGCCCCTCCGTCTGAAGTTCAAGACAAAATTTTCTTCATGATCAATAATATTTCCGCATCAAATGTTGAGGCCAAGGCAAAAGAATTTCATGAAGTTCTGCTGGAGCAGTATTATCCTTGGTTTGCGCAATACATGGTAATGAAAAGGTACCCATGGTGACAATTATACTTGCTTTACTCTCATGCAATGAAGCATAATGTTAAATGACAGAGACGTATGTACATCATTGCAGGGCAAGCATCGAGCCAAATTTTCATGACTTGTACCTGAAATTCTTTGACAAGGTTAACTCAAAATCCTTGAATAAGGAAATTATGAGAGCTACATATGAGAACTGCAAGGTCATATTCACTCATACTTTTCATTCTTTCTGTTTCAATCTAAATCATCTTATAAAGTTGAAAATTTGGTTTCAATAGGTCTTATTACAGTCAGATCTTATCAAATCCAGTTCCGAAGAGCGTTCTTTGTTGAAAAATCTTGGCAGTTGGCTTGGAAAATTCACTATAGGTAGGAATCAAACATTAAGAGCAAAGGAAATTGACCCAAAGGTTTTAATAGTTGAGGTAATACTTCAATTCGAATTAGTTTCCTTTAATTTGTCATTTCTGTAACCTTGTGTCAAGCTCATGCCGCAACCTGTACTTTCTGCTGTTACGACCTTCAAATTTTTGAACTTTGACCCGACCTCCACTTTTCAGGCTTATGAAAGGGGATTAATGATTGCAGTCATTCCATTTACTTCAAAGGTGCTGCTTCTTGTATTGACTATTTTTTTGTAAATAAGCATATGTTTTTTATGCTTGTAACTGTGATTTTTTTTTTCAGATTCTTGAACCTTGCCTTTCAAGCATAGCATATCGTCCACCAAATCCCTGGACAATGGGTATTCTTAGTCTACTTGTTGAGATATACAATTTACCAAATCTCAAGATGAACCTGAAATTCGACATTGAGGTTCTTTCCCTATTCCATTTTGTGATACGTATACATACATACATATATATATATATATATATATATATATATATATATATATATATATATATATATATATATATATATATATATATATATATGTGTGTGTGTGTGTGTGTGTGTGTGATATATCTGTGTGTGTATTTCCAAATCATATCTAATTGAGATTTTTGTCGTTGCAGGTCTTGTTTAAAAATCTCAGTGTGGACATGAATGATGTAAAACCATCTTCTCTTCTTAAAGACCGAACTCGCCAAGTTGTGGGAAATCCAGATTTTTCAAATAAAGATGTTGGTGCGTCTCAAACACCAGCAGTAGCAGAGGTCTCCTCTAGTATTGCTCCTTCCATGAACCACATGGAACTGCAACATGACATCAATTGCACTTCTCGAGTTACAAGCCTTCCTAACATGCTTAGCCAGGGACGGCAACAACTCCAGCGAGCGCCAACATTGTGAACTTGCGGCTGCTAGAGAAATGCGCGCACTAGCGATGGCGACCCTCCTGCTCCAGCTCCTCGCCTGACCCCCTCCTTCTACAGACGACCCGGCGCCTCCGCGGCGCCATGGACGGAGACGGCGACCGCCCGGCGGTTGACACCAGCAGCTGCTGCCTCGCAAAGGGGGAAATATCCCCACAAAAGACGACCCGGCGCCTCTGTGACGCCATGGACGGAGACGGCGACCGCCCGGTGGTCGACACCAGCAATTGGAGCTTTGCAAAAGGGAAAATATTCCAACAAAAGGTGCTCCACATACTCTCCTCTTCGGTCCACCATCCCTCCTCTTCCATAGAAGGTGCATTCTTCCTCCTAGCCGTCTTCCGGCGCTTCACGTTCCGGCTTACGGAGGAGTCCGTTGGTTGGGCCCTCCACGCCGCCCTTGGCGGGACCCCGGGGGGCTTCCATGTCACCATGGCCCGGGACCGCCACTTTCGATTTGCGGTGGCATCACGCCAAGTAGGAAAGTTGGTACGCTCCCTTACTAGGGTTACCACACCGCACTTTGACGTCTACTTCTTCCCTTGGTACGACGGTGGCCCAAACTGGATAAGAGACCTGCGGAACTGGCATCTCGAAGAAGAAAGGTCCTGGTCGACCGTCCCCATCAAGCGGAAGCAAGTCTCGTTTGCCAACCCTATCAAACAAACACGGCCTTCAATCCCGAACTTTGCCCCGCACAAGATGAATCCCCCCATTTTCAAACACCCACCGCACCGACAATCCGTCAGAGTCGGCCGGATAGATTGCCCGATTAGGCCTACGGCCAACCATAACGCCATCCCGATCACCAAAGTCTTCCGCAACATCACCCGTAAGCTCCACACTGCCCCTCTAGGGAGGACTCCTTCGCCGGCGTCGGCCGCCCGTCGTACGGCGACTAGCCGCGCCGCGCCGTCCATCCTGGGAAAGGGCCCAAAATTTCAAATTCCAGTCCGACATACGGCCCACCAATCAGCCACCTGGCCTCCAACCTTAGAACCGCAAGGAAGGGGCCCATATGTCAGTCGCATTACTCGCACAGGCTCGAAACAAGACCAGCATACAGAAAGCTGCCGCAACTATTATCGCCCACAAAAGATCAACCCAAACCGACTGCCCTCCCTGCAAACCCACCACCCTGCATTTACTCCCAAAGTGGACTTTCGACACCCGGGCCACATTCAAACTGAGCCGCCGAAGGAATTAAATCCAACACTCGAGTGTCTGCCCACTAGCAACGACGGGACATGCTATGACTACAGGGGAAAACATACTAAACCCCACCGCACCAAAGACACCTACAACCTACGCAATCTAGTCCCACACTGCTGCTGCAAGCGCTGCTTCAGTCTTAACCATCGCACCCATAATTGTCGCGCAACTGCACGATGCCTACGCTGCCTTCAAACTGGTCACAGAGCCGCCGTCTGCTCTTCCCCCATCAGACACTGCCTTGCTTGGGTACCCAAAATCGCACCAGGACCGAGGAGCTCCACTACAAAATCCCGGGCATTCCGCCGCGTGGAATCCCAAAAGACTTCCTGCCCCGCACGAACGGTTCGAATAAAGCCCCTGCAGCTCCACAAGGACGACCTTCCTGCTCCACCACACGTGTGCACAGGGGACCCAACCCAACACACACAAACCCCCCATCAGCCTCCACCATATATAGCTCCCACCAGGAACATCTCGCCTTCACTCACCACGCCCCAACAGAACACACTACAACTCACCACATCCTACACACCCTCGCACTCCATGGCCAACTTTCCAGTCGACTCCGAAAGGTTCCTCCCCCATGGCCACCACTTCATCAACGAAGGCGGCGACGAGAGAATCCCACGCACCAACGTCCACTTCAGCACCACCGCTGTCCGAAGCCATGAGGGCTTTGTCATTGCGGAAGACCGAGAAGGCCTCATCCCCCACGACCAGTATAACTGGTTTCGAGTCCGCATTGCCCAAACCCTCGAAGAAGACTTTGGTCTGAGGGTCATCTCATCCTGCATCACCCCTCTGGGGATTGGCCTATTCAGGCTTGAATCCGGCTATCACCGAGACATAGTGCTCCGTGACGAGCCCTTCTTCGTGGAGAACCACCTCATCGCCTTCTCCCGCCACGACCACGGCATTAACAGGCGCCAAGCCAACTACTCACATAACGGCTGGATCATGATTCTAGGGTTCCCCCTAGATTATCAAGACGTTCAACACATCGACGCCGCGGTGGCCACCTTCGGCTACCTCGTCTCTTGGCACAACATGCCTGATCAGCACGGCTACGTGCTATGCCGGTGTCTCTACAATGGCGCCAACAACGTTCCCCGCAGCATCGTCATCCGACACTGCGATGCGAACGGCCAAGGCTTCTCTTGGTCTTGCCCGGTCATCGTCCTCAATGGGGCTTTCATTCTCCCCAACATCCCCCCGGGAGAAGATGACATACCCCCAGGGGGGAACCCCCATCCCTTCCCCCAGCCACCACCAAACAACGACAACGTCGGCGGTTTCAACCTCCCCATCCTCCCCCCTCCCCCGAACCCCGACCCGGCTTGGGACGCGGCGGCGGCGGAGATGCAGCATAACCAGGAGAACCACGTTGCCTGGGGAGCCTGGCCTGCCCCGCCGTAGGACCTTCTTGACCCGAGCGCTGTCTCTAACCTTGATGGAGACGCAAGCTCAGCCTCCTCCAATGCCAACATCATCCAGCAGCACACCAACTACAACAACACCAATGGCCACCCGCTACAGTTCCTGCAGGGGGACCCCTCAATACAGCCGGACTGGCTGAGACCCTTCGATTCGGCCTCCTTTCGTCGACTACTGGCTGCAGCCTTTCCTGCAGCACAAAACCCCTGGTGGGGGCCCCACATCCAGGGACCTACTCCAGGATTGCCTGTCCAGGATCAAGCGGAATCCTCCGCCATGGGTGCGCGCAGAGGCCAAACGCCAACAGCAAGGTTCAGAACGCAGGCCCCTACCCAAGCCCCGCCGGTGACTTCTTCTCCGAGGCGCCCAACAAATTGCTTTGGGAGAGTCTATCGCCGCCGTACCCGCTCCGAACCAAGTGGCCCAGCCGTCGAGGAGCCCGAACTCAGCAACCCTCAGCAGCAGCCCATCCAGCCCACACAGGTACCTGCCGCCATCAACAACTCCTCCCACAATACAGTATACATTCCCTCCAAAAAAACAGTGCGCAGACAGGCACCGGTTTCGCAGGACCAAGTGAGACGCAGCCCTCGTATCTCCGCAGCGCGGGAAGGGAGGCGTATGCCAACCAGACTCTCCAGGGAGATGATCGGCGCCTCGCATTCTGCCCCAGCGGCCACGCCACCAACAAATCCAAGGGGTAAAACAAAGCGCAAACTGTTCCTAGGCCCAACTAAATTTCCAACCGTTCAAGACATTACAACCGCTACTGCACCCATCCCTCACATTCCTCTTTCGGAACTGCAGGCACAAGCGCTCCGCTGCGGCGTTCACGCGACGATGGTGATCGCCGCTTTTAGGACGCCAGAGGGATCAGCGGGCGAGACGTCGACATTTGATCAATGAGTCCCCGCAGCTTTTGCATCCTGTGGCAATCGACAGTTATTGCCACCTTCAAAAACCACTTAAACCATCTAGCTCATGTAGTAGTAAGAACAACTACCGTAAACATTGCAGCGCGGCTGCATTTTGTACTACCGTTAACCATATGCATTCCTACCCTTTCTACTTTGCGCCTGCACATGACTTGTCTCACCCTCAGATTACGTCTGAGGCAACGCCTAAGCCACTCATTACATCCCAATGCATAATACAACATCACAGATATGGTCGTTCCTAAACTGGAACATTCGGGGCCTTAACGACCCAACCAAACAACAAGCAGTTAGAGCCAAAATAGAAGAAACAAATTGCATCATCTACTGCCTCCAAGAGACTAAATTAGACTCAATACCCCGCTCAATAATCAAAAAAATAGCACCTAAGCGCTTTGACCAATACACCTTCACGCCCTCACAAGGAGCCTCGGGTGGAATCCTAGTGGGATGGAACGGCAGCCTCCTACAGGGGATTGTGGAACAAACAATGCCTTTCGCAATCACCATCAACTTCACATCAAACACAAATGGCAAACAATGGACGCTCTCTACAGTATACGGCCCGTGCACAGGCCAACCAAGACTAGACTTCATGAATTGGTTTACCTCCCTAAACATCACCGATGTTCAGGACTGGCTCATTATCGGGGATTTCAATCACTACCGATCAATAGATAACAGAAATAGACCAGGGGGAAACCATACGGACATGCAAACTTTCAATGCAGCCATAAACCAGCTAGGGCTTGTAGAAATCCCCCTTAAAGACAGGAAATACACCTGGAGCAACATGCAGACCTCCCCACTGCTACAACAACTGGACTGGTGCTTCACCTCGCCTCACTGGACACTGTCTTTCCCTACCACACTACTGATACCTCTAGCCAAAACAACATCAGACCACATCCCCTGCATGGTACAACTGAGTACTGTTATCCCGAAGCCCCAACAATTCAGAATTGAGAACTACTGGTTCGACATACCAGGCTTCAGAGACCTAGTAACCAATATATGGAATGGGGCACCAACACAAGGACTGGATGCTGCGAGATCCCTCTCAAAGAAATTCAAAATTCTCAGAGCTGCAATCAAAAGATGGAGCAAGGCATTGGGCTCACTATCCAAGAAACTGAAAATATCAAACGAATCCATTCTCATCATAGACCATTTGGAAGAAAAGAGGCCCCTTAGCCACCTAGAATCCACTTTCAGAGCCCTCATCAAGCAACACACTCAATCCCTACTGAAACACCAACAAGAATATTGGAAACAGCGATACACGGAGAGGTGGACAAAACTGGGGGATGAACCAACTAAATTCTTCATCGCTGCAGCTACCACCAGATACAGAAGAAACCTGATCACAAGCCTCACAGATGCATCGGGAAGGACAGTAACGAACCATGCAGCCAAAGCCGCAATACTATGGGATGATTTCAAAACCAGAATAGGATGCACAATTGCTACAGCGTTATGGGAAGGACTGCAAAACATAATCACACCACATCCAAACCTCCAATCCCTCATAGAGCCCATATCGACCGAGGAGATCGACAACATAGTTAAACATATGCCACCCGACAAAGCGCCGGGCCCAGACGGGTTCAACAACAGATTCTATAAAAAATTCTGGGACATCATCAAAAACGATATATACAACCTCTGCAACGCATTCTTCAACAACGGATGCAGCCTACAACCTATCAACAGCTCCATTATCACACTCATCCCAAAGAAACCAACCCCGGAAACCTCGGCCGACTATAGACCAATTTCCCTACTTAACTCAAGCATCAAAATCATAAGCAAAATCATGGGAGAAAGGATACAGACCATCCTCAAAGATATCCTACACGTCAACCAATACGGCTTCATCAGAACGAGAACAATCCAAGACTGCATTGCATGGAACTATGAGTTTATACATCAAAGCAAGAGATCAGGGAGGCCCTTAGTGATGCTGAAACTAGACTTTGAAAAAGCCTTTGACATAATAGAACATGATGCCATCCTCACGGCCTTAACCAACAAAGGGTTCCCACAGCAATGGGTCAACTGGACAAGCAACATACTATCTACAAACACTTCAGCAATCTTACTCAATGGAGTACCAGGTAAATTCTTCCACTGCAAAAGGGGGGTCCGACAAGGATGCCCACTCTCGCCAGCTCTCTTCGCAATCGCAGCAGACCTACTCCAACACCTCACAAACCACGCCAAACAAAGAGGCTTACTGATACCCCCACTACCACACCTATCCAATCACGACTTCCCGATAGTCCAGTATGCCGATGACACAATCATCACAATACAAGCGTCCCAGCAACAAATATTCTTCCTAAAAACCTTACTCTCAGCCTTCACAGCCGCAACAGGCCTCAAGATTAACCTAGAAAAAACATTCCTAATCCCAATCAACCTTACCCCAGATCAAGCAACCACCATGTCGGCCACCTTTGGGTGCCAACTAGGCACACTACCCTTCACCTACCTGGGAATACCTCTAGGAAACACAAAACCAAAGAGCACTGACTTCCTACCACTTACCACTAGAATTGAGCGTACACTCAACACCACATCCACTTACCTGTCCATGGCAGGAAGGTGCACAATTGTAGACTCCCTACTATCATCAATGCCAATATACACAATGTGCACTATCAAACTACATACCAAAACAATCCAGCAAATAGACAAGTACAGAAAAACCTGCCTATGGAGAGGCTCGGACATCATGGCCAAGGGGAAACCCTTGGTGAAATGGGAAGACACCACAACACCAAAGAAAAAGGGCGGAATTGGACTCAAAAACCTACACCTCATGAATCAGGCCTTCATACAAAAATTCCTCTACAAACTCTACAACAAAAAGGACACGCCTTGGGTGCACCTCATCCTCGACTCATATTGCGCAGATGGCACCCCACCCCATCATATAACAAACAGGGGTTCCTTCTGGTTCAAGGACATCATGAGCCAGTGGGGAAGCTTCAAACAACAAACCAAGGTAAACGTCGGAAAGGGAGACACGGTTTCCATGTGGCACGACAAGTGGTATACAACGGAACTATTTTTGTCTTTCCCCAACCTCAATACACACGCAAGACACCAAAATGTGTCCATAGCCCAATACATTACAACAACGGACATACATGCCAACTTCCACACCCCAATTTCGACACAGGCCCTACAGGAACTAAACCTTCTCACCAACATCATCCAAGGCTTACAAGACACCAATGACACATGGTCATACAAGAATAACATCAAAGGCTTCTCATCCAGTTACATCTACAACAACAACTTCAGCTTTAACACAACACCGCCTCCACCATTGAACTGGATCTGGAAGACGAAGCTCACAAAGAAGCTCAAAATATTCTGCTGGCTCATGTTCTTGGACCGCCTGAACTCCAGAAATCTACTCAAAAGAAAGAACTTCAGCATCGAAAATGACGACTACTCCTGTGTCCTATGCACAGCGGCTCCAGAGGAACTGACATATCACCTATTCTTCCAATGTGAATTCAGCACCGCATGCTGGGCAGCCATACAAATCAACTGGAACCACAGTGTACCATTCTTCACAATGATTCAAGAAGCAAAAAGAAACTGGACCGGTCCACCGTTCATGGAAATATTCATCACGGCAAGCTGGGAAATTTGGAAACAACGAAACGAATTCATCTTCAGAAGCAACGCTCCATCACTCTCATCCTGGAAGCATAACTTCCATACAACTATGTCACTTCAATGTAATAGATTCCCAACCCCCATCAAAACTTGTACTCAGCTGTGGCTATCGGCCATAAACCAAATCATTCCCACCTCGGGAATATGATTTGGTTTATGTTGATATCCTCACCTGCCTGCATTGCAACCCTCGGATTGCAAACTATATATTAATATAACACAGTCGGGGCATCCCCTACTGTTTGCCTTCAAAAAAAAAACATGCTTAGCCAGGTTGGTTCGCTGCACTCAAAATCAATTAAGATTTCTGGATCTTGGTATTTTTCTGTACTATTTCATTTAAAATACATCTGTTTTGCAGTATGCAGCACCTATTCGTCTACCCTCAGACAGCATGGTAGAAGATGATAAGGCTGCTATAATCATGCCTGAACAGGTTACCTCTCACAGCCTAACCCAGGTTGCACCACCTCAAGCACCATCACCCTCCCCGTTTTCTGCGAGTCAGGTCTGCTCTTGTTACTTTTCCTGGTTTTACTCTTCTAACTTATACTTTTTTTGTGTGTACTTAAGACTTATTTCCTTCAATGAACTGTTTGCAGCTTATGGCAGCAATTCCACGTGCTGATATATATTTCAGAATCAATGAAAAGCTTAATGCTCTTGGCCCACAGTTGCAGTATAGCAAGTACGTTATTCTGAAATAAGCTTAGCTTACACTATATTTTTTTACTGAACTGAAATACTCTTAATCTTAATAGAATCATGGACGTGGCTTTGGATAAGACTATTAAGGAAATTATAGGTCCTGTCATTCAAAGAAGTGTTACAATAGCTAGCCGAACTACCAAGGAACTTATTCTAAAGGTGACACCTATTCTTTCACGAGATGTCGATCTGTGTTAGATATTTTTTAATGTGGTGGTTCAGTATATGAAATGTTGGTATATGTGTTTTACTGTAGGATTATGCGGTGGAATCTGATGATGGTGCCATCTCTCGCTGTGCACATTTGATGGTTGGTACATTAGCTGGAAGTTTAGCCCATGTTACTTCCAAAGTATTTCTTCTGAAAGCTTCTTAGGTTTACTTCACAGGTTTAGTTACATTTTCTACATCATGAACAGTTCATTTAGGTTCCCTCACATACATAAAAAACTATTTATTGTTTCGTCTTCTGTTGCAGGATCCTCTTCGTGTTGCTTTGTTATCTCAACTTCGAAGCCTCGTTCAGAACCTGATTAGTAACAGTGAAACCACTGAGCAAATTATTCATCTTCTAACTAATGATAATCTGGATCTTGGTTGTGCTCTAATAGAGACCGTGGCGACACGCAAGGTAGCTCTTCCGAAGCATATGCGTTTTTAGGGCTCGTTATACTTTTGATACCTGTTCTACTTGCATGATGCCAATTAATGTGTTGGCAAAAACTATTGATTAAGATATTTGCGTGGTGCCTCACACAGCCATTAATGTTCTTGCAGGCTGTTGAGATGATTGATGGAGACATCAAACAGCATTTTTCGCAACTAAGGAGACAAAAAGAGCTACATGGATCTGCATATTATGATGTTTTTCCTTACACTCAAGGTCTTACGCGTGTCCCTGACGCACTTCGCCCCAAGCCTTCTGGTAACTTGTCTGCTGCCCAACGTCGAGTATACAAGGTGAAGAAGCAGATCATGACCTTTTTCATTATTCAGCTTGTTTCTGTTCTAAGCATCTGCATCTTGTTTTGGTGTCGATTTCAGGACTTCATTACCGTATGGCATGGCCAGAGCAGTCAAAATGCTGGCGCTGCAACTTCTGGTGCATCCATGGCTGTTACCTTAACTGATTCCAACATAGCTGCAGTTTACGGTCCAATTTTGGCTCCATCAACCTCCACGAGTTTTTCAACTCTTCAATTTCCCCAGTTCACATCTGCTAGTCAGTCAAAAGAGCCAATCCCTGTCAAGACAGATCCTGGTGCTACACAAGTTTCAAGGTACAAGTACTTGGACATTCACTACAGGAATATCGAAGAGTTACATCGGCCAGTTTAAGTTACGTCGGCTAGCCGACGTAAGTTAAATAACTTACGTCGGCACCATGGAACCGACATAAGTAAGTTAACTTACGTCGGTTGCCGACGTAAGTAATGAGACCGACAACTTTTAACACTAACTTACGTCGGCTAGAGCAACAGGCCGACGTAAATAAAAGAGCCGACGTAACTTAGTGTTAACTTACGTCGGCCAATAGGGTGGCCGTCGTAAGTTATGTCCACCGACGTAAGTTGAGTATTTAGCCGACGTAAGTTATGTATTTTAACCTAGCCTGCGTGCCCTTCTCTTTTCTTCCTTACCGGCCACTTTCTCTTCTCTTCCCCGCCTCCTGCGCACGACGCCCCCACCGCGCCCCGGCCCCGCCGCCGCCGCCCCCGCTCCCGCTCCCGCTCCCGCCGACCCGCGGCGCCCACGCCGCCGCCGGCCTCACCGCGCCCCGGCCCCACCGCCCCCGCTCCCGCTCCCGCCGACCTGAGGCACCCACACCGCCGCCGGCCTCGCCGCGCCCCGGCCCCGCCGCCCCCGCTCCCGCTCCCGCTCCGGCTGACCCGCGGTGCCCACACCGCCGCCGGCCTCGCCGCGCCCCCGTCTCCCCCGGCCCCCTGCGCCGCCCCCGGCCCCCTGCGCCGCCCCCGTCCCTCACCGCCCTCGGCCTCCCCCGGCCCCGCCGCGCCGCCCTGCCTTCGGCCCACCGCCCCCGGACCTCACCGCTGCCCCCAGACCTCGCCGCCGCCGGCCCCGCCCCTGCGCCCCCACCGCCGGCTCATCCGCCGATCCTCGTTGCAAGTATTTCCTCGCCTCTCCCCTTGCTCTCATTGTTTTGAATTATTGCACATGCATTTGCTTGAAATTTTGCCTGAATTGTGGATTGCACATGCATTTGCAAGTGTTTACTCTTAATAGAAAATTGTGAATTGCTATGCTTATGTTAGAAATTGATTAGAAATTATATAGATACACAAATAATGTTTACTATGCTTATGTTAGAATTAAATCGATAAATTGATGAATTACAATTGATGATTTTTTATGCTTATTTGTTATGCTTAGAATTATGGTTAGAATTGAATTGCTTATGTTTAGGTTTAATTTAATTGAATTCAATTGCTTATGTTAGAATTGAGTTGATAAATTGATTAATTACAATGGATAATTGTTATGTTTAGGTTTATTTGAATTGCTTAGTTTTTTGAATTATGGTTACAATTTTAACTTTGATTGCTTGAGTGTTTAAGAACTATATATACAAAAATGGGCTTCGGACCGGCTTGACAAGGCCCGACAAGGCCCATTTAGTGGTAAGATAAAGTATGCGTGTAGACGGGCACGAAGGCGAACGACGACGGTGAGGATGGCAAGCACCTGCGCGTGGATGGCGTACCCCGACGAAGTGGTTTCATCTCCAATCTATTTACAGCAGCTAACCCTAAAGCCGTCATGGAATTGTCATCTAATACCAACTTTCCTCTCAGTCTTTCTCTAGTTCTTTCCTCTCTCTTAAATGACCTCAAAATGAAAATGAGCAACGTAACCTATAGCAATGTGTTACCCGTTTCGGATCGGCACGTCTCACATGCCATTGGCATGTGAGACGTGCAGGTTCGGAATTGTCCCTTTTTGGACAACCTCGGAGTGACCGAGGGGGCGTGGCTTGTGACGAGACGCGGGTCCGGATTTGGACGAGATTTCGGTGGCGTAACCCTGTTGTTCTCTGCTGCACCATTTTTGGGCGTGCAGTGGAGAACAGCGGGGTTATGCTGCCGAAATTTCGTTCGAATCCAGATCACGCGTCTCGTCATGAGCACGCTCCGCTTGGTCACTCTTGGGTGGGTTTAGGATCTATCTGCCTAGGTTGTAGGGCCGTGACACGTAACATAACAATACATTAACGACAATTTCTTTCGCGTTAAACTGCAGAGTCAAACATGGGCGAAGACCGTAGTTGGATGTACACTGGTTGGAAGAGCAGAACTGGTGGTCACTCAGATGAGTGGTACGCCAAGACAGAAGCTTTTGTGGAACGAGCTTTTTCGTTGTCAAATAGCGATAAGGCGCGGTGCCCATGTACGAAATGCCGAAACGGAACGTTTTTGGACAAAGTGGAACTTACGTTGCACTTGTGTCGAAACGGTTACGTGTCACATTATGAGTTGTGGAACTTCCACGGCGAGACAGCTTCTCAAGCTGTACAAGAAGTGGAAGCTGACAATGATGATGCTCAAGAGGTTGATATGATGGATGAGATGCTGGAAGCTATACGACCAGAGCTTACAGAAGATACTCAAACAGCAGAGGTTAAAGAGTTCTTCAAACGTCTCAAAGATTCAGAAGAGGCTCTGCATGAACACACTAAAATGTCAATCCTCAATTTTGTGACTAGACTTATGGAAATTAAGTCTAAGTTCTTATTTTCTAACAATTGTTACAACATGCTCATCGATTTGTTCAAAGATGCTCTTCCACAACCCAACAAAGTGCCTAAGGATATGTACAACTCGAAGAAAATTCTTTCTGGTCTCGGGATGAAGCACGAAAAGATTGATGTGTGTCCGGACAACTGCATGCTTTTCTGGAGAGAGCATGCCAATGAGAACAAATGTTTGAAATGTGGTCAACCGAGGTTTGTTGAAGTTGTTAATAACGATGGTAATACAGTGACGACGGAAGTCGCACGTAAGCAGCTTCGTTACTTACCTGTGACACCGAGGTTGAAGCGGTTGTTCCTTTCAAAAAAAACGGCCAGACACATGAGATGGCACAAAGAAGGTGAGCGTGAGAACAATGGAGTCATGACGCACCCGTCCGATGGTGAGGCATGGAAGGCTCTGGACCGGTTCGACCCAGAATTCGCTCGTGAAGCGAGAAATGTTCGCATCGGGTTGGCGACAGATGGGTTCACACCGTTCAGCACAAACGCCGCACCATACTCCTGTTGGCCCGTCTTTGTCATTCCGTACAATCTTCCGCCGACCTTTTGCATGAAGAATGAGTTTATGTTTCTTAGCCTCATTGTACCTGGGCCAGGTCATCCTGGGTCACGTCTCAACGTGATGTTGAAACCGTTGATCGAAGAGTTGAAAATGTTGTGGACAGGAGTCGAAGCGTACGACTGTTACAAGAAACAGAAATTCAACCTCCGAGTTGCTTATTTGTGGTCCGTTCATGATTTTCCGGCATACGGCATGTTTTCTGGATGGAGCACTCATGGTCGGTTGACGTGTCCGATATGTGCCTCGGACACCGATTGCTTTCGACTTACCCATGGAGGCAAGATATCTTACTTCGATTGTCATAGACGTTGGCTACCTCCGAATCACTTGTTTAGACAACAGAGGAATGTCTTCAGAAAGAACACCGTTGTCACTAAAGGACCACCGAAACGTCTTGACGGGTCAGAAATATCTGATATGTTGGACAAATTGGTGCCAGATGAAGGTCGTCCTGGATATTTCGAAGGTTACGGAGACAAACACAATTGGACTCACATATGTGGACTTTGGGAGTTACCGTATGTGAAGTCGTTGATTCTAAGGCACAACATTGATGTTATGCATCAAGAGCGTAACATGGCCGAATGTATCATAAGCACATGCATGGACATGACGGGCAAAACAAAAGACAATTTAAAGGCTCGAAAGGATCTTGCCGAGCTTTGTAACCGTCAAACTCTTGAGCTCTCCGAAAATGGTGGTAAACCACACGCTCCTTTCTGTCTTCGACCTAAAGAGAAAAAAGAAGTTCTCGAATGGTTGCAAAGGTTGAAATTCCCAGATGGTTACGCAGCTAGTCTGAGACGAGCCGTGAATGTGAAAACGGGAAAGCTCATTGGGTTGAAGAGTCATGATTATCACATAATCATGGAAAGACTTCTGTCTGTTATGTTTCGAGGCTATTTTGACGATGCAGTGTGGAAGGTGTTAGTCGAGCTTAGCCACTTCTATAGGCAACTCTGTGCTAAAGAAATCACGCCAGAGATGATGACTAAATTGGAAAAGGAGGTTCCGGTACTTTTGTGTAAGATGGAAAAAAAATTTCCTCCGGGATTTTTCAATCCAATGCAACATCTCTTAATTCATCTTCCATTTGAAGCGAAAGTGGGCGGTCCCGTGCAATATAGGTGGATGTATCATATTGAAAGATCACTTAGATATCTGAAACCAATGGTTGGTAACAGGGCAAGGGTTGAAGGTTGCATCGCCGAAGCTTTTACTCTTAAGGAAGTAGGATACTTCTCAAGTGTTTACTTTGCAGAGGAAAACAATGTTAATACTTCGGTAATGCGATACAATATAGATGAGCAACCTCCTTGTAGCGATCTCTCCATTTTTGCAACAAGAGGCACTACTGTTGGTAGTTACACTTCGTATGATGTTAGCGAAAAAGAAAGGCGTGCTGCATTCTTCTACATGTACGCTAATATGGAAGAAATGAATGAATATTTCAAGTAAGTGTTTCTCCTACACTTATGCTTTTCACCATCTTTTCCGACACATGTATTCTAAAAGGTTCTCTTTGTCGTGTAGTATGTTCGACAAGCAAAATTGGAGACATAGACATCAACCCACGAGCAAGCAAATAGAACATATTCGACGGGAAGGAATAAACGGGGGATCTAATTTTCTCTCCTGGTTTCGAGATCATGTAACGTTTTCTCGATAACTAATCAATGTTAACAATGTTTTCTTATAACTTAAGAATGCTTACGTTTTCTAATAATTCCATATCTTGGACAGTGCCAAAAAGATGCCAACGTCCATGAAGATTTGCGACAACTATCCCGTGGAGTGGTTAATGTTAGAAGCTATGGTCGATATGACGTCAACGGCTATCGATTCCGTACAACTCAATTTGAATCTCTTCGTCCTCTCGCGGCAACATGTAATACCGGAGTTGTGATGAGGGCAATCGATTCGCAAGATCATGAAACGCAGTACTACGGGATTATTAAAAAAATCCTTGAATTCACTTTTGTCGCAAACAAGCCAATTCGAGCGGTATTCTTTGACTGCGAATGGTTTGATTCCATTCGTGGAATTCGAGTAAACGAATTTGGCATGGTCGAAGTAAAACACAAGGAACGGTTGAAAGGATTCGATTCATTAGTTCTTGCACACCAAGTAGAGCAAGTGTACTATCTACCTTATCCATGCAATAAATTCAAAGCTTGGTGGGTGGTACATAAGGTGAATCCTCGTGAGCGGTTATACGCTCCAGGAGATGATGATTATCACGACGAAGCTGAGGTTGATTGTGTCTACCAAGAGGAAGAGTTGCCAGACTCCTTCTCAGTCGAGCCCGATGTAGGACTCGATAACTTAGTTGGAGACGCTCAAGATATCGAGGCTGGCACGGAAGCGGAAACAGAATCAGAATCAGAATCTGAAGATATCGATGACATAGTCGAATCTGCTGATTTGCGCAAACGAAAACGATATGCGCAACAAGAAGATCGATGGGCTGGTTTAAGGAGTAGGGTGCATGATCGTGATGTTGATGAATTTTGAAGTAACGTTTTATTCACTAATTTAACATTAATTTTGTATATTATCTTTGTATATTAATCATTTATTCCTTGCAATAGGATGTCGTCAAAGGGGAAGGGGAAGGGGAAGCCAGTGAGAGGGTTTGAGCCGCCAGCAGACCCTTGCTCAGGGAGCTCGTTCCGTTCTAGTTGACGTGAGCTCTTTCTGGCACACGCTCCACCCTCAGCTGTCGTGTGCTTTCAGCAGACAGAGGTAAACTTTAGTTACTATAAAGTTATTTTTGAAATTGCAATTGTTATTAATTATTAATAAAGTCATTCCTTTTGTGTAGTCTGATTCAGAGACTTCTGAGTCTGAGTCAGAGTCTGAGGCTAGGGGGCCGCTACAGGAGCCCGACTCAGAGGCTAGGGGGCCCTCTAGCGCTAGCCTCCCTTCGGAGCCGGCTAGCGCTAGCCTCCCTGGGCAGCCCTCTACCACTAGCCTTCCTGGAGGCTCCGGGGGGTCCGCAGAGCCTTCAGGGTCACAGGACGCGGCAGCGTCGCAGCAGAGGCGACGGACGAGGAGGACCCACTTTGCGGCTCCTCCTCCGGTTACTACTCAGCGGACCACGATCCGTCCCGTTGGAGACAGGTATAAAAACTGTATATAGTATACTAAATATTAGATGTTGTTTTTCTTTACTTAATGATTTAATATATTTTGTAGATGTTGGTACGACTTCTCGTTCACGGGGGCCGAGAAGCACCACAGGCAGGTTAACAGTGTCCTCGGTGCTATCGTCAAGTTGCACTACCCCGGTGTAATTGTCGGTTTTCCTGCCCTGTCGTGGGATGACTACGCTCGGGTCTCTCACCCGGTGCACGGCACGGTTCAGGGAGCCGTGTGGCATGATTTTATGGTAAGTTTAACTGTTTCGTTTTTTCAACTCCTTTGAATTCTTAATTGCATATCACTTAAATATTTGTTTGCTTAAAGTTGAGGTACCAAGTAGAGGAGCCGGGCATGGAGGACCACGTGAGACGCGTGTTCCATTACAACGCTCGGAAGCTCACGACGGCGGCGTTGTCATACGCCCGGATTCAGGCCGTCAACGCTTACTACAAGCGGCACCCCCGGGAGCAGGAGCAGCAAAGGGGTGTCTTTAGGAAGGACTCGGACTCCTACTTGACAGAGGAGCAGTACGCGGAGGTAAGTTTTTAATATTGTTAAATATTTACAATATCTACGTATGTTAACCGCGTTGATGAAAATGAAATATGTGCAGGTTAGTATTTCCTGGTTACAGGGTAACATCGAGGCGTACTTAGCTCTCTGTCGGTACTGGGCTAGCGATGCTTTTATCAACAAGTCCACGAAGGCTAGACAGTGCCGCATGGGGTCCGAGGGCAAGCACAACTATGGCGGTGACGGCTACTTGCGTTTGGCTAAACGCATGGTAAGTACCTTTTTATTTTATTTATGTGTTCTTAATATATTATTTATCTCACTAACACGGATGTACAGGAGCGAGAGCTGGGTCATGAGCCGACCCCGACCCAGGTTTGGAAGAGAGGTCACAAGGGAAGTGACCCTTCTCAGCCAGGGCAGTGTAGTCAGGTCGCAGCCGACCGACTGGTAAGTTTTCGAAATTCATCAATTTTATTATAACTAATACTATTATTGACATACTTACAAGATTTATTTGTTTTGTAGACAAAGTACGCGCAGGAGGTCGCGAAGATACACGGTGCGGATTACGATTGGGAAAGCGCGCCGATCGACCCCCAAGCCGCGTACGCAAGCGGAGGCGGGAAGGCCCACGGACGGTGAGTTCTTCGTGTGTTTCATTTCTTTTTCAATTAATCTTCTTCTACTTAGTGTTTTCATTCTTTTGCAGGTTTGCCATTTTCGATGGAGTTGTCGACTCGAGGTCGACGCGACCTTTGAGAGGCGCTTCATCGTCGCAGGCTTCGACCGCTGGGACCAGTGGTCGTCTCTCGCAGACGCAGCTGGAGCTCCAGGCCATGAGGGAGTCGCTGACGCAAACTCAGGCAGAGCTGGAGCGGACGAGAGCGGAGGCAAGGGAGGAGCAGCAGAGGACGGCCTTAATGATGGCCCAGATGCAAGCAACGGTGGCGGTAAGTAATTTAAAGTACCGTAGTTAAATTTCACAACACTTAATAACATATATCTGCTAATATCTTGCAATGGCAGGCTCTTGCTCGACAAAGCGGTCAGGACATCCAGATTCCTACGCTTCCGCCGCAGCAGACACCGGAGCAGGTAATATTGTCTATACCTAGGAGTTTGATTCCCTTTTCATTATGTTAAAAAGTTATTTGCATCACATTTAATCCTAATTATGATTCTTTTGCAGGGTTCCGGAACGCGTCGAGATCCCGGAGGCAGTGGAGGGGGTAGCGTGTAGACACTGGAGCAGGTGAGAAACTCTCTTTAAGTGTATCTAATCAAGCTTTAGTAGTTTTTGACCATGATAGAAATGATTAGTATATAGTGAATAAGTTGTTAGTGCTTCCATTTAACAAAAGAGCTAGTGATTATTACTGATGTTACCTTCTTATGTCGAAACTGATGTTCATTGAGTTAACAAAGGGCTAGTGCTTCCATTTAACTAGTGATATAGTACATTACTTCATTTGAAACTACATCATGCTTCCTTCTTTTGTCACTGATGTTCTTGGCCTCTTATGTTATCACTTAGTTGACATTGATGCTTACTAGTGATTATGTTTGTTTTGCAGGGATCCGGAACGCGCTGGGAAGATCCTGGAGGTAATGGAGGGGCTAGCGTGTAGCCCGGTGTAATTTATTTGGAAAATTGTGGTGTTTGTTGATGTTTTGAACCATGGGCGAACTTATATTGACTGTTCTGTGACTGTATATATCTGTATATATCTGTATATATTTTTTGACTGTTCTGTGACTCGCCATCGAGCGAGGTAGACAGTTTCTGTTTTTAAAAAAATTTCGAAAACTTAACTTACGTCGGCTATGAGCATGCCGACGTAAGTTTGCCCAGGTTAACTTACGTCGGTATGGCCAGACCGACGTAAGTTAAACCACTTAACTTACGTCGGTTTGCCCTGGCCGACGTAAGTTACAGCACTTAACTTACGTCGGCCTGCCCAAGCCGACGTAAGTCATCCGGCCCAGCCCAAGGCCCATCTCGAGGGTGAACTTACGTCGGCTCCTGCAGACTGACGTAATTAAGATGACTTACGTCGGTGGCCGACGTAAGTTACCTTAATTACGTCCAAAACCCTACGTCGGCTGAAAGCCGACGTAATTAAGCAAAAACCGACGTAATTAAGTTAATTACGTCGGTTTAAGCCTAACTTACGTCGGCTTTGGCCGACGTAAGTGACTGGTATTCCTGTAGTGATTGCTCCTATTACATCATACCTTTCAATGGGAGCATCTTGTTCTGAAGTATTGGATGCCAACTTCTGCAGTCTTTCAACCCCATTTAGCACAACTGACACTCCTGGCCAAGTTAATGGAACCACAAATCTGGCAGCTGTATTTCCTCCTATGGCTTCTAGTGACCTAGAGGGTGAACTAGCGACTACAGCTAAAGTTAGTGACATCTTCTAGACTTCTACTCTTATATTCACACGAAATATACTGAAGATCTAATTTTCTCGAATTTTTGAAACTCTGCTACCAGGATATAGGTGCTGCAGCACCTCTTTCACCCACGGCTACTATTAATCACACAGGATCTGCTTTTGCTGAACCCCTTGATACGGGTGATGCATTGGATAGATATCAGCAAGTTTCGCAGAAGGTTACAACATTCTTTGTATTATAAAATAATTTCATTTGAACTCAGATTTATCATAGGGAGATGACATCATCTCTATTAGGCGCAACAACAACAACAAAGCCTTTGTCCCAAGCATGTTGGGGGTAGGATAATCTCTATTAGGGTGCAAATATCTGAAGTGAACCTAGAAATGAGCTTATAACTTTTGTAACTTTCATTTGTTTTTATCCACAGATATATGGAAATAGTTTAATACTGTAAAATCACTATTCTATTTTATTTCTTTGTACTTGTTTTGGCTCTACTATTATAAGCAATTTTCATATTCTTCTTGGTCAATAATTCCATTGATCAATATCGTATTCTCTCTTCC
The DNA here is from genome assembly GCA_036927565.1 of Tuctoria greenei. Classification (NCBI taxonomy): domain Eukaryota; kingdom Viridiplantae; phylum Streptophyta; class Magnoliopsida; order Poales; family Poaceae; genus Tuctoria; species Tuctoria greenei. Next base: position 242,687,017 of record JAYESD010000002.1, read on the forward strand.
TTTCAGCTGGAAGCTTTGATTGCTAATAACGATAAAGCTGTGGAGATTCAGGTCAGCTATGTGGCTTCATATCTGAATATATCTTATCAGGATTTTTTTATCTCTTTATTTTTCTCTTTTTTGTTAGGCTAGGTATATTTTAAATAGATTACTCTCTCCTCTCTCTCTCTCTCTGAGAAAGTGCATTTGAACTGGACTATTTGTTGTGTTTAGTCTGTCATCGCGGAAATTCCTGATATCTTGCTCAGATGTGTCAGTCGGGATGAAGCTGCATTAGCGGTAGCTCAGAAGGTTCATACTTCTGCTACGAGTTTAACTTTGTTTCCATTATTCTTTATTTTCCTTCTTGAGTGTTTGGGCGTTCTGGTTCCAGGTTTTCACAAGTTTGTATGAAAATGCATCTAAGAGTAATATTATCACATGGCTTCTGGCAACCTTGGTTGCAGTGCGTGATGTTTGCAAACTTGTTGTTAAAGAGCTAACAAGCTGGGTATGTTTCTCTGCGACAGCATACTGTTTTATTCTTAAGTTGAATATAAAGCATTGTGATTTGTACCTTGGAGGATCTGATCCTGTTATCTTTTCTTCTCTTTGAGTTATCTTTGTTTATTATTTAAATTTACTGGACACATTTATATTTTTAACCTAATTATACCTCATTTGAATGACCCTTTATCAATTATACTTGCGTATAGTTCCTTCTTTGTACTATTGCCAGCTGTATTTCACAGGGTTCCAAAAGGCGCTTGGCACTAGGCGGGTGGTGACCTACCGCCTAGAGCCTAGGCGCGCCTAAGTGTTTCTAGATGTTGCCTAGTTTTTTCACTATTTTTAATATATATATATATATGTACATAACAATAAACAAGTGTGTACAGTAAATAAATTGCAAGAAATATACTTTAGTTCTTCATGTTACCGGCCTCGACAATGATGTGATGAGTTTATCTCCATCCCAGCCCCTACAATTACCATAACAATCTTGTTAGAACAACTCATAACATTAAAGAAAGTACAAATCAGTAAAAGATAAACATAATTAATACTCATCTTAGTGGTTGTCATCCATAGCATCTTCTGAATTCTAATGTAGGCAGTAGGCTTCACAAACATGAATAGGTATGTGTCTATGACTGATCCCAAATTGTATGAAAACTCATAAATAAAGTTTTTACTTAGTTCAGAATTAAAACATACATGAGAGTTGCTTAGTTCTATCAACAACAACAACAACAACCAAGCCTTTGTCCCAAACAAGTTGGGGTCGGCTAGAAATGAATCCCAACAATTTTTGAAGAAAATTAATAGAAAATAAGATGAGAGTAAAAAAATACAAATAAAGTAAGATTCTATATTTTATTTATTTTAGAAATGGATTAATAAGAAAAAAGATAAGAGTAACAAAATACGAATAAACTAAGATTCTGGCACATGAATTGCTAATTTCCATGCAGTCCTATCATGAGTCAAATCTCTAGTTATTTCCCACTCCTTTAAGTCTTGTTTCACTGCCTCCTGCCATGTCAACCTTGATCGCAATCCCTCCTAAAATTTTCTCTACTCTTTATAATCCTACTGTTAACCGGTGCTTCTGGAGGTCTCCGCCGTAGGCGATGTTGGACTAGCTTCTCCTCAATCGGTGCCACCCCTACCCTATCACGTATCACCTCGTTCCTAATTTTGTCTCTTCTTGTGTGACCGCACATCCACCGTAGTATGCGCATCTCAACAACACTTATTTGTTGGACATGTTGCCTTTTAGTTGGTCAACATTCTGCTTGATACAGCATCGCAGTTCTGATCACCATCCTATAGAATTTTCCTTTCTATTTTTGTAGAACTTTCTTATCACATAAGATTCCAGATGCTTGTCACCACTTCATCCACCCGATCTTGATCGTGTGGCAAACATCTTCGTCAATATCACCATTGCTTTGTAACATTGATCCTAAATATCGCAATGCGTCCCCCTTAGGTACTATTTGTCCTTGTAAACTAACATTTCCATCCCCGCACCCGACATCACTAAAATCGCATCTCATATACTCGGTCTTGGTTCTACTAAGTCTAAACCCCTTAGACTCTAAGGTCTGCCTCCATAGCTCCAATTTTCTATCAACACCATCTCTAGTTTTATCTACCAACACTACATCATCAGCAAAGAGCATAACCAAGGGATATCCCCTTGTATATCCTTCGACACCTCATCCATCACTAAGGAAAAGATGTATGGACTTAAGGCTGATCCTTAGTGTAGCCTTATTGTGATAGGAAAAGTATCGGTCTCACTATCTCTTACGTGCACACTTATCACCACATTATCGTACATATCCTTGATAAGGTTAATGTACTTTGTTGGAACTTTGTGTTTCTCTAGCGCCAGAGTTGCTTAGTTCTATGACAAATAAAAATGAATGCTGACGTATGGAATTTAACATTCATAGCTCTCTATCAGGTCATCAAATTAATCCTGCAGTCACAAAATTCACAAAAAAAATTGGGACAAGGAAACAATACAATCAACATGATTTGCAAACATCAGTTGAGTTTTTTCTCAAATGCTAATGCAAAGCAACTATGAATCAACATGATTTGCTAAACTATCAGGTTTCAAAAGCTAATATCCCATTCCCATGGTATATGTCTGCACGAAAGAGCACACTATCTATATGCCCGCACGGAGCTTCACTCACGTATAGCAAGAACAGAGGAGGAATTGACTAAATGTAATTCACAACAGAGGAATCGAGAACAGAGAGGGGGAGGCGCCGGTACCTAGCAATGGAGAAGGAGAGGTCAGCGGGGGAGAAGGGCGGCGACAGCGCAGTTGAGGGCGATAGCTGATGAGTCAAGCGGGGAAGAGAGGGACGACCGGCGCGACACCTGCTGTTAGAGAGGGCGGCAGCAGACGAGATCCAACGGCGTCTGCTGTCGGAGAGGGCAGCGGCGGACGAGTCCAGCGACACCTTCTGTTGGAGAGGGCGGCGGCGGACGAGTCCAGCGGCTCCTGCTGTCGGAGAGGGTAGCAACGGACAAGTCGAGCACTTGAGTGTGAAGGCAACACGTGGCTGGGAATACACGGGTGGGAACGGTAGACTAGTGAGGCGGGTGATGCGCGCACAGCCGAAAATCTCCCGCCGAAATGAAAATCTTTTCCGCCTCCGCACGCTTCCACGCAACTCCGCTCTGACTCCACATGCCTAGGCGCACGCCGCACGACGCCTCTGCGCTATGCCTGTGTTGGCCCCGCCTATGCTCGTTGGCCCCGCCTATGCTCCTAGGCGCAGCATTCGGGCTTCGCCCAGCACAAAGTGTGCCTGCCCGAGCGCCTTTTACCGTCTTTTGTAGTAGCACTGGTATTTCATGTAGACTATGTATGGTAACAGTATTTATGGACATTTTGTGATGCTAATATTTGTTTCCATACTATTAATATCATTTAATTCGTCAATGGGTGCTGTTATGTCCAGTACTCCAGTGACGGAGCTTCTGAGGAAATGGAGGGGGGGGGGGGGGGGGGGGGGGGCTAGTGATTTAGCTCTAAAAATGGTAACCAGCAATAATTGCTTAACTAATCGATGATGGAGATTGGAGATTAAGTGATCGCAGGGCCGCAGGGGAGGCCATGCCCACCCTGGCCATATGGAAGCTCCGTCAGTAGTCGTGCCTGACACCACCAAACATGGAAACATGTTTACTGTATGTTCA